>CM050509.1:131961114-132561114 GCA_027563665.1 Antrozous pallidus | reverse complement strand
GGAAGAGAGAAAAACATTGATGTGAGCAACAGCAATTGGTTGTCTCCCTTATGAACCCTAACCAGGAACCGAACCCTCAACCTGGCCATGTGCTCTGACTAGAAATCAAAACTTTTGGTGCATGGGACGAAGCTCAAACAACTGAGCCACATGGCTAGGGTGAAATATAAGCATTTAAAAATATTATTTAAGTCTTTGTAAATAATTTATTGGTTGACCCAATTACTGTGATTCATGTGTAAAAAATTTAAAATTTAAAGAAACTGCATTTATTTTTTTCTTTTTAAATCCTTACCCAAGGGTATTTTTATTATTTTTTTCTTTATTGATTAAGGTATTACATATGTGTCCTTATTTTTTTCCATTGATTTTTTGAGAGAGTGAAAGGGAAGGACAGAGAGAAACATCAATGTGAGAGAAACACATTGATTGGTTGCTTCCTGCACGTGCCCTGACCAGAGCAGGGGTCAGGGAGGAGCTTGCAACAGAGGTACATGCCCTTTACTGGAATCAAACCGGGACCCTTCGGTCCACAGTCAGATACTCTATCCACTAAGGTTGTGGTCGCAAATTCATTCGTCAACAGAGCCAAATATCAACAGTACAATGATTGAAATTTCTTTTGAGAGCCAATTTTTAAAAACTTAAACTTCTTCTAACGCCACTTCTTCAAAATAGACTCGCCCAGGCCATGGTATTTTGTGGAAGAGCCACACTCAAGGGGCCAAAGATCTGCATGTGGCTCGCGAGCCGCAGTTTGCTAACCATGGCACTAAGGTAAGCCAAACTGGCCAGGGCTAAAGAAACTTTAAAATGTGATTATAACTTACCAAAGGCAAATTCTGGAAAAGTGCATTTACCTATTATTAGTTTTTGAAGTTGTGATAAATCTGTACCGATTCTTAAGATTTTTTACATCATGCATTTCATCCATATGTCTGCACACTCATTTGGTCACTGAACCAGAAGTAGCAGCAGCATCTATGAGTTTGTTAGAGATGCAAATTTTGGGGCACCATCCCAGACCTACTGAATTAGAAACTCTGCAGGAAGGACTCAGAAGTCTTTGACATAAAAAGCTCTCCAGGTGATTCTAATGTACACTCCAGTCTGAGAACCATTGCTTTAAACTTTAGAGCACTTCATGACAAAGAAGTTTTCTTTTATCATTTCATTAAAATATATTAAAATTAACTAGTTAATTAATCCATCAAACATTTACTGTCTATAACAACATGCACTGTTCTAAGAAATATAGTAGCAAGTAGAAACAGTTTCTACCCTTATAGATCTAACACTCTAGTTGGGGGGGCGGTTGTTAGACAATAAACAGATAAGTAAAACATATAGCATGTCAGATAGTGATAAGAAGTACAACTGAGAAACACAAAGCAAGAAAAAGGAATAGGGAGTTGTGGGTTGGTTTACAATTTAAGTGGGATGATGAGGATAGGCTTTACTGAGAAGGCGATGTGAGGGAACTATTTGTGCTAAGATGTGGAAGGAAAATATTCCGAACAAAGAGAGCCGTAAGTGGAAAAGCTCGGAGGTGGGACCACACTGACCAGTTTGAGGAACAGCAAGGAAGTCAGTGTAGCTAGGGTAATAGGAGATGGTTTCAAAAGTAAGGGAGTTATGGGGCCAGCTCTTGCATGTGATTTTTCAAAGTAGGATGCTCAAAACTGAGATGATGGAGGGGTTATGTAGTGCCCCCCACCAGGATCTCCTCTGCCAGCTGATTCATCCATTCCCTAGCTATTTCCAGTGCTGCCTTCTAACAGCTTCTCAGTTGATCCTTCTGCAGTAAATTTGCTTAGCAGGAAGCACCTTTCTATGGAGAGTAATCTCCACATGCACTAATAGGGGAATCCCATAGCCAATGACTAACTGACATAAGGCTATAAAAATCTGGCTCCCTTTCTTTAAGGTGGGGCCATTTATGCTTCAAAGTTCCCTGTGGTTCAGGCCAAAATGAGTTTCCAACTGAGACTACATTCTTGCTTGGCTGTTTTACTTCTTTCCTAGCCTGCTCCCCTCACTTGCTTTCTCATAAGGCCTCTCCCTCTAGAAATCCCGTGGAGAACAATCCCTGTCACAGCTTTTGTTTCTAGGAATCCCAATCTAAGATGGTTGGTAGCAGGAGTGGTCCTAGAAAGCAGACTCTAAAAATAGGATTCTGGAGTTGGACTACTCAGCTGATGAATGGCAATGAGGACCTCATCATGGTGGAAAAGTGGAGTACTGACAATCCCTGGCAGGCTGGAGCTGTATAATTGCTAAGTCGGATAGTGGGAATCTTGGGGACCATCTTAGAATTCTGCCCACCAACTGACTAAGTTTCTTGGGAGGAACCTATTTTTCAAAGCAATAAAGGAGTGCACTGGCAAATGAGTAGCTTAATATAGGCCAGAGATGATAGTAGGAAATGCTGTTAAGACCTGGCACCATAATACCAATAAGGATGATAGGGTCCAAGAATAGTAGAGCAAGATGGCAGTGCTTAACCAACAGAGTCAAACGTGGGCATAATGATTACAATGGCCAGCAAGTTCAGAACAGCAACCAGGGGACTCTGATTTGCAAGGATCTATGGAGATGGCTAATAGAACATGGCATTTTTTTCACTGTTTTTAAATATATTTTATTTATTTTTTACAGAGAGGAAGGGAGAGAGATAGAAAGTCAGACACATCAATGAGAAAGAAACATCGATCAGCTGCCTCTTGCACACCCCCTACTGGGGATGTGCCCAGGAACCTTCAGTCCACAGGCCGACGCTCTATCCACTGAGCCAAACCGGTTTTGGCTAGAACATGGCATTTTTCGAGGCAACATATACAGGCAGCCACCCTTGGTATTGCTGAACATATATAATCACACAAGAATGGATGATCAGTTGCAAGAGGCTAGAAAGGGTCAATGGGGAAAAAGGGGACATCTGTAATACTTTCAACAAAAAAGACTTAAATTTAAAGTGGATCTCCACCCCCCTCCAAAAAAACAAAACAAAACAAAACAAAACACCTGATGCTTAAAGTCCTACCACTGGAGATTAAGTTATGTATGGGAACATAAAAGCACTCACTCTGGCATCTTATTACCTGGTTCAAATCCTGGTGTCTCCACATCTAAGCTGGTGATTTTGGACAGATTGGGCTGAGGTTAACAACATATGAGAAATCACAATTCTATGACTAGTTTCTAGACCCAAGCCAGTTCTTAGACCCAGAATGAATTGACTGAAGACTGGATTTTCATAATGACATCATGACACTATACAGTAGTAATTCTCCAACTTCTTCCCTAAAAATCATATGGACATTTTCTTAAGTAATCATGCATGGAGGAAAGGGGAATAGTAAGATATTTCCAGGGATGTTTGATACAGAGTCCTAGTCCAACAGAGATGGTTGGTAGCAGGAGTGGTCCTAGAAAGCAGACCCTAAAAATAGGATTCTGGAGTTGGACTACTCAGCCGATGAATGGCAATGAGGACCTCATTATGGTGGAAAAGTGGAGTAATGACAATCCCTGGCAGGCTAGAGCTGTATAATTGCTAAGTCGGAGAGTGGGAATCCTAGAAAGCAGACTCTATCCTACCAGTCTATCCTACTCCAAGACCTAAGTATCATCATGGTCCCCACATATGTATGGGGGGGTGTATGACGCCAGGTAATAAATGGAGTCCTGGCTCACAGTGGGTCCACTTGGGTACATGAATCCAGCTGAAAGTATAAAGATATGGCTATACATAGCAGTTGGCAAGCTTTACATTGGGTCCTTAACCTGCAACTATACCCACTCCCACTCCCCAGTTAAGATAGCCAATCACAGACAATACTGCATCTTGGATGGAATAGATCAAACTATGGAAAAAAGAATCTGAGTCTTTTTTTAAAAAATCTTTCTGGCAGGTGGGACTGTTTTATTTTGTGAGGAAAGCATGGATAGGGTACCAGTTGGCTTTTTTCTTATTTTTTCCCCCTGAGATCTGTTTTTTTACTTATCTACAACAATAAGGGTTCTTCCCATTTCAGTTTTTTATGGTATGTGAGTGTTCTTCTTGCATTTTCATAGACATTTTCATGGGAATCTGGAGGGTGCTGTCTTTATGCAGGCCAAATGTCAGTTAAAATATGTGACTTAAATAGCTTTTAAAATAATTTAAATTTATTATTAAGTCACATAAAAGAATGAATTCTGGAAGGTAGGTATAAATGGCTATAAAATTATATATATATTTTACATGCCACAAACAAATCTTCAGGGAACTTAATTCACCATAAAATAGTTTCAGTTGAACCCCTTGTACCTGCATTCACCTCAAACTTTTGCAAGACTGTAACAAAATATCTTGGCAGTATAGTCTAAGAGTTTGTGATTATGTGATAAAGCCAAAAGGTGGGGAATATATGAATGTTATTTTTCTATAGCTTTATTCAGATGTCTACTTGTCAGCAGTTTATGCCTTGACTCATTCTCAGCTGGCCTCTTGTCTTAGACTGGAGGCATTCTTCAGGTTTTGCCACTTGCTGTGGGCATGACCATGACAACTAGCCAGTAAGAATTTATTAAAAACTTACAGGGGAGTCAATACCGTGTATAGATGGTGACCAACCCAGGAAATGTAAGCCTTTGGGAGGTGATGATTTGCCAGAAATAGAACCGTTTTATTCCTGTGTGTGGACATGTGATAAAATGTTTCCAGTTTGGGTGCCTCCCATGACTCTATTCTTGCCATTTACTTAGTCACGCTGCCAAGTTAATGTCACATGCTTATCAGGAGAGATGCTACTGAAAATGATTATACATATGTATTACCTGCTAGGGCTGCCATAACAAAGTGCCACAGATTGAGTGGTTTAAAATACAGAAATGGATTGTCTCACAGTTCTGGAGGCTGGAAGTCTGATATCAAGGATGTCAGCAGGGCCATGCTTCCTCTGAGGGCACTAGGGAGGATCTGTTCTAGGGTTTCTCTCCCAGCTTCTGGTAGTCCTTTGCCTTGTGGCAGTATACCTCTAATTTTCATATGGTGTTCTCCCTGTGTGTGTCTGCGCTCAATTTCTCCCCTTTATACTAGTAAAGACAGTATTTATATTGAATTAGAGATCCATTCTACTTCAGCATGACTTCATCCTAACCAATTACATCTATAACAAACTTATCCTATCTAATAAAAGAGTACTATGCAAATTGACCATATCTCCAATAAAGCCACACCCACAGCCATGCCCATCAGCCAATCAGGAGAAAATTATGCAAATAAACCCCAACCAAGATGGCTGCAGCCACTGAGAGCAGGAGGGAGGCTTGGGTTTTCCTGGCAATGGAGGAAGCCAAGCTTTCTGCCTGCCCTTGCTGGCCTAGGCCTCCACTCAATGTTACAAAGTTTCAATTATAGAAGATACATACATCCAACAGAAATGGTGGTAGCCATGGAGCTGGACAGAGCAGAGGCTAGGGTTGCCTGGGCGATGTAGGAAGCCAAGCTTTTGCAGCCCTAGCACCTAGGCCTCCACTCCAGGCTACAAAGTTTCAATTATAGAATTTAAATAAAACCAACAGAAATGGCTGTTGCCACAGAGCGAGCAGAAGGTTTGGCTCCACTCTAGGCTACAAAGTTTCAATTGTAGAACATATAATAATCCCAGACCCCAGGGCCTCCACTTGGGTCGCTGGAGGGCATGACCAGCCTGCAAACCACCATAGGCCCCTCACTTAGGCCGCCCCACGCCCCAAGGGAACCTGCATCTTGATCCAGGACACCCTTCAGGGCCAACCAGCTGGCCCCCACCAGTGCACCAGGCCTCTATCCTATCTAATGAAAGAGTAATACAGAGATGGACCATCACTCCAACACACAAGAGGGCAGCCCCCATGTGATCAAATATCCTGCCCCAATGTGGACACAAGATGGCCACCACAAGATGGCCAGAAGGGGACGGCAGTTGGGAAGGACCAGGCCTACAGGGGAGGGCAGTTAGGGGTGCCAGGTCGGCAGAGGAGAGAAGTTGGGGGCAAACAGGCTGGCAGGGGAGCAGTTAGACATCAATGAGACTGGCAGGGTAGTGGTTAGCAGGTGATCAGGCTGGCAGGCAGAAACAGTTAGGGGCAATCATGGAGGCAGGCAGGTGAGCAATTTGGAGCCAGCAGTCCTGAATTGTGAGAAGGATGTCCGACTGCCTGTTTAGGCCCAATCCTACCGGGATCAGGCCTAAACGGACAGTCGGACATCCCTTGAGGGGTCCCAGATTGGAGAGGGTGCAGGCTGGGCTGAGGGACACCACCCGCCCCCATGCATGAATTTCATGCACCGGGGCTCTAGTTTCAAAATAAGGTCACAGTTTGTGGTATTGGGGTTTAGGACATTGACATGAATTTGGGGGGGGTACACAATTCAACTTGTAACAGACTCTCTTCCTTTATATTCAGACCAGTGGTTCTCAATATTGGATGTACATTAGGACCTTCTGGGGAGTTTTTAAACTTCTGATGCCAAGATTACACCACAGGCCAAACACATCAGAGTATGCAGTATATGGGCCTCAGGCATCAGCACTTTTTAAAGCTCTCCAGGTGACTTCAATGTGCAGTCATTGTGAAGAACCACTCTATTTGAGCATTCCTTAAAAAGAACGGAAATTCACCCAATTCTACAAATAAAAGAAAATAAAAGTACAGTAACATATTCAAAACTTTCTCCTTGTTATTAGTAAAGTAAAGTTAATTTTAGAACCAGGACAAAAGTTTTTGGAAAAGTGGGATTGCAAGTGATTTCCCCTCCCTCTTTTTAATAGTTTCTACAATTAACATGGAATTCTTGCACAAAAATCCACCAGTCAATAAACTCTTTTCAAAATAAACACGTCGTCCTGGCCAATGTGGATCAGTTGGTTGGAGTGTCAAACTGGACACTGGAAGGTCATGGGTTTGATTCCTAGTCAGGGCACATTTAATGCCTAGCTGGCGGGGAGGGGGGGGTGCACGGGAGGCAGATTATAAATGTTTCTCTCTCACAACAGTGTTTTCTTTCTTTATCTCTTCCTTCCTACCTTTCTAAGATCAAGAAAACATAAAAACATATCCATTTTTCTTATTTTTAACTATCATGTACCTTCATACAAATAGCATTCCTGCTGGATTTAGTGTCATAAAGGGACCTTGATAAACTCTTGGCCTTCCCATCTAATTATTGATCAGTCAAAGAACTATAGGTGACTCTTTTGAAAACAAAATGATCATTTATGATAGCAGTTAGCCAATATTTAACTGACTTATATGTAACAAATTATATTGCAAATCAGCCCTGATACCTAGGCATACTTTTCAAAACCTGTTTGTAGTGAAGATTATAGGAAGTCATGTTACTCAATCTTAAGTATTCTAAGGTTCTCTGTCCAAAATAGGTTAGAATTTTTTAAAAGGCAGAATAGAATTTCATCACATGCTTTAAATATTTTCAGGATTAATTTATTGTGATCTAGAATTTATGATCTTTTTGTCTCCTGTGAGTTAGCGGTGACCGAATATTATTTCTGAAGAAGAATGCTGGCCCTATCTGTGAGTAGTCCCTTGGCCTATTCAACTTTTCAATTTTCATAAGAGGTGAATCCCTACTATCCATTCATTTGACTGTTAAAGCATATTATTTTACACTCAGCTGACAACATAGGATATATACTAACAGCAAGAACTCATCTGGAAGAAGAATCTCAAGCTCGCTATCATTGAAAACTTATCTAACACTTGGTTGGAATTTTAGCAATTCATCCTTTAAAAATAATTGCACACATGTGGAATGGTACATGTTCAAGGTTATGCATTGTAGCATTTTTTTATAATACAAAAGATTTGAGACAAATTTATTATTTTTTCTTTTGTGGATTATACTTCTGGTGTTATACCTAAGAAATCTACTTATCCCAAGGTCACAAATATTTTCTTCTGTTTTCTTTTAGATGTTTTAGAATTTTAGGTTTTACATTTAGGGCTATGATATATTTTGAGTTAATTTTTATATATGGGGAATGTTACTGATTGAAGTTAATTGCTTTTGCATGTGGATATACAATTGTTTTACAAAAAGAATAGCTTTTATACCTTTGTCAAAATCAGTTATTCATAGGAAAAGGAAACCCAAGTATACTGTTGGAATTATAAACTAGTACAGCCACTATGGAAAACAGTATGGAAATTCCTAAAAAAATTAAAAATAGAGATACATATGACCAAGCAATTCCATTTCTGGATATGTATCTGAATAAAAAAATTAATTAAAAAATATATGTACCCCTAGGTTCACTGCAGCATTATTTACAATAGTGAAGATATGGAAGCAACCTAAGTGGTCATAATCTTGATTGTGGTCAGTTTTGTGAATGTATACACATGCTATAAGTTATCAAATTGCACACTTCAAATGTGTAGTCTGTTGTTCCTTTTTATAGTTATAACTAGTGGCCCAGTGCACAAAATTCGTGCACGGGGTGGGGGTCCCTTAGTCTGGCCTGCATCCTCTGTGGGATTGGGCCTAAACTGGCAGTTGGACAACCCCCTTGCAATCCAGGACTACTGGCTCCTAACTGCTCAGCTGCCTGATGGCCTGCTTGCTCCCAACTGCACCACCCTGCCAATCTGATCACCCCCAACTGCCCTCCCCTCCTGGCCTGATCACTCATAACCGCCTCTGCCTTGGCCCCACCACCATGGCTTTGTCCAGAAGGACATCTGGAATGTCTCATGATCTAATTAGCGTATGACCCTTTATGACTATAGATAGGATATGACATACTGCCATAACTATAACATACCTACCAATATTACCTGTGAGAATACGTACTTCATGAGATAGGAAGGCATCTAATACATTATATTGTATATGTTGTAAGTAGTAGGAAATACAGTGTTTGTAGCAATAATATACACCCTGTGACTTCTCTTCCTGATCTGGGAATGGTTCCCAGGTCTGTGAACATTTCCTGGCCCCTAATGTATTTTTTTTCTTTTGCCATTCAGCGTAACTTTATTTACTGTTTATTGCACATAATTTGAGGTCTTCAATTTCTAACTACCAAAGATTCAAGGACTATTTTTTCCCATGAATTTTAACATTAACATTAGTGAATTCCTGTATCCCTGTGTTTTTTTGTAAACATCTGAATTATTCACAGTGTCATAGATCCTGAACTCATAAGCATGGACCATGCACAGGCTGGGAGCAAGCCTGGAAGCCACTCTGCAAGCAAACTGATACTCTGTATAAGGAGAAAAGTCATAGCCTAACATTTAATGTCCGACTTTAATTCATATACTATCAGGGACTCAACTGTTTGGTTGGTAATGAGGCTGATTATTGGGAAGATTATTCTTGAAATAATTAAGGAAAGGGAGGTTCAATCTTTCTTCTTGGTTGCTTGCTCCTCCCCAGCACCTTCATCACTTTGGACAACTTTTCCTTCACCTTCTTCTCAGCTTCTTGGGCCCCGCGGAGCGGCAAAATGGCCGCCCAGGACCGCCAGGGCTGCCCAGTACAGTTGGTCCCTCGAGTCCCTGCCCCTCTGCTCTGTGGACCCCACAGAGCAGCAAAATGCACATGCCTCTCCGCTCCACAGCCCCGTGCAGCAGCAGAACACCCGCCCAGGACTGCCCCTACACTCCTTGGGCCCATGCAGAGACTGCCGATCTCAGGCATCCCTGCCGGTCCCTTGGTCCCCACCCTTCGCTCCATGGCCCGGCCCGCAGCAGCTGAATGGCCACCTGGGACCACCCCTCTGCTCTTCAGGCCCCTGTGCAGTGGAAAAACAGTAGGCCAGGTATGCCAAGGGAGCTGGGGATGCCGAGGGACCACCCTTCCACCCCCGTGCAGCGGCGGAAAGGCCGGCCACCAGCAGCCAGCCTCATTGTGGGCTCTGGGCTAGGGGGCATGCAGGGACCCCTGGGCCTCACACAGCTGTGGCCACCAGGGTATCCGCAGAGCGCTGGGCTGGGGGCATGGACCCAAACTGCCGCTTGGCTCAGAGCCCTGCCTCACACCTAGCCTCATTACCCAAGGTGCCCTGGGTGCTCATTTGCATGTGACTAAGTCACAGTTTACTGTATGGAAGGCCAGCCCTTAAGTACCATGCAGGCAGAGCTTATAGCATGGTGGTTGCTTTCACGGCACTGTGGCCATGCCCCTGCCTCATTACCTAAGGTGCCCTGGGCGCTCATTTGCATGTGACTAAGTCACAGTAACTGTAAGGAGGGCCAGCCCTTAAGTACCCTGTGGGGTGAGCTTATAGCATGGTGGTTGCTTTCACAGCACTGTGGCCACGCCTCTGTTGACCTCTCCTCCTGTCTGCTGGCCACCCTGCTGGCCACACCCCCTGACCATGCCCCCTGCCTGTTGACCATGCCCCCTGCTCCTGATTGGATGGTAGCATAGCAGAGGTATGGTCAATTTGAATGTTACTCTTTTATTAGATAGGATATAATCATACCTCAATAAACTGTAAAACCAAAACTATTGGAAAGAATCCAATGGTATATTGGTGGGGGACTAGTTACATAAATTATGGCACATTAATACAGTGGAATATTTCATAGCTGTACAAAGAATGAAGAAAAAAGTCTTAAATGCCATATAGAATGTGCACCAAGATATAGTGTTAGGTAAAAAAAAGCAAAGTGTAGAATAGTATAAAATGTGTACATGTTTTGTAAAAGAGGAAGATAAGAGCCTTAGCCTGTTTGGCTCTGTGGTGAGAGTGTTGGCCCACAGATGTAAGGGTCGTGGGTTTGATTCCTGTCAAAGACATGAACCTTGTTGCAGGCTCAATCCCTGGCCTTGGTGGTAGGGCCACATGTGGGAGGCAACCAATCAATGTGTCTCTCTCACATAGATGTTTCTCTCTTTGTGTGTCACCCAGTCCCTTCCACTGTCTCTAAAAATCAATGGAAAAATACCCTCGGATGAGGATTAAGCCCTAGTTGGTTGGCTCAGTGGATAGAGCATCGGCCTATGGACTGAAAGGTCCTAGGTTTGATTCCAGTCAAGGCTACATGACCCAGTCATGGGCTCAATCCCCAGTAGGGAGCATGCAGGAGGCAGCTGATCCATGATTCTCTCTCATCATTGATGTGTCTATCTCTTTCTTCCTCTTCCTTACCTCTCTGAAACCAATAAAAAATAAAAAAACAAACAAAACAAAAAAAGGAGGATAAAAATACGTATTCATATTTGGCGATATAAAGAAAAGAAAACTTTGGATGAATCTGCAAGGAACTAGGGGTGCTGTTTGCCTGGATAGGAATGTATGTTTCGAAAACTGGGAGAGTGGAGGAATGGAAGAGACTCACACCATAAGCCCTTTATGGATTGCTTTATAAAATTAAAAATACGTTTTCTGAATTAATTCTAGACTCACTGTGTTACAAAAATGTGGAGTCCCATGACCCCTTCACCTAGCTTCCCCCAATGGTGACATTTTATATGACTGTAGCACAATATCGAACCCAGGAAATTGACATTGATACATTACTGTTAACTAGACTACTGACCTCATTCAGTTTTCATCAATTTTTACATAAACTCATTTGTGTGTGAGTAGTTTTGTGCAATTTTATCTCATGTATAGACTGATGTACTTACAGTCATAATCAAGGTACAGAATTGTCTTATCACCACCAAGGAGACCCTTTGTGCAGACCCTTTATATTTATACTAAGGCCTGGTGCATGAATTCCTGCACTGGTGGGGTCCCTCAGCCTGGTCTCTTGCAATCCGGGACACTTCGAGGGATGTTGGACTGCCAGTTTCAGCCAGTTCCCCATCTATCGGTCTGAAATCTGCAGTCTGACACCCCCCAAGGATGTAGTAGTGCAGGAAGTGGCAGGCAGCCAGGGAAGAGCCCGAACCCAGTCCGGACACCACTCCTGCTCATGCCCTGGTCCCTGCTGCAGTGCCACCACTCACCACTCGGTAGCATTGCTGCAGAGGCAGGAGAGGCGCCCACCACTGCAGCAGTGCTGGCCAGCCTTGAGCCCAGTGTGTGCCACCCATTGGTCAACTGAGCAGTGCTCCAGCTGTAGGAACTCACTGACTAACAGGGGGCAGCTCCTGCATTGAGCATCTGACCCCTAGTTGTCAGTGCGTGTCATAGTGACCAATCGACGGGTCATTAGACTGGCCCATAAGACTGTATTACCTATTTTAAAAACCAAATTTAAAAATGTGTGGAGAGAAGCAAGATTTGTAGAAGATATTTGTGACTTGGAAAAGTCCTACATTCTATGCTGAAGGGTAGGAGGTGGAAGTGGGGAGTTTTTGGACCATTTGGTAAATAATAATTCTTCATTTATTTGGTAAAATACAGTCTTAGCTAAAAGCCGGATGCATGAAGATTTATGTCAGAATGGGCTTTCCTTTCCCTGGCTGCCAGTACCGCCTTTCTATTCCAGCCTAGCCCCTTTCTGCTCCGGCCCTGGAACCGCCTCCTTCTGCTCCAGCCACACCTTCCCACGCTACCCAGAGGCCCTGAGAGACCGGGGATGGGGCAGAATGCCTGCATTGTCACCATGGTGATAACACAAGCATCCTGGGCCCACCCCGTGTCCTGCCCCCCACCACTCAGCGCCTGTGTATGGAAATTAACTGCCATCTTTGTTGGATTAATTTGCATATTACTCCTGATTGGCTGGTGGAGTAGCAGAGATATGGTCAATTTACATGTTTGTCTATTATTAGGTAAGATTACCCTCAGGAGACCACTGGACTGCAAAATATAGGCCTTTCTATTTTTAATACAAATTACAACAAGGGCAGATTAGATTATTGTGTATAGATGTCTACAAAACAGAAAGAGTAAGCCTGATTTTGGAGATGAACCTGATAATTCTAGTGACTCACCTGGGAGACTGCCCATTGACAAGCCTATCTTTGTCACTTCTCCTAAGATAGCATATTTCTTCAGGGTGAGTACTTTTCAAACAGTATATTTGAGGGAAAGACTAGTTGCCTGTGAATCCAGTGTGGTTAATATCTGACTTTCTCTTACTATTATTTTGGTCAGAAAATATAGACTTGATTGAAAAACCCTTTTATATTTGTCCTCTGGCATTCTCAACCTTTCTTTCACTGTCTTATACAAAGAAGCAATTAATTAGATTAGGTCTCATTTTTTGGCTAAGAAATTTCCTAAAATAATGGCATGAGTGACAGGCCTACAAACTTCTTAAATGCTTAAAACTTTGTAAGGTATATAAATGTCTAATCACCCAAAACTAATATAATACTGTATGTCAACTATAATTAAAAATGAAACTGGACCTGAGCCTAGTAAGAACTCAACAAATAATAACTGGGAGCTGCTGCTTTGTGAGAACCCAAAGAGAAACTTCTCTTTTTTTTTTGTGATCCAGAAGAACTCTTCATTCCCCTGAGCCTCCTAGTCTATTTTTAAAAGAATATATTTTATTGATTTTTTACAGAGAGGAAGGGAGAGGGATAGAAAGTTAGAAACATCGATGGGAGAGAAACATCGATCAGCTCCTCCTGCACATCCCCCATGGGGATGTGCTCACAACCAAGGTACATGCCCTCTACTTGGAATTGAATCTGGGACCCTTCAGTATGCAGTCTGACACTCTATCCACTGAGCCAAACCGGTTTCAGCCTCCTAGTCTATTTTTATCTCATGGACCACTAGGCAGGAAGCTTAACTGATTGTATTTCTTCTCTGTGCCTATTTCTCAATAATTTAGAGTTTAATTTATGGCCCACCTCTCACCATAGTATTTTGTGTACTATGCTCATTCTTGGATTCAATCTATCTTTCTCAACTTCATTTTCCCTATGGACATATTTTCTGGAAAGTCCTTGCTTTCTGACATAAGGGGGCATAAATAAATGAGGCACATTAATACATTAATAAAGAGAGACTATGGGTTTTCACCTAGGCATAGGGGTGTATTTAGAAGGAGTCCACAGAATTTACCATAGGTTCTATCACAGGTCTTAATGTGTCAGGAAGGGACAGGTGGGAAAACATATTAAGATATATTTTATAAAAGGTGAAAACATTACTCTCATACATATATAAAATAGAGGTGTTAAAATAAAATAAAGGTGTTAAGATTAACTCATTAATTAAATTAGAGAAAACAAAGAAGTCCAAGGAGAAGTCATAAAAGTACAAATTTATATGGAGTACAGGAATGCTGAAACAAATTTGAAAAGATTGCAAAGTTGGCTTATTCTGGGGGGTGGGGTGGCACTTGTCCCACTAATCAGACAACATTCATTGGCATGCCTATGAATGTCTATAGAAAACATTAAGTTTGCATTTCTACCAGTTATCCACACTTGGGGAGTTGTAGACTAACTCCAGAGAATCCGAATCAGAGAACCTGGAAGAGTGGGCAATTTATTTCCAGAATAAAATCCTAGCCACAGCCTGTTTTTGCACGGCTGTGAGTTTAAAATGGTTTTTAAAAAATCAAAAGCAGAATGATAGTTTGTGGTATATGAAAATTTTATAAAATTCAAATTTCAGTATCTAAACAATTTCAGTATCTTGATTAGAACACACTTCATTTTTGTATTGTCGGTGGCAGCTTTAACACTGCCAAAACAGAGTTGAATAGTTGCCACAGAGACCTTATGCCCTGCAGAGCTGGAAAGACTTGCTATTTGGCTCTTATATAAAATGTTTTCCCATCCTGCTCTAGACAATGAATAGTTTTCTGTTAAAGCACATTTTTCCCTACAAAGAATAAAAATACTATTATCTCTAACCATCTTCCTCTGTTCCTCCTCCTCTTCTTCTCTTCCCTCAACAAACATTTATGGAGTAGCTACTGTGTGGCAATATGTTGATACAAATATGGCGTACAAAGGGGAAAGAGCAGACCACTTTTGTGCTAATTTAGTCCTATATTCCATGGGAAGGTAAGTATTAATAAAATATACACATACAAATGTGTAATTGTGGATTTTGAAGATCCCAGAAGGAAGGAACAGGGTGTTATGATAATATGGATGAGAGATCCAACCTTTGTGGGGTTGGGGGTTGGGGGTGGTAAAGGTAGAGAAAGCTTACCCAAACAACTGAGGATGAATCTGACTGATTACTGTCTGTCTGGCCAGGAGGAGTAGGTGGGAAAGTGAGATAAGAGAAGAGGCCATATTGAGTTTGAGTCTTTACCTTGACAATGGGTGGCCAATTAAGGAATTTTAGCAAGAGCGGTGGTGTCACTTGGACCTACAGATAAGACAATAGATAAAAGGGAGGGAGGAGTTGACACAGTATATGAGTTGGGAGGTTACTGTAATAGTCTAAGCAAGGCCAGAATTTTTGCTTTATAAATCAAGGCTAGGTTTGCTTTCAGGACTGCAATGCGAAACTATGCTCCAAACAGTGTCATTGGATTATCAGAGTCTGTAGACCTAGTCTGCAGAGATTTCTTCCACAGGTCTTACTGGAAATCCACAGGGTGGTTTGTTGTAATAATAATTCACCTAAAGACACCTTTTTCTTTAGAGTTGCAAAGATCTATGGCTTCCTGTACACACACCCCCACCACCACTACCCTTGAGACCCAAGGGACTAACTCGTGCTTTTCAGAACGTTTTCTCATTCCACCTGGGAGACATGCTTGAAACAAATGTGAAGCTTATGCCTTCTTTTTCTGCATGACTGGAAACTTTCTGTAGTTTTTTTTTTTTTAATGCTTTACAATTTCCTACTAATGGTTCTCCAGGCTGCAGGGGATTCTTTATTTTGTTAACATTATTACCTGCCAGGATCTTATATCTTTTAAACCCTGGTCTCTGCCTTCTAGGCTGGAGCTGAGTCTATAAAAACTGATATGGCTAATCAGATTTCCACAAGACTCCCAAACACTGTTGCTTCTTTCTCAGGGCCTCTGCTGGTTCGGGAGAAAAGTGGTAGGTTTCACATTTGCATTATTTGCATTTCGGATTGGCTTAGAAATTTTAATCTTTCCTTAACAAGGCCTGCAATGGAAGCCAGGTACACTCTTAGATTAGTAAGGCCCCCTAGGTATGTTTAAGTGGTTTCTCCTAGGGCAGTGGTTGGCAAACCGCGGCTCAGGTGCCACATGAGGCTCTTTGGCCCCTTGAGTATGGCTCTTACGCAAAATACCATGTGTGGGCACGCATGTTCAGTGAGATTGAAGGAGTACCCTAATTAAGTTAATAACAATGTACCTACCTATATAGTTTAAGTTTTAAAAATTTAGATCTCAAAAGAAATTTCAATCTTTGTAATGTTGATATTTGGCTCTGTTGACTAATGAGTTTGCTGACCACTGTCCTAGGATAACCCAACCACCTTGTTTTGTCCATGACTGAGAGTTGTCCTAGGATAGGGGACTTTCAGTGCTAAAACCAGGACAGTTGGTTACCCTATTCCTTTTTTATCATATAATCACTTAGATTATATGATAAAAAGTATATAAGGTTATATATATATATATATATATATATATATATATATATATATTTGAGAGAAAACCAAACCAAGGCTCAGAGACGGTGACTTATTCAAGGTCACACAGAGCATTCTAGGTAGAGCAAATAGGACACAATTTTTGGCTCTATCTTATTGAGGAGGCATGAAAATATAATATGCAGGGATACAGGTCCATATCATACCCATGTATCTGCTTAACAAAAAGCACTTTAATTTATATTGTAAATTTAATAAACATATGATGCCACGATGCCAATATTTGAGAGAGAGAGAGAGAGAGAGAGAGAGAGAGAGAGAGAGAGAGAGAGAGAGAGAAAATGACATATCCTGAAAAACAGCCCTGCTCCTTATCCTACATATCCTGTCATCAGTTTTCAGAATTGACTACCCATCAGAAATACCTGGGGAGCTTTTAAAACACAGGGGTGCCTACATCCCATTCCCAAACACTGCTTTAATTAGTTTGGAGTGGGGCCTGGATAGCTGCAAGATTGAGACCCTCCCCAGGTAATTCAAATAAATACACAGCCAGGATTGATACTGTTCTATATCAGTGTTTCTTAAACATCCATGAACATATAAATCACCTGAGGATTTTTATAAAATGCAGATTTTGATTTAGCAGGTCTGGGGTGGAGTTAAAAAGCTCCCCAGAGATGATCATGCTCATATAAACTGTTTGCATTATTGTGTTGCTATAAAAAGAGTTTGAATTCATAGTCATTGCCAAGTGCTTGGGTGACGGGAGTTTGAATTCATAGTCATTGCCAAGTGAAATATATTTAAATAGATGCATTCAAACTGATGGGTCTGTCCTTTGTGGCCCCTAACCTTGATTTTTAAACTATTCTGCCTTCAATGTGGTATCCATTGTTTCTTGGGTTCTTGTGTATTCCGAGTTCAATCTGCCTTTGCTTCTTGTGAAATCCACGTGGAATTGCACACACTGCTTGATTCACCAGGCCGCCCCCTGTTTGACTATTTCAGGGTTAGCCTTTTCCTCTTGGATAACACTGAGCTACTGAAGATCATGGAATGAATGTGTTAACTGTCCTATTATTGGGATCTAGAGTACAAGAATTTGTGTACTTAACCTAGAAGGAGGGCTCCCCCAAAGACCAAATTTGGTGGCATATTCAGTTCTGTGAACATCTTTCCCTGTTCCTGGTTCCATAGAAAGCCTGGCTGTCTCTTACTCCTTCGTGGGGTCTTTTAGACTAAAGCCATGGGAGGGGATTCAGAGCAGTGCTTTTCAGTTTCACCCCTCAGCTCCATTTGGGTAATGGGCTGTCATTCTGAATAACTAACTAGAGAAGGAGTGAGTGAGACTGCAATATAATGGACATGCGGCTCAGACATTTGGGAGCCCCTCAACTCTGACTGCTAAGAATTAAACAAAGAAATTAAACTAATTAACGTTTCCTCATCATTAAACTATGTAAAGATCATTACCATTTTTTTTCGCTTAGGCTCTCATTTGTAGGGTTCAATATATAGGCATAGAAGATTTGCTAGCTTGCCCACCAATATATCTCTATAATGCTATTTCTTTGTGTCATCCCTCTGCCCCATCACACTCTTTGCTTTGTCTGTGAGACAAGGCCCATCTTTCTCAAATATTTCTTTGAAAAAATAACAGTGCCCCTGGATAACTTTAATATTAGTTCCAGTTCCTGCCAGCCATTTCCAGGAAACACCCATACCAGTGACAGCCCTCCACAGCATCTATTTTCCCCTTGGCTGATTCATAGCCAGATGTATATCTTCAGCTGACATTCAATAACACCGCAATGTTCTTATGAGTAGGAGGAGTAGGTGACTGCTTCTGGAAATATGACTCAGAGGACTGGGGAAACCCCCCTTTTTACCAAAATGCTTTCTGTCTGATGCCTAAAATTCTTGCTAGAGAGCCCTATTCTTTTGGTCAAAGTTCTAGTTCTTGTTAAATGCTCTGAGAGGGGGTACCACTCTAAACTGGAGATTCTCAAACTAACATATTTACGAATCATCTGGGACATCGTGTTAAACTCCAGATTTGGTTTCAGTAGGTCTAGGGTGAAACCCATGAGTATATGTTTTAGTAAGCTTCTAGGCGGGGCCAAAGTTGTTGGTGGGTAGAGTACCCTTTGAATGGCAAGGTGGGATCAGTGATTCTCAAACTTGGCTGCATATTAGAAACTATTGGAATGTTTTTGCCAATCTAGAAGTCTAGACTGTGCCCCAAACCAATGACATAAAACTCTCTGGGGGTAGGACCCAGACATAAGTATTTTTTAAAGCTTCCCAGGCAATTCCAATGTGCAGACACATTTGAGCACAAGTGCTTCAAATGAGTGGTTCTCAGTCCTAGCTGCTGATTAGAATTATCAAGGGAGCTTTTAAAAAAAATACTGATGCCTGGATATGCCTGCGATCAATTAAATCTGAATCTCAACTTGTAGGATTCAGTCATTAGTGCTTTTAAAAAAATCAGCCTGAATTATTCAAATGTGTGGTGAGGTTTGAGAACAAATGCTTTGTAATTGCATGTAGATAAAATCTCCTACAGGCAAGGGGATAGAGAGTCAAGAGGTGAAAAGCTCAGAAAACTGGGGCCATCCAAAGGGCAGGAATGTGAAGAAAGCTTTAAGATGAGCATTTTGTAAACTGTATAACTTAGCCCAGGGCTACTATAGAGGGTGTTGGCATCAGAGTATTTGGGAAGGTCTGATTATGGCCTTGTCTTATTAGCTAGTTGGCTTCAGTAGTGGGCAGGGTATGATGTAAAAGGAGAACCTATTAAATTTTAAAAATTGTTATCTGAATTAGATGCTTTAGTGAGGATGACTAATGAAACCGATTTACCCAGAACTGTCCCAGATGTAGCACTGAAAGCACTGTGTCCTGAGAAACTCCTCATACTTGGGCAAACCGAGATAGTTGGTCACCCTTTGTGGCTGTAGGAACCCTAATCAGAGTACACCGGATGTGCAAGGCCATTTGCCACCCTCAGGTGCAAAGGAAATGACATAGTTTTACTTTACACACTGCGCAGGCATACTTTTCTGTGACCATATACTGATATCACTATTTGGCAAGAAGCTTCTTCTGTCTAAGTTGGTATAGAGATGTGTTTCTGACCAGCTGGTGCGAAGCTGCTTTGTAGGGCTACTTTGAAGAACTGTTTTGTCTGATAGCTCCTTGCAAGTGATGGCTACCAGTTCTGCAGTAAAGTCTCTCCTATATGCCTACAACTGCTCATATCTTCATCCAATATCCGGCATCCACGGAGGTCCAGTTCCTGGCAGGAGAACTGAGGCCCAACATCTAGATTTTAAGGTGTGGCCACCACAGAGGAATGGATGTTTCTTTCTAGCTAGTCCGTTGGAAGAAAATGGACCTCCTTGAGTTCTTAAGTGGTTTTTGTTCTTTGTTAATGATGAGGGAGAGGCACTGTGAAGATGGTAGGGAATCCGGAGAAACCTGGTCCTGGATACACAGTTGAGGACAATCAAATAGTTGATTTTCATTCTTTTATTTTTTAAAAGACTTGTGATGCCAACCCACAGATATCACTGGTTGCCACAGCATTGATAGACATAGGTATGGGGGCCAAATAGATTGTGAGGAAATGAGAAAAAAAATCATGGTCTGTGCTCATGAGCTGTAGTCTGACAGATGAATGTAACCTACTCAGAGGATATTTTCAAAGTACGTGGATTGAATGCAGATTATTGCCATGCAAAATGAGTATTCAAATGTTAATAGGACATGGAGTCACAAGTAAAATGCCACATCAAAGGAAGATGGGGTTAATTGGGAAAGACCTTTTTTGAAGACATGAATGTCACTTTATGAAATGAAGATAATGTCACATTTCTAAAACACATACACACAAAAAGGCCCAAACACCAAAACTAAAACCAAAACAACTAGAAGTTCTCATTACAGGAAGGAGACAAAAACTGGATGATTCAATGTCCACGTTCTAGTTTATAGACTTTATGATATAATTTCTGAGGCAACTCACCCTCAGCACATTTGAAGCCTGGCTGGCTTTAAAGCTACTTCAGTTTGTATGATCAGGCTTCTGATAGTTGGTTTCCTTGACTTAGAAGCCATCAGGAATTTCTAACCAAGGTTGGGACTTTGGGATAGACTCTAGAGTAGTGTTTCTAATATTCCAGTGTGGATCAGAATCATCTGGAATGCTTGTTAAAGAGGGGCTGGGCCTTACCCTGACAGATTTTGATTCAATAGGTCCAGAATGGGGCTGGAGAATCTTCATTCCAGATGATGCTGATGATGTTGGTCCAGAGATCACATACTTTGAGGAAGAATGGACTAGAAGAGCATTGTCCTTGAGCAGTTTTATAGACACAGTAATGCAGCTCTTCCTAGAACGGACCTTGCCATTTAAACAACTAAAACCTAAGGATGTAAAAAGGATAAAAGTTGAAAGTCAAGAGAGCTAGATGCCACATGGGAAAACAAACTGAAAGCATCCTTATTTTTGTTTGTGCCTATAACTACTGCTATCCACTAAAAACATAGTGTTTCAGGATCTTATGTATGTGTAGTTAAAGTGACTCCTATCATTGTGGTTTAAATGTAAGGAACATCCTCCTGATTCAAATGATGAAATAAGTCTTGTTTTATCATGAGTGATTACATGATCACCAAATTCTATTCTGAATATATATATATATATATATATATATATATACACACATATATATACACACATATATATACATATATATGTATATATATGTATACATATATATGTACATATATACATATATATATACATATATATACATATATATACATATATATATACATATACATATATATATATATATATATATATATATATATATATATATATATATATGAGAATGTGTCATAAGTCCATCCTCTTCCTTGAGAGGGTCATGTTATTGTGTAATGATTGGGACCAATGAATTTCTTAGCAGTCTAATTATGCCAATGAGGTAATTTAATCAGTTGCTCAGGAAACACTGCAAGACTCATTTCAATTAAAGCAGTGTATTTTGAATTAATACAAGACACAAAGCTCTGTTTACTCTCTTAGGCTAGCTCAACTATAATACCTAAACTAAATGCTTCTAACTCCTGCAGGAGAAATGTAAGTAAGGTAGTAAACTTTTTGGTCACTGATCCCCCATTCATTTTCTCATTTCTTTCTTTCTAATGGCATTCCAGTTTTATTCAGGGATCTGCAAACCATTTATTTGGGAGGTGATCTCTGTTAGAGAGTGGGGAAATGAGGCAGAGACGGGAAAGAGGCCAATCAAGGAAACATTATCAAGTGAGTTAGCACTATGGAGCTCAGCCCTGCTGTGGAAGTGTGATGATGTTAGTGGGCATGCTGTTGGGAGACAATTCTCCATGCTGTTTCTACATATATTGTGACAGATTTTGTTCAGTTCTATCTTTTTAAGGATGTTTGCATAACAAACAACCTTGGAATATAGAGATGATATTCCCATTCAAGGGCAGAGGACAGATGTTTCCTGACCAGGATAATAAAGATAATGTCTTTCTCTGGGACAAAGGTTAGGTAGGTTTGCCAAACAGCCCTTATAAGATTAGCGGTTTCTAAACTTGGGGTCCTTCAGCTATGACACAGACCCACTGTGTGCATAGCATCCACCTGGACCACTTCACATCACCCCTATGGAATTTGCATGTTAAAGGAAACCAATGAGAACACGAGGCACATGCTGCCTGCTGTGCAATAATGAAGGCTTTGGTCTCAGACCCAGAATTCTTATCTTCAGCCAGCACCCATGAAACTGTGGCAGGTTAAACTGCTAGTTTGCAGGAGGGGTAAAATCCCCCCAAATTCACAGTCATTGACAGATGTCTCCCACTAATCTCTCATGAGCTATGATAAAACTGGGGTATATAACAACTCTCAGTCATTGGTTGAAGGCTGATCCCGGGAGGCATCAAATCGCCAACATCTCTGGCTTTTTGCATAAACAAACGGAGTGACCTTCTGCAACTTTGGGGAAAGGCCCCAGAGAGATGCAGATGTTGCCATTTAGAACTGGCTGTTGCACACCGCATGGTAAGGCCTGGAGGATATAGGTAAGGCACAAAAAGAGTCTGCGATACCTCCTCTGGGTCCACATTCTTCAACTTAGAAACTGTCAGTGCAGTACAAGAGGGATAAATTACAAGATCAAGTCATAAGAGATAAGGGGCACCAGATCATGAAAGATTTTTGGAACCATTCATGTTCATTTGAGTGCAATGGGGAGCCACTGATTTTTAAAAGTAGCTTAGCTACTATATTGTATGTTAACTGTAATTGAAAAAATAGTTAATTAGTGTACCTACTATTTATTGAGCTTCTACTATGTATTAGGTATCGTGCCAGATACTTTAAATATATTAACATAAATACAAATTTTCATATCATTATTTTCATGCTTTTACATATAAGAAAAAAATTTAAGAAATGTGCTCAAAATTAAATATTAATATTAACTTTTCCATTTATTCAATAAGTGAATGTGCCAACCTTAAAGATCAATTGTGTTTGGTCTGAAGCCAATGGTTTTTTCACTATGCCATAGCTACCTCTTTTCTTTAAACATTCTACATATATAAAGAAGTAAGATACAATTTGCCTAATGTGAGATGATTCACCTTAGAATTTGTGAGTTTTCATTTTATTTTGGAACAAGAGAAAGCTTCATTAAGCTGGTATGCCTAATGTGACTATGAAATAACATTTATTCTTTATTTAATATAAACATCATTAAGCTAAACTCAAAACCAGTTTGTAGTTGATCAATAAGTTCCCTTCATTCAAGTTCTAATATTCAACTATTACATTTTTGAGACTCATTCCAATCCAAGTTACCTTCTTATGTTAAAAAACTTTAGATATATAATGTATGTTTAAATAGAAAAACTCCAAATATGTCAGTTTTCTGTTTATCTAAGTGAATTCTGTGATTTTATTGTCATCTAGCCATATCTTATTTATATAATAAATGATTATGTTCCAAGAGTAATATCCATTTATGCTGCTAATGGTTCATAAATAAATTTCCTTTCCATTCCTAAACACCAAAAGATCCCTTTGAGATGAAATCTTCCATGATTTATCTTAGTTCTCTTATGAGAATATTGAGAAATGTTGGCAAAAGAATAATAGTTATTTTTTAGCTAAATGTGGAGATGAAAGTAAATAGTGTCCACATTTTGAAAGCTAGCTAGGTGTTGAATATTGTTCTGAACATTTCCCAAAGGTATTTAAAAAACAATGTGGATATTCAAAAGGGAAAATTCTCAACATAAATATGCTTAGTGCAGGGATTTTGGATTTTTTAATGAAAACCTTCTAAATTACAAAGCATTTGTTGGAGTGATTTTGCCCTCTATGCTTTTCTTAGGGTGACTAAGTGTTACTGCTACATTAAAAAGGAACACCCTACCCTAGCTGGTTTGGCTCAATAAATAAAATGTCGGCCTGCAGACTGATGGGTCCCAGATTCAATTCCAGCCAAGGGCACATGCCTGGGTTGTGGGATTGATCCCCAATAAGGGGGATTCAGGAGGCAGCCAACCAATGATTCTCTCTCATCATTGATGTTTCTATCTCTCTCTCCCTCTCCCTTCCTCTCTAAAATCAAAGAAATATTTTAAAAGGAACATCCTATATAGTAAAACCTTAATATGCAAATTGACAAAACAGCAGAAGGACTGGTCACTATGATGTGCACTGATCACCAGGGGGCAGATGCTCAATGCAGGAGCTACCCCCTGGTGGTCAGTGTGCTCCCACAGGGGGAGTGTAGCTCTGCCAGATGCTGGGCTCACAGGAGCCTCTCCCGCCTTGAGGCAGTGCTAAGGACCCCTTGGGGAATGGGCCTATGTCAGCAGGTGGACATTCCCTGAGGAGTTCCAGACTGTGAGAGGGTTTAACAACAAGTCTAGGGCTGAGGGACCACCCCTTCCCCCCAGTGCACAAATGTCATGCACTGGGCCCCTAGTTAAGTATCAAATTCAAGCTTTACAATGAGGTCATTACTGAAGCTATCTATTTAGTCACCTACATACTTTTGTAAAATCACATTTTTTAAATTTGAAAATGATAATATGCCCAGGCTCTATTTGTTCAGAAAAGTTGATTTACTTTATTCTAAAGTATAAAGGCATACATTTATGTCAGGTTCCAGAGTTCTTCTGATGAATACATTTACAGTAGGCAGGAATTAAAGTTTGCTTTAAAATTAATTCTCAAAATGTCTGTGTTTGGTTTGTCATTTCCAACTTTGTTGAGGAAGGGGTCTGGAGGTGATAGAGCTGATAGGAATTAAGCATGAATATTATGTCACTTAATTTAAAAATTACTTAGAAATGCCCATGGAATTTGGTTAAAATCTACATCTGCAAGTAAAATTGTGTTATGAAATTAAGGAATGTAGTGAAAGCCAAAGCTTCCTCAGAAAACTGAGAAGTCATGGTTGGCCTCCAGATACTAATTTTCTTAAATTCCCTCGGTCCTATAAAGGAAATAAGATGGGTACTTGGGACTGAGGTTAATTCTCCTGACATTTGGATTATCACCACCCTCTCTCAAGGGAAGGAAGCTAAAGTTGCCTTTCATCAGTTGGGCCAGCTGTTTTGGAAAGCTGGGAAATTGTCTGAGAAAGGGAAGATTTGAAGGGAAACATCTGACTTTGTGACCTGAGGTTATGTTTGGGGAAGGAGGGCCATTAACTAAGGATACAAGATAGGGCCACATGAAGAGTATTCTAGGTGATATCGTGGACCTTTGGCTTAAATGCCTGACAGACAGAACTATAAATTCAGAAGAGGTTGAATTACAGAAGCCCAACCTTCAGTGGCGGTATTCTACTTGAGGCATAAAGAGTTATGAAAGTTGGTATAAACTGACAGAAAAGTAGTTAGCATCAGAGACTGCAACTTCCAGAAGAGAATGGATTTGGCCAGGACTCACTTACGTGACTGGAGCCATGGAGGCTACCAGACTTGTCTGGGCCTCATGCCTATGCTTCACATCCATATATACAACTTCCCAATCCCTCAGAATTCTGAAATTCAATGTTTCCAGAAATGAACTTGTTGCCCAAATTAACTTTCATTCTATGTTCTCCAGCTCAGTTGGTGCCTGGCTCAGCCATCTGCCCAGTCAACTTGTCCATCAATCTTCATATCCAATTAGACAAACTCTTCGATCTTTCCATCCCCCATACTCATGTCTGCTACTGTTGACTTGGTTCAGACCCTTTTATTTTTCTAAACTCCACATAGTTATCAAGTTGTTGGATTAAAATAACAACACTCCACAGCTAAAAAGTCAGTGTGGCATTCCCATTACTGCCTATCAAGTATAAAGCACACTCCTTTGCATGGTAAACCAGTTTTATTTTTAAAAAGGTCCTATTGTGTAATGTTTGCAAATTTCCATAGTTTAAACACTCCCACCGAGGTCAATTTCAAGCTACCACAGTTTAACAGCCAGAACATAAAATTTTTGAATATTTAACAAGTGGCTGCTTACTAACTCCAGCACGTCAAGTGCATCAAGCCCTTGAACATGTGATACTTGTCCACTTATCACTGGCCAATCCTTTACTCAGACTTTATGCTCTAAGATGAAGTTGTAGCTACTTGCATATTCCAGGCTATTTTTTTACTTGCACACATCTGTTCATTCTGTCTGAAATTCTTCCCATACCACTCCCTTTTTACCCTTTCTTGGGGTGAATCTCTTACCCTTTTCACCTTGCTAACTTCTTCCATTCCTTCGGGACCTAGATTAGTTGGACCCTCCAAAAAAAGCCTATCTTTTATCCACTCTGTCTTTTTAAAATTGAAGTATAATAGACCTATAACATTGTTTGTTTCAAATGTGCAACATAATGATTTGATATTTGTACACATTGTGAAATAATCCCCATGGTAACAAATCTAGTTACCATCAATAACCATACAAAGTTATAAATATTTTATTGTGGTATACTCTCCTTGTCTTAATTGTGGTAGCCCAGAAGAAGATCCTGAGGTGGGGATTCATGTCAATTATTAGTAGTTGTTCACAGGAAAAAACTAGTAGGGTAGTGAGAAAGAGAGACTGAGAAAGGAAGGAGGACAAGCAAAGATGCACTATTGCCATAGAGAGTATCTTTGGTCCCATCCCATGAGTGGCTTTTGGAGACAGTGTAGGGTACACATCAGGGTTATCTTGATCATGGCAAAGGGGCTGGTGTACTTATATCCCCACACCTGTCAATCATAGGGCTGCCTCTTGGGAAGTAAATTCCAAGACACTTCAGCTCTCTGTGCATGGCGCAAAGTGAGCTCCTGCAGCAGGAGACACATGTGGGTGCTGGGAATGAAGGCAGTCTGAAACCGATTGGCATGAAAATGGTCAAGGGATTCTAGCAAATACTGACAAGTTCCTGTCATATTCCCTGCTCACCAAAACACACATATATGTACATGGGGACACATATACACACTTCAGGCTGGTTTGGGCTTCCTTCCTCAGTAATTCTATAATATATGGCTATATTACTATCATTGAGTTACCCCATGTTTTAAACAATTTCCTCATGTATCAGTGTCTTTCATTTTACTGTGACCACCTGGAGGATAGGAATTTATCTTTGTACTACCGTACCAGGCACACGGTAGGCGTTCAGTACGTATGTATAGATTAAAATTACAAGGGAGGAGACCATAATGGGTTGGGGTTGGTAAAGGGGCATGGGTGGAGCAGAGTCTCAGAAAGGCTGGATGAGAAGTTAAGGCACATGGATCTTTGAGTATAGTCTTGGTTCTAAACTTTGTCCACACCCCATTCTTTTGGTGTGGCCTGCAAAGATAGCATTAAAACAAAATAAATTTGGCAAAACTTTAAAATGGTTCCCCAGGCTCTCTGGGGATTAGCTCTCTGCTATTTTTCATTTCAAGAAGCATTCTAAATTATCAAAGACAATTAGAAAGTGTGTGTAAAACATGGGCATTATATAAGAACCTATGCCTGGCTTCCAATTCAGAGGTTAGAGGAGGTTTGAATGCATTGTTCACAGAGATTTCCCTGAAGTCTGATTAGCATGTAAGTATACTACAAACTGCAGCTCGACTGCTTGCAATGTGTAATTATAGATATTACTAGCATGTCTAATTTGACAAGTAATGCCGAGGGCATGCGTGAAATGGGAGCTGTACCATTTGGCCAATGTATGCTTCGGAGTTCAGTTTTGCCCCTCTACCATGATCATTTGTATGTGCCAAAACAAACAAACAAACAAGAAAACCCCCACACCTTATAAAGATGACAGATATGAGGAAAGTAATGAGAGAGTAGTACTTTTTCCTCCTCGCCCCTTTCAAATGAATAATTTAATGTAACTGGTTAAACTACAAGATCCATGAGGAAAACCAAATTCTAATTAACACTGTTAAGAAACCATTCACATTTTCCTAGCTGGTTTGGTTCAGTGGATAGCGCATTGGCCTGCGGACTGAAGGGTCCTAGGTTAGATTCTAGTCAAGGGCACATGTCCAAGTTGCAGGCTTGATCCCCAGTGGGGTTGTGTGCATGAGGCAGTCTACCAATGATACTCTTTCATCACTGATGTTTTGATCTCTCTCTCCCTCTCCCTTCCTCTCTGAAATCAATAAAAATATATAAAAAAGAAACCATTCACCCTCTGATGTCAAATATTGGGATGTTTGTTTCTTGCTAATTCTGTTCTCTGGAATTCAAGGCATTTGAATTTGAGTGGCATGCAATTCAAGGAGAACAAAAGGAGTTATGACAATTATTTAGGAAAAATAATAAATATCTAATAAGTAAACACTAAAAAGTATGAAAAGAGAAATCTGATATTAAACCTAAAATAAATCCCTTGTCCCCAGTCTAATAGTAGCTTTATCAGTTTCTCAAGATCTCAGGGTTGAAACTTTGAGGTCATCCATCTCTTTTAGCCTCTTTGCTAGTTATGGAGGTCCTCTTTCTTATCCCTTCTGAATGTCACGTACACAAATCTGGTCTTGAGATAGATGGAGCAAGTGTGTGTTGACATGGATTTGAAGGGCTTTATTGGAATACCCTTGTTGTGGGTCTGGAAGATGGGTTGGTCTTTAAAGAGTACACAGTCGAATTCATCCTCCTTAAGAAAGCATTACAAGTCTATTGGTTGACATCTATAGGCTTAAAAGAATTGGTTGGACAGATGTGAAACTAGGGGTTTGAATATGGGTTGGAGGAAGCAAAAGAATGAAAGGGGAAAGGCAGGAGCCAGGAATAGGATGCTGGCAGCAAAGTATCTTTTCACTATTTTTGTAAGGTCTGGTTCTAAGCATAACATCCACCTTGGTGTGTGCTCTTTAAGATCACATCTCTATATCCTTTCAAATGCAGCAACCTGTCCAGAGATGTTGCACTCATTTATCTCCAGACTTCTTTCAACCTCTTTCATCATTTCACTCCCATGTAGAATCTATCAGATCTTTCCCTAGTTATTTAGCTGGGTCCAATCACCAGGCAGTGACTAATAAAAATCAAGATAGTGACTTCAATATAGAATGGCCACCCGCCTTCCCCGCCCTGAGATAACTCCCTCCCCCTCCCTTAGTTCATTATAAAGATCCACAGTCCCTTGCCTCTCTGGTCCCAGATACCTGGCAATGTGTCATTCTCCTCTCCTCTCTTGCAGTTTTGTGACCTTGTGTTTCATCTGGCATTTGTATCTTTTCTTAAAAAATATATATTTTATTGTTTGTTTTTTACGGAGAGGAAGGGAGAGGGATAGAAAGCCAGAAACATCGATGAAAGAGAAACATCGATCAGCTGCCTCCTGCACACCCCCTACTGGGGATGTGCCCACAACCAAAGTACATGCCCTTGACCGGAATCGAACCTGGGACCCTCCAAGTCCTCAGGCCGATGCTCTATCCACTGAGCCAAACCGGTTTCAACTGGCATTTGTATCTTTACACTCCTTTTCCAGTTATAGTTTTACGTACTCTTGGCCTCAGAAGTGCTCCCTGTTGCATGTTCTAGCTCCCATCCCTGCACCTTGAAGGAAAGGAAGGAGAAGATGTTTTTGTCTAATTCCTACTGTAAATCTGGGAGCTAATTATGCCAAAAGAGTCATGTGGCATTTCAGTGAAAGACTGAAAGTATGAAAAGGAAGGGTTTGCTGTTCCATGGTTTGTATCATTGAAATACCCATGTTCATAATTAGAGTCACTGTCCTTACAGCACCTGCTTTTTGGCCTCATTCCAGGGTGTATTAGTCTGCTAGCTTGTTTTCAATATTCACTCAAAACGTCTCATTTTCTGGCTTAGTATTTGTAGCTCTGTTAAGCTTTTTGCTTCTCAATCTGTTTTATGTTAAGAACAGAACCTGATGAAAATTACCTCTTTAAAAGAATCTTCTTAAATTTGGAAACCTACACAGATCACCTGTTAAAAATGCAGATTCTGATTCTAAAGGTCTGGGGTAGGGTCCGAGATTCTGCATTTGCAACATGCCCCCAGATACTGCTTCTGACCCAGGAATCACAGTGTAAGTAGATGTCAGACTCTCAGCCATGAAAATGAACCATAATTAAGCTAATGGAGGTTGGGTTTAAGACCCAAAATTTTCAACAAGCATATGATGTGCTATATGTACCTTGTTTTGGAAAGTAGCTGGTAGAACACTGGGCCGCAGACAGATAATGGCCAACTGGACAATTTCCTTATGCATCTTCTTAGAGATCTCTTCTGATGGTTCTGAAAAAGAAGAAGGAAGGAAGAAAGGAAGGAAGGAAGGCAGGAAGGAAGGAAGGAAGGAAGGAAGGAAGGAAGGAAGGAAGGAAGGAAGGAAGGAAGGGAGGAAGGAAGGGAGGGAGGAAGGAAGGTCAAAATCTTGATCAAGAAACATTTCTGTCTGCAGAAATACTATAGGTTGATGTTGCATGGAGAATTAGAGCTGAACTAGAATCTCCCTAAAGAGATGTGTCTGGGTGTTTTAGATCTGAGACCCTAAGAGACACAGAAATAATCAGTACCAGTCAAAGGTTCCTGAATATAGCCTTCTTCCAAATTGTAAACACATTCATCTGTAATTAGAATTGGTGGCAATCAAGTTAGTGACTGTTTCTCATCTCCTTTTTTTTAATTGAGGTAACATTGGTTTATAACATTATGCGGGTTTTAGGTGTACAACATTATAATTTGGTTTAGGTGTACAAAATTATAATTTGACATCTGTATACACTACATTGTGTTCACCACTTAAAGTCTAGTTCCCATTTGTCATCATAAAATTGAGCCTCTTTATCCATTTTGCCCTCCATCTCCCTTCCCTCTGATATCCACTAACTTGTCCACCTTTATGAGTTTGTTTTTGTTTGTTCATTTGTTTTGTTTTATATTCAACTTATGAGTGAAATCACAAGGTATTTGTCTTTCTTCATCTGACTTATTTTGCTTAGTATAAAGAATTCAAAATACCTGTCATGACAGAACTCAAGAAAACCCAGAAAAACAGTTCAATGAGCTCAATAATAAAATAATTAACAGAAGGAACATTTTACCAATGAGATTGAAACTCTTAAATAAAAACATATCTCCTATTTTTGATCACCCAATTCCATCCTTGAGATACTTTTGATTTCAGCTATTGATGCTTTATTACAGATATTTTCAAAGTTACTGCAGATAACCTAGTAAATCCTACCTTATTATAGCAGTAAAACTGGCCTTAAGCATAGTAACTACCCTTTCAACTCCATACCTGCTGCATATTCACGTGATATAAACAATAGAAATATTAGGAGAAGACAGGACATGACTTGTAACTGGCCACATATCCTATCTAATAAAAGAGTAATATGCAAATTGACCATACCTCTGGTCAAGCCATGCCCACAAGCCATGCCCACCAGCCAATAAGGAGCAAAAAAACCCCAACCAAGATGGCTGTGGCCACTGAGAGCAGGAGGGAGGCTTGGGTTTCCCCAGCATTGGAGGAAGCCAAGCTTTCTGCCTGTCCTTGTCGGCCTCCACTCAATGCTACAAATGTTCAATTATAGAAGACACATAAACCCAACATAAATGGCAGCAGCCACAGAGCTGGAGAGAGCAGAGGCTAAGGTTGCCCTGGTGATGGAGGAAGCCAAGCTTCTGCAGCCCTAGAGCCTAGGCCGCCACTCTAGGCTACAAAGTTTCAATTATAGAATTTAAATAAACCCAAACAGAAATGGCTGTCTCCACAGAGTGAGCAGAAGGCTTGGCTCCACTCCAGGCTACAAAGTTTTAGTTGTAGAACATAAATTAATCCCAGATCCCAGGGCCTCTGCTTGGGTCGCTGGGGGGTGTGGCTAGCCTGCAAACCACCACAGGCCCCTCTTCCAGGTTGCCACATGCCCCAAGGGAACCCCCACCTTGATCTGGGACACTCTTCAGGGCAAACCAGCTGGCCCCCACCCATGCACCAGGCCTGTATCCTAGCTAATAAAAAAGTAATATGCAGATTGACCATCACTCCAACACACAAGAGGGCTGCCCCCATGTGGTCAAAGATACTGTCCACATGTGGACACAAGATGGCCACCACAAGATGACCAGCAGGGGAGGGCCGTTGGGGGTGAACAAGCCTACAGGGGATGGCAGTTAGGGGTGACCAGGCTGGAAGAGGAGTGCAGTTAGGGGCAAACAGGCTAGCAGGGGAGCAATTAGGCATCAATTAGGCTGGCAGGGTAGTGGTTAGGGGTGATCAGGCTGGCAAGCAGAAGTGGTTAGGAGCAATCAGGAAGGTAGGCAGGCGAGCAGTTTGGAGCCAGCAGTCCTGGATTGTGAGAAGGATGTCCAACTGCCCATTTAGGCCTGCTCTGATTGGGCATAAATGGGCAGTTGTATGTCCCTTGAGGGGTCCCAGATTGCTATTGTAGCAGTGCGGGCTAAGGGACACACACCCAATGCACAAAATTTGTGTACGGGGCCTCTAGTATATATCCTATCTAATAAAAGAGTAATATGCAAATTGACCATCAGTCCAACACACAAAGATGGCTGCCCCCATGTGGTCAAAGATGGCTTCCCCATGTGAACACAAGATGGTCGCCACAAGATGGCCAGCAGGGGAGGGCAGTTGGGAGAGATCAGGCCTATAAGGGAGGGTAGTTGTGGTCAATCAAGCCTGCAGGGGGAATGCAGTTAGGGATGACCAGGCCTGCAGGTGAGGGCAGTTAGTGGTGACCAGTCCTACAGGGGAGGGCAGTTAGGAGTGACCAGTCTTGCAGGGAGGGCAGTTAGGGGCAATCAGGCTGGCAGGGGAGCAGTTAGACATCAGTCAGGCTGGCAGGGCAGTGGTTATGGGGTAATCAGGCTGGCAGGCAGAAGCGGTTAGGGGCAATCAGGAAGGCAGGGAAGAGAGCATTTGAGAACCAGTAGGCCTGGATTGTGAGAGGGCTCCCTGATTGGAGAGTGTGCAGGCTGGGCTGAGGGACACACCCCCTGTGCATGAATTTCATGCACTGGTCCTCTAGTATATATATATATATAAAGGCCTAAGTGACTGGCCAACCAGCTAGAAGCTATGACAGGCAATGACCACCAGGGGACAGATGCTTAACGCACAGGCATGGAAATATGGAAAAGACTGATGAATATCAGAGGGAAGGGATTTGTGCACTGGTGGGGTCCCTTGCCCTGGCCTGCAGGGATCAAGCCAAAACTGACCCTCTGACATTCCCCAAGGGATTCCTGATTGTGCAACGGTGCAGGTAAGGCCAAGGGACCCCACTGGTACACAAATCCATGCACTGGGCCCCTAGTTTATTATAATTAGTTGTTTCCACCACCATATCCCTTCCTCCTCCTCTCCCTTTCCTCATTTCATTCTCATCTCCTTGAAACAGTTCTTTTATTTTCCTGAGCTCAACAGATAGCACAGTGGTTGGAAACTCAATAAAAGTGTGATGATGAAGTCTGCTTTTCCTCCTAAGTCTTTGCTGAAGGTGCCCAAGTTGTCCAAGGCAAAGGTGTATCATATAGTCCCAAAGTGGAATCTTTTCCCTTTTCTTCCTCTCCCTCACTCCTCACTGTTAAAAAGGTGCCTCATAATGGAACTAAATAAAACAATCTCTTTAGATTTGGATGGCAAAAGCACAGGTTCAGAGGCTTGGAGTTTTAGGGAGTTTTGCTGACCTTTTAAATATATAAGGGTGATTTAATGTGTTGACCTCCCCTTTATCCACACTGCTTTATCTGTTTCTCTCCCCATGCTTTAAGCAGGAAACTGACACAGTATGGGTCACAAAAATTTAGTTTATTATTTTCCATAACTACAGCTAAGGTCAGTAGTAGACACCACAGGTTAGCAGTAGCCAATAAATTCCCAAGTAAAGAAACCCTGTTTAACCCAGATTCTTACCCTCATGAGCTCATCTTTCCTCTGACATACAAGCCATCCAAAACTTCTGCTGCAATTATTGTTCCATGCCTAGTTGCTGTTTAATAATTTGCATGTGGTGATTCTATTGTAATAGTACCATGAGGAGTAGGTCCCAGGGCAATGAGGAGTGGTTCAATATTTGAGAAGGTCTCTGGTTTACTTAATCTCCAAGCTCTTGGCTCATCTTATTGTTATATATGCAAGAATGCTCTATCTTTCTGCAGCATTAAAGTTGCCTTATCTAGAGCCATCTGACCCATATATTTCTCCCCAGAGCTATCTTATTCATACTAATTAACCTTGATAAATTTCCCTCCTTTAATTTATTAAACTCCTCTCCAGATCTGTACTCAGTAACATGTATTTGGAATCCATTTTGAACTCTCGGACCAAATGCCATTCCCTGCAGGCAAAGGTGGGGCCACCTACCTGCATGTCTCTGCAACTCAGAAAGTATCTATGAGTTCTGACTACTGAGTGTGTGAGGTTCTTGAAGAAAGGGCCTATACCCTACTCTTCATGTTGTCCCGTCTAGTACTTCAGCCCTAGTAACCCCTTGTTTTTGTTCCCCCAAATTAAAGTGGCTTTATTAATTATTTCTCATTATAAACAATTCATGCTCAGTTTATTTATTCTTTTAAAATATATTTTATTGATGTTTTTTTTACAGAGAGGAAGGGAGAGGGATGGAGAGTTAGAAACATCGATGAGAGAGAAACATCTATCAGCTGCCTCCTGCACACCCTCTACTGGGGATGTGCCCGCAACAAAGGTACATGCCCTTGACTGGAATCGAATGTGGGGCCTTTGAGTCCACAGGCTGATGCTCTAGCCACTGAGCCAAGCCGGTTAGGGCTCATGCTCAGTTTAAATGTTCAAACAGTACAGATTAATATACTGAAGTAAGGAAAACAGTACTTTAATTTCACCACTTGGAGATTAATCCAGTTCACAATCTTTCAGATCCTTTTTCATACACAGATGCAATTTTAGGCAATTGGAAAACACTCTTTTGGCCAAATAATATCTTGTTATCATTTCAGCAAGCATCAGATATTGAAATAGGTATTTATATTTGTATTGGATTGAATTGTAATATGAACAGAAGCCTAAGGCTATTTATAATTACCATACCTTCACCTTATTTTTCTAGCTACCCCCTACTTCATTCTCTTCAATCCTCCTCCTCCTCTTTAACCAGCCCCCCTCCTCAACCCCAACAGCCCTGAGAGGCCGCCTTGGCTGCTGCGGTTGCCAGGAAAAGGAAAAGAAGGAAGGAGGTGCAGGTGGTCAGGCAGCGGGAGGCATGTTCCATGCTGTCACTTCCAGGAGAATTGGCCCTCTTTACTTCTGCCAGGTGGGAGTTGAAATGACGTCAATCTCCATTTTTACACTGTCTCCTTATTTTTTCTACTCCCTCCACCATTTGCCTTCTTTCTAGGCAGCAGAAGGGAGGTATGTGCAGAGTGCTATATGCGCAATTGTCAAGCTCCTCAGGCGATTCCGATTTAGAGGGTGCACAGCCACTCTCTGAACCATGCTGATCCACTCATTGCAGACCAGGTGCAGCTTACGGTTGAATAGGAATCACCCAGGGAGATAGTTAATAATACAAACCCCTGCACCTCATTCCCGGAGATTCTGATTTTGTCGAATTGGGATGTTGCCCAAGACTTTGCAGGTTGGTTGGTTTTTTGTTTTTTTTTAAATAAGGTCCTTAAATGATCCTGATGAGTAGCCATGCTCTCTACTCTCTGGCTACTCAAAGTGTGGTCCAATGACCAGCACCACCTGGGAGCTGGTTAGAAATGCTGAATTGCAGGCCTTACTATAGACCCAGTCAATCAGAGCCTGTATTTTAACAAAAGCCCTAGATGATTTGTATTGCACATGAAAGTTTGAGAAGCACTGCTCTACTCTAGTGCGATATAATTGGCAAATTCTTTGTGGGGTTAAAAATATTGTAACTTACTTGATTCCTACCTATTGATCTGTTGGTGGGATTTCATCAAACATGCCTACAACTATGGCAACAAATTGTCCTAAAAGAGGCGATGATATATAGTACAGGTAATTCCAAGTTAAAGGAAACTCTCCACCAGTTTGAACCTTGGGCCTATCTTTGATTTTATGCGTGAAATAATGAATGAAATAAAAAGTTTACATGAATATTTTAGATTAATGATTGAAATTGGACTATGTGTTCTCTTTAGAGTAATTTGATATTTCAGTTCTTAAATAAATAAATAAAAGCTCTTGGTAAAAAATTCAAGGGATCCTAGGTAATGTTTGTGCCAACTTATGCACTGCCGATGTCCAGCCAATAACAACTGCATTTTAGGAGAACAAAAGCAGCAATTCAACATTCATTTTAATCTATGACCTCATACCCTCCACTAGTTCCTGTGGAGCCATCATCATTCAGGGAAAACTTTGACTTTCTATGTTGCTTATAAAAACCATTTGACAAAATTGTGATTCACCTAGATTTGTTCCAGAAAATTTATCCTTTAGCGTATGTTGAGCATTCAAATTATTGTTTCATAAAGATACTATAAAGCAATAGTATCCCCCCACTTACAGAAGGTCATGGAATTATTTCTCTCACTTATAGAAGGTCATGGAATTATTTCTCCATTTATTTAGTTCTGATGTAAGGTAAAACCTAAGTAAAGTTTTTCATGATAAGATGGCCTTCAGGGTCCCATACCTTCAAATTCCAGTTTTGTTTTCTCCTGCAGGGTTACCTTTTTTTTCTGTTCAGTTCTTAAAGTCCATAATGTCCCTGTGACCTCTTGCTTGTTTCAAAACTCACTCCCTGGATAATTTCTTTGCAACGCTGCATCTGTTAGAGGTGGAAACCCAATAAAATGCCCCCAATCTGGGAGGAGGTAGGCTGACTATAGTGCCAATACAGTGGCTCTGTAAGGCCATTAATAAATTAGGCTTATTTATTCTTCCCACTTTGTCCTTGTCCTTGGGTTTGCAAGCTGGCTGCTGTGCCTCCATGAATTGTATCCATCATTTGTGGAGGAAAAATGCAAAGGGGAAAGAACCATTGTTTTCTATTAAGTCTGGCCCTTTTAACAAGCTTTCCTGGTGGCCCCTCCCAACAATTTCCACTTATATTTCAGAAGCCAGAGCTGGGTCACATGACTACCCCTACTGAAATGGAATCTGGGCATACTACTCCTCCGGAACTCCAAATTATAGTTCTGAAACTAGAAAAAAATGGGGGAGGAGTGGATATTAGGTATGCAGTTAGCAAGACTTGCCACTATCACTAAGTTTAACTCATAAAACATTTGTATTTTAAGGGGGAACAGAGCCTTAAGCCAAATAGAATTTCAGGCATTAGCTACAGTGTACTTAGTCTTTGTGTCTAGAGATGAGAAATTTCTGTTGCCTCTCAGCTCTCGCTCTGCAGCATGTATGCCTGCTCTGCCAGGATGTAGGTTAGGGACTGCTTAGATAAGAAACCATAGATTGTGAAACTTAAGTTCCCTTGGCTCAGTGCCAGCTGTGCCCTGCTCAGTTTGAGGCAGTGATACTCCTAAACAGAAATCTCGAAAAGAGAAAGATCCTCCAAATCCCTGCTTTTATTTTAAGAAGGCTTTTGAATAATTATCTTAAATTGTGTTTTATATGGCCAGTTGTTTTTGTATGATCAAAATTCTAATGCAAAATGATACATATTTTATTTTCATAAATGACATGTATTTGAGAACAGACCGACATTTGCCAGAAGGGCGGAGGGTTGAGGGGCCGGGTGAAAAAGGCGAAGTACAAATTGGTAGTTACAGAATAGTCACTGAGATGTAAAGTATAGCATAGGAAAAGTAGTCAACAATATTCTAATAACTATGTATGATTCTAGGCGGGTACTAGAAATATTGAGGGAATACTTTATAAAGTATATGATTATCTAACCACTATGCTGCACATTTGAACTAATCTTACCTAATAATAGACAAACATGTAAATTGACTGTATCTCTGCTATGCCCATAGCCAATCAGAGTGAGTATGCAAATCAACCCAACAAAGATGGAAGTTAATTTGCATACATAGGTGCCTACAGCCTGTGTCCAGGGAACATCCTGGCACCCGGGTCACTGTGAGGTAAGCCATCAGAACCTAGAGGGCAGGGGAAGAGCCAGTGATCTGAGGGGGCTGAGGGTCCCTTGCCCAGGCCAAAAGCGATTGATCGATCGCAGGGTGCTGGGGGTCCCCTGACCGAGGTCCCCTGCCCAAGGCCGAAAGCCTCTGTAAGCCATCAGTAGGACATCCCCTGAGGGCTCCCAGTATGTGTGAGGGGGTAGGTTGGGCTGAGGGACCACCCAACCCCAGTGCATGAATTTCGTGCACTGGGCCCCTAATACAAAATAATACTGAATGTAACTTGTAATTGAAAAAAAAAAAGAAATATGTATTTAAAGTAAGAGCTTAATAAATTAAAATTTTACTAAATATCAATGCTTAATTAGAATGATCTGCATTTTCTGTCTGTATGGGGCTTTGCTCTGGCATTTATGTCCTCTCTAGGGGAGAAGACCCTAAAAGAGAGAAGGGTGGATGCCATCTTGGCCTCATGCATAGTGTTGAGAGAATGGGGGACAAGCCTCTAGGGTGAGTAGGCTTGGATATCTGTGGAATATTATAACTTCAATTTAAATAGGTGTGGTGATCAAATCTTAAGATTAAGAGCAAGAGCAACTACACTTTTTTTTCCTGATTTTAGGGACCAGAGGGAGAACTGTGAAAAATGAAGATAGAAATCTCAGTGCTAAAAAAGGGTCAGAGGGTTAGGTAGGGTTATAATGCCAAAAGATAGTTTATATGACTAAGACACAGTACTAGGTAGAAAAAGATACTGGAAAGGTCTATCAGGAAGGAGTGAGAAATTGCTGAGGCCAGAGTTTTAGAGTTGAAGCTCAGATCAGAGTTTGGGCCAGAGTCCCTGTTTCCTACTCCCCTGTAATTTTGAGGGATGTGGGTGGCACTCTTGGAGTCTGTAAGGGTCTGTGGGACTTAGTGGGATTGTATTTCAACACAAGTGCACTGAATATTTCAAGTTTGAGGAAAGGTCATTTTAAAGTTAGTATCACTGCTTGATAAACCACCCCAAATGGTGCTGTCAATAACAACCACCATTTTATTATATTCAGAGCTCTACCACACTGGTTATTTAATTTATCTGCAATTATGATTGGCATTATTTTCTACCAATTTGCATTTCTTCTTTTTTAAATTGTCCTTTGGCCATTTTTGTATCATGTCTTAGGTTTATCTTACCAATTTTAAAGAACTCATTATATACTATGGATATTAATTTTAGTCTCTCATTTGTTGCAAATATTTTTTCAATTGCTTGATTTGCTTTTTATGTTATTTTTATATTTTCTTTGTCATTTAAAAATAATTTTAGACTTACATGTTTTTTTTTTCAATAAAAAATCAGATACCTAGTCTAGCTTCTATGTAGTTAAACTATTTATGATTCATTTCTTAATATTTTAAAGTTAATTTTGGTCCATGATATAGTGTTAGTTTAATATGATTTTCTTATAGAGCTGTCAATTTCTATTCTACACGCCATATGGAAAAAAACTCTATCCTTTCTCAAGTGATTTATAATACCTACTCAATCATGTTATAAATACTTGCACATCCAGGCGTTCTGTTCTTGTATTATTTGTTCTGTTTTATTGCTCTCTCTATAAATATTTTACTGGAGTCATTATTTCAATAATTTGAGCCTTATAAACAGCTTTAACGACTAGCAGAGCTAGCCTACACTTATTTCACTTAAAAAGTTTCCTTGGTTATTATTTTTTTTTGCTTGTTTATTCTTCCAGATGAACTTTAGAAATATATTATCAAATGAAAATCAATCCTCATGAGATTACGATTGGGATTGCATGACCCCTCATTTGGGAAGAATGGACATCTTTACAAGATTAAGTTTGCCCAACCAGAAACATAGTATTGAAGTCTCCTCTTATTTCTCTTAATAAAAGAAATATGTTTAGTATGACCAATGGATACAGACACGGGGGCAGTGGGAGCATTCCCTTAGGGGTGGGAGAGGTTGCGGGGTTTAATTGGGGGAAAAAAGAAGACATGTAATACTTTAAACAATAAAAAAAGAGAGAGAAAGAAATGTGTGCCTGGCTTGTGTGGCTCCGTGATTGAGCATCAACCTTGTGGGAAGCCAGACATTGCCTCACCAATAGAGATGTAAATAGAACAAACAGGAAACCGGGTCAAAGCTTAATGGAACTGTTTACCCATTGTTTAGGTGAGACTTTAGTTCCCCCTCCTTTAGTCTTATGTTAAGTCTGAACTATTCACATATTGTTTAGGTGACACATTGGTAATTGTAAAAGCTTCCACACCTTTTGTCTTATGTTAATTCTTGCTGGTTGATGGATGTATCACTTGGCCCTAATAAAAGGGGATAGGAAAGCCAGAGCTGGTGGCAGTCCCTCCACTAGAGATGGGCTCCCGCCTGGCCCCCATAATTCCCCCAAATTAATGCTTTTCTAGTCTCTCTTCATTTGTGTGTGGCTTTCTCCAGACGCTGAACCCTGACATGGAAACCCTGGACACGCAGGACGTGAAAAGGAAAGCCACACAACCTATGAACCAGGAGGTCATGACTTGATTCCCTGGGCACATGCCCAGATTTCAGGCCAGGTCCCCAGTGGGGGGCATGTGGGAGGCTGCTGATTGCTGATTCTCATCATTGATGTTTCTGTCTTTTCTCTCTCTTTCCCTATGAAATCAATAAAAAATATTTTTTAAAGAAAAATGCGTATATTCAATGCATTTCTTATTATGTTATTTCTAGGGTAATTTTTAGACCATGATATTGAATTTTCATTATATTTCTATCTGCTTACTACCTCACCTACTAATTTTTTGGTAATTAACCTGCATCCAATCACTTCTTAGAATGTGCTTATTAATTCTAATAGTTTTTGTATTGATTCTCTTGCCTTAACTAGGTGTGCAATCTTAATATCTGCAATTAATAAAAATCCTCTCTTCTACCTGCCAATAGTTACACCTATTTTTTTGATTAATGCATTATTGTATTGGCCAGAAATTCCAGAACAATATTAGAACTTGTCTGTTTTGCAAGCAATAGCAAAGAGGTTTTATAACCAGAAACTTATTAGAATGTTTCAAATCTTATTCCTAGAATATATAATATGTATATAATATGTTCTGTTTTGCCTTTCTCAAGGCCAATACCATTGTTTATGTCATTTTACTAACTTTTTAAAAAATTATTCTTCTGAGTATATGGTGAAGAATATTCACAAATCCTCTGTGAAAACGTCTTACAGTCACATGAAAAGAATTATTAAACATTTTTTCTTTCTTTTTCCTTTCCCTTATCTATGTCTTATTTATAAAACTTCTCATAGTTATAATTTCCCCTTGATCACTTCCATATTTTCCCACATATTTGTTTTACTATGGAATATGAAAATGGACCCCCGTCTTTTGGGAAAGGATTTGATTTTGTGACTAATTGGAAGGATCAGTTCACAGTTCTTAGTTATAATTTCAGTGTTTTGCTTGCTTTCTAGGGTATACTGCTCAGCCTTTTATTTGTTATGGAAATTAGGTCTTTATGGGACATAAAATTACATCTGGTTCAAAATGGACATTTTCATCCCAGAGACAAACAGGCTTATTACCAAAAGCTGTCCTTAGACCTCAGGTCCAGGGTCCCTCTTTCATCTCACTTCTCTGAATTTTACTCTTTTTTCAGCAAAACTTTCCTAAAGGCTAGTTTATATTCTTTGCCTCCACTGCCTCAGCTCATATTCTCTTTAACCCATTTCAGTCTGGGTTAAGTCTTTAATTCCCACTGTGCCACTGACCTGCTCTTATCAAAGACCCCTTCACCTCTACTTTGCTGAACCTAATGATCAATCCTCAGCCCTCATCCTACCCATAATTTCAGTCATAGTGAAAGTGTCTTTTTCCCAATTGCTACAAGGGCTCCACACACTCCTCTGGAATTTGTCTTATCTCCCTGGCTGCTCCCTCTCTGTCTCATTTGCAGGTTCTCCTCCACTTTCAGACTTCAAAAAATAATCATAGTAAAATATATACAACATAAAAATTACCAGTCTAACCATTTTAAGAGCACAATTCAGTACCATTAAGTATATCCTCAGTGCTGCGCAAACATCACCACTATCCATTTCCAGAATATTTTCATCATCCTAAACAAATTCTGTACTCATTAAGCACTAACTCCTCATTCCTGCCTCTCCCTAGTTCCTGGTAACCACTATTCTAGGTACTTCATATAAGTGGAATTATACAATATTCTTTTGTGTCTGGCCTTTAGCACTTAGCATAATGTCTTCAAGGTTTGTCTATGTTAGAATATGTAGTAGAACTTCATTCCTTTTTATGATCAAATAATATATGTCACATTTTGTTTAGTCACTGACCTGTGGATGGACATTTGCATTTGAATTGTTCCCATCTTTTGGCCATTATAAATAACTAGAGGCCTGATGCACAAAATTCGTGCAAGAGTAGGGCTTTCCTCCCTCCAGCTGCTGGCACTGGCTTCCCTCCGGAACCCGGGACTTGGGCTTCCCTCGCTGCCCCGGCTTCGTTTATATTATTATAGAGGCTGCTATGAATATTGGTTACAACTATCTTTTTGAGTTTCTGCTTTCTATTCATTTGCGTATATGCCTTGAAGTCAAATTGCCAGATCACATAGTTGTCTGTGTAACTTTTTGAGGAACTGCCAAATGGTTTCCAGCAGAGGCTGCACATTTTGCATTCCATTCCCACCAGCAATGCAATCTTTTCTTTCTGAGGGTTTCAATTTGTCCACATCCTTGCCAGCATTTCTTCATTTCCTTTTGTTTGATATAGCCATCTTAGGTATACAGTGGTATCCCATCATAGTTTTGATTTGCATTTCCCTAATAACTAATGATATTGAGCACCTTTTCATGTGCTTATTGACTATTTGTGTATCTTTGGAGAAATATCTATTCAAGTCCTATGACCTTTTTTAATTAGGTCATTTGTTCTTTTGGTTATTGAGTTGTAGAAGCATTTTATTTTTCTGGATATTAAGCTTATTGACTATTTGTGTATCTTTGTAGGAATGTCTATTTAATTAGGTCATTTGTTCTTTTGGTTATTGAGTTGTAGAAGCATTTTATTTTTCTGGATATTAATCTCTTATCAGATACATAATTTGCATAATTTTCCTTTCTGTGGGTTGTTTTTTCACTCTCTTGATAGTGTCCTTTGATGCAAAAAGCTTTAAGTTGTGATGAAGTGTAATTTAGCTATTTTTTTCTTTGGTTGCTTGTGCTTGTGGTGTCATACCAAAAAAATCATTGCTAAATTCAATATTATGAAGACTTTCTCCTATGTTTTCTTCTAAGTGTCTTATAGTTTACCTTTTAAGTTTAGGCCTTTGGTGTATTTTATTTTTTGTATATGGTATAAGACAAGCATCAAACCAATTCTTTTGCACGTATATATCCAGTTTTTATTTCAGCATCTTTTTGACTTTAAAAATATTACAACATACTTCAACACAGTCTTTAGTTCACTGCTCCTCTTGTCCTTTATAGCTAAACTAGAGGCCTAGTGCACAAATTTGTGCACAGGTGGGGTCTGGCCAGTTAGCCTGATCGAGGTTGATTAGGAAGGTTGGCTGGCCAGCCCTGCCCCTTGATTGAACTCCTGGTCAAGGGGACAATTTGCATATTAGCCTTTTATTATATAGGATAACCTTCTTCAGTGATCTAGTCCAGTCTTATGGCTTTAAAAGCATCTACATACTGATGTTTCCTGGATTCTATTCCAAGCCTAGATTTTTCTCCTTGAACTTCAGATTCATACATCCAATTTGTCACATATTTTTCTCATATAACTTCAGAGTCATATATGAATTCTACATTTAAATTTGGGCATTAAAACTCTTAATGTGTCCAAAAATTAACTTATTACCCTCTTCTTCTTCCTAAATCTTCTCCTTACCTAGTCTGAAAGACTACCACAAATGCCCCAGTTGATTATACCACAAACTAAGATGCAATCCTTTATTTCCCTTTTTCTCTCACATCCCACATATAATCCACCAGCAAATCCTGCAGGCTCTACCTTCTAAGTATAATCAATATCCAATTGCTTCTCACTTCTCTGCTATGACTTCCCTAGTCCAAGACCCCATTCTCTCTGGCTAGAATTATGCAGGAACCTTGTAATGGTGTTCCTGCATCCACTCTTAAAATCCTATAATTGATTCTTCACTTTTCAGCCAGAATAAATTTTAAATCGGTAAATCAGATCACATTATTTCATTGCTTGAAATTATTAAATGGCTTGCTATTATAGTCCGAATAGAAAATAAAATCTTACTGTGGCCCAGGGACCCTGGTTCCAGTTATTATTGCTGTAAAGAAAATCACTTCAAAACTCAGTGGCTTAAAACCACAACCATTTTATGACAGTTTAGAAACTTGGGCAGGTGTTGGCTACTTCTTTCTGTGTTTTTTTTTTCATTATCATGAAGTCAAATGAAGTCCCTCAGGGGTATTCAGATGGTGAATGACCAGTTTTATTCACATGGCTGGCTCTTAGTTGGGGTGACTGGAAGGCTGGGATTAGTTGCAACTCTTTTTAAAATCCTCACCAGAGAGAGAGAGAGAGAGAGACAGAGAGAATATATTTCCCATTGGTTTCTAGAGAGAGTGGAATGGAGGGAGGAGGGGGAGAAAGAAACATCAACACATTTGATTTGTTGCCTCCTGCATGTGCCCCAACCAGGGCTGGGGGACCTGCAACTCAGGTATGTGCCCTTGACTGGGAATCAAACCCACAACCCTTTGGTCTGGGGGCCAACCCTCTAACTGCTGAGCAAAACCACCCAGGGCAGTTGTGACTCTTGAGTGGAATACTATGCTAGTAAGTGGCCTCTCCAGCACGGCAGTCTCAGGATTGTTGAAGCGAGTATTCAGGAGACCCAGTGGAAGCTGCATGGTCACTTCACCTTGGAAGGCATCTGCTGTCACTTCTGCAGTATGGTACTGGTTGCAGCAGTCAACACTCACCAAATCAAGAGGAGGGAACTTAGACCCCATTTCTCAATGAGAAGAATGTCAAAGAAATTGTGGCCATTTGAAACAACTATCACAATGCTGCTGTGTCACCTAGCTTTTAATGATGTCTGGGTCATCTACAGCTTTTCTCTGCCTTGCTCACTCTGCGTCACATTGGAACACTACAAGGTGACTTGTACTTCAGAGCTTTTGTACTTACTGTTCTCTCTGCCTTAAATTTTCCCCCTTCAAATCCTTGAAAAGCTGACTCCTTCATTTCATTCAGATCGCTGCTCGAATGTGTTTCCTTCTTATATAGCCTTCCCTAACCAACTTGTTGGAAGCATACTTCCTTTCAATGACTACTTGCTTACCCTCTATTATTTTCTTTACAGACACACCCAATAATTTATGAAATTTAAACTGACGTGTTCACTTGTGCCTCTAGTACTTTGAACAGAGACTGGCATTCGAATTGCTTCATCCCACTTGTTAAATGAATGACTGAATTCACTTGAATGTTTTCCATTTTCTCTTATAGTCTTACTTTTCCATTTCACTGAGGACAATGTATTTCAAGTTCCTTATCTTGTGTAGAAGTTTTCTACCTCTGTGGCTCTTTATCAACTGGCAGGCATTTGATTTTGAAATGTTTTTGTTGCATCCATTAAACTTTTGGACAAATACTGGATTTGAGCAGCAGGGTCTATTTCTCTGATCTTTGATTTGATTTTTAGTTTGTGCTTTTGCTTGATTTTGTTTGTGCTTCTTCTTTAAGTTCCAGCTAGATAATGGCTTTGAGTTTTAAATATGCCAAGTAAAAACCTGAAAATGATTTAAAAATTTCCCACTAGAAATATATTTACAAAAGTAAAACCTTTTGGTAATTGCTTACATAAGACTGTGTTAGTCATAATTAAGTTGCCTCAGGCAATGGTATAGCATGTTTTTTCTCTTACCTGAAGAAATACAGGAAAGAATGAATATATGTACACCCTACTTCATTCCAGTAAAAGATTTGAGACAGACTATACTCACAATAGAAGAAAATTAGTAAATTGAGGCAGGAAAAATAATGTTCCAAAATGAAAAGTATTTGTCTTCATATAAATATGCCAGCTATTACATTGAAATAGGAAAAAAAGAGAAATTTGTAATAGGATTTTTTTTTGAATTGCAAAAGTGTTGTTTGGGTGTTTTAATTGCAGGAGAAAGATAATGAAAATGCATCTATTTGTGCTCTGATAGATTAGACGATGGAGTAGTCTGCTTTTTAAAATATTTTTGGATAGCCTTATTTACTTACTTTATGTATATCAATTGATAATATTTTATTCACCTTTTGAAAACTGGCATTTTGAATATTCTGAGTGTTGCTTTTGGATTCAATATATTTTATTGTTTATACCAACATTTGAAATTCTATCGTATGATTCTTTATTGAGTGCTTTCTTTGTGCCTAATTTTTGGCTAATGCTCTATTTATGGATTGAAGCGACATAGAAATTAAAAGAAAATTCAACGAACAAACCATAATGTCAGGAGTGTTTGTAATGCATTCAGTTGAACCACAATTTGGTGGGTACTTATTGTGTGAGTCACAAACTCAAGTGCATCTACAGAACAAGCAGATAAATTAGTGAAGCAGAGAAGGTGTATGGAAAATCAATTGCCAGAAATATAAGCAAGCTTTATTTATTTTTACTGAATATATAAAGGGATAACACAATAGACACAGATATACTAATGAAGATCATATTTTACCATATATATGAGAAAATGCAAATTGAAGATAGACATACTTATTATTAATAATTTTCTTTCAGGTTTCATTACTCTTTTGATGTGGAACTGAAAAACAGATACCTTCACTTCTGTGAAAACATGAAGTGTCAGGTGTTATATTTCACATTATGAAGTGCTGGGTAGAATTCAGCTTTGAATCTTCTAACTGATTTTGATATTTAATTGAATTCAGTTTCATAATAGAAGCTCTTCATAAATTGATAATTCATTTTAGACATGAATAGGATCATTGCACAGTGTTCTTATATTTAGGACAAATAAATGTCATTATTTCACTTTCAGTATTATATTGCACTGCAGTTCAATAACTTTCTATTTGGAGCTCCCAATTCACACTATCGATGCTAGTTAAGGAAGACAAACTGAACAATGCTAGCTTATTTTCATAAAGTTTCAGATAAAAAAATATTTGTAATTTGGGATTCAATTTCTCACTTCTGGAAATATACATCTTGCTCTGGCATTCACTTTTATAAATAAAAGAAAATAGGTGAGATTATTCTCTGACAAAACTACTAAAGATCCATTCTTGTGTGATTTATGAACAAAACAAACTGCTCTATTTGTTAATGCATTTGAAGAGAAATATTCAAATATTTAGGAGGTTCACAATGTCAAGTCTGATCCAGTTTTTGCCGTTAAGTTGAGATGGGCATTTTTCCTTGGATAACATGAACCAAAGGATGTCAGCATTAAAAAAAATTCATTCAAAATCCATTCATGATTGAAGAAAAACTTTCAGCAAACCAGGAAATCATTGAAGCAATACAGATAGTCTTGCCTCTGCAGTTCCCTAATATCATTCATATATGCTGGTGACATAATTACATATTAACGATGCATCATCCATCCTGCTTACTACTTTGTTAATGCTGATCACAATTAAAAATCTTGCTCAGAGTATGCAAGAAAATGTACATTATCCATTTTCTGGGCATGTTAAATTTACTAACCAGAATTTTTTAAAATATTTTTTATTGATACCAGAAAGGAAGGGAGAGGGAGTGATAGAAACATTAATGATGAGAAAGAATCATTGATTGGCTGCCTTCTGAATGCCCCCTACTTGGGGATATAGCCCAATACCAGGGCATGTGCCTTGACTGGAATCAAACCTGAGACCCTTTAGTCTGCAGGCCAATGCTCTATCCCCTGAGACAAATCATCTAGGGCACCAACCAGAATTTTATAGTGCAAAGGTAGAACACCGTATCAATCAAACATGTATTTTCTTGAACTCTTTAGGCCATCATCACTGTATTCCTAGAATTCAACCTCTGTCAATGTGGACAATACCCTTGATGTGCATTCATAACTACCAGGGGGCAGGAGAGGCCCAGGCTGAGCAAGAGGAGCAGTTGAATTTGCACAAGGTCTGTCTGTCCCTCTTCCCATATGGTTTGAGAGTGATCTGGGAGAGCACAGAATCACCACATTGATCAGAGTCAAAAAGGACATGGATTGTTGTGTGTGCCACCAACCTTTGGAGACTGCAGTGTGGGGGAAGATAGTGGGTTACCTTGTGTTCAAGTAGAAGGACATACAGGGTCTACAGTACTTCAGGGCCAATCATTCCACCCTGAAACACTAGAGACTGGAAGAAGTATTGCTCAAGGGTCAGTGGTACACCATTGGTAGCTCAGAGATACTTGTCCTGTGTGTGATATGAGTGAAAACCACTCCAAATCGGTGACTCAGCACCAATCTTGTACAATTTCATTATGGAAATAATCATGCTATCTGGTTGAAGCATTATGTTCACCAGTCTGCTCTCTTGGAACAGGGACCTCAATAGCAGCCATAGATATAATTCCTAGAGCTCTCTGAGGCATCTGGTTGACCTCATGCAAGGTTAAGATAGTGGCTCAAAAAGCAACCAGAAGGGAGAGACAACAAGTGACCAGCTTACACAATGGTCTGAGCAGCATGACTGGTTGAGCTAGTACTGGCCATGGCGGGGAACTTAGAAATTTTCCAGGAAGGCATCTTAAAGCCCAGGGCATTTTATATTTAATACATATTCTTTTGTAAAATTTCCAGCTGTAAACTGTTTGGTGTCAGGCAATTAAGTTAATATTTAACTATTTCATAGTAGCATTATTGATCACATTCTCTCAAAGTAAGTCCTATGGAAATCACACTCCTTTTCCAGTTTACCGAATGTTTCCTCACACAGTATGTTGGTTTAAGAGCACAGATTCTGAAACTAGAGCGCTGGATGGAAATCCCAGATGTACATACTGGCTTGGTGACAGTGGGCAAGCTACTTAACTTTTCCATGTTCTAGCTTTCTCATCGACTTAATAGGAAAAAATAATAGTGCCTATCTCATAGGGTTGTATTGAGTATTAAATGTGTGAATACATGTAGATACCTAGAACCCTGCGAGGTGCATGATAAGTATTTTGTAAGTGTGTCCTATTTTTGTGTACCAGGGGTTGTCAGTGGGGTGAGTTTTCCCTTCAGGGATATTCAACAGTCTGAAGATCGTTTTGGTTGTGTGTGTGTGGAAGAATGCAGGAAGTACTATTGGAATCTTGTGGGTAGAGGCAAGAGATGCTGCTAAATATTTTACAATGCAAGGACAGTCTCCACAACAAGTTATTTGACCCCAAATGTCAATAGTGCCAAGGTTGAGAAACTTGCATACTACTGATAGTTCTTACTATGGTCTGTTTCATAATGGGTGTCTCTGGCTATATTCTTTCAACATAGGTGCATTTTCTTTGCAAAATAAACAACTTCCAGTCTTCATTTCTATAGGGAAATGTGCTCTGTCTCAGTCATCTTGAAATAGGCTACCCTCTTATTTAATCTATCATATAAAGAGTGGGTCAAGAAAGTTTACTTGAACCTCTTTACTGTATTACAAATGCAATAGAGCATGTCCAATAATTGTGAGCCAACAATTGGCTTCAGTGACAGAAATAAGAGAGTGATGGGGTGATAGTGTGAAAAAGAGCTGGCCTTAGGTCCTTGAAGCACTCATTTTGAAATAAAGCACTTACTTTCTTTCCTGCCCCCTCCCCTTCATGTGCTAGAGCTGTGGTCAGCAAACTGCGGCTCGCAAGCCACGTGCGGCTTTTTGGCCCCTTGAGTGTGGCTCTTCCACAAAATACCATGGCCTGGGAAAGTCTATTTTGAAGAAGCGGAGTTAGAAGAAGTTTAAGTTTAAAAATTTGGCTCTCAAAAAAATTTTTCAATCGTTGTACTTGTTGATATTTGGCTCTGTTGACTAATGAGTTTGCCGACCACTGTGCTAGAGGGATTAGTGTCAGTTACTATTTGAATTGGGGGGAGATGGATGAGAGGGGAGATGACATAATGGAAAAAACACCATCAGTTGATATTTCAAATAAATGTACTGTTTCATGCAATTGCAAAGAAAATCATGAGAGTGAATCACAACAGCAACTATAAAACTGTAGGTGTGTCAAAAGGTTGGGCAAATTTCTGGGAGTAGTTTGGTCCTGAATGAAGCTTATTTATAGGGTGGAATGTTCTCCATGTCCTTGCTACTCAAAATGTGATCCACAGACCAGCAGCATCACCTGACTTGCTGAATCACAATCTGCATTTGAACAAGATATCTAGGTCATTTATATGCCTATTAAAATTTGAGAAATGCTGGAATGATCTGTCTCTGGCACATATGATATGCAGGTTAGCTTTTAATTTAGGAATGGTACTATTAATAAGCTACAGGTGACGGGGAAAGCATTTTTAATCAATGAGAAAGCTACTCCCTCTTCCATTAACTAATTTACATACCATTGAGTTTATTTAAAGATTCTCCCAAATGATCTGATTTTTATAAGATATGATCTTTTCATTAAACTGCTGATATGGTTAACGATTTGTGTTATATTTGCAATTTAATAGTTAAGAATAAAGAGTGTCATTCTTTGAAAAAGATAACACAGTGTGTTCTGCTACCTTTGTAACTTGCAGACAGGAAGGACCCCACTTGCAATTTAGCCATGGTATCCTATACTTCTGATCTCTATAGTCTATATTTATTTTAAGATATCTTAGGAGCTATAATAACTCTAGTCTCCTATACACTTAGCTGACTGCCACAGGCTGAGACTGAAAGAGAAGTTATAGTAAAATTGAATGGTGTTAGAAGAAAAGGACATATTACTCAATTAAGTGCACTTCCTTATTAAATTAATTGGACTTATAGACCAGCAGGCTGAAAACTGCATTTCCATCAGAAGCCTGTGTAAGCAGCAAAAGTGGGGACTGCTCCATCACTTTCAGGGACTTTTGAGCCATCGCCAGATGGCTGCTTCTGACTTTTATTGCCCCATTTTTATCCTTTCTCCATCCTAGGGAAGAAGAAAAGGGTGGGTATCTCATTCTCTGGCAAAGGGTCAAAGGCTGGGGTATGCAAATGATGTGAGCTGCATATTAATAACTAGGGGCCCGGTGCACAAAATTCGTGTACTGGGGGTGGGTGATCCCTCAGCCTAACCTGCCCTCTCACACACTGGGAGTCCTCAGGGGATGTCCTACTGACCACTCACCCCCAGCTTGCCCAAGGCCTAAAGCTTCTGGCCTTGAGCACCCAGCCATCACCCTGCAATGGGGCCGATGGCTGGCTCAGTCCAGCCATGCCCCCCCCCATCTCAGGCCTTCGCCCAAGCCAGCTCACGCCCGGCTAGCACAGGCCTCGGCCCGGCCCCCCCCCCCCCCCGCCCCCGGCCTTTTCCCTGGCCAGCGCATGCTGGCCACTTCAACCCTGCATGCTGGCCACTTCAACCCTGCCCTCCCCCCAGGGCGCTGGCCACCTCGGCCCCACCCCCCACAGCCCGGGTAGCCTCTGCGCCACCCCCCACAGCCTGGCCCACCTTGGCCCCACCTCTGAGGGCCCAGAGCACCTCGGTCCTGCCCGCCGTGGCCCAGTTTGCCTTGGCTTCGGCCCCTGCCCCCCCACGTGGCCTGGGCTGCCTTGGCCCCACCCCAGCTCCTGATTGGCCGGTGGGCGTGGTTTTCGGGTATAGTGAAGGTATGGTCAATTTGCATATTACTCTTTTATTAGTAGAATTGCATGCCATTTCATGCTAAATCTAACATCACTTTCACTTTCCCCACTACAGTTCCTGACAACTCTATAGCCTTTTACTCATGTTACCTGCTGAAACTATAATAGATCCCAGAGAGCTTGACACAACTGAAAAACTTGAGGCAGATACAGAACTCTGGCTTTCTAACCAGAAAACAAAAATATTTCCATACCCTTCCATATTGGATGATTTCCAAAGTACTATAATCTGTGTGCCTTGGAAATGGTTGCATGTTTTGGGCTGCAAGCCACCAGTGAAATAAATTTTAACTTTATCTGCTGGTGGTGAAGGATAATGAGCATTTTCTTATGAAATTTGGAGCCTCTCTCTCCCCAGCAGCTTATGCACTTCCATTGTGCCAGCTTCCATATACTTTCATTATCATTATTAGACACAACAACATCTAAAACACTATTAAAATAAATCTCATCTCAAATTGCCTTCCTGAAGTGAACTAAGGAGATTCTGGCATTCATAAATGCAGAAATGCACGCTGCAATTGACGGTGTGTTCTATCAGACCAAAAAAATAAAATGAAGAACATATCAAGCTTGAAGGTTCATCAGGAGCTTCTAGATAATTCTGCCACTGTTTCAATTTTAGAAGTCTCTCATGAAACATTGGATCTCATTAAGCTTTCAGCTCTTGAGCCCCAGGATGCACTGTATTTAATTAATTCTTCCTGGCATAAAACTTTTCAGAAGCTCTAAGCACTGGTAGCTAAACAAAATTCTCTCAAAGGTAATTTCAGAAATCCCTCGACTATATATATATCCATTTATCTTTCAATATGCAAACTCAGACCTTGAGGGAGGTATGTGTGTGTGGAGAGAGAAAGAGATCTGTCTTTTTTCATTTTTTTCTTATTTCAAGAAAAATGATCTTAAATATAATAATGTTACATATAATAAATACCAATTATTCAAGAAAAATGATCATACACATAATATTATATGCAATAAGCATTAATATTTCAAGAATAAAAGGATTTTAAGTATAATATTACCAAAACTGTACTAACAAAGTCTTATGTCACAAAAGTTGTAGAAAATGTTAAAAATTTGCAAATAACAGGATTGATTCTATTATATTCTAGTATATATTTTTCCCCTCTGGCTCTATTTTTGTTCATCAATTTATGTTCATTATATTCCACAGAAAAGTGAGATATATGATATTTATCTTTCTCCAACTGTGTTATTTTGCTTAACATAATGCTTCTAAAGTCTAGTTTGTCAGATATGAGTATTGCTACTTCAGCTATTTTTTTTCTTTTCCATTTGCATGGAAATTTTTTTCCAATCCCTTCACTTTCATCCTGTGTGTTTTTGTTTGTTTGTTTGCTTTTTGTTTTGAGGTAGGTCTCTTTTAGACAGCATATAGTTGGGTCATGTTTTTGTATCCATTCAGCTACCCTACACCTTTTGATTGAGCATTTAATCCATTTACATTTAGGTTTATTATTGAGAGGTATTAATTTATAGCCGTTTTAATTCTGTATGGCTAGGTTCCTCTGTTTCTTCTCAGCAATCCCTTTAGCATTTCTTGTAATGCTGGTGGTGATGAACTCCTTTAGTCTTTTTTATTTTTTTGTCTGGGAAGCTCTTTATTTGACCATCTATTTTGAGTGATAACCTTGCTGGATATAGTAATCTTGGTTTTAGATCCTTAGTTTCCATTACGTTGAATACTTCATGCCATTCCCTTTTAGCCTGTAGAGTTTCTGATGAGAAATCAGGTGTCAGCCTCATGGGAACTCATTTGTAGTTAACAGTTTTCTTTTCTCTAAAGCTGCCTTTAAGATGCTTTGTCTTTAATTTTTGGCATTTTAATTATGATGTGTTTTGGCATGGGTGTGTTTGGGGTCTTCTTGTTTGGGGTTCTCTGTGCCTCCTGAACTTGTATGACTTTTTCCTTTACCAGGTTAGGGAAGTTTTCTACCATTATTTCTTCAAACATCTTCTCTATTCCTTTCTCCCTTTCTGCCTTTTCTGGCACACCTATTATTCTAATATTGGTGTTTCACATTGTCCAATAGCTCCCTTAAGCTGTCCTCCTGTTTTTAAATTGTTTTCTCTTCCCCTAATCTGCTGTCTATTCCTTCCAATGTGTTCTTTATTTGTGTTATGTCATTCTTTATCTCAGATTGTTCTTTTTTCATAGTTAATATAACTTTTTTTCATACTGTTGACCATTTTAAACACCATTACTCTGAACTCTGTTTCATATAAATTTCTTATCTCTGCTTCATTTATCTCTTCTTCTGGAGAATTCACTAGTTCTATCATTTGGGTGTTTGTTTCCTCATTTGGGTTGTATGTTGGGTTTGTGACTACGTATTAGGTAGATCCTCTATACCTTTCACTCTCTAGTGCAAAACAGTGTTAACGGCTGTTTCTGACTGATTGAATCACGCAAAGCCTCAAAGCCTTCAGAGTCTGCCTCTGTCTAAGTACTAATAGGATTCTGACTTGAATTGCCCCCAGGCAATCATCCTCAGATGAGGTGAGAGTTTTTTCAACAGGGTGGGACAGTTACTTCTGCCTGGAGGCTAATTGTTGCTTTTAATCTCTTAAGTGGTCTCAGGGCAAGGTGTTTTCCAATAGGGTGTGTCAACTATTTCCCCCCCAGGCAAGGCAGATGTCTATGTGGGAAAGATGTCCTCTGCTGTGTGAGGGAATGACTCAGCCCAGGGAACTTGGGGTGTCAACCTTCTGAGCTATATCTCCCAAGTCCCCAGTCCTGGGTTCTTCTCTCACAGGTCCAGTCCACTTCACCCTCCCTCTGCTAGAACACAAGATGGGTGGCTCCACAGGGAATTTTTGTGCATTGTCCCTTTAAGAGAGTGCCCAACCTATCAGATGCCACACCCTGCAAGCAAGATAACAGGAAGCTAACTCAGGAGCCAAGTGTGCCTGAATATTGCTAAAAGAAATTTAGCAGGAATTAACATATATCCTAGTGTTACAGAAGACTGGAGGTACCTACATAACATCTAGCAGACAGATAGATGTTATGTGCGTACCTTCCTCAATTTGGTGCTCTCTGCTGGGGAGCCCAGCTTAGGGATTAGATCCCAGAGTTCTCAGTGGCATCCCTCCATAGCTTAGATATTTCTCTGGGACTCCAGTTGCTGTCTGTGGGTGCACAGGCAGCCCTTTCACACTTCTGCCACTCCTACCACTCTCATTTTGGTCCCCACCTTCGACCCTTGGGTTCTCCATTCTGTCCTGTGAGTTTTCCATTGATTATTCAGCAAGAGATCTGTCTTTGAATCAGTATGAAATCTGGTTTAGAGATAGTCCTAATTGCTGTTGAGTGATTGAAAGCAAGATGCATGCTCATCTTTATATAGAATAGGCAGCATGGCTATAGCCTATTGAAACCTTTCTGAAATAACAGAAATCTGGGCCAAATATGCCCAAGCTGTGGCATGTCAATTATTCATAGTATTTTTTTTTATTCATAGTATTTTAATAGCCTCTTTGTTATGGGTTCTTTTCCTGTCTTGTCCATTTGCTATCATGAGAGACTGGACTGTAATTTTTTTGAGATGTTTAATCTCTTTATTTCTTTAAAATTTCTTTATTGATTAAAGTATTACATATGTGTCCTCATCCCCCATTGTCCTTTCCAGCCCGCCCTCCCCACTCATGCCCTCAGCCCACTTGTGTACATGTCCATTGATTAGGCTTATATGCATGCATACAAGTTCTTTGGTTGACCTATTTCCCTTATCCCCAGCCTCCCCTACCTTCCCTCTGAGGTTTGACAGTCAATGTTTCTCTGTCTCTGGATCTGTTTTTGTTCATCAGTTTATGTTGTTCATTATATTCCATAAATGAGTGAGATCATCTGATACTTGTCTTTCTTTGGCTTATTTCACTTAGCACAATGCTCTCTAGTTCCATCCATGGTGTAGTTTGAAGCAGCACCTTTTTCTTCTTTTTTTTCTTCTTCCTTTTCTTAAAGAATACCTTTCAGCATTTCATATAATACTGGTTTGGTGTTGATGAACTCCTTTAGCTGCTTATCTGTGAAGCTCTTTATCTGACCTTCAATTCTGAATGATAGCTTTGCTGGGTAGAGTAATCTTGGTTGTAGGTTCTTGCTATTCATCACTTTGAAAATTTCTTGCCACTCCCTTCTGGCCTGCATAATTTCTGTTGAGAAGTCAGCTGACAAGCATGTGGGTGCTCCCTTGTAGGTAATTAAATGTTTTTCTCTTGCTGCTTTTAATATTCTCTCTTTGTACTTTCCTCTTGGCATTTTATTTTATTTTTAAAATATATTTTATTGATTTTTTACCGAGAGGAAGAGAGAGGGATAGAAAATCAGAAACATCGATCAGCTGCCTCTGCACAACCCCTACTGGGGATGTCCCCACAACCAAGGAACATGCCCTTAGCCAAAATCAAACCTGGGACCTTTTAGTCCACAGGCTGATGCTATATCCACTGAGCCAAACTGGTTTTGGCGCTCTTGGCATTCTAATTATGATGTGTCTTGGTGTAGTCCTCTTTAGATTCCTTTTGTTTGGGGTTCTGTGCGCTTCCTGGACTTGTAAGTCTATTTCTTTCACCAGGTGGGAGAAGTTTTCAGTCATTATTTCTTCAAATATGTTTTCAGTATCTTGCTCTCTCTCTTCTTCTGGCACTCCCATAATTCTGATGTTGGTATGCTTCAAGTCATCCCAGAGGCTTCTTACACTATCCTCAAATTTTTGGATTCTCTTTTCTTCTTTCTTTTCTGGTTGAATGTTTTTGGCCTCTTGGTATTTCAAATCTTGGACTTGATTCTTGTTTTCTTCTAATCTGCTATTGGGTCTCTGTAAAAAAAATTTTTCAGTCAGTGTATGCTTAATTTCTAGTTGGTCCTTTTTCATATCCTCAAGGGTCTTGCTGAATTTATTGGCCTTTTTTAGGAACTTCTTGAAAAACCTTATAACTGTGGTTTTGAACTCTATATCCAGTCGTTTGTTTTCCTCAATTTCTTTTGTTTGTGATCTGTTTCTTTGTCTCCACATGTTCGCTGCTTCCCTGAGTTGGTAGATTAGCTTTGTGTGCTAGGTGTCTCGGCTTCCCCTGTTACCTGAGATGGACACTCTTGGTACACCCCTTTGTGGACTGTGTGTAGAACCTTGTTTTAGTTAAGTCTTGATTGTTGTTGGTATCACTGGGAGGAAATGACCTCCAGGTCAATTGGCTGTGAGGATCAGCTGTGTCTACGCTGGAGACAGCCTTATGGGACAAGACTTTAAAAAAATTGCAAAAACCTCTGTGCTCAGCTTGGATGGGGTGGAGTTTCAGGGCGGAGCTAATAGCCTTGGCTTCCAGTCAGACCCACCCCACAAGGTCGCTGGGTCTCAGTGTCTGCCAGCAATTGCTGCAAGCACCTCTGAGAGAAACGCACCCTCGAGTTTCGCCTGCTGCTAAACAGTCCAGTCTCTCCCCCAATGAATGCGGACTCCCAGATTTTCACCCGGCACTGGGGTTCAGAGTATTCAGAACTGGGTTTCAGTACTGCCTGGAGCTCCTGTCTCCCTCCCGCCAGATCAAGCCAATGGCACAGTCAACAGTCCATCCTCTCTGCACGCATTTGTGCATGTGCTTCCGGACCTCTGCTTTTCCCTGTTCTCCTGAGATTCCACCTCACAATCCAGATTCCCCCCATAAGGGCCTGGGTCCACCGGGTCTCGCCCAGAATTGGAGTTCAGTACAGTCAGAACTGGGGTTCAGCATAGTCTGGAGCTTTTGTCTCCTTCCTGCTAGAGCACACCAGCCAGGCACTCAGACACCCCATCCTCTCCAGCCTGTCCTCTCTGCACGTGCGTGTCTCCGGCTTTGCAGCTCCTCTGATTCTCTGTGTGTGTTTTTCTTTCCTTCTATTTGTAGAATTTCCAGTCAGCCAGCTTTCCTGTGGTTCTGGATGATGTCTGTCTTGTCTTTTTTTTGTATTCTTGCAATTGTTGTGCCAGGCAGCAGCCTAGGTGTTTACCTATGTTGCCATCTTGGTTTCTCTCCTGGATTATAATTTGAATAAGGGGTTTTAATAACTAACAACAGCAACAACAACAAACAGCATTCATTTCTATCTTTTGAACTTATTTAACAAGATGCAAGAGATGAGAGAACCATTTTTTTTTCAATCAAGGTCTTCTAAAGTTAAAGCTACAGAGAAGAGCTTAAAAATCTCCCAGAACAAATTATCTTGTTTGAACATGTTTATCGATAAGAGATTAAAGGGAAGAGGGATAAAAAGGCAATGAGGTGGGGGTAGTCATGGAAAAGAGCACAGGCAGCTTTTGAGATGCTGATGTTCTCTTGATCTGTGCAGTGCTGGTAACAAGGACATGTTCAGTTTGCAAAATTTTATTATGCTATGCACTTATGATCAGTACATTTTCTGATGTGTGTTTCAATAAAAAGTAGCAAAGAAACAAAAAAAAGCAAACATATAATTTATGAAGGTGGTCTAGGTGAAACCAGCTATCATGAAGGCAAAGCCATAGTGAGGGCAAGGGTAGGATAATGTCACTTAAAGTGAAGAGAGGATGCACTAAACAGGCCTGACCAGACCGGTAGCCAGAGTTTCTGGAGCAAAATTTGAGATGGGGATGATGAGTTATGGTGGGATGATGATACTGAATGAAGATGCTAGAACTCAAAGGGAGTTGAAACTAGAAGTTGAAACAGGAAGCTAACTCAGGAGCCAAGTGTGACTGGATCACAGAATATTGCTAAAAGGAGTTTAGCAGGAATTAACATAGATCCTAGTGTTACAGAAGTCTAGAAAAACAAAACAAAACAAAAACACCAAGCCATGCTTAGAGAAAGGGAGTTACATTTTCTTAAGGGCAGGGCCATAGAAAAATGTGCCTTTCAAATTCTGCACCCATCCCCCTCCCCACCCCCCCCACCCCCCCCCCCACACACAGAGGAAACCTTTTCTATGTATACTTTTCCTAGCTCTTTTGTCTCCCAAATTTGGAATGAGACTTCTGGGCCTTCTGGGAAAGAAGGCCTACCTGATGGGAAGGGGCCATGAGACCATATCTCAAAGCCTGGCCTGGTGTCAGCACTGACAACTCTGTCTAGGGCATAACCCATGGAAATAGTCTTATTTTCCTTATTATTTAAGCAAGCAAGCATTTACAGAAGCCAAAATAGCAGGGTTAAAATTTCAAACAGCAGTTTTTTGTTTTTTTTTATAGACGACTAGTGGCCTGGTGCACAAAATTCATGCATGGAGGGGATGTTCTCTCAGCTCAGCTTGCACCCTCTCCAATCAGGGACCCCTTCGGGGATGTCTGACTGTTGGCAGTCGGACATCCCTCCTGCAATCTAGGATCACTGGCTCCTAACTGCTCAATGGCCTGCCTGCCTGATTGCCCCTAACTGCCTCTGTCTGCCTGCCTGATTGCCCCTAACCCCTCTGTCTGCCTGCCTGATTGCCCCTAATCACCTCTACCTGCCAGATCACCCCTAACCACATCTGCCTGCTGCCTGATTGCCCATAACTGCTCCCCTACCAGCCTGATTGCCCCTAAGTGCTCCCCTGCTGGCCTGATTGCCCCTAACTGCCTCTGCCTTGCCCCACACCTGGGTCCCAGGCTTCCCTCCCTCTGGCTAGCTATAGGCACTCAGGACCTGAGCCAGCTTCACTCAGGCTGGCCGTAGCCGCAGGCACCCAGGACCACAGTGCATGTGGCTTGTCCCTCTCCTGGGCCGCAGGTGCAGGTGCAGCTGCTGGTGCCCAGGACTGCGAGGCAGGCGGCTTGTCCTTCTCCTGGGCCAGACAGGCAGGCACAGCTGTTGGCATCTGGGACTGTGGAGTGGGTGGCTTGTTCCTCTACCAGTCTGTAGTCTGTCTGGTCCCCATTCCTCTCTCCCCAGTGTTGAGTGTCTGAGCTGTTATAGCATGATGGCATGAAGATGTGATGACTATTTGCATATTAGCTCTTCAGTATATAAGATTTTAACTTGTCACAGTCTACCTTTAAGTGGATATTTTACCACTTCACATCTTGTATAGAAACTTCACTGTAACAAAATTTCATTTTTCCAAGGCAATCTTTGTGCTATTCTTGTCATGTATTTTACTTACACAGATGTTATAAAACTGACATTACATTATTATTTGTTTAAATGGTTAATTATCTTTAAATATATTTCAATAATAAGAAACTTCTATTATATTTTTCCTATGCATATACTATCTTTGGTGTTTCCCATTTCTTGGTATAGATCATTATTTGTATCTGGCAAAATTGTATTTCTGCTTGCAGGACTTCTTTTAACATTTCTTACACTACAAATCTGCTGGTGATTTAAAAAATTCAATCTTTTATACATAAAAAATACTTTTAAATATTTCTAAAATAGTTTAAAATAGTTAAAATATATTTTGAATACTTTAAACTATTTAAAAAATATTTTCACTCAGTCTAGAATTATAAATTGAGAGGATTTTCCCCATTGTGAGTACTTTAATGATGTTGCTCTACTATCTTCTCCTTTACACTGTTTCTGATGAGAAATCTTTTGTAATCTTTATGCTTATTCCTGTGTATAGTGTGTCTCTTTTCTTCTGACTACAGCCCGGTACTTGGCCACCTCAGGGCCCTGCGATCCATCGGGGCCCCGCCATTGCTGGCTGGCCCCACCCACAGCCTGGCCTAACCTCAGGGCTGGAAAGGGTCTCCCGTGGAGAGACTCTTTCCAGACCTGGGCACCTGGCCAACGCTCTGTGATTGGCTTGTAGGCATGGCTTATTGGGTATAGCGAAGGTATAGTCAATTTGCATATTACTCTTTTATTAGATAGGATGGATGCTTCACTAGCAGCAAAGGAAGTAGGGCTGGGTCTCTTTTTCCCAATTTAGTAAGTGGCAGAGACCCTAGGCAGGTTCTTGGATTGGACAATACTCATTTACAAGGTACAATTGTCCATTACACAGAAAACATTGTTTCTCTATGTTCTCTGAGATTCAGTCTGGTTTATCTTGGCATCTCCTGGAGCGCTTCCAAATGACAAAGAGTCTCTTTTGGGTACTGTTTGAATATCCAACCCAGGCAAGGTCCAGATTTTGTTGACATTCTTACCAAACCAGATGGTTGGATGGTTCTGCCAATTTTTCACTTGACAAACACTTGTTGAGCACCTACTATGTGCCAGGAGCTGTTGAATGTGTTAGGAGTCAATGAACAAAGCAGACAAAATCTCTGCCCCTTGATGTTTACACTATGTTGATGATGTCTAGAATATATCATAACTGATAGTCTTATTTAATTTAGAGTTTTAAAAGCAAAGAAAAAAATCAGAATCATACAAAACGTGATAATGGTTAAAATATATACGTGTGCCAAAACCGGTTTGGCTCAGTGGACAGAGCATCGGCCTGCGGACTACAGGGTCCCAGGTTCGATTCCGGTCAAGGGCATGTACCCTGGTTGCGGGCACATCCCCAGTAGGAGGTGTGCAGGAGGAAGCTGATCAATATTTCTCTCTCATCCATGTTTCTGACTTTCTATCCCTCTCCCTTCTTCTCTGTAAAAAATCAATAAAATATATTAAAAAAAAGAAAATATATATGTGTGCCCAATGGTTAACTTAGGCATGTGTACACACATAAAGGATATCACACAAAGGGATATTATTTGCTAACTGCCAGTCCAAGGAGAGTTTATGTCATAGGGTCAAAAAGACCCATGTTTAAAGCTTAAGTTTAAGACCTCTCCTCTTTCTTGCTGGGTGAGGGTGAGCAATTTGCTTATCCTATCTAGGTCCCAATTTTTTCTCACTTACAAAATAAGAATAATAGTAACTTATTTTCTAAGGTTGATGTGTTCATCTTAGTTACTAATTCATAATAATTATATTTGAAACTATGCAATAAAAGGTAATATATTATGAATCCCCAAATACTTTCAAGTCTTTTAGCTTTCTTCAGCCCCTTTTTATATGAGTCCCATGTAAACTTTCTCAAGTGTCTCCAACTCTCTTCTATATGTTTTGGGGTGCTCAGTGTCTGTTGTAGCATTTGTAAGGATTGTTCAAGTGGGGGGCCTGGGCCTCTTTCTTTTTGAATTCTGACTCCATCCAAATTCTTGATCAACATTCAGTATGTCACAGTCTTGCTTCCTGAAACCTGTCCCATGCGCAGACACCTCTGTTTCACCTCAATTCCCTCCAAATATCAGTAACACAAGGCTGATGGGTGCAGTAGGCTGTAATTGAAGATTTGGGGACAATCAAGGGAGTCCAGCTGTCCAGACAGGGGTACCTTCATGGAGAATTCTTCACTGACCACATTTCCCTCCCTAAAATTTGGCTTCATCCCCAACCTCTCTTTATATCACTCTTCATATCCAATCCTCAGGAAATCCTGTTGGCTTTATCTTCAAAATATACAAAGCATGAACCTCTTTGTAAAACTCATGTCATCCAAGTGCCTAGGACAGTGTCTGGCATAGAGAAGGTGCTCAATAATTATTTGTCGAGTAAATGAGTAAAGATATGGTCAGAAAGCTACCTGCCATGAAGAAATATATAAATTTAAACTTTTAGTAATGTGAGTTTTTATAATCTATAATTTAGCCTTTCAAGTGGTTATTATCCGAAATAAGTTTTCTCTCTAGGAAACTGATTGTCCTAAACCTCACACTTCATTAATTAATTAGCACTTAGTCGTACTATCCATCTTACTTCTCCAGGATTGATCATCTTGAGTGTTTAGTAAAGTTAGTTTCCCAAGTTTATAGAACTGCAGAGTAGAAACTGCGTCTTTAGTGATCCCCTCCCCATTACAAAACAGGTCCCTTGTTAGGATCAGCTTGAGCCTAGATGAAAAGCCTCTTTCTTCACCATAAGCATCACTTCTGTAGTTTAAAAATCACCATCTGGTTGACTGAGGTAAGGGACCATCTGAACTGTCAGGTGTTTGCAATTAAAAATAAAACCGTATAACCAAGAATCCATTATCACAAGTTCTACACGTGTCAGACAATGTATCAAATACATTGCAAAAGTTATCAAGAATAGGAGAAACATGCACATTTGAATTTCTGTTCAGTGAGACAGCTCTTCTTATGGTTGCCTCTATAAAAATTTTAGATACATTAACATTGTTCTGCTTAAATTCTTTTTTTTATATATCTCTATAACATACATGGAATATGCTTCCTTTGTCTAATATTTCGGGAACCCCATATACACTATAGGAGTAGAAAATATTGGCCCCAAGGCCCCAAGTTGTGTTTTCATTCCTTTCAGGTGTGAATTTAGTCTCAGCATTCTTCTCCCAGGGACATTCCAAGCAGTTCTTATCAATTGATACTTTGCCTTCCTATAGTTTACTCTCAATATGGCAGCCAGAGGGAGCCTTTAACATGTAAGGCAGATTACTTTTTTCCTCTGATCAATGTCCTCACCCGAATTATTCACCCCAAATGATTTTCTCTCTCTCTTATTTTATCTCTTGGTAGCCTTCATCACCAACTATCTGCCAGCTGTGCTGACTAACTTGTTTCCTCAACACACTAGGACTTCCCAGCTTCAGAGCCTTTGCACTGGCTGTTAGCCTTTCCATAACATCCTATATAATAAAAGAGCAATATGCAAATTTGACCATACCTTCACCACACCACAAGCCACGCCCACAGCCACGCCCACCAGCCAATCAGGAGCAGATTATGCAAATAAACCCAACCAAGATGGCTGCCGCCACTGAGAGCAGGAGGAAGGCTTAGGTTTCCCCGGCAACAGAGGAAGCCAAGCTTTCTGCCTGCTGTTGCCTGCCTAGGCCTCCACTCTAGGCTACAAAGTTTCAAACAGAAATGGCTGCTGCTCCGGAGCAAGCAGAAGGCTTGGCTCCTCTCAAGGCTACAGTTTCAATTATAGACATAGATTAATCCCAGATACCAGGGCCTCTGCTTGGGTCTCTGGGGGGCGTGACCAGGCTGCAAACCTCCACAGGCCCTTTGCTCAGGCCACCCCTCACCCCAAGGGAACCCCCACCCTGATCTGGGACACTCTTCAGGACAAACCGCCTGGCCCCCACCCATGCACCAGGCCTGTATCCTTATCTAATAAAAGAGTAATTTGCAGATTGACCATCACTCCAACACACAAGAGGGCTGCTCCCATGTGGTCAAAGATCCTGCCCCCATGTGGACACAAGATGGCCACAAGATGGCAAGCAGGGGAGGGCCACTGGGAGGTTCCAGGCCCTGCAAAGGAGGGCAGTTGGGAGGGACCAGGCCTGCAAGGGAGGGCAGTTGGGGGTGATCAAGCCTGCAGGGGAGGGCAGTTAGGGATGACTAGGCCAGCAGAGGAAGGAAGTTGGGAGCAAACAGGCTGGCAGGGGAGCAGTTAGACATCAATTAGGCTGGCAGGGTAGTGGTTAGTGGGTGATCAGGCTAGCAGGCAGAAGCAGTTAGGGGCAATCATGGAGGCAGGCAGGTGAGCAGTTTGGAGCCAGCAGTCCTGGATTGTGAGAAGGATGTCTGACTGCCCTTTTAGGCCCGATCCTGGATTGGGTCTAAACAGGCAGTCAGACATCCCTCAAGGGGTCCCAGATTGGAGAGGGTGCAGGATGGGCTAAGTGACATCCTCCATCCCCCACCCCCATGCTCAATTTCGTGCACCGGGCCTCTAGTTTTCCATAAGTGTTAACTTCATAGGTAACTTCCTTACCTTAAGTTTTTGCTGAAATCTTACCTTTTAATGATACCTATCATGACCAAAAATTTAAAAATGTAATCCCCTTGTGGTAGGCAGAATAATGTCCTTCTCAATATGTTCACATCCTAATCCCCAGAACCTGCCAGTATCTGACCTTACATAGAAAAAGGGACTTCGAAGGTATGACTAAGTTAAGGATCTTGAGATGAGGACATTATACTGTACTAGAGGCCCAGTGCACGAAATTTGTGCACGGGGAGCAGGGGATGTCCCTTAGCCCAGCTGGGACCCCTCAAGTGATGTCCTACTGCCCGTTTAGGCCTGATCCTACCAGGATAGGACATCCTTCTCACAATCCAGGACTGCTGGCTCCAAACTGCTCACCTGCCTGCCTCCGTGATTGCCCCTAGCCGCTTCTGCCTGCCAGCTTGATCACCCACTAACCACTACCCTGCCAGCCTAACTGATGTCTAACTGATCCCCTGCCAGCCTGTTTGCCCCCAACTTCCCTCCTCTGCCAGCCTGGCCATTCCTAACTGCCCTCTCCTGCAGGCTTGATTGCCCCCAACTGCCCTTCCCTGCTGGCCTGATCGCCCCCCAACTGTCATCCCTTGCAGGCCTGGAACCTCCCAATGGCTCTCCCCTGCTGGGCATCTTGTGGTGGCCATCTTGTGTTCACATGGGGGCAGCCCTCTTGTGTGTTGGGGTGATGATCAATCTGCAAATTACTCTTTTATTAGATAGGATGATCTGTGTGGGATTGATACAATCACAAAGGTCCTTATAAGAGGGAAGCAGGAGAGTTAGAATCAGAGATGTGACATGGAAAGAGAGGTAAGAGAAGGTAACAATTTGAAGATGTTATCTTGCTGGATTTGAACATGAGGAAGGGACTATGAAACAAAAAATTGAAGGTGATCTCTAAAGGTTGAAAAAGGCAAGGCAATGAATGAATCTCCTTTAGAGTCTCCAGAAAAGATGCAGTCCTGCTAACACCAATACCTTCAAACCATAAGATAGTAAATTTGTGTTTTCAAAAGCTGTTATTTATGGTTCCCTATCTGGTTTTGATCAGTGGATAGAGCATTGGCCTCTGGACTAAAGGCTCCTGGGTTTGGTTACGGTCAAGGGCATGGACCCTGGTTGCAGGCTTGATCCCTGTCATTATGTGGTGCATGACTGTAGTTATCCCCCAGTTTTGCAATTAAATTCTCTTACCTTTAGTATCAACTAGTTTTCAGTCAGGAGACAGAAACCACACAGTAATTAGAACACAGAGAGTTTAATATAAAGAGTTATTAACTAATAAAAGAGGACTAACTACTAAGGATAAAGAAAAATTCTAAAGAATACAGGGAAGCAGATAGTAGGGGCAATCATTACTTTCAGGGCTGAGGCAGAGTACCTAAGGCAGAAACAAATTTTGAGAAAACCCCCCGCCCCCTTAGACTCCAAGGCTTTCACTGAGGGCCAGAAAATAAGAAACCACTGGCTATGCCCTGGCTGGTGTTGCTCAGTGGATAGAGCGTCGGCCCGCTGACTGAAGGGTTCCGGGTTCGATTCGGTCAAGGGCACACAAGGGCACATACCCAGGTTGCAGGCTCTATCCTCAGTAGGGGGCATGCAGGAGGCAGCCAATCAATGATTCCCTCTCATCATTGATGTTTCTCTCTCCCTCTCCCTTCCTTTCTGAAATCAATAAAAATATATTAAAAAACAACAACAACACTGGCTAGGGTACCAAGTAAACTCACTAGCAAGCTACTTACTGGGGTACAGATGAGACTCGTGAGATGTTGCCCAGGAGGTGTTACAAAACACTCTGAAAAGCTGCCCTCTGGTTTGCTAGTGGAATTCTATTGGCAGCTCCTTGTAATAATGCCACTGGCTAGGAAGCCAGCTGTGGGGGTATTCTGAAACTCACTGAGGAGTGGGCACATCTAGGTGTTCTGAACGCCCCTGGCCACTGTGTGCTGCAGAAGCAAGCCAGAAACAAACAGCACATTAAGAAAAGGAATTTCCCTTTACTCTGCCATGTATTACTAGCACCTGTTATTGGTAAAACCTAATACCGCCCCATTTGGCAAAGGAAAAATATTTATGGGATCCAGCTACAGTATCACAAATCAGGGTCAAGAAGGGTGGATTTGGAGTTGAGAGGCATCACACGGATAACTGGAACACCTTTGTAATTTCTCCTGAATGCTAGTAATATGGAAAGCCCCTTCTCCTTATCCCCTGCCATGGTTTATATGACATTTAACATAGCTCTGACCACATGTAGTAAATACTTGGTTGGCTGTAAATAAGGTTTTCCTGAACTCTTATTTGCTCCATAGCCCAGGAAGGTGAATGCATCATCTCTCCCTTTGTGCTATCCTATTCTGAAATCTAATGACAGAGCAGTTCGACCATGAGTGAACAGCAGCTGCCACCAAGCTAGCAATTTCCAACTGCAAAACCAGGCTGTGATTTTCTCCTCAGCTATTATGCCATCTTGGATGTCATTTTCAAATTGCCGAAGCCAAGCTGGGGCGAATTTAGATTTTGTTTATTAAACTCTCACTTGGTGGGAAGCAGCCCTGTCAGCTGCTGATTCTCCCAAGTGTCAATTTTTACTCAAGTTTCCAAGGCCAACCTGTCAAGGAAGTTATGTTCCCACCTTCTTCTTTTGTCATAAGGACTCAGATGGCTCACAGACCAATCTGTTCAGACCAGAATTACTTAAACTGTACAAACCTACTTTGTGTCTAGAGAAGGAGAATGTACAGACTAACATTGATGTCCACTTTAACCTATGTCGTGGCTTTTAGAAGCCTTCATAAATCTTATTTTGTGTGAGTTCAAGTACCTCCTCACTCCAAGGGCTCCAGTAAGTGGCCCAGTCCAAAAGTAAAATTTCCTAGCCGGGGGTTTAACACCAACCCTAGTCCTCTCCAGTCTTCCCTTGCCCTTGATTAATATGTGATAGTATTCTTTCCTTACCCTGAATATAACAAGTTTGCCTCAAATATTAGCTTAATGTTAGTAATTGTGGCCCATATTTGTTTCTTTGGAAACAAAATAGTTAGATAAATTTGTATGAGTTCAGACTCTGTTGTGTATTACTTATGCAACCTTGGATCTGTTACTTTGCTTGCTTGTTTAAATTTCATATTTTTCTTTGGTAAGCCAGTACTAGTTGAGGGGGATGGGGCAATTTACCCTCTTTAAATGTTAGTTTCTACTTAGTAAATAGGAACTAGTGATATTTACTTCAGAGAGTGGTAATGTTGATAAAGCCCTTAAAAAGTGAATGTTCAATAAATGTCAATTGTGACCGTATCAAAAACCAGACAATTTCAATCTTTGTAGTCCAAGCTACTATCACCTCTTCCTTAAACTATTGCAATGATTTCTTAACTGGTGTTCCTACTTGTACTTTTGCCTAGAGTCTAGTTACCACACAGCAGCCTGAACAATCTTTCTAAATATAAAGTCTGTTTAAATCCCTAGGTTGACTTCTCATCACACTTTTTAAAAATATATATTTTATTGATTTTTTACAGAGAGGAAAGGAGAGGGATAGAGAGTTAGAAACATCGATGAGAAACATCAATTCAGCTGCCTCTTGCACACTCCCTACTGGGGATGTGCCCGCAGCCAAGGTACATGCCCTTGACCAGAATCGAACCCGGGACCCTTCAGTCCGCAGTCTGACGCTCTATCGACTGAGCCAAACCGGTCTCAGTTCTCATCACACTTTGAACAAAATCCAAAGCCTACCATGGCCTATAAGGCCTTATGTGATTTGTCCTTTGTCTATTTCTCTGATACCCTTTCTTACTGATTTCCTTTATCCCTCACTTCCATCAAGTCACCATTTTGTTGTGGTTACTTGACCATGCGGACATGTTCCAGTTCTGGGACTTTAATGTGCTGATCTCTCTCATTGGTATGCTTCTAATCCCAGGGATTCACATCACCCATGATTTAATATGGCCTTTTATTCAGGTGTCCCCTCAAGTACCTTCTCCTTAAGAGGTCTTCCTTGGTCACAGTATATAAATGACTCCTATCTCCCAACCACCTGTCCCTAGCCCCTTACATTATTTTCTTCATGACGTGTATTGGTACCTAACATTATGCTATATATTTATTTGTTTACCATCTTTTGTTCCATTAAAATGAAAGTTTCATAAAGGCATGAACTTTGTTCACCATGAGCTAATACTTGCCATATATTAGGTACACAGTAAATCATTGTTGACGTAATGAGTATTATTGTTATTATTCATGACTTTGAGTCCTGTGAAATTTTGGATCTTTCGTGAAATTCTCCTTAGTGTGCTCATGCCTCTAACAGTGGCCGATTTATCCCCTTTTTGGTAAATGGTATAAGTCTTAGCCAATATTCCCAGAAATGAGATATATACATTGACTCCAAGTATTTGGGGGAAGATAAATGTGGCAGGTTCCATATGTACACTCATGCCCATCTCCTTGGTTTACCCCAGAGGTCACCAGACAACAGTTCTTTACAGGAGGAAATTCTTGGCTCTTTCATCCCAGGAGTGTGGTTGGTAAGCACTGTTGAAGAGTTAACGCTACGGGAATGACTATTAACCAATGAGGGATGGACTTGATTACTAAGTATTCTAGCTTCCTCAGTTGGACTATTTTGTTACATGACATTCCTCTGAGGGTCTCCAGAGGAATGGAATAGCTGCCCATGGTGGAAACCTTCTTATGGATGCACCTGTTTACTGGCTTCCCTCTTTTCCTTTTCTCATTCTACCTACCCTCTCATTCATGCTCTCAGGGCTGACTTCCTAAATAAACTAATTACAACCACATCCTTGCTTCAGCACCTGCTTTTTGGAGAACCCAACAAAGGCAATGTCAGCTACATCTGCAGAGAGCTTGCTCTGAGACTCGTGTGCATCCATGAGGGCAGAGATGGGCTTGTGACCCAACTGTTCTGTGCTCAGGAGCAAACCTTGATTCTAGTCACTGACCTTTGGTCCTCAACTGCACTTCCTCACGTCTGCTTCCTGAGCCTTCAGAGTCCCTGTCCCCCTTGTACATCAACTTTTGGGAGCTTATAGGGGTTGCTGTGCCAATTATGCCCCTCACATGGCATTCGTATCTGCTCTCAGAGTCTAGCATGGCCCTTTTAAGGCTTGTACTGCATCTCCTACAACACATGTTTCTGTAACTTTCCCCTCAGAGGTGAAAATGGTTGACTCACACAGAACATGTTCTCTGAAAGAATTATCTGGTGGTGGTTCTGATTAAGGGCTTTATTTTCCACACCACGCTGTAGGGGAGTAATTACAAATGCAAGCTCTGGAGTTAGATTGGGTTCAAACCTCATTCTACCACTTGCTGGCTGTATGAGTGTGGGTAAAATAAACTGCTGTGTTTCCTCTACTGTAATATGGGGGTGGTAATATAACCTCAAAGTATTATGAATATGAAATATACCAAACTATGTAAAGCATTTAGGATAGAACCTGATAGGTAGTAAGCTCTCCATTACTGTTAATTGTTATCTTAGTTTGAGTTTCCCAAGATAGATCTTGAAATAAGGATTTCGAAAATAAATTATTTTGGAGGTAATTATGGAAAACATTGGTAGGGAAGTAAAACAGGTTAGGGAACAAGGCCACAAAGAGTGGTGTTCTCAAGCCAGTGATTATTGTGGGCACCTGAAGCTCAGTCATACTGAGGCATTACAGAACACAATGTAGAACATGCCACAGAGATATCCCAATTAGGGTAACCAATTATCCGGTTAGAATGGGGTTGAGAGGTGTCCTTAGATGCCGGACTCCCAGCACTAAAGAGTCCTGAACAAACGGGAATAAGTTGATCACTTTAAAAAGGAGGACTTTTACCCTTTCAAAATATATCCTTCAAGCAAGATAAAGATTGCCACTACCTTTTTTTGAATTTTGTTTTTAAGGAAACATTGTATGCCACCTTAGTTCATTCATGTACCCTGGTAAAACATCTTAATCTGACTCATTTTTAATTAATGAATATTTCTTAGAAGTTTTGGGACAGACTTTATGTAATCTTTTAAGTATGATTTCTGAAGAAAAGCAAAGGCATTAGTATGTTTGCCTTAAACTTGTAGACTAAACCAACTATTGTCAAATAAATGGTGATAACAGTGAAAAATAAATAAATAAAAAGGAGGACTAAAGGGAGGACTATTTATTCCCTCCTTCCCTCCCTCCTTCTCTTCAAAAGATTGATTCCAGGGGTATGAACCATGCATGTGGACTGACCAATCACCTATGACCAGAGAGTTAGAGGGTTTTACACTAAGTAACATTTGACTTTTGATAGGTAAGTACTAGAAGATATGGATGGGCCAAAAATAGCATCTATTACAGCTCTTACTATTACTCAATTCCTTCTGCAAAACATCTCCTCCCCTCCTGGAGTATTTGAGAGAGGTGGTAGAAACTTGGGATAAGAAATACCATCTTTTCAATTTGCTCTCTTTTTCTATTGATTTAGAGATCAGGGTAGCACTTGCATTTTTTAATGATCAATGATAAAATTCTCTTGGGTCTCTGTTTCCTCACCTTTAAACCAAGATTAGGATAGGATGATCTCTCAAAGACCCTTTGTAACTGTATACCTTTATCATTGAAGCATGAATCAAAATAATTTGATGTTTTTGTAAAGATAATTTCAGGTTCAGTATGTTAAAAATATAGAATATATTCATTGTTTAATCAAAATGTCCATTGCTGGGGAATTCAAAGAATTCTGTCACCCTGGAAAAGTAAATCATAGTCATCAATGTCTTCTACAATAAGTTTATTACAGAGAGTACAATATAACATATCTGAAATCGCCAAACTAACTAAAGGCATGTCAATGTTCATAAAGTACCCAACGAAGGCAATTTTGTTGAAACCGCAACAAAAGTAAGGTCTGTGTGTCAGACCTACAGAGTTGTAGAGCTGCTATTGACATTGTGAGCTAGCCAATCAAGGATGGGAAGCTATCCAACCAAGTAAATAGTCTTATTTCAAAAAAAAAAAAATGGTTCAGCACTATCCTTCCTGAAATGGACCAAAAGATTTCTGGGTTATAGACCATTTATTTTCATTCTGTTCCTACACCCACAGTCTGGGCCCACTCACTGCCACAGCAAAGATTCAAATATGTCTCTATGTTTTCTGATCAGACTCTGGGGTAGTAAGTTAAAAACAAGTCATTTTGGAAGTTATTTTGATTGTAGCAACTAAGAACTCAAATAATATATCTCTGCATTTCATTTTTTTCCCTATTACTTTCTAATTTGTCAGTTAGGAATGCTTTTAGCTGCAAGTGACAAAACATTCATCTAATAATATAATGAAGACTTATGTTGTATATTTAACCAGAAGTGCAGAACTAGGTGGTTCATGATCAATAATGCAACCCAGTTATGTTTTCAAGGACTTGGGTCTTCCCTGGATTCATCTGCTCTATTATCTCCAGTGTATTCAGTGATGTCTCTTCTCATTGCAAGATGGCTGGCTCAGGTTTGTATGATACCATCCTGAGCAAGAAACTTGGAAAGTGATTAAAAAAAGGCTTTCTATTTATCATCTCTTCTTCAGAGAAAGCAGGTTTTTTCCTAGAACGCCCAGCAGACTTCTCTTTCTGTGTCATTGATCAGAACAGGACCATATGCTCACTCCTAGAGCAATTACTGGTAAAGGGGTAAGGGAATTCCACATTTGTCTGAGATTAATCACAAATAATTCCCTGGGGCTGGATACTGTCAAAGTCTAAATTTCAAATGGTTAATAGCATGCCTCTTATCAAGTGTATAATGAACACATGTCAAAGATAACTCCTTAATGAGGGAGCCATCAAAATAGTAAAACTGGTTCAAAGTTGGTTAGGGGAAAGTGATAGATAGGGTCAAGGAAAGAAAGAGTGTTGAAATGCAATCGCTTAATTAGTTATAAAATTTATTAATATCCTACAGTACTATAAAACTGTAACCTTAGAGGTTATCTTTTTCATTAGACAGAAATTCCTTGAAAGTTATTGATGTTCTACAAATTCTCTCTTTACAAAGCCAAGAGTTAATTGTAAGTCAAATAAATATACATTTCCCTAAAGAATTAGATACTCTTTGGTTGATCCTATTAGACATAGAAAGATAGGCAGTCATTATTTTGCTTTGTTTCCAAGTTTGGGATACTGTTTCTTAACAGCACATAGCTAAAAAAAATCCAAATTGAGGTTTTCTTAGCAAAAATGAAGGAGGAAGTGTTCGTTGGGAAGGCAATCAATAGTGCCTGCCACAAATATCTTATTTCAAATGACTAAATATCACTAGGTGGTTTTAATAGATTTTTTAGAATACTATCTTTAACATGGACAATAATGTCAAGTTCTCTCAAACTGTTATCCTTCTGTCTTCTATTTTTAGTATGAGTAAAGTATTAATATTTTGAGTGGTATTTCAGTGTCACCAGGAGTAATTTTTATTGGCATTTCAATCTAGGTTCTAATTTTGGATGGACATGCTGATTTCTTGACTCAGCTTCCTTGAAAGTAAAGCATTATCACTGATGAAATGATTATGACAACAGGAGGCCTTTTTAAAAAATTTTCATTAGAGCATGTTTTCCATTTTGATTTATTTTCTTTGAAGATGACCCTTGAAATTTATCTCCAAGAAGAGACTGCTTCTTTCCTTCCACAAGATCATCTATGGATAACTAAATCCCAATAACACTGAAGTTTGCCAGTGACTTAGTCTATGAAGACTTGTTTGTTTTTCTGCATTATTATTATTTTCCCTATTGACTCAATAAAGCCAACTCTAGGGCTGTATTTTAAAACTACCTGAGACTTCCACAGTGGACATCTTGATCTTAAGGAAAAGCAAACCTTGCCTCCAATTTCCAATGGCTCAAGCAGAACTGGGATACTAGTTATAAGAAATTAATGCTGTGTCCATGGGGAGGGGGTGGGAGAAGTCAATGGGGGGGGGGGGGAGAGGACATATAGAATACTTGCAACAATAAAGATTTTAAAAAATAAACCAAATGCTATAAAACATTCCATTTAGGATAAGATTCACTGTTAAGGAATTTGTCTTATGGTGAAGCATGGAATTAGCAGCTGTTTGTAATTAAACAGGTGATACTCTCTCTACAGATTTCACTTGCAAGTGAGTCATGCCACATGGGTTATCCATAGAAGCATGTGAGAAACGCATGATTAGCGTTCTTCCTATGGCACCTCTTGGGTCTGTCATTCTATTTTTTGTGGCTTAACAAAGAAACTTCTAACAAAGAAACTTCTAACAAGTGAGAACTGAAATCTTGTTTCAGAAACCAAAAACCAGTTAGACAGCATTTGGGGGAAGGAAACATGGATAGCGAGTCTTTCCTAAAATCGTATTTCTATGTTCATAAGTGAGGTGGGATTTTTTTTTATTGTCATTTATAATTGAGCTTTCCTTATAAGACCCGGTGACTATTACATTGAAATGTAAAGAATAAAATTGCAAAGCTTTAGGATTATCTCAGCAGGCATGACACTAAAGAGGGAGTCGAACTGGAGAAAGTTTCCCTACTGGCCAATATGAAGAGAAATGGATGCTTAATCTGTCAAGGTCTGATTTCTTTTTTATTAATTATAAATATGAAAAGCAACTATTGGTAACTTAAAACTCCTATACTTCAATGTTCTATTTTGGTTTTCTAATGTTTTCCCTTAAGAAATTTATTATTTAGCCGAAACCGGTTTTGCTCAGTGGATAGAGCGTCGGTCTGCGGACTGAAAGGTCCCGGGTTCGATTCTGGTCAAAGGTATGTACCTTGGTTGCGGGGCACATCCCTAGTGGGGAGTGTGCAGGAGGCTGCTGATCAATGTTTCTCTCTCATTGATGTTTCTAACTCCCTATCCCTCTCCCTTCCTCTCTGTAAAAAATCAGTAAAATATATTAAAAAAAGAAATTTATTATTTAAACATGACAATAAAGATAAATTAAAAAAGAGAAAGTATTAATTTGATATGAAGTGTGAGGAAAGGATCAATTTTAACATATTCTTTTGTAGACAACATCATAAAATAACAATCTCTCTCCTATCTTCATATTACATTATTTATCAAAATACTGGTTTCATTTTTTTCCATGTCTCTTTATAGTCCCATATGTACATATAAATACTTTGTGTCAGAATTCATGTCAAAGATACAGTTTGTAATATGCTTTCTCCACTGAATACTTTATCATAAGTGTCACAATTATTTTAATTGGCAGTCTTACTATATGGTAAATTTTATAATAGTTTATTTGACTATTTGTCTGTTGGACATTTATGGCCTTAACTAATTTTTACTGCTGCAGTAAAAACTCATACATGAAGTTTTTTCTATTTAATATTATTTGTTATTTGGCAGATGTATTAGTCAAGATAGGCTGGGTTATGTTTTAGTAACAAATTCACCACCATATATCAGTGGCTTAATACAATAATGACTTGTTTCTCATTCATGATACATATCCATTATGAGTCAATGTGAGGAAGGTCACACAGTCCTCAGAAACCCAATCAAGAGAAATATAGCAATATTGTAGCTGCCATCTAGAATATGTGTCTAGCTTGATTATCGTGGCAAAGAGATGCTTTTACTGCTTCTACCCGCAATTGACACATATCCCTTTGTTCACAGCCCATCAATCAGAACTAGTCTGTGAGGGAGTTGGGAAATAGAATTAAGCAAATAGAGTATTTGGAGAACATTACAGATTCTTCAAAACAAGGGGTTTGGAGAGGAAAGAAAGATTATTTTCTTACAATGAATTCCTGATTTTTGGAATTGCTTCATCAAATAAAGAAGACATATATGTACTTTTGGAAACTTGTTTGCAGAGTGATTTACAAAGAGATGTGTGGGTTTGTGTGTGTGTGTGGTGGCTGGCGGTATAGAGAGGTGGTAAAGAACATGGACTGGGGTCTGAGACATCTGTGTTTGTGTCTTGACACTCAGTGGCTATGTTCGTGGGCAAGTCTTTCTAACCTTCAGTTTCCTAATTTGCAATATGGGTGTGATTATGTCTACTGCACTTAGTTATAATTAAATGAAAGTGTCTGTGCACCAGTAAGTGCTGGTATAGTGTTCTGGCCTATGGTCAGTGCTCAATAAATGGTATTATTTACCTCCACTTTTCTTCGTGTTTTTCATTGTGAACTCATCCTTTCTAAGTTTACATGTACAAAATATAAAACGTTTTAAATTTGTATCATTTAATAGGTTCAGTAATTACTGGGTTTAGATGTAGTAATTACATGTATGTTCAAACAAATGAGGTAAAGAATCATGCTTTTTTTCCCATAGTCACAGAAGTTCTGACAAGGAGGCTCCCTTTGGTTTCTGATCACCAAAATCAGAGTCATCTCTATTATCTTTTCCTTAATCCTAACTGGAGATACAATGATGTTTATAAGGCTAAGCCATTATGTGTGTACAGATTTTGAGTATCCTATTCTTGAGATTTGGAAGCAAAATGAAGTATCATAATGGAGATAGGAGGAGATGGATAATGTTTTATAGGCGGTGGTACTAAAAACATGTGAGGTCATTGGCTTTATATTTTTCACAAGATAACCATTCCTTATTTAAATGTTTCTTTGTGATTTTATCAAATAGGCTTTATTTATATGTTACACCATCTGGGTGTCTGATATTGAGCAAATGTTAATGTTCTTTTTACTTTGTGGTACTGATAAACATATTTAAAAACATGTTTGAGAGTTCTTTATGTAGTTTTACTGTGCCAAATACTATGGTATTCAAAACTGATGGTTCTGATCTAAAAGGAATATATCTTAGAGCTATGGAGATAAATATATATGTAAATATATAACTGTTATTAATAGTAAGATAGTTGTTATTATTAATCCTTACCTGATGGTATTTTCTATTGATTTTTAGAGAGAGTGGAAGTGAGCAGGAGAAACAGACAGAGAGAAACATTGATGTGAAAGAGACACATTGATTGTTTGTGTTCCATACACGCAGAGCAACTTCCTTCAAGAATCATTGGCCAAAATTAGGTCACATGCCCATTTTTGAACCAAGTTCTAACAAAAGGAAAAACTATCCTGAGCACTAAGATATTCCCTTAGAGTTGGGCAGTGGTATTCACTTCCCCTGAAGAACATGGCTGCACGAGGGCAGGGTGGGTCCCTGAACAAAACTGAAGTTCTACTATGAAAGAAAATGAGAGAAATAGATATTGTGTGAGACAGCAGTATTTGTTATTCTTCCATTTTCAAATCTGAAGCTCTGCATATTTTCCCTGAGAAAAAAACAATAGCCCCTGGCATCTGGGAGTCAGCCTGGTACCATCAGCAGGACCTTGTGTTGTTATGAGCTGGCTGGGCACTCAGAGTTGGGTTATGTTATATTCTGGTTGAATATAAAACTATTTCCCAGAACCCCAACATCAGATGAGGCTTCTCTATGGCCACAATGGATCAAAACAAAAACAAAATTACCTTATAATCACATTTGAACACAGACAAAACATGAACATTGCTCAAACCACAAAAATGACCCAACATGTCCCTCTCCCAGCTAGTATGAATAACTACTACTTCTTTACCAATCATAGCTTTAGTCTCTGAGTCTTCCCTCTTCCTAGAGATTTATTATGACACACAATCATAGAATTAACACTGCTTTCTGAAAACATCTAATTTAGAGTAAAGCCATGCTTCCTGAAACCCTCCTTCAAAGCACCTGAGCCAGGCTCAAATGTACTAAGGTAAGTCTTTTCTAACACTCTCTCAATGACATTCCCAAAGAATCACCATGGTGTGTTTTTTTTTCTGCAAGAAATAATAAAACCAGCTTGTCAGCTTGTTCAACTACAACTTGGCTCCTTTTGGTCACAATTCTCATGGGGACCTCAGCTGTGCTATTCAAGGATGCCTTGGGGAAACACCACTCTGAATTATGGGCCCTAGTTTATCCTATTGTCTCTTTGCTGTGGCCCCAGGAATTGACTAGTCAAATAGAGAGACCAGGGAAGTCAGAGGACATTTGACAAAATGAAGCATGGTAGGAGTAGGGGCAACAGATTCTTGATTATTTCATGTGATTATTTAGAATAGTGCCTAGCATATAGTAAATGCTCTCTTAACCTTATATTTCAGATTGTATTTATTACTATTATTACTACTATAAAGATAATGGTCAAATGCTGATATAGTTTTCATTAAAGAGTGGGAGAAGTTGAATGTAGATGGCTATGGCCACAGATGGAAATTTAGATGTTGTAGGCACTCCAGTTCCAGATGATGAGCAGTAGAAAGTTTCTACGCTTGTAGATTACTAAACTGCAGTTGGACAATAGATCATGTGTGTTGCCCTGGCTAGGTGGCTCAGTGGATTGGAGTGTTGTCCCATATACCAAAAGGTAGGTTCAATCTCCAGTCTAGGCACATATGGGAGGGAGGTAACTGATATCTCTGTCTCTCTCTCTTCCCCTCTTCTCTCTTTAAAGTTAATAAAAATACATATCCTTGGGTGAGGAATTAAAAAAGAAGAAACTGCATTAGTGTCTAAGTTTCAGGTTCTCTCAGATGCAAGCCCTGAAAATACTTTTTGTGTTTAAAATAAACGGGGGCTGAGATGGAGGAATAGAGAAAGTCAACGAAGAGTAGATAATTGCAATGAGAGGAATCAGAGTGTGTCTAGACAGATGACATACATTAAGTAACAATGGGTTGAGATAGCCCGTAATTTCTGCCATTTTTGTAAGACTGGGGGAACAGTAATACGGAAAAATTATAAAGAGTAAGGGGACTACTCACAGCACATCATGGGGCAAAGAAGAAATAACAACCTCTGATGGAGAGGGTTCCAGGAGAAGAGGTGTCTTCTGGGGCATTCTGAGACAAGAAGGTGGAGGATCAAGGAGAATTTCTTGTCCTAGCACACGGGGTGGAGATTTTTAAAGGGAGGGAAGAAGTGGGTGGTCATACCAGGGAAAATATTCAAAGCACTAGGGAATAAAAATGAGTTCAAGTGACCAGAAGGACTTCTTTCTGTTCAGGGTAGTGAACTTGAATAACAGCAGTGTGAGGCAGGCTCAGCTGTCCTCTGGGTCCGGGGAGGGGCAATGACATTGTGCTGTCCCTAGGAGTGAGCCAAGCCTGCATAGATTTTTTTTGGAGGGAGTCCTGCTCCAGGCAAGCAGCCTGCAGGCTTATGCATTATACATTAATTAATTAATTAATCCATTCAACATAACTCAACATTTAGAGAATGCTGGCTATGTGCAAACTGGGTTAGGGACTAACATTTTATCAACAACAAATGGGTGGCCTGCTTTAAGGAAAACAAGCACTAGCATATAAAAATGAAATTCAATATAGTATTCACACAGAATTGTTTATTTGGGGAAATGATTTATGGCAGGATTCCTCCATACAACTGTGTTTTGTATAACTTTTTAAAAATCTACCTACTGTGAAGAGGTGTCTTTATATGAACTGGGTTCCAACATTGCCTCTCTTTCTCCCTATAATGAGCATATTTTAAAGTGCAATTGGCCCTGGACAATTTGCTCAATAGTTAGAGCATTAAGTCTTGGAACAAAGGGTTGTGGGTTAGATTCCCAGTCAAGGGTGCTTACCTTGGTTGCAGGTTCCATTCCTGCCTTGGTTGAGGTGAGACTGGGCTGAGAGCAGGAGACAACCAATCAATGTGTCTTTCTCACCTCTCTCTCTCTCTCTCTCTCTCTCTCTCTCTCTCTCTCTCTCTCTCTCCACACACACACACAAATAAAAGAGTAACATGCTAATCGACCATACCTTCATGATGCCCACTAGCCAATCAGGAGTGAGTATGCAAATTAACTCAACAAAGATGGTGGGTTAATTTGCATATGCAGGCGTTCCACACCACCGCACCACTCCAGGCCTCTGGGCAGGGAAGGCAAAAAGGCAGCTCCAGGCCAGAGTGAAAAGGCAGCTCTGGCCAGAGTGAAGGCGGAGCCAGCAGCCAGAAGAAGGAAGGCTCGTTCTTGCATGAATCTTCATGCATCAGGCCTCTCTCTATATATATCCTTCCCTCCCTTTCACTCTGTCTAAAAAATTAATATCCTTGAGTGAAGATAAAACAAACAAACAAAAAACTCCCTCAATTGGTAAGTGAGCATTGCAAGGCAGTTGAGAACATAGATTGGAGCCAGGCATGTTTGAATTTGCCTCCTCTGCTGAGCTGTTGGCCTTGGGCAGGTTACTTTGTTTATCTATGCCTCACTTTTCTCATCTATAAAACACATATTTTACATAAATAAAGGAGAATTTAAATGAGTTCCTCGGATGAGGAATTAAAAAAGAAGAAACTGTATTAGTATCTAATAACATTATGCACTTCACAGACTTGTTATGAGGATTAAATTATTTGTAAACAATTACTAAAAATTATTTGTTAAATGCGTAGAGCAGTAAGTGGTAAACAGGTGTTAAAATTAAGACACCTAGGAAATTTTCAAGCAGTAGCAACCAACTCAAGTGTACTTAAATTTAAAAAGGATATTTCAACATTTATTTATTTGTCAACTATTTGCCAGGCTCTAGGGTAAATAGGCATAGAACCTGACCACAGGGGGTGGGGGCCTGGTGGGGGTGGCAATGGCCTTTCTTTTCCTTTTACAGTAGGGAGATCCCTGTCTGCACCTTCCCCAGGGCTGTTTGAGAGCAAGAGCAGGCATTGGAGGCTAAAGAGCAAGATTTTGATGTCAGGGGAGATGCAAGGACACCAGAGAGATATGAGCAAGCTCATTGGGAGAATTCCCTGTCTCCATTCACTAACATTGATGTACAGTGTCTGCCCTCTGTTCTCCTCTCCAACCAGTGATAATTGTCTTGGTCTGAGTGTTTTTGTGACTGTGAAGGCCTTGACATCAGTGCATCTTCACAGGGAATCCACGTGTAACAAGGAGAAAATAAAGCAAAATCAACTTTAACAATAAAAAGATAAAAAAACTCAATTTAAATATGGGCATTTGAATAGAAGTTTCTCTGAAGAAAATAAATGGTGTATGAGCACTAGGCAAGATGCTCAATATCATTAGTCATCAAGGCAATGCAAATTAAAGCCACAGTGATATACCAGCTTGCACCCACTAGGATGGCTACAGTAAAAAAGACAGTCAATAACAACTGTTGGGGAAGATGTGGAGAAACTGGAACCCTCTGCTGGTGAGAATGTAAAATGGCTATGACATTTTGGAAAACAGTTTGACATTTTCTGAAAACATTAAAAATAGAACTACCATATGACCCAGTAATTCCACTCCTAGGTATAGTTCCAAGAGAAAGGAAACATGTCTACACAAAAACTTGTAGACAAATGTGTCCATAACAGCATTATTTGTACAATAGACTATTATTTGGCAATAAAGATGAAGGACTTACTGATACATGCTACACTACGGATGCCCTTTGAAAACATTATGCTCAATGAAAGAATCCAGACACAAAAGACCCTATATTTTATAATCCCATTTTAATAAAATGTCTAAAATAGACAAATTCAGAGAGACAAACAGTAGATTGAAGGTTGTCTGGGGCTGAGGTAAAAGTTGGAGGGAAATGGGGAATGACTACTAATGGGTCTTTGGTTTCTTTTGGAGGTAAAAAAAAAGTTTCTTAAATAGACTCTTGTGATGGTTTTACAACTGCCAATATATTAAAAAACATTATGAAAAGATGAAATTTATAGTAAATTATATAATTACTAGAGACCTGATGCATGAAATTCATGCATGGGAGCGGTATGTGTGTCCCTTAGCCCACCCTGCACCCTCTCCAATCTGGGACACCTTGAGGGATCGGGCCTAAATGGGCAATCAGACGTTCCTCTCACAATCCAGGACTGTCAGCTCTCAACTGCTCACCTGCCTGCCTCCCTGATTGCCCCTAACCACTTCTGCCTGCCAGCATGATTACCCCCTAACCACTCCCCTGCCAGCCTGATCTATGCCTAACTGCTTCTCTGTCGGCCCGATTGGCCCTAACTGCCCTACCCTGGTAGCCTGGTCACCCCTAACTGTCCTCCCCTGCAGGCCTGCTCACCCCCAGCTGCCCTCCCTTGCCAGCCTATCACCCACAACTGCCCTCCCCTGATGGCCATCTTGTGGTGGCCATCTTGTGTCCACATGGGGGTGGCCATGTTTGACCACATAGGGGCAGTCATCTTGTGTGTTGGAGTGATGGTCAATTTGTATATTACCTCTTTATTATATAGGATATCTCAAAAAGCACCTAATCCACCTAATAAAAGAGTAACATACTAATTGACTGTAACTTTGTGATGCCCACCAGCCAATCATGAGTGAGTATGCAAATCAACACAATAAGGATGGTGGGTTAATTTGCATACACAGGCGCTGAGCATCCGGAAGTGGGGCAGGATGCTTGCATTGTAGCCATGGTGATGATGCAAGCTTTTCACACCACCTCAGCTGCTTCTGACCACTGGGTAAGCATGGGAAGGCAGAAAGGCTGCTCCAGCCAGAGTGAAGGCGGTGCTGGCAGTCAGGGGAATGAAGGCCTATTCTTGCACGAATCTTCATTTGTGCATCGAGCCACTAGTAATCAATAAAAGAAACATGTCAAGCTACCATCCATAAAGACTAGAAATCAAAATCTCTCACTATTTTCCTTCCTTGTTCTTTTTAAAAATTGTATTTATTGTTGAAAATATTACAAATGTCCCCCTTTTTCCCTCCATTGAACTCCTCCATCCTGTTTCCACCCCACCAAACCTTCACTGAATTACTGTGTCCCCACCAAACCTTCACTGAATTACTGTGTCCATGGGTTATATAAGATATTTGGTTAATCTAAAGTCCCTTACTACATTCTCCTTTTCTAGATTGAGAGACAAAACTTGCAAGGATGTGGATTTTAAAATTCAGCCTTCCAATTTTTAATATCCCCATATGATTATGAAATTCCCCCCAAGCCATGGAATGTTAGAACAGGGTATAAGGATATGGGGTGGATGTAAGGTAGGTGCAATATTGTGATTTATAAGAAATAAATATTTGGTTATTCACAGGTACAAATTATATTTCACATATATTTGGTCTTTGTCCACAATTCCTGGTTCACAGCTCCTGGAAACACTTGAAATTTCCCATGATCGGAGAGATAAAATTATTTTTTGTTATTGTGAACTAGAGGCCCGGTGCACAAAATTTGTGCTTGGGGGTGTGTGTCTCTCAGCCCAGTCTGCACCCTCTCCAATCTGGGACCCCTTGAGGGATGTCTGACTGCCTGTTTAGGCCCAATCCCAATAGGATAAGGCCTAAATGGGCAGTTGGACATCCCTCTCACAATTCAGGACTGCTGGCTCCCAACTGCTCAACTGCCTGCCTCACTGATTGCCCCTAATCACTTCTGCCTGCCATCCTGATCACCCCTTAATTGCCTTCTCCTGTCAGCCTGATTGATGCTTAACTGTTCTCTTGCCAGCCTGTTTGCCCCTAACTGCCCTCCCCTGCAGGCCTCGTCACCCCTAACTACCCTCCCTTGCAGGCCTGGTCCCTCCCAACTGCCCTCCCCTGCTGGCCATTGTGTGGTGGCCATCTTGTGTCCATATGGGGTCAGTCATCTTTGACCACATGGGGGCAGCCATATTGTGTGTTGGAGTGATGGTCAATTTGCATATTATTCTTTTATTATATAGGAGGATTAGATAAGATAGAGGCCTATTGCCCGGGTGGGGTTGGTTGGTTTGCCCTGAAGGGTGTCCCAGATCATCATGGGGGTTCCCTTGGGATGTGGGGTGGCCTGGGTGAGGGGCCTGTGGTGGTTTGCAGGCTGGCCACACCCCTGGTGACCCAAGTGGAGGCCCTGGTATCTGGGATTTATTTATCTTCTATAATTGAAACTTTGTAGCCTTTAGCAGAGGCCAAGACAGGCCAGTGCTGCAGAAACTTGGCTTCCTCCATCGCCGGGGGCAACTCAAGCCTCCTGCTCTCTCAAGCTCCATGACAGCTGCTATTTTTGTTGGGATTTATTTATTTTCTATAATTGAAACTTTGTAGGCTTAAGCAGAGGCCAAGGCAGACCAGGGCAGGTGGAAAGCTTGGCTTCCTCCATTGCTGGGAAAACCCCAGCCTCCTGCTCTCTCTGTGGCCACAGCCATCTTGATCGGGTTAATTTGCATGTTCACTTCTGATTGGCTGGTGGGTGTGGCTTGTGGGTGTAGTGGAAGTATGGTCAATTTGCATATCACTCTTTTATTAAATAGGATAAGATGACTTTTGGAAGCATATAAGGAAGGGAGCTGGTTGCCAAGGAATCCAACTATGTGATTGGGTTAGAACTTTCAGTCCCACATCTGACCATGGGAAGGGAGAAGGAGTAGAGGTTGAATCTACCACCAATGGACAATGCATTAATAAGTCATGCCTATGTAATTATGCCTCCATAAAAACCCAAGAAGATGAGTTTGGAGAGCTTCCAGGGTGACCATTTGGAGATGCCAGTAGAGTGCTGCAGTGGACATGGAAGCTCTATGCTCTTTGCCACATATGTTGCCCTATGCTTCTCTTCCATGTGATGTGCGTCAGTTACATATCCTTTTACAATAAACCAGTGATCTACAAAGTAACATGTTTCTCTGAGTTCTACGAGCCATTGTAGGGCATTAATTGAACCCAAGGCTGGGGTGTGGGAACCTCTGATTTATCTCCAGTTAGTTAGAAGTACATATGACAACCTGGACTTGCCATTGGCATTCTGAGTTGAGGGGGTTATTGGAACCTCCAACCTGTAGCTAGTTGGTCATAAGCACTGAGAGCCGGCTTGCAGCTGGCATCTTAAGTGTATGCATATTTGGGGGCAGGCTTATAGAACTGAATCCTTAACCTGTGGAATCTGATGCTATCTTTGAGTAGACAGTGTAAGAATTGAGTTGAATTCTCAGACATCCTGCTGATGTCTTGAGAAGATGTTTTTTATATGGAAGGAACCCTCCTCCCACATTGGAATTCGATCCAGGAACTCAATTTAGTAGGGAATTCCTCATGGGATACTTCATAGGTTGCTGCTACTGGAGAATTTCACTGCAGAAAAGTTATTCTGTTGCTAGGCAACACTGCAGTTTGAATTGAATTCATGGTGATCAGAATGCATCACATAAACTCATGATTTATATTCCTATCTCCAGTAAGAAGAGTACAGATAAAAAGCATTTTTAAATTAAAAAGGATATAATCACAGCAGTAAAGAAAATACAAACCATGACTCACTTATATACTCCTCATTTAAACAGAACTATTATAATTTCTGTATATATTATTAGATGTCAATTGTTCACAAGCATGATTTTAATTGCAATGCTCATACCACCAAAAAATCTGCTTTTTCCTTTCATGTTTTATAAGAAGGTTCTCCATATAGTCATGAAGTCTTTCTAAGGATTATTTTAAATGACCACATAGCATTCCTTTGGCTCTTGTTCCATAGTGTGAAAACATTTGCTTTGTCACTAGACATTTATGCTTTTTTTTCTTTCATTTCCGCCCTTCTGTAGAAAATTCCAGCACACATAGCTTCTTTGAGAAGAATGTATTCTAAGGGGCTCAACAAGTTAAGTACTGCACTTCAACAACTATATTTAATTAGCCTCCATTTTTATAGCCATTTGGAAATCACTTCAGAAGCACATTTAATCCATCCAATCAGTCATGTATCCAGGGTGAAGAACACTGTCCTCCATGCTTGGTTGAGTCTTAAAGCTATCTGTGTGCCTGACAAAGGACTGAGGGAAGCTTCACATTTTTGAGCATCTCAGTTTCATGGAATGTGGCCTTGCACAGGAATGAAAGGGAATTCTCTCTAGTGCTCCCTCCACACAGGAAATTACGGTGCAGAAAACTGGTCAAGTGCAAATCCCACAAAGTTTTAAGAGTGTTGTTGTTGTTGTTGTTGTTTTAAAGGATTAAGGAAATAAAAGGTATTTTATTGCCTTCAGTTTTCAAGATTGTCACAGTTGCTAATCAAAAGGTTTACTTATGATTGGGGCTTTTCTTATAAATATTTTATCATCTAACAGCCTCATCTCCTCGCTTCACTAAAAAAAAAAAAGGCACAGATTAGCCATCTAATAAAAATGCCAACTGTTTTACTTAAGAATGTTTGATGGTTAGGGGTTTCAGGTATATAACTTCAATGACGGCCTTTATCAAGGCTTTCAAAAATAAGTATTTGAAAACCATATAAAAATTAAAATAGTTTTCCCCAAGTTAAAACAAAAATAGAAATCCTCAACCAGAATGTATGTGTTATTTAAAAAAAACTACTTTATATCAGAAAAGTAATATAGTTCTGATGTAAGAAGAAAAAAAAAAAAAGCTCCAATCCCTTTGGCCTTTACCTTTCAAAAATAAAATGCTGCAAATTGATTCTGAGGTGTGAAGCCCTGCTAATGTCAGTTGCATGCTTACCCTGGACATTTTTTGCCATTTCGAATAGAAAAGCTCCATAGGCTTTCTTCTGATTCAGCAGCAGCCTGCTTAGCATTAAGAAAGGGCAAGTCAGACTCTGGAGTCAGGTAATTATGGCTGAGCTCTTGGATATTCTCTTTGGGAGATAACAAGGTCGGGTCTTCCCATATTACCAGAAGCCAGGACGAGCTTGCTGGTTGGCTGCATCCCTGTATTTTGAAAGCAGTTAAACTTGGAACACTTTCCAAGCATAAAATAAAGGCACAACCCTTGCCAAACAGAGATTGCTTTGAAAAGAAGCTGACCATGAATATGGTTCTCAGCAAAGGACCCGCAGACATCTTTGAGCAGGAGGCCATATTAATCATCCATGATCACAAAGATGCTCTCTAATTCAGAGCAAACACTTGTGAAAGAGCTAAATCATCGCGTGTATCAGAATACAAATGGCTCCCCAAAGAAACTGAATTACAATTTTATAACTAGTTAGTATTAAGTCTCCAGTACCTTCATTTTACTTTTTTTTTTTTTAATGTAGGCCCTAGCCAGTTTGGCTCAGTGGATAAAGCATCGGCCTGTGGACTGAAGGGTCCCAGGTTTGATTCCGGTCAAGGGCATGTACCTTGGTTGCGGGCACATCCCCAGTAGGGGGTGTGCAGGAGGCAGCTGATTGATGTTTCTCTCTATCCCTCTCCCTTCCTCTCTGTAAAAAAAAAAAAATCAATAAAATATATTTTTCAAAAAAGCTAGAATTCACTCTTTCATGTTTACAATTTTGTATTTTGATAAACACATATAGTCTGTAATATGTATTCTAATTCTTTTTGCTGTGATCAAGGTCTAGAATATTTCCATCACCTCAGAAAGTTCCCTCATGCCCTTTGGTAGTCACTCCCTTCCTCTTCCTCCTGTCCCTAGTCACCAATGATCTCTTTTCTGTCTTAATAATTGTGCTTTTTCCAGAATGTCATATAAATGGAATGCTATAGGATGTAGCCTTCAGAATTTTGGCTTCCTTTACTTAGCATTATGGACCTAAGAATCATACATGTTGTTGCACATATCAGTAGTTTATTCCTTTTAATTGCTTAATGGTATCTCATCGTATGTACGTATCACAGTTTGTTTATCCATTTACCAGTTTATGGGCATTTGAATTGTTTTCCTCATTTCACTTTAACATTATTTTCCTTTTGCACGAAGGTGTACAGCTTACAAAGATTTTTGTTTTGCTTTGTTTTGTTTTGTTACCTTCACTTACGTCCTGTTACAAAAATACTGGCATTTCAATTTTTCTGATAATAATTCATCAGAGCCATGGAGAGCTTATGTGACTTTAGATATTTAGCAGCTAGAGGTAATGAATTTCTCACACCTTAAACTTCTTTCCACTATATAATGCCATTTCTCTTGTCTGAGATGAATATTATCACTTGAAGATCTTTATACACTGGGATGTAGCAATGTACTATATGTTTAACAGAGTCTTGGGAAAACAGGAACTCTCTAATTGCAGAGAAATGAGGGTCCAAATGGTGCCGGTCTTAGTTACATACCCTAGCTTTGTCGGTGATTACCTCTGCACCTGGAGAAACTACCTTAACCTCCCTGAGCCTCAGTTTCTATATCCGAACAACATTTTCTACCACACTGGCCCCCAAATCTTGTGGTAGTGATGTGAAGTACTGTGTACATGATGTGTCTCTCACGGTGCCTGTGACATACTAGGCATTTCTTACACTAGTATGTTAACTTTCTTCTCCCCATCGTACACACACACACACGCACACACACACACACACACACGCACGCACGCACGCACGCACACACACACACACGCACGCACGCACACACCTGTCCACTGGTATAAAAAAACTGCTGGCAGATGTGGTACAATAAAGGAAAAGAAATGGTGGCTAATAAAGCCTACAGGTGGAGAGAGGAAGAAATTAGTCTCGAGTAAGGCCTCCAGTCTTTTCCTTCAAGCTGCAGCGCTGATTGATGTGAAAGCTTCATTTTCATCTGGTGGCTGACCTGCCTTGGGAGGAAGCCTGTTATTTCTGGCTCCTTCCCGTATTCTCTTACCCACAGTCTTTGTTCTCTGCAGAATGAGGCTTGGGGCTGATCTTGGATAGAACTGTGGGAAAGACTCAGTAGACTGTGGGTCTTTTCCCATTTGCAGTACTTTCTCCTCCAAGTTCGGGGGGGCAGTTAGGGTTCCCTGACTTCCCAGAGAACTACTCTTTCCCATGTCTTATCCCTGCAAGGCCCCTGGCTCTGTGGTCAGACTCCCTTTCTCCACTATCAATATTGCCCAGTTCTATCACTGGCAAAGACCTGATAAAATAATTTATAGGAAACTTTTGACTTCCTATATATAAATTTCTGCAATTGCTAATACCTGGTTTAAGTTCCTGTCCTTTTCAGGAATACTTGCAATGTATCAGTAGACACTGCTAAAGGAATGATATACTAATGGTAGGATTTCAGGCAGTGTGTCATAGTAGAAACAGCACTGGATTAGACATCAGGAGATCTGGGCTCTTTGCGTTTTAACCAACTCACTCCAGGATCTAAACAAGTGTCGCTTCCTATCAAAAGTGGTCCTAGAAAGCTGTCCCACCTCTTTCTTAGTTCTTTCGGAGCATTCACATAATCCTACATGTCAGCCACTTATTCATCCCAGTCCCAAGACCAACTCTATTTATTGACATACCTAAATGCTCTTGAGATGTGCCATTTTTATTCATGATTATCTCTTTCCAGGCACTATGTTCCGCTTCTTTGTTCTGTGTAGACAGTTTGACCCTAAGTGCTGCCATTACCAGCTGTTTAGTCTCTTTTCTGAGCAGCCATGATGGCTACTCTACAATGTCCTTGGACACTGTGAGGAACCACTGGCCTTACTGCGTTTAGTCATCAGCTGTGCCTCAGTGTCCCGAGTCTCATCCCAACAGGGCCTGGGGCTTGCCAAAGGACCAATGAATTTGTACCACAAAAATAGTGACTTGTTGAAAAAGGAAAATCAAAATTGAAAGTTGACAAACCAGAAAAACTTGATTTGTTATAAAGGAGGATTCGAGGAATAACTTTTGCTACAAACGTGTGATAATAGTTTTAAGATTCATTTTTGAAAAATAGACTTTTGGAATAAAGATCAGTGTACTCTGAGTACATTTTTTTTGGTATAATAAATCCCGTCCTTTTGAATAGAATAGAATGTAATCCAATACATTAGAAAAAAGTCCCGAGGCTTTTATTTTAAAGGCAGTAATATTGCTACAGGCAAGGTAATTATAACCATTAACTCCTCAAAATGTCAGTGGAGGCTTTGGCATCAAAATCCCAGAGGAATCCCAAATTGCCTAACCAGTTTTAAAATTTTAAGACTTGCATTCTTGGAGGAAAAAAAATACTTAAGAGGGAAGGTACTCAGAAGCCTACATTATTTAGTGCAGAAAGTCATAATAATTTAAACTTCTTTTTAAGAATTCATTCTTCTGTTGCTTTGGGACTTTGTCTTTAGAGTATGTTTTATATCGTTTGCAAACAATTAATATAACCCCTGAATGTTAGGAGCAAACCACCATTTGGGCTGTGTGATGGAGTATATCACTTTTGATCATATTTTTTGTTACAAAAATTGGCCTTTAGTAAAATAAAGCAAATATGTTATGAACAAAAATGGAACCTTTCTTTAATAGAAAATAACTATAACTTGATTGTTACTGTGATTAATTGTGCTTCTCGCTGTTTACTTATTCTATTTAAATAATGATAAACTTAAATCAGTGATTAAAACTGAGGTGGTGAAGAGAAATCCATTCATTTAATTTATATTTACTAGGTATTAACTAAATATGAAGATGGATGTCAAATCAGGATTAATAACTCATCAGTTTACCTAGGATTTTTCTGGTTTTAACACTAAAAGTCCTGTATCTGGGACCCTTCTGTCCCATGTAAACTTTTGTGGTTTGTAACCCAAAATAAAGTAAAAATGCCTCATAAAATCTTACTCTCAAGAAATCTCAACTATGGAGAGTTTAGATATGTGCAATGAAATGTTTAATGACAAAGTAATAAATAATTGTACTGACAGCAACCTACTGTTGACATTAATACAGATGATCATGATATGTAACAGTTTTTAAAAATATTGAATCTTGAGGAAGCTGTTCAAAATTGAACATCTGCAATATAGTAAGGTAGTTACTGTCTTCCCCAGAAAAATTATCTCTTCTCCAGAACACTTGACTTCAGAGAAATTTAGTACTTGATACAGATTACAGTTTCAGTAAAGGGCTGAGCTGGAATTTGAACTCAGGTCTTTTGAATTTTGAAATTCACAGGCTTCTCACTGTCCCTGAAGAATTGGAGCTCAAAGCTTTCGCATATATATGAAGACTCAAGTAAAATAATAATATTTGGTCTGTGGCCCTTGTTTTTCTTTGCTGTCTAAGCCTCTTGGTTGGTATACTCATCCATCTGGTGTCCAGCACCATTGGCGGGTTGGGTCTGTCCACCTGCCAGACTGGTGTTAGGGTACACCAGTTTTGTCCTCTCTGATTTTAACCCGCTATCCTATTTAGAGGTCTGTTTCTGCCTTTAGGCCAGTGTTTGCTAAATGTGAAATGTGACATCCTGAATCATCACCTAGGATGTACCATACTTTCTGGCATATAAGACGGCTTTTTAACCCAGGAAAATCTTCTCAGAAGTTGGGGGTTGTCTTATACGCTGGGTGTAAAAATACCGTTGCTTGCAGTTATGGTGGGCGTTGCTAACTCACCAAGGACTTGCCTGGCATTTGCTCTCTCTGTATTGTTATCTTCCTCCTATCATCATCGGTTCCAGTCGTCTTATATGGTATATTAGCAGAAAATATGGTATATTAACAATGCTGATTCTTGGATCCCCACTCCTAGTAGGCTAGAAGTATGTATTCTAATTCATTTTTACTATGGAGTTTAAGATAATTTGCTCTAAGTCCAAGCACCATTTCTTGATCTGTGTCCTAAACTCTGGAGAACAGAGTTGCTTTCTTGAAGTGTCCAATCCTACCTTCACCCAACCACTGGGATCCTGCCACGTATGAATAAGTTAATCCATCAATCATTCATTAATCCAGCCATGCAACAAATATTTGATCAATGCCTTTTATAAAGCAGTCACTTTGCTCCCCAAGTGTCTGCATTAGTCCCTTAATTAAGGCTTTAATCATTGCTCACGGTCTCGATTTCTTCATTCAGTGCTTCTGGCTTCCTGTTCCTTAATTCCACACTTGAAACTGCCTGAATGGCCTTTTGCAACACTGCTTTGATTATCTGGCTCCCTGTCATGTCAGCCTCTACAGTCCTTGAAGTCCTGGTCATACCCAAATGAGTGGGTTTGCTTCAAATTCCTTATTGGGCTCTTTCCTCAATAATCATGTTATTGTAAGTGACTTCAATTTTATTAAGAATAAACAGGGTACAATGTAATGCATTACCCAGGTGTTTATGGTAATGCTGCTGTAAACAAACCTACTGCTTTGCCAGTCATATACAATTATGTATAGTGCATCCTATTTGATAATGATAATAAATGACTATGTTATTAGTTTATATATATATATATATTTACTAAACTTTCTATTGTTATTTTAGAGTCTACTCTTTCTAATTATAAAAAAGTATGCCATGTTACATTTACAGCATCCTCATACATCTTGTGTTTACCACATCTCTTGATTGCATTATTTTCTCTTGTGGTTAATTTAATCTTGTGCTTTTCTGCACAGTAACATTCTATACAGTTGTTTAGTCTAGGAGCAATTGCCTATAACACATAGCTTAGCTGTGTAGTAGGCTATATCATCTAATTTATTTAAGTGCACTTTATGGTGTGCACACAATGACAAAATTACCTAATGATGCATTTCTCAAAACACAACCCCATCACTAAATAGTGCATGACTGTATACATGCATTAGCAAGATAACTTTAGGGAGAGCATTGTATTATTTTTTTGGTTAAATGGTTTATGAAAATTTAAATAAAAAACAAGGTAGAATAATAGAGTTGAAAACAGGATAAATTTTTTTTGTCTAAGTTTCTATGAGAGAGGAATGAAAGCATAAGACCTTCAGGGCAACATCACCAACCACAATGCTCTATACAGGATGAGCTACCCCCAAATTATCTTGTTTACTCACAAATATTTATTGTAACTAAGTGTACTGGGTTGAATAGTGCTCCTCACAAAAATTCATGTCTATCAAGAACCTCAGAATGTGATTTGTTTTGAAATAGGTTCTTTGCAAATGTAATAATTGAGGACATACTGGATTAGAGTGGCCCTTAAACCCAATAATTAGCATCTTTATAAGAAGACTGCTATGCCCAGATTTCAAGATCCCCAAAGACTACCAGGGAGCTAAGTCCGATGCAAAAGCAAAGAGCCTTTATTACAAGCTAGCTTGGCTCTCTGCCTCCACCAACACAGCAGCAGGATGCAAAAAGAGAGCGAGTTTCAAAAGCACAATGATTTTAAAGGGCTAGGAGTCAGGAGGTGGGGCCATATTTGAATCACTGAGTTGGCTGATTCCGATTGGTTGGGTGAGGGCTGGGGCAAGTGATGCAAAGGCAGGGTGCAGCTAGGGTCTGGTTACACAGTGATAGGATGTGATCAGCATACTTTTGGCCTCAGGTTAGTTCCCCTTGTATTCCCATTGGCTAACCTAAGGGCGGGCTGAGTAACTTGACACATCCTGTGGTTTTTCTCGGAAGAGGGGACACAGCCACACAAGATGGAGGACATGGTACAAAGTGGAGTCAGTCCCGCTCTGCCCTTTCAAGACCACATAAAGAAATACATACATACACAAAGGAAGATAGCATGTGGAGATAGAGGCAAAGGTTAGAGTAACACAGCTACAAGCCAAGGAAGTCCAAGGCAACCATGAGAAGTCAGGAGAGAGGAAAGGAAGGCTTCTTCCCCAGAGCCTTCAGAGTGAACACAGCCTTGGTAAAGACAAACAAGGGCCACACACCTTGGTTTAAGAATTTGAGCTTCCATAACCAAAAGAGAACGAATTTCTGTTGTTTTAATCACCTAGTTTGTAGAAATTTGTTACAGTTAGCATACACTGTATGCTAACATACCAAGTGAGCATCTAGTTAATCTTAGAGATGTTCAGAATAGTGGCTGAAGTAGCATTCCAGTAACTGGTAAGTTTAAGAAGTTATTACTTCTGTCTCTAAATTCCAGACATGTAATATGACTTTTTATAATTAAAGTGGAATTCTAGTTACACTTTATTTGAAATATTTAAGATTTAATTCCTATGTTCCCAAAGTTCTTTCTATGATGAACCATAAATTTTGCCCAAATATTGGCTTAAATATTTGGCCATTCAGTCCAATATATTGCAATTATGGAAACCAGAAGAATCTGAAAGTGTGAGCCCTTGTGCTCTTTGGCATTGAGCATAACTCCTGGGAGAAAAACACTCTGCAACAAGGGTATGAAGGCCAATTAACAAATTCACTGAGCAGTTCTGCTTGAATACTATTCGAAAGGTGATAGGAAGGCATTTAGACAGGCCGTTTTGATCAGAAAAATGATCTTTAAGACTTCTGGGAGGTTCATCGCTGTCATTATTTACATTTATTTGTAGCACGTAGATATCAGCTCAGATAGTCTTCATAAATCCTCCTGATATAAGTGGATGTTAGCAAAGAATAGTGGACATAAAACAGGCCACTGCTTTAGTTTCTGGTCATGCATAGGTTGGTTCCACAGGGCTGCTGCTTCTGGGCTAAAGCAATTAGCTGAGGAAGCAATGGGAGGGAGCACACACCACAACACCCACACTATTTTGCCTCTCCTCAGAAATAATGATGTCCACAGAGGTTCCCTAACTCTCTCATTTCACACCACTCTTGAGTTTCAGTAATTTTTTTCACAGGGTATATAAGTGAAAACAAATACTTGACAGTTTCATTTATTAAGTAGTAATATCCAAATAACTTAATAAGTATGTATAGTCTAACAATTTAGCACCTGTTGGGCACTGAATAGCTTTTCAATCTTTGGAGTCACATTAGACACTGCAACCCTCGTTTCTTATTTCACATTGATTTTCATGTAGTATTTGCTTTTTATGACAGCAACTGCTGACTACCTAGCTTAGCAAAATATGATGCCATCAAAAGGAATGTAGTGATCTAACGATGAAACGGAACTATCCCAAGCTAAAAGTTAACACGGTGTCCAACAGATGTCACAGAGATGCCCTTGAAAATTTAAAATCACCCATAGCAGCAGTGTAAATTTGCTATGGTACCCTGGGGCACCATGCCACACAGCTGAGAGCCCCTGCGATGTCCACAAGGAAATATTTATGACAGCAACTGTGCCAAGGTCATGATTTCAGTCTTGATGTGGTCAGTACTGTCCTCTGCAGTAGAGAATGCCTCTTTATCCTCAATAGGAAAATACGCTCTTTTGGGTGATCCCAAGAGAGTATGCAGTGTGTTTGTGTAATTCATCAAAGCCTTCCCAATGGTAAGCTCTCAAAAGATGGTAGCTGTTAATCTCATCGCCACTCTGACAATACAAGCACAGAAGCACATTAACTCTTAATGCCCTGATTGTATATGTCCTTATCCTAGGAGAAGGCTCTTTTGTTTGTTTGTTTATTCTCTGATGGTTAAGAAAAATGGTTCATTGTAATGCAGAGAATATGACTGAGATGGATGGATTGCCTGAAGGTGAAAACACAGCAAGGCTCACCTCCACTTGGTCATTCACATTTAAGCAGCCCTTATTGGCCCCTTTTCACTATTGTTCTCTCCTGACTTCCTAGCTCTGCCTGGGGCAATTACACTGATAGGGAGTCAAGTGCAGATCTCCAGAGAAGAATGGCAGGAGGTAGAGAAGGGTGGCATTGGGATGGGTTGGGGGCAGAAAATAAATGTCAAAAAAAAGAAATTATCAAACAGAACACAGACGAAGTTGCAATGCCAAGGCATAGAGGGGTTTAGTGATAAAGATTTTTAGAAGTAGGGAAAAAAATAAATGAGGATGCTTGCATATTTCCTCATATGTAATTGTTTATATGAAGATATCATAATTATCTAATAAATGGTATGTTACACATAATTACATAATTATATGGAGATATAAATTGATCTATTTATATATAATTTTCTGCCTAGAACAACTATGCTATACCCATTGTGCTGGAAATTGATGGGATTTTAGTTCTTATCTGAACTGCATTCATAGCTAGTTATGTGATCTTGAATAAAATACCTATATTTTAAGAATACAGTTTACTTCTCTGTAAAGAAAATTGATAATTTCTGGAATTTTACTAGATCCTATATAGAAGATTCTTTAGTTTAAGAAATTTTTAAATGCATACATTAAAAAATACTGGTGAAATTCAAATTGGATAAAAGACATATTGTAAATCATGAAACCATTAAAAGTCCTACAACAAAACAGAGGCAGTAAAATCTCAGATATCTTACATAGCACTATTTGCACCAATACAGCTCCTAGTTCAAGGGAAACAAAGGAAAAAATAAACAAATAGGACTACATCAAAATAAAAACTTCTGCACAGCAAAAGAAATCATCATCATTATCAAGAACAACAATGAAAAGAAGCAATCAACAAAATGAAAAGGGAACCTACTGTACGGGAGAACATATTCATCAATGATACATCTGATAAAGAGTTAATTTCCAAAATATATAAATAACTCTTACAACTCAACATAAGGAAGACAAACAATCCAATAAAAATGGGCAAAGTATCTAAATAGACACTTCTACAAAGAGGAAATACAGAACGCCAAGGGACTCATGTAAAAAAAAATGCTCAAGGTCAGAAATCACCAGAGAGATGCAAATTTAAACTACAGTGAGGTATTACCTCACATCTATCAGAAGAGCTACCATCAATGAATCAACAAATGGCAAGTGCTGGTGAGGATGTGAAGAAAAAGGAACCCTCGCATACTGCTGGTGGGAATACAGACTGGTACAACCACTGTGGAAAAAATCCCACTTCTAGGACTATATCCTAAGAAACTCAAAACACCAATCAGAAAGAATGCACTCCTATGTTCATAGAAGCATTATTAATAATAGCTAAGATATGGAAATAGACCACATTCCCATGAGTAGATGAGTGTTTAAAAAAGCTGTGGTAGGAGAACCAAGATGGCAGTGTAGGCAAATGCGTGTATTCTATGCCTCCTACAACCACATCAAAATTACAAAATAAACAAACCAAAAAACCAAAAACAGAAAAACCATCATCCAGAACCACCAGAAAGCTGGCTGAATGGAAGTCCTACAAATAGAGAAGTAAAGAAGAAAGCACACTGAGACTGGGAGGAGGAGCAGAGGTGTGCAATAGGCTGGTCCAGCCCCCATGTGTGCCACTTTTTAAATTGGGACGGAAATACCTCTGAGGAGACCATTCCAAGGAGCAAGGGGTCTCAGCCTCAAACCAGAATACCAGTCCAGGGTCCCAGTGCTGGGAAAAGAAGGCCCTACAGGCAGAGAGAACTACTGGTTGTAAAACCAGTGAGGATTGATGCTCAGTGACACAGAGGCTACTGGAGACTCAGCTGATCTTCTTAAAAGGCCAGCACACAAACTGAACTTACAAGCTCCCACTTCTTCTGAGCTCCAGTGCCAAGCTAGGCTCTGTGTTATAGTAATAGTAATAAGAATAAAATACAATATAGTATAAGTATTAAAATGTGGAATCAAAGTGTGATATCTGAAAGTGTGAAATGTAATGTAAACAAATTTAGTGTAGAATGTAATGTAAACAAATTGATAAGAACCTTTGAGTGCCCTATATGTAGAAAATAGATAAAGTGACCTGTACCCCATATGTAAGACCAGATAGCAAGGCTCCTGGAACCCGCTGATAAGACACACTGAAGACCCCCATCTGAGCACATAAAAAGATGAAGGAAACAGAGGAGTTCAGAGAGGCTGTCTGCTCCTCCACAGTCGGTCACTCTCCACACCCCTTGCCTGCATCTGCCTGAGCTCTGCTGTGAACTGTGAGCCATGAAGCCGAGGCCTCAAACAAGACACTGAGCTGGAGTTGCAACGTCCAACATCCAGTGTGTGTGTGTGTCTGTTGGCACGGGTCTCCGAGTGGACTGCTGAGGTCTAGAAACCACCAGGACTCTGGTCAATAAATCGTGTGTGATTCGTGTATTGCATGTCTGTCTCCTGTGTAACTTATGCTCGGTCAGTATTGAGTAAGTACCTTGGGTCGTACGTGTCAGTGTCTATTTAGAGACTGGCTGAGGCACCCTTAGTCACCTGTGCTTACCTCCCTAAAGGAGAAATTGGGACACTCTGGGAGACCGAGACACATGCAAGGAGAAACTGGATGGTTTGGCATCTGGGCAGCACCTTGGGGTTGCTTTCTTCCAGAAGGAGGTTCTCACAGCAGTCATTGTCCCTATGCTGGGACCTCCAGGGTCCCAGGGATGACTAGCAGCCATTTCTGTTTGCTTTCACCCAGGTGATTCCCTGAGACCCCGCCCTATCCAATTTACAACCCCATCCAAGCTCTGTGCAGTGGATTTTGCATATGAATGGCCTTTCCTTGCTCAGGCTAAAACCTGTCAAACAAGTTGCAGGTGGGTCAGGGAGCCCCAAGCTCTCAATAAAAGGCCCAAGACCCAGCACCAGCACCAGCCTGCCTTGCTTCACAACTGGGCTTCATCTGGGCACTTCCAACCCTGATACAAAGAGGAGGAATCTGCAGAACTCTCCCTAGCTCCTGCTGGATGGACCCAGGCAGTGGCTGACTTTGCACCTCCCTGGAGACCCAAGAGCCAGTATACCCAGTGGTCAGTGTGAGATCACACCAGATTACAACTCTACACACCCATAAGTGACACACTCAAGGGGCAGACTCAGTGAGCCCCAAAGACCCACTGAAGCAAGTCCTGCTCCATAAGGGTGTCTCCTGCATAACAGCTCTCCCACTGTAGTCACAGCTGGTCCTCACAGCTAATTGGTCTGGAGGCAAATTTCTCTCAGTGACATCAATAGCAATCAAGTCTCAACTACAACAAGATTGTGCACACAACCCACAAAGGGATGCACAGAGATTGTCCACCTCAGGTGATTGGGGAGGCTGAGTTACTGGGGCCTATAGGTCACCTATCCCACAATGCCATTATATCAACTCAAGGAGACTTAGCAGGTCTGCCCAATACATAGAAACAAACACAGGTAAGCAGCCGAAATACAGAGACAAAGAAACACAGCACAAATGAAAGAAATGGAAGAAAGCAAACTGCTGGATTTAGAGTTCAAAACCACAGTTTAAGGTTACTCAAGAATTTTCTAGAAACCTCCAAGGAACTTAGTGAGACTTTTAAGGATCTTAGTGAGAATGCCAAAAAAATAAAAATAAAAATGGAAAAGGACCAGTCAGAAATTAAGCATACATTGACTGAAATAAAGAATAATATACAGGGATTCAACAGTAGACTAGAGGATACCAAGAATCAAATCAATTATTTGAAATATGAGGAAGCAAAAAACATCCAACCACAAGAGCACAAAAAAAAGAATCCAAAAATATTAAGATAATGTAAGGAGCCTCTGGGAAAACTTCAAGTGTACCAACATCTAAATTATAGGAAATACAGAGGAGAGAGATCAAGATATTAAAAACCTATTTGAAGAAATAATGACAGAAAACTTCCCCTACCTGGTGAAAAAAGTAGATTTTTAAGTCCAGGAAGCAAAGAGAACCCCAAATAAAAGGAACCCAAAAAGGACAACACCAAGATACATCATAATTAAAACACCAAAGGCTAAAGACAAAGATAACCTTAAAAACAGCAAGAGAAAAGTAGTTACCTACAAGGGAGTGTCCATACAACTGTTAGCTGATTTCTCAACAGAAACTATGCAGGCCAGAATGGAGTGGCAAGAAATACTCAAAGTGATAAATAGCAAGGACCTACAACCAAGACTGCTCTACCCAGTAAAGATATCATTTAGAATTGGAGGTCAGATAAAGACCTTCACAGATACGAAAAAGCTAAAGGAGTTCATCACCACCAAACCAGTAGTATATGAGATGCTTAAGGGTATTCTTTAAGAAGAGGAAGAAGAAGGAAAAGATAAAGATAACAAATATGAACAACAAAGTGGCAACAAATATCTATCAACAATTGAATCTAAAAATCAAATGAATAAAAATATGATGAACAGAATAAACTTGTGAATGGAATAGAATCAGGAGCATGGAAATCGAACAGACTGACGATTCTCAGAGGGAAGGGGGTGGGGGGGAAGAGATTAGGCAAAGATCTTATATGCACATAGGCATTACCTATGGACACAGACAATAAGGTGGTGAGGGCTTGGGGTGGGGCAGGAACTGGGTAGAGGGGAACTATGGGGGTGGGGGGGAAGAGGGACATCTGTAATAATCTCAACAATAAAGATAAAATATAAAAATTAAAAAAGTCCTGAACCAGCCCTAGTCAGTTTGGCTCAGTAGATAGAGCATCAGCCTTTGGACCAAAGGGTCCCAGGTTCGAATCTGGTAAAGGGCACATGCCCGGGTTGCAGGCTTGATCCCCAGTGTGGAGTGTGCAGGAGGCATCCAAGCAATGATTCTCTCTTATTATTGATATTTCTATTTCTCTCTCCCTCTCCCTTCCTCTTAGAAATATATATATATATATCTATATATATATATCTATATATATATATATATATATATATATATCTATATATATATATATATATATATCTATATATATATAGATATATATATAGATATATATATATATATAGATATATATATAGATATATATATTTATATTAAAAATAGTCCTGAACCAACAAAAAAAGCTGTGGTACATTTACACAAGGGAATAATATGTGTCTGTAAAAAAGAAGGAGCTCTTACCTTTTGCCACAGCATGGAGGGATCTGGAGACTATTATAATAAGCAAACTTAGCCTACTTATATGTGGAATCTAATGAACAAAATAAACTGACAAACAAATAGGTCCAGAGGCATGGCACAGAATAACAGATCTCAGCAGGGAGGGGGTGGCAGGCACAGGAAGAGATTAACCAAAGACAATACATGCATGTATGGCTAATTCATGGACACAGACAATAGTGTGGTGAAGGCCTGGATGGGGTGGATATGGGGTAGGGAGTCTCAGTGCTGGGGGAAAATGGAGCCATCTGTAATACATTCAACAATTATGATAAATTAGAAAAATAAGTAAAATAGGAAAGATATGGAAGCAAACTAAGTATCCATCAATAGATAAATGTATAAAGAAGATGTGGTACATATATAGGGTGTCCCCAAAAATGTATGCACACATTTTGAATAATTATAAAGGCAGTATTTATTGAAATGCATTTCATTTTCAAAATAGAGCTACCAGTTGTTAAAGTATTTATACATTTTTTGGGGGGGTCGTCCTGTACAGAATTTAATATTACTTGGCCATGGAAAAGAATAAAATCTTTCTAAAGGATTTGTATGCATGCATATAAATCTAACCAAAGGACAAAGATAATGGGTGTAAGGGCATGAGTGCGGGGAATAAGGGGGTAATGGGGGAATAAGGACACATAAGTAACACCTTACTCAATAAAGAAATTTTAAAAAATCTTTCCATTTTGAACAACATGAATGGAAGTAGAGGGTATTATGCTAAGTGAGTTACGTCAGAGAAAGACCTGTCTGTCTTTAGATAACATTGATTTGGTAATGGAATTCAGAGTGATGTGGTGGTAAAATTCATTTAAAAGATGGTAGCAAGCAGGGCAGTGCTAGCTGCTTTCCAAAATCCATCTTCTCTCTTTCTCTATGCACACAACTAGACTACACTTTCCAGCCTGCTCTGCAGGTAAAGTAGTCATGTGACTAACAGTCAATGGAATGTGTGCAGAGCCTATGAACAATCCCTATACACACTTTTCCATAATCGTTTTCCTTTGGACATGGCAGAGACAACCACAGAAACCTTGAGAACCACATTTTGAAGATGGCAGAGCTACAGGAGAGAGACAGAGAGACAGAGAGACAGAGAGAGAGAGAGAGAGAGAGAGAGACTGATTTTAAGGTTTAAAGGTCCTGGCTCACACAATTTTGTGGGCTCACATAGCAAGTCCAAAGTAGGCAGGGAGACTGGAGAGAATGGAGACCAGGGAAGAGCTAATGTAGCAACTCAAATGCAAAGGCAGTGTTCTGGGAGAGTTCTTTCTTCCTTGGGAACATTAATATTTTTCTTTTAAGGCCTTCAACTGACTGGATGAGGTCCACCCACATTTTGAAGCATAATCTGCTTTGCTTAAAATTTACTGATTTAAATGTTAATCCCATCTAAGATATACTTTCACAGCAATATCAGGACCAGTGTTTGACCAAATATCTGGGTATTGACATAAAATTAACTTTCACAGAGGACAACTACCTGTTGATTAGGGACAGCTAGTTTAGAATATAGGTTTTAGAGAAATAACTTCTGTATTCTTGTTCCAGTAGCTAGCATTACTTTAACTAGTAAGTTACAAGAAACACACCAATTACTTTTTGTAATTCCAATTTACTTATTTGAAAATACGTACAGTTTTGTACTGGTTTCCTGATGTGGAAGGCTAGAAAAGGGGCAATTTTATAAATGTGATAAATAACAACGATGATGATTTATTGCATCCTTCCCTAGAAATGTTAAACCTCTAGGGGTGGCATTATCTGCAGTGGTCACGGTAAGCAGAGAAAAGGCACTCTGCTACTAATTGGAATCCTAGTGGTTCAAGGAAGCTAATGCACTTTCTAAAGTGATTTGCTTCTATAGAGTAATTGATTTATTGGCATTCCATGTCTGAATATTTGTGGAGCCCTTGGTGCTAATCAGAATAAATGTGCTGAACTAATCTTGACTAAACTGCCAGTGACATTTTATGTATCTTCCTTTTAGATGCAAGGCCTCTAAATTCAGTAATTTACAACATGTTCTACAGTGTATCAAAGCATTTACTTTTCCGATGTGAGCTGCAGTGAAGGGGAGTATTTTGCACAGGAAGGTGATAAGATACATAACCAAAAGTCAGTGACCAAATGGCTCATTATTTAAAGAGAAATGAGGGAACATAACAGAAAGGATAAGGGCTAAGACAGATTAGATATCTGTAAGATAGTGAGGTATTCGGTTGTCTGTTTTGTGTAGGACTGAGGTGATAACACCGAGGTTTTACATCATTTAAATTAAATTGTCAACTCAACTCCTTAGATAGAGGATTTCTCTGAACTATTAGGTGTGCTATTAAGATTGCTCACAGATTTCCATAGTGACATGGCAACCACTACTTGCCAGCCACTGAATTTGTGTGAACACATGTTAATCCTGAAATAATTCCTTTTCTCTCTGTGTGTTGGGTCAGGTTTTACTCTAGAGACTGGCTGTTACATAGACTTCATAAATGGCAATGCTGAAATGAAAGACAGTTGGAGACTGAGTTTGCTTTGCTGGTGGGGAAATCACTTAAATCATAGGTTGATTCAAATAAACTTCCATTCTTTGATGTCTATTGTGGCACACATTAAAAAAATACACAAATTGGGGAGAGGGGGTCCAAAACTCTGGCCAAAACTCATGATACATTAAAAGTAATTATTTTTCCAAATTGTTGACCTCAAAAATGGGGGCATGGTGTACTGTGTGGTTCTCACAATGTGATCCCTGGACCAGCAGTCTCACCATCACCTGGGAACTGATTTGAAATGGAAGTTTTGGGGCCCCACCTGGGATTTACTGAATCAGAAAGTCTTGAAGTGAAGCCCAGCAGGCTGTTTTTTTTTAACAAGCTCTTCTGATGCATGCTCAAGTTTGAGAACCAAACTCTGCAGTTAGATGACTCGTTTAGAATGCAGCTCCATCACTGACTATATGTATGATCTTGAGCAAGTTACTCCCTCTGTCCAATCCTTTCTTATTTTTTATGTTATTTTAAAAAATAACTGTGCATGCTAAAAAACTAAACCACATTAAAGGTCTTAAGTGAAAAATAAAAGTTTCCCTACCCTCAATGCCTCTCCCCAGAGATAAACACTTCAAATTCATTTTAATGTGTTTTTCTAGTGTTTAATAGTATTAATTTATATAATAAGTATATAATTGTATCCCTTGGTTTATCAGTCTTTATTATATGATTTGTTAATGTTCCCCTCTGAAAAATGAGGTATTTGGCTCATTTATATCAGCTGACATCACCTGATATTGCTATGTTATTGTTTTCACATACTCTAAGTATACACAGTTTCATTCTGTAACTATAATTGTCTTTGACTTTGTACTTGGATTAATTCTAAAATATTAAAGAAAAGAAAATAACACTTGCAGTTTTAGATTTATGTAAATATTATTCATTATAGAGGATTCCTCCTACAGAAAAATATATGTCACCAAACTTCAGAGAGGATTTTAAAAGCATCAAGTTCTAGTGCTTCCATAGTCAACTGCCATTGCTTCTTCTAGCTCAAGTCTTCATGTATAGTATTCTTCTTATGCTAGAATAACTTTGGTAAGCCGTTTCCCCCCACACATATGCATAGGTGACAGATTATCTGCATTTTCCCATGTTTGAAAATGTGTTTTTATAAGTAATAAGCATAAAATATAGGTTCCTAGTTATTTCCTCTCCGTTTTAAAGCATCAGTCCACTGTTTTTCTAAATTATTTTAACTTCTTTTTAATCCTTGGAGTTCTGAAATTGTAATTCACCTCTCTCACCATAGTTCCTGCCACCCAATTCTTCTAACACAGTTAGCTGTTACTTCTTTCATATGTATCTTTCTAGAGAAATTTTATGAATATACAACTAAATACACCTGCATTAGTAACTAAACCTTCTATATTCATTCCTTCTTTTTTTATTTTTGACAGATGGTAGTGTACTTTTTCTTATCTAACATTTCTTAGCAGTCTTTCCAGATCAGTACCTGAAAGACTTGTGCATTATTTTGACAATTTTATAATATTTTTATGTGGGTGTGCCTTATTTGGCCACTACCAAAAAGCTACAAATTTTTGGTCCCTTTATTTAATATCTTCAAAACAAAATTAGTACTATTTTACCTCATACATCCATTGTGGGGATAAAATGTTTTGCACAGCACTTATCACACAGAACACTATGTAACATTCAGCCCTTATACTTTAAGATTTGATTTTGCTTTGCAGGCACTCTATACTTAGAATTCTTGGCTCTTTTACTCCACATGGCAGACCTTCCTCGTTGAAACAGGATTATTCAATTGTTTGAAAACACCTGCATTAATATCATGAGATCTCAAGTATCATACCTCAATTTTGCTATACTCTTGATTTTAAGGCTGTATTTAGCTCCAACTTTTTCACTCTGCTAGGATGTGTTTACAAATTTCCTTGAGTATTTTACATCCTTCTGTTATTATTATGTTTATATCTAGTGACTTTTTTCTTTCTAAAGTAATTTCTTAAAGACAAAGCATATCACTCAGACTTTTAATGTGTAGTGAGAAAAGCACTGAGATGCCTTCTGGCATTTTGGGAATGTGTCCATTTCACTGAAAGATCCCTTCCTTTTTGGAGAAAATTACACATGCTACGTGTCTATCTCTTTAATTTACACCTAGGGCACCCAGCAGGAGGTCATTTGGATAAACTGAAGTGATATTTTCAGTCTTCTTTCTGCTTTCTAACACAAAAAGATGGGTGTTACCCTCCATTCAGACTGTAGGGTTCCTGGGAATGAAAAAGAGGGCACTTACTGCTCTTATCCAGCGAGGGCCATTTTCGGGCCAGTGTCTCATGCAGTGATTTCCAACCATTATGTACACATCAGAATCACCCAGTTTCTCAAAATCCTGATATCAAAAACCCTAGATTATTTAAATCCAAATACCTGAGATTTGAGCTATGGACATCAGTATTTTTTGTAGTTCTCTGGTGATTCAACTATTCAGTGAAGGTTAAGAATCACTGTTCTAACTCCTTTGGTTCTGTCAAATTTAGTTTGACACTAAGATGCTACGGGAATGTATTAGCACTGATGACTAAGAGGGGTGGAAAATCAATTTGCAAATCACTGCAGAATTACTGTTAGGAACCCAACTGCTAAAGACAGAGGGATAGGCAATAATGTCTCTTCACGGTGCCTTCTAGTTGGAGGGCAATCTGGCAGTTTAAAAAAAAATCTTCATTTTAAATAAGGTCATTCACAGTGCAAATGAATTAGCAGTAATTTTGGGGGAAATCATCTTTTCCTTCAGTATGTAATTTTCCAATCTTCTTGATACTTGTTCACTTCGTATTTATTTCAGCTGCCTTGACCTTATTGTTTGACCTGGCTGACTCCAGGCCTCTTTTCTTTCATCAGGAGAGCAGGAGCCTGCTCATAAACCCAGCCTCAAAAGTCTCTTACTTTCTAAGGCCTGCTTTCTAAGTTCTATGCTTCTAGGTTCATCTGCTAACATAAGTCTTGCAGCTCTCCCAAGTCTTGAGAAAGTTCCATGTGAGCCTGGAGTCATTCAGGATGGCAGCTCAGATACAACAGGGCCAATATTTGTAGTCCATTATGAAAGCTAATGCTTTCTGTAAATCACATATTTTGAGGCAAACCATACTACTTTATTTTTATTTTATTCTATTTTTTAATATATTTTATTGACTTTTTACAGCGAAGAAGGGAGAGGGATAGAAAGTTGGAAACATTGATGAGGGAGATACATCGATCAGCTGCCTCTTGCACACTCCCTACTGGGGATCTGCCTGCAACCAAGGTACATGCCCTTGACCAGAATCGAACCCAGGACCTTCCAGTCCACAGGTCGATGCTCTATCCACTCAGCCAAACCGGTTTCGGCTGCCTCTCTCTTTTACCCTCATAAAAGTAACCAATTTCCTGTGTTCCTAAAACATAATGGACAAATTTAGACAATTGTACTCTACATTGTTTTATCTGGTTTCTTTATGGATCTCACCTCTCTTACTGAGCTAGCTCCTTAATGCAAAGAATTGTGTCTTTCATTTTATTTCCACAGTGCCTGAAGGTACTCAATAAACTTTTGTTGAATTAATAACTGAAGTATGAATATGTTTTTAAATTGTATATACAGTTTTCTGTTTGAAGTCTCTGGGAAGGCATTTATGTCAGATCTTAATAGGAGGAAAAGCTGACCTTCTTTGAAATAGGTTTTGTCTTTATATCATTTGTCTTGATATTATCATATAACCAATGATAGCCTTCATCAGCCGTTAAAGCCTCGCCAGAGGTTTTAGGCCTTGGGAAGGCTGGGGTGAGCCATCAGTTGGACATCCCCTGAGGACTCCCAGTTATGTGAGAGGGGGCATCCACCCCCCAGTGCACGAATTTCATGCACCAGGCCCCTAGTAGTATATATAATCTCTATGAGGAAGCCCTCAGATATATGAAAATCTAATACCTTTGCTTTCTGTGGTAAATTTCACTTTATAGGGTATACAAATCACCTGGTCATCATTTTTAAATGCAGATTCTGATTTAGCAGGTCTGGGATGGTGCTCAAGATTCTGCACTTCTACACACTCCCAGGTGATACTGATATTGCTGGTCCAAAGGCCTCACTGTAATAGTAAGGTCCTGGGGCACACAAAAATGAAAACACAACACAACGAACACAAAAAGAACCTAAATATACGATCTGAAGTTTAGAAAGAAAGGAATCTAAAGGAGGGTGCTGCCACCTTTTCTTCTAGCTTTATTCAGTGTCCTAGGGACTGCTGATCTTGTTTTCCAGAAGAGGGTCTTTAACAGATGTTCTCAAGGACTATTAACATATGCAGCTAAAAGCCACCTAGTGGGGGAGGAGTGTTGGAGGCTGGGTCAAAGAAGTGAAGGGATTAAAAAGCACAAATTGGCACTTACAAAACAGTCACGGGATGTATAGTATAGCATAGGGAATATGGTCAATAATGTTGTCATAGCTATATATGGTGCCAGTTGTGGTACTAAAAATATTGAGGGAGGCACTATGTAATGTATATGTTTGTCTAATCACTAGCTGTACACTTGAAAAAAAAAAGTCAGTTAATGAACCATCCACTATATGTCACCTGACAGAATGAACAAACTGTTAATAATAAAGTTATAATTTAGAAAACTGTGTTTTGCATTTTTCATGTTACCCATCTGCAAGGCCTCAGAAATAGGAATAATGCAAAAGAAGTCTTGGAGTTTGCTTTTTTTCAAAGTGGATGGAGGCTCCTATGAAATAGGAGCTACTTTGCTTTATAACTATGATACTAGAGTAAATTCTCCACCATGGCTGTGACCTGTGTAGACTGTGCCTGGATCAACAGGTGTCCATTATTCTGAGTAATTAAGACTACAGGGGAAAAAGCTGACCATGTGATTCATAATATTCTGAGTTTCGCCATATACCCCTCTCCCCATTTCTAAACCTACTCACTGTTTTTGTCTTTTTCTCCATAAACAGTAATTATAGTGGCTTGATCCATATCCATTATACATGGAGAGGACAGGCATGTCTATTTTTGCCCAAAGGCCTTAATCAGAAATGATGATTTATGTAAAGAACAAAAGGGCATTAAAAGCCACATAAAGTAGTGAGAGATAAATAGGACAAACCGTGACTCATGGATTTGGGTAGATGAGCTTAATTATTTGGCTGGGGAGTAGTTCTGAATTGTCTGTGTAAACTGGCTCCACCATCACTCTTGTCTAAGACTATCTTTCCCTGAATATTCTTTCCTGTATGATTCCAGGTTAAAGTCTGCTAAGGAGAGGTACTCCTGTGACATTTGGAGGGCAGAAATTAAATAGAAGCTATAATTGTTGGGATGCTGTAGAGCGTAGAAACAGCAGTTTTGTGAAATGCAGTGGATTTCACTGATTTGGCAGCTTCACAGATCTTTCCATGAACTCCCACATTAGCGACCAGAATGGTGGCTTCTTGGATTCCATCACTTCCTGCTTCTCAGCCCATTTCACCTATTGCAATGCTTTAAAAAAATCCTCACCCAAGAATAATTTTCCATTGATTTTCACAGAGTGAAAAAGGGAGGGAAACACAGGGAGAAATAGCGATGTGAGAGAAACACATCGATTGGTTGCCTCCTGTATGCACGCTGACCAGGACCCAGGTCAGGGAGGAGCCCACAACTGAAGTATGTGCCCTTGACTAGAACTGAACCTGGGATCCAGGCCAATGCTCTATCCACTGAGCCAAAATGGCTATGGCATACTTCAATGTTTTAAGTGAAGTCCTGGGACTGTCCACCCTCTGGCTATGACCTCTTCCAGATCTTTACTTTCTCAACTCTTCTGATGTTTGTTTGTCTTGATTTTCATGTTAAATTTTCTAGTTATGCAATAAATGTGGTGCTCTGTTTTCCTCAATAAACCCAGAATGACAGTTCTTACATCTATTGAATTTCTAGTGGATGAGAAAGATATTTCAATGTTTTGTTGAATTTCATTGGTATGGAGTGCTTAGTATCTTCCTCTTCTCCCCCCGTTTATCACCTTCTTCCTCTTCTACTGGGCCAGAAGTGTCCCAAGTTAGATTCCTGAAGAAGCAGACCCTGAGGTGGAGTTTATTATGCAGGATGTTTATTAAACAGTGCCCATGGGATAAACAGTTGTAGAGAAGAGAGGGTGGAAGCAGAAGTGATTAAAGGAGAAGTCAACTTCAATGTAGGCCCAATGGTAGGTGTGTCCAGCTCCATGGAGAGGTCTGGAGGATATAGGATCCTTCATAGTTGCCCCTGTTTGAGCAAAGATGGCCATACTATAATAGTGTGGCACTGATCAGTCACTGGATCTATGCCACTGTAGGGAGGAGCATTAACTTGGATGAGGAGACTTTTTTTTTTTCAGGTGAAGCCATCCCTGAAGTGGCTGACAGTCAAAGGCTGGTGCAACAGCACTCCCAGAGTTGGGGCAAAAAGTGATTTCTTGAAGGGATATCTGGGTGGCACATCACAGAGTTCACTCCAGTAAGTTACTTGGACTGTGTTATACGTATTAGAATTATAGTTGTGAGTGAGGAAAGGGAAATGGGATTTGTGGTAGAGGGAGAAATATGCATAATGGTCTGAAGACAGAGAATGAAACTTGATATTTTGAAAAATAATCAATAGTCCTGGCCTGACTAAAGTATGAAGTAATATAGATTTGATTCCATAAAGACAGGGGATGACTCTTAGGAATTCAAAGTCTTGATCTAGAGTTTCATCATGACTGTAGTCAACCTGCTCTGGAAACACTGGAGTAGAAGTGAAGTCTTCATAGGGGCCATCTCAGACCATCAGCCCCATTTTTTCCCAATTCCAGGCTCTCCACATCACTTCATATTTTCTGACTCTCTCTGTCAGAGTATGAAGTAGGAACAGGACCAGTACTCTTGGTGAAGTACTCTAAATTCATTCAATGTGTTTATTCATAAGCCTGATCGGCTGCCTGTCTTTGACCCTTTATTTCCTAACAGAGACCACCCTGTATGTGGCTCTAGTATGGAACTTGTCAGTGCTTTCTGTCCTCTGCTCCCAATTATGCAGGCTTCTTTTCACTTTGATACACTTTGTTTCAGCTTTTGATGACAACCACCCTTACCTTAAATTAAATTCTTAAATTCTTACCTTAAATTCTTACCTTAAAACCTTACCTTAAATTCTTAAATTAAGAATGTTTTTTCCTTTTGTTCTGTCTCATCTCCTTGCTTGCTCTAACCCTTTTCTACTTTCCTTTTACTACATTCACTTCCTTAGACACATAGTTTGTGCAATGTAGTGGAAAGAACACAGTCCTTGAATTCAGGCAGACCTGAATTCAGAAAGTGAGGAAGCCTCACTTTCTATTGGTGCAATTACCCTAACCTCTCTGAGCATCAGTTTAATTATTTGTAAAATGGGGGGGGGGGTAATTGCAAAGATGAAATAAAACCATCTGTGGAGGCATTTGGCATAGGATAGACACAGGAAAGGCTAATATGTCCCTTTCCTTTTCTGATCTTGGGTTTTAGAAACTAATCCTGAACTTGAGCTCGGTGAGGAGGGGTCTCCTTTCTTGAGTTATTGGCCTGGCTTTTTTTTGTCTTGCTTATCTTCTTTCTCTCAATGACTATTAGCAGAGCTCAGCTCTCTTTTCCCACCAGAGCTCATATTATTAGTGGGTTGTTTTTTTTTTTTTTTTTTTTACATCAATCCTAGCTGCATCACTAAGCTGGCTATATTTCCTAGTCCAGTTCTGTTAATAGGATTACTTTAGGCATTTCCTAATCTTGATGTGTGATCAGTACCTATAGATAGAAGCAGCATGAACCCTCCAAATGAAACAGGCCCTACCCAAGTAGCACTTCAGGTCTGGAGGAAAGAGGGAGAACATGTTTGTATTCTATGGCCCGATAGGCCATGATGCTTTTAATTGGCTCTCCTGAGTGTTCTTGTAAGCTAATGTTCTTCAGAGTGCTGCAGAATTACAGCCTAATTTAATTTCCCCTCTGATCAGTTTACAGATCTTTATAAATGTAGTCTGGACAGATCAATGTTAATAGCCGCTAGTGTTGTGAAGCTAGACAAATGGGGGGAAAAAAACCCCTGAAGCTTCACTGTTCATGAGCATGATTTAGATTTCCCAAGTGCTTTTTAGAGGCTGCTAAAGTTCTAAGTGAACCTTACTCCTTGCTGCCTATATTAGTCAGGGATTTTTAGAACCAATAGGATAGATAAATAGATATATAAATTAAGGAATTGGCTCATGCAATTATAGAGGATTAGGAGTTCCAAGATCTGTAGTTGGCAAGCTGGATACTCAGGAGATTTGATGGTGTAAGTTCTAGTCTGAAAGCTGGCAGGCTCGAGACACAAGAAAAATCAATTGTTCAATTTGTGATCAAAGGCAGAAAAAAGACCAAAAAAAGACCAATGTCCTAGCACAAGTAGGCAGACAGGAAGAGTTCCTTCTTACTTTGATATTTTGTTCTGTTTAGATCTTTAATCAAATTTATGCAACTTACCCATATTAGGGAGGGTTTTACTCAATCTACTGATTCAAATGTTAACCTCATCCAGAAACACCTTGACAGAAATACCCAGAATAAATCTTGATCAAATATCTGGGGACCCGATGGCCCAGTCAAGTTGACACATAAAATTAACCAATACACTGCCCCATTCCCACTCCCCAGTAATGAATGATATTTGCTTATGGAAACTTTGGTCCCCTGGGAAAAGCTTTTCCTTTCAATTCGGGAGTAGTTTAAAAGTAAGCCTACATTTCAAATGTTCTTTTCTAATTAAAATTAAATTAGCAACATCATTTGCAGAATCATTTATGTTATCAAGGATGACTAATGCTTGCCACTAGATAGGAAGCTTTGAACCCCACCAGTCAATGTTTTCCTGTTTGCATTTCTACTGTGGAGATTGAATATTGGGAGTAATTAAGGAGTCAAATTACTCATTCTCATCAGAAATGTAACCATCAAAAAGAGATTTCAAGCAAACGGTAACTAAAAAGACAAGGGTAGTTGTATTTATATTGGACAAAATAGAGATTGAAATTAGTAAAAAGAGACAAAGAAGATTATTATGTAACTAGAGGCCTGGTGCATGAAAATTCATGCACTTGAGCGAGGGGGGTGTGTGGTCACTCAGCCTGGCCTGCCCCTTCTCACAGTCCAGGAGCCCTCAGGGGCAGGAGGCGACCCTGCAATCAGGGGAAGGCGATGCACCATCACACTTCTGCTGGTGCCACCACTGGCAGCACAAGATTCAGCCAGCCCTGGTTACCTGAGCCTCGGGTAGCCCTGGACGACTGGGCAGTCGCCATCTGAGGCTGGCCTGTGCCTCAAAGTGGCCATGGGTGGCTGAGCAGCTGACTTCTGAGGCTTGCCTGACCCTGGGTAGGCCCTGGGCAGCTGGGTGGCTGAGGGGACTGAGGGACTCTGGAGACAGGCTCGTGGAGCTGCCGGACCCAGCTGGGGCCAGGCCTGGCCATGCCATGTGCCTGCCGCCCTGGCGGGGCTGAGAGGACTGGGTGCCGCCATCTTGTGGCTGTGGCAGTCAATTAGCATATTCCCTCCTTATTGGCTGTGGGCACCGCCATCTTTGTGACAGTGTGATGGTCAATTAGAATATTCCCTCTTTATTAGATAGGATGATAAAGGGGTCAATATGATATAACAATTGCAATATTTATGCACCCTACATTGGAGCACCTAAATATGAAAAATAAACACTAACAGAGCTAAAGTGAGAAATAAACAGCATTACAATAATAATTGGGGACTTTAATAACCCATTCTTAATAATAGATAAATCATCCAGACAGATAATTAATAAGGAAACAGTGTATCTGAACAACACGATAGGCCAAATGAACCTAATAGACTTATACAGAACATTCTATTTAACAGAGGAGAATATACATTCTTTTCAAGTGCACATAACACATTTCTAAATGTATCTTGAGACAAATGAAAATGGAAACACAATATACCAAAACTTATGGGATTCAGGAAAAACAGTTTTAAGAGGGAAGTTATTAGAAATATATGTTACATAAAGAAATAAGAGAGATCTCAAGTAAACAGCCTAACAATAGGCCTTAGGATCTAGAAAAAGAGGAAACTGGGCCAAAAGTTAGCAGAAGGAAGGAAATAATAAAGTTTAGAGTGGAAATGAATAGCGAACAGAAAAATAATAGGTAAGATTAACAAAACATAGAGTTGGTTCTTTGAAAAGATAAACAAAATCAACAAACTTTTAGCTAGACTAACCAAGAATAAAAGAGAGAGGACACAAATCAACAAAACTACAAATGGGAAAAGAGACATACAATGGATACCACAGAAATACAAAGGATCATAAGAGGCTACTATGGACAAGTGTATGCCAACAAACAGGGCAACCTAGAAGAAATTTAAAAACCTGAGAAACACTTAACTTATCAAGACTAAATCAGGAAGAAAAAGAAAATCTTAACAAACCAATTACTACTAAGAATATTGAAGTAGTAATAAAAAATATCTCAATGAAGAATAACCCAGGACCACATTGCTTCAGTGGTTAATTTTACCTAACATTTAAAGAAGAGTTAATGCCAATCCTTTTCAAATTCCTCCAAAAAATTAAAGAGGAGGAAGCACTCCCTGAGGCCAACATTACCCTGATAACAAAGTCAGAAAAGGACACTACAAGAAAAAAATCAATATGCCAATATCTCTGCTAAATGAGGATGTAAAAACTCTCAATAAAATACTAGCAAATAAAATTCAGCAGCACATTAAAAGGATCACTCACCATGATCAAGTGGTATCTATTCATGGGATTCGAGGATGGTTCACCATACACAAATCAATAAATGTGAAACATCAAATCTGAAATGAAATTAGAATGAAAGAAAAGTCATATGATCATCTCAATGGATGCAGAGGGGAGGCAGGTAGAGGGTACTGTATAAAAGAAGGTGAAAAGATGAGCCAAAGAACATATATGCATAGCCCACGGACACGGAGAACAGTGTGGTGAAGGCTGAGGGCATGGGCGGGTTGGATGTGGGCAAAGGGGGGGTAGGTGACATCTGTAATAGTGTCAACAATAAAAAATATAATATCAATGAATTTTTCTAAGTGTGTGATGCAAGTCAGGATGGATTTTTTTCCTCACCAACTTTGGAATATCTCAAAGTGCTTCTCAAAGGAGTTTTTGTTTCTAGTAAAATACCAGCAGCCTTGATACTCATTGGATTGCCATGAACCAGTGCCCAGTAGTAAGTTTATTTTTTTCCTCTCCTGTTTGACTGCTGTCCATTTACATGCCAATGAAAATGGAAAACTTCTGCTTTTAACAATGAAAGTCCTGTTTCCCTTGCTTTCGTCTCTGTGTTAGAAAACACCAGATGTGTATGAGGCAGTGGGAGGTCCAATTCAGTCTGGCTGGTCATTGAAAAGCAGTGAAAACGAGTCTGAAAACCCAGCTTCCCAAGAATCCTGAACATAGCTTTTGTTTTCTAAACTACAAAGCTAAGTTCTTTTCTTACCAAATACCACAGCAGTGATTTCCAATTAGAGCTATAACTTAGGACACTCAAAGCCAACTTTTGTGTGTATATGTTAGGGTCATAGTGGCAGAGCCATCATTACTTTGTAATTACAGTAACGGTACTCATTGCCCAGTTGGAAATGCAAGGACACATATTACATGTGAATTAGAAGTAATGTATGAAAATTTTTCATAGCCTTAGAAATGCATAGACTTCCCTATCTGAATAATTGCTATTTCTTTTACTTTGTTATATTTTTATGGGTTAGATTCAGTTCAGTCAGTTGTGTACTAGTTGTGCTTGTCCAGCACTGTATGGTTTTCAAAGTGCATTCTTATATGATTCTCATAAGCTTAGAAAGTTTTTGACACCTGTTACATATGGGAAAAATGAGTCTGGGGTGAATCAAAAGCTCCTGTTTAGTGTTAGTGCTGATATTTGACATTCACAGCTCCTCATCTAAACTAATTGTATCTGCAACAACCCTGTTTCCAAATAAGGTGACATTTTCAAGTACTGTGGTTTAGAACTTCTACATTTGAATTTATTTTGGTCCTCACCCAAGGACACATTTATTGATTTTAGAGAGAGAGGAAGGCAGCAACAGGGAGAGACACAATATTGTGAGAGGGAAACATCCATTGGTTGCTTCCCATATGCACTCCAACTGGGGGTTGAATCCGCAACCTAGGCACATGCCCTGTTCAGGAATCGAACCTGAAACCTTTTGGTACAGAATGACGCTCTAACCAACTGAGCCACAGGACCAGGGCTACATGCGAATTTTTTTTGGGGGGGGCACAATTCGACCTATTACATCTAGTATCTATCTCATTTAGATAATGTAAAGATTCAATAAAACAATGTCTGAAAAAAACCTCATGGGGATGTAAAGAATACATGTGAATTAGATGTAATTCACATTAGGTGTGCTGGTTTATTAGCTGTAACAGTTCAGAAATGTTTGCTCTTATTACTTTTGTTGAGAGTTTGCATTTCTTTCATTGAAGATTGCAGACAATACCAACATTTTAACCATTTTGAGAAAACTAAGCTGGTTGGCGTCACTTTCCTCAACTTTATTTATTTATTTATTTTTAAATATATTTTTATTGATTTTTTACAGAGCGGAAGGGAGAGGGATAGAAAGTCAGAAACATCGATGAGAGAGAGACATCGATCAGCTGCCTCTTGCACGCTCCCTACTGGGGATGTGCCCACAGCCAAGGTACATGCCCTTGCCGGAATCGAACCCGGGACCCTTCAGGCCGCAGTCCGACGCTCTATCCACTGAGCCAAACCAGTCTCGGCTCTTTCCTCAACTTTAAATTGTCCACCCTTTCTGCTGCTCTGAGTCAGTGAGAATAGTAAGGGATTACTGCTGAGGATTGTTCTGTCTACACCAGTGGTTCTCAACCTTCCTAATGCTGCGACCCTTTAATACAGCTCCTCATGTTGTGGTGACCCCCAACCATAGAATTATTTTCGTTGCTACTTCATAACTGCAATTTTGCTACTGTTATGAATCATAATGTAAATATGTGTTTCCTAATGGTCTTAGGTGACCCTGCTAGCTGTTCTCAACCTGTGGGTCGCCTAAGACCGTCGGAAAAACATAGATATTTACATTATAATTCATTAACAGTAGCAAAATTACAGCTATGAAGTAGCAACGAAAATAATTTCATGGTTGGGGGTCACCACAACAGGAGGAACTGTATTAAAGGGTTGTGGCATTAGGAAGGTTGAGAACCATTGCTCTAGGGCATTACACTAGGAATCACCATATATCTGAGAGGCTTCACTCTTTCCATTTATTATTTCTTTGAAGGGGATAGATTTGACATGGCCATTTGAGATGAAACCCACTTCAGACTTGGCAAGTTGGTTTCTATTTGGCTCTCATGGTAATATGAATAATGTTGAGTAAATTAATCAACCAGTAAATGTCCTTCTAGGAAACCATAAGACTGAAAGGAAACTAAAACAAATTTTATTTGAATAAGTTTATGCACATCCACAGGTATATCTCCCCAGGCAAATAAGAATCAATTTTACTTTTTAAAAAGTTGAGAGAAGATTTTGTAACCTCTCTCATTGTCAGCAAATATCGGATTTAATCTAAATCCCTCAAGCTCTACTTTAAACCCATTTTTTTTGTTTGTTTGGTCCCAGTCTATAAACAGAATAACTGGTCATGGTAAATTCTATAATAAAAATCCTCCAGGTACATTAATTGCTTCTTTTGCTTTTGGACTCACCTCTCTTTAATGCTGATGACTATCCACTCCATCATGATTTATATGTATATATGGGTATACCTTTCCAGGCCTGAAATTTTCTCATTTTTAATATGTTTCCCCTTCTGCCCACAGGCAGTCTCCATTTGGACATTCCACTAATATGTTAATTTAAACCCTGAACTTCGATAAATAACCCTATTAGTTCCCTAAATCCTATGTGGTTCTCTTTTCTCAGATTCATCACACTGAAGTGGTGGCTTATTCTCTCATCTTTTGTCCTTAAATTGATCTCCTGGTACTGCAGATTCTTCCATTTTTAACCTTCTTCCATTTCCTTACCATTTCTGTCCTCAGTGTTGAAGTTCAGGGTTGTTTCTGCACTCAGGCAATAGTTCCTGGCTATGTCCAAATTTCTAATCTTCCTACTGTTATCAGTGAAAGAAAGGGATCCCCTTCCCCACTGGGTGCTGGGAGTTGTTACAATATCTCGAGAGAAAGAATTTTTGAGACCTGCACAGGAGGATGAGTTAATTTTATTTGTGTAGAATTACATCCTTTAGTTTCCAAAGTCCCAGTCTCCTTAATCCAATCCTGGATGGTGTGCAGTTGGAGATTCAGTAGAGCTTAAAGCAAAGCCAGCGTCCAAAGTTTCTGTTCCATGCTGGAATTTGGTCCAGTGCAGTATCAAGCTAGTTGCAGTCCAGAAGTCCACTGAGTGGGGTTCACATGGCTGTTTGCTCTGGGGAGTGAATGCAGGAGCATGAGAGCCCCTCAAGCTAGGAGTCAAGCATAAGAGTGCAAGAGGGCAAGAGAGTGAATTCCTTCATATAGGAGAGTATATATTTAAACTCTTCCTGCACCTACAGTGGCCACACCTACTCTGGCCAATGGCCAGTTCCCAGGTGTGACTGACAGGTACCTTCCCTATGTCACTCAAACTATACCAGGCATGCTTCTATTCTTTCTCTATCCAGTCCCTTCTCCCAGAGAGACAGGTGGCAAAGCTGCACAAATGGCATGCCCATAATATTTGGCCTCCCCTTTCTTCCTCCCCAGTTATTAATAACGAGGTTAAATTACAATGCTATCATTACTATATTTCCCAGGCATTGTCTTCCAGAATCTTGGATCCTATTATTATGAACCTGCTATGATTCTGAATTGTCATGCACAAGTAAGGCTTCCCAAAACAAGATTACCTGACCTCTCCACACCAATAAAACACACTAACTCAATCATTGAGTTCCATAAGGATGCAAATCTTTATTAATCATCTCAAATGTTTCAGGCTCTGTGCTAAGTGCTGGGAAGGAAGTTAATGATGAAGTACTGTCCTAGTTTCCTTACATATGTTACTCATTTGTTTTTCCAATAGAGCATACGCAAATGCCATTGCCCATACTAGAAATGACCTTCCTCCTCCTCTCTCAGAGATTGTATCACTCATCCCTAAAATTCATTTCCTTCTTGAAGTTTTCTTGAACTAATCACATGGCTTAGATTCCTCCCAGCCACAGCTGGTGCCAATTCTGAAAGCATCTGTATAGCCGCCCTTAGTAATACCTATGTTACAATACACATGGTTTCATTTATTTGTTTGGTCTCCTTAATTACAAGCCCAACTGTTAGAATAAAGTTGCCTAATAAATCCTATTAATAATGTGTCCCTCACCTTTTATGAGACTGAATTATAGAACTGTATCTGTCAGGCCTAGTCAGGAAACAGAAACATCAGCTGTTTTCAAAGAGAGTATTTAATAAACAAGTTGTTAATCAGATATTAGAGAGCAATAAAGGCAAAATGAGGATGCTGAGCTACTGCAAGATTTCAACTGCAGGAAGTTACTCCTGCCCCTAGGACTGGGGAACACGGGGAAGAGGTTGGAATCATTTAAATTTAGTAATTTGCAGGAAGGGATGCTGCTCAGTTGCAAGTGATAGCTCTGAGGGAGCTAACATCACTACCAGGGTGAAGAAACCTTACCTGGAGTAAATGCTGACAGAAACAGTGAGCAAATGGGGTGAGCAAGTCCCTTCACCCCCCTCCATCTTCACAGGCTACCTCACACCCCCATTATTGGCAGAGTCTAACAGGGAACAGCTGGCCAAGCAGAAATGTAGTTGGCAGAGTCCCAGGCTCTGCCTCAAAAAAAAAAAAAAAAAAAGGTGGGTAGGTTTAGAGCTGAGAGAGAAAACCATTATAACTAAGCCAGTCACTTGGGAAAATTATTTGACCATGGAAATCTAAACTTTCTAGACACTTAAACTGAAAAATCCCACCCCTTACTTGTGGACCTTAGAGCTTTTTCTGTGCATTTTACTACCCTAAAGAAATCCATCATGTTTGTTTTTAAGAGAATAAGAGCAATGTGCAACATCAGCACCCAGTAGGGATCTTAAATAATTTGTCAAAGAGGTTCTCATGTGCTCTTGGGAGCAGAATCAGTGGGGTATCCTGCAAAGCTCAGCCTTATCTGCTACAACTACACAGGTAACCACGTTCTGAGTGAGTTTAGGAGAGGTGCACTGGTATCGCCTTGCTCCAATGAGCCAGTGACCAGACATCTTAAGCCAGGCAACGAAGCGAAAACGTGCGCTTTTCTTGCAGAGGGCAAAAGTGGCTGTTGGAGAATTTCACTGAGCCTTAATCTGTTGCCTTTTCATCTTTATGCTGTGTGTTGAGGAAAGGTAATGATTGTTTAGTTTTTGTAATTTCTTCCATTGTTGGTTATGCTCTGTTCAGAAGACTGCAGCTTTCAATTACTTAGCTAAGAGGTTTTCAGATTATTTTTTTAAAAAAAAATATGTTTTCACTGTTTTCAGAGAGGAAGGGAGAGGGAGAGGGAGATAGAAACATCAATGATGATAATCAATGATTAGCCTTCTGCGCGCGCCGCCTCCCCCCCGCACCCCGTACCAGGGATTAAGCCTGCAACCAGGGCATGCGCCCTTGAACAGAATCGAACCCAGAACGCTTCAGTCAGCAGTCCGATGCTCTATCCACACAGCCACACTGACTGGGCCAGATTGATTTTTAAAATACTTTCTTCTTAGTACAAAAAGATACATCTTCACTGTAAATAATGTATAAAACAAAGTAAAAACAAAAAGAAAAGGAAAATCACCTGTAATTCTGCTTCCCAGAGATAACCACTGTTAATATGTGAACATTGTTATATATAATTTCATATGTGTATATAGATGTATACATTTTAAAATATAAACTTTAAATATGTTTATGTGTATATTAAATACTTAAAACATGTTTAAGTATATATGCTATATACTTAAAAGTAGTATATATTATAAAAATAATTATTTGCTGCTCCTTTTGTAATATTTTTCCCATTTAACAATGTTTACTTCTGTACTAAAACTTCTAAATTGTTCTCTGCAGTGTTATTCCTGTTCAGTTCTCTGGGTTACATTCTGCTAGCTATAAAGTGAAAGTAATCACATACCATAGTCATGTGTACTCCTTAGTTCCTTATATAAATTAGTTCCAATAATTTTCTGCATATCCCAGCCATGATCTTGTAGCCCAAAAAAGTAATAAACATGTAGGTGAATAAGTATTTTTAAAAGTACCACAGTGTCACAACTTAAATTGGTCCTAAATCTTCTCCCATTGGTCAAAATTCTACCTTCTCATCTTTATGAATTGGGGGTGCACTGGGCCTAAGCAAAGAGTGAGTCAACAGGTAAGTTACAGTTTTGACAACTTATTTTCATGATAATATACCTGACTTCGTATTGTAGTTCATTGTAATTTTTTATATAGAGAATTTTGCTACTAGTATCCCTTTAACAGTATAGATCAAGAGACAGGTCCAAGATGGCAGCCTAGAAGGACACAGAGTTTACCCCCTCCTAAGAACACATAAAATATACATCTATGTTTAGAGTAATCCCACCCAAGAGACTACTGAGGATCTACTGAACAGCTTCTGCACAACAAACACAGAGAGAAACAGTCTGGGAACCATATAGCTCTCCAGGAACTGAGAGAACGCTCCGGGATGTAAGGAACCAGTGGGCACCATCCTATATAATAAAGAGCTAATATGCTAATTAGACTAAACAGAGGAACAACTTTCCAGACAACCTTCCAGATGAAGCCAGGGCTACAAGGACCAGCTGAGGCTGCAAGGGGCTGCAAGGGCCGGCGGGGCTACAATGGGCTGTGAGAGATGGCCAGGTCTGTGAGGGGTTGTGAGGGCCAAGCTCCTTGAATGAATTTCATGCATCAGACCTCCAGTTGTTTATATTTCCCTGGCCATTTGGCTGATGGTTGGAGCTCTATCCAGATGCTCTGGCTGACCTGCAGGGATGTTGTAGCATTTTGCTAGCCACCCTTCCCAGAGCTAGCTCCAGCAGGAACAGGAAGGTGCCATAGCATGCACACACAGGGCCTTTGCACCAGTACATTGATACCGCAGGTACAACAGGCCACTTTTGTTCATGCATAGGGCTGCCCCACCTGAACAAAGTATGTAACTAGCAGCATATGTGATGCTTGCACACAGGGCTGCCCCATCTGGAGAAAGTGTGAAACTAGTAGGACACCGCTGTGCATGCATATAGGATAGTGTCAACCAGAGAAATTGCAGAACAAGCAAGGCATTAAGGTGTGCAAACACAGGGCAGCCCCGCCCAGATCCAGCTGGGCAACAGGCAATTAAAGCCTCATGGTATGCTGCGCACACACTGGGGATTCCACGATCAGAAAGGTAAGGAAGCATGCCCACATTAGGCTGCCCCTCCTAATTTAATTCTGGCTGTACATAGCCAGAAAAACAGGGAGTTGCCATAAACACCTGCATACCAGGTTGCCTGGAACCCACTCTTTCTGTCCTGGTGGCGCACCAGTCACCTCACATGTCTGCCCTGACTCCAACTGGCCTATTAAAACAAGCCTGACACAAACGGAAAAGCTTCTCCACAGCAAAGGAAACCTTTGACAAAATGAAGAGACAACCTACTAAATGAGAGAAGATACTTACAATGAGATAGCCTATAAGGGGTTGATACCCAAAATATATAAGGAACTCATACAACTCATTAACAAACAAAAATCACACAATCCAAACAATAAATGAGAAGAGAACACGGAGATACATTTCTCCAAAGTACACATACAGATGACCAATAGATAGATGAATCATCAGGGAAATGCAAATCAAAATAACAATGGGATATCCTCACACCAGTTAGAACGGCTAGTATCAAAAAGCCAATCCTATATAATAAAAGCCTAATATGCTAAGTGTCCAGTCATCCGTTCAATTAATCAAAGCGTAATCCTACCTAATAAAAGAGTAATATGCAAATTAACCACCACTCTGCTATACACACAAGCCACACCCACTAGCCATTCAGGAGCAAGTATACAAATTAACCCCAACCAAGATGGCTGCAGCCAAGGATAGAGCAGGAAGGAGGGTTGGGTTTCCCCAGCAATGGAGGAAGCCAAGCTTTCTGCACACCCTAGCTGGCTCAGGTCTTCACTTAAGGCTACAAAGTTTCAATTATAGAAGATAAGTAAATCCCAAGAGAAATGGTTGTAGCCATGGAGGGAGCAAAAGGCTTGGCTCTACTCCAGGCTACAAAGTTTCAACAGTAAAAGATAAATCCCAGATACCAGGGCCTCCACTTAGGTCACTGGGGGGAGTGGCTGGCCTGCAAACCAACACAGGCCTCTCATCCAGGCCACCCCACACCCTACGGGGACCTCCACCCTGATCCGGGACACCCTTCAGGGCAAACCAGCTGGTCCCCATCCCATGCACCAGGCCTCTATCCTATCTAATAAAATAGTAATATGAAGATTCACCATCACTAAAACACACAAGATGGCTGCTCCCATGTGGACATAAGATGGCCACCACAAGATGTGCACGAATTTCATGCATGGGGCCTCTAGTATGCTAATGATATGCTAAGGTCACTCAACTACTTGCTATGATGTGCACTGACCACTAGGGGGCAGATACTCCAACTGGCAGATTAGCTTGCTGCTGGGGTCTAGCTGATCAGGACTGAGCGAGATGGGGTGGACATGTCCTTGAGCCCAGCTGGCCAACCTCCCGCATCCCTCCCCAGCCCTGATTGTGCACCAGTGGGGTCTCTCAGTCTGGCCTGCACCGTCTCACAATCCAGGACCCCTCAGGGGATGTCGGAGAGCCAGTTTTGGCCCGATCCCGCAGGCTAGGCTAAGGGACCCCACTGGTGCACAAATTCATGCACTGTGTTTCTAGTACATAATAAGTGTTGATGAGGATCGAAGAAAACAGAACCCTCCTGAACTGTTGGTGGACTGCAAATTGGGGCAGCCACTATGGGAAACACTGAATTTCTCAAAAAACAAAATATAGAACTACCATACAACTCAGCAATTCTTCTGCTGGGTATTTTCCCAAAGAAAATGAAAAAAGTAATTAGAAAAGATACATGTGGTCATATGTTCATTGTAGCATTATTTGCAATAGTCACAATATGGAAGCAACCTAGGTATTTATCAATAGATAAATACATATACATACAAGAGAATATTACAAATTCTGACAATATAGATGGACCTAGAGGATATTATGCTAATTGAAATGTCAAACAGAGAAATATAAATATCACAATTTCACTTATATGTGCAATTAAAAAAAAATAAATGAAGAAACAAAACAAAAACAACCCAGATTCAGAAACAAAGAACAAAGTGATAGTTGCCAGAAGGATTAGTGTAAAAGATACAGAGGAATATAGTCAATAATAGTGTGGTAACTATATGATGATAGATGGTTACTAGACTTAGTGTGGTGTTCACATCATAAAATAAATAAATGTCGAATCACAATATTATACACCTGAAACAAATAAAATATGGTATGCCAACTATATTTTAATTAAAAAATAAAACTAAAATTAATCATTATATAGAGGAAAAGGAAACAGATCATATTAATACAAATGACACTTTATTTAATCCAGTATATGCAAACACTATTCCAATATATAATCAAAATGAAAAATATATTATTGAGACATTTTATGTCATTCTTTCATGTTGAATCTTTAAAAACTGACATACATTTCATATTTACGTATATTTCAATTTCTCTGCTAAATTTTCATTGGAAATACTTGATCTGAATTTAGATTTGATATCATTTATAGTTGAAAAAGTAGATTTACATCCCTAAATTGTTCCAAACTTACTTAAAAGCTTTCTAGTGATTGGAATCAAGCAAGTACCAACGAATCATCTGCATTTAAAATATGCATCCACATTGACAAAAAAGGTTTATTCATTTGACTTTGAATAAAAACCATGTCAGTTTCAAAACTTCATTTGTCCAAGTTCAGTAAATTCACTGAATCTTGAGTCAACTCAGGGATATTGTATAAATTAAAAAACTCTTAATTTATAAAAAATAAAATAAAATTCTTCAAATTTTTCTGTAGTTTTTTGAAGCCAACTTACACAATGCTGTGAATTACAATTCAATCCTCTTCATGTTTCATGTTAGAAAAGTGAAAAAATCATTTTTAGTGAATTCTATTATGAAAAATTTTAATTTCAACATAATTTCTCATATCTATCTCACAAATAAGCTTTTCCTTTCCTTAGAGTTTCAAAATGAGTTCATTCCTCAACATCATTAGCCATCAGAGAAATGCAAATCAAAACCACAATGAGATATCAATCCACACCCTACTAGAACAGTTATAATTTTTTAAAAATACAGTGCTAACAAATATGTAGAGCAATTGGACACCTCATATACTGCTAGTGCAGCTACTTTCCAAAAGAGTTTTTCAGTTCCACGCAAACTTAAACATAAAGTTACAATATGACTCAGCAGTTGAAACCGGTTTGGCTCAGTGGATAGAGCGTCGGCCTGTGGACTGAAGGGTCCCGGGTTCGATTCTGGCAAGGGCATGTACCTTGGCTGCAGGCACATCCCCAGTGGGGGGCGTGCAAGAGGCAGCTGATCGATGTTTCTCTCTCATCGATGTTTCTGACTTTCTATCCCTCTCCTTTCTGCTCTGTAAAAAAATCAATAAAAATATATTTTAAAAAAAAACCCAAAACAATATGACTCAGCAATTCCACTCTTAGGTATATATGCAAGAGAAATAAAAGCATATATCTACACAAAAACTTGTCCATAGAGGCATTATTCATAAGAGCCAAAAAGTGGAAACAATATAAATGTCATCATTAACTGATGAATGTATAAATAAAATGTATATTTACATAATTAAACTAGAAGCCCAGTGAATGAAATACATGCACAGGGGTTGGGGGTTCCTCTCAGCCCAGCCTGTACCTTCTCCAATTTGTAACCCCTCAGGGATATCTGACTGCTGGTTTAAGCCTGATCCTGGGCCTAAACTGGCAGTTGGACATCCCTCTCACAACCTGGGACCGCTGGCTCCTAACTGCTTACCCGCCTGCCTGCATGATAGCTCCTAATGGCCTCTGCCTGCCTGCCTGATTGCTCCTAACTGCCATCCCTGCCAGTCTGGTTGCTTCGAAGTGCTCCCCGCTCCTGGCCTGATCATCCCTAACCATCTCTGCCTGCCAGCCTGGCTGCCCCCATCTGCCTCCCTACCAGCCTGGTCACCCCCAACTGCCCCCCCCCCCCCGTTGGCCTGGTCACCCCTCACTGTACCCTTGCTGGTCTGGTCTCTGCTAACTGCTCCCCTCTGCCAGCCTGGTTGCCCCTCACTGCTCCCCTGCCAGCCTGGTTGTCCCCAACTGCTCCCCCTGCTAGCCTGGTCATCCCTAATTGCCCCCCTCTGCTGCCTGGTCACTCCTCATTGCCCCCCATGCCAGCCTGGTCACCTCATGCAGCCTGCTGTTTGGTCATTTGGTTACCCCTCACTGCCCCCCCTACCTGCCTGGTCTCTCCACACAGCATGCTATTTGGTCATTGCATGAGGGTGTCCCAACCAATTTGCATATTATACTTTTATTAGTATAAATATTATTCAGTAATAGAAAGAAATGAAGTATTGACACATGTTACAACATGGATGAACCTTGAAAATATTATAATTGAAAGAAGCCTGTCACAAAAGACCACATATTGTATGGTTCCATTTATTTGACATGTCCAGAATAGGCAAATCCATAGAGGCAGAAAGTAAATTGGTAACTGCCAGGGACAGAGGAAAGTTGGGGCAAATGGGGAATGACTACTAATGGACATGGGACTTCTTTTAGGGTGATGAAAATTTTCTAAAATTATGTTGTTCTAATGAATACACAATGCTGTGAATATATGAAAAAAAGTAACTCACTTGTTCCTTCTATTTTTTTGTCTCCATTTTTTGTCACTTGTTCCTTTTAAATGGGTGAATGTTGTGGTATATGAATTACATCTCAATAAAGCTGATATAAACAGTTTATTCATCTGCAGTGCGATATCAGTTGAAAAGTGTAAATCCCACTGCCATTTTTGCATTTAGTTATTGAGTATTTGACAAGTATTCCTTTAGCTTTAAGAAAATCTTGAATTTGATTTAAAAGTACTGTACAATAAATCTTTGCAAAGCTCTTCCATAACCCAGCCAATAAGCATTGGCAAAGAACATATGATCATTGTCTTCTATTTCTGTCAACAGTTCTATAAACTGGCAATGATTCATAGCATTTGCATGTGTACTGAACAATTTTAATAACTGTATCCATGACACTTTCTTAGGTTTGCTTCAGAAAACTGAGCAAAAATATTTTCAATATTATATGGTGGAACAAAGCAATAAGAAAAACATCAGTCTTTTGTTTAAAAATTCAATAAATCCGTATTTTCTAAACTAATACAGCTGGAGCATCATCTGTTATGATACAATATTTTTCATAAGTAGCTGAAATTCTTCTCTGACAGTTGTAAAAGATTTAAAATATCTACACGTTGAATTTGATTTCCAGGCTACTAATTGATATCATTTCCTTATAAATTTGTAAGTCCTTTGAGATAAAATGTACCCAAAGTATTATTGGGTAATGGCACTTATATTGCATAACTCATGTAAAACTACAGAAAGGTACATGCAATTTTTCAAACTTTGCATCACTTGATCTTTAAAATTGCTAGAAAGGACTTGCATTCCACAGGTAATTATTTGGTGGCATAATTGACAATCTTTCTTTTTCTGTAAAACATAATTTTTAATATTTTCCTCATAATTTTCTAACAATTTCCACAACTGACATAATATTTTACTATTCATCTAAATATGGTTTCCTTTTTGTGCAAGAATCCAAACCATCATATAGCTGTCCAGAGCTATAAAACATTTTTGTTGGACATTTCATCTGACTTCAGATGACCCATTTAAATGGTTCTTCTTTTTGGAAATTAATACAAAGTTTCTTATGAAATTCATTATGCATTTGCTGAAAATGCCTCTTAATATTTTTTTACTTTATTTCCTTCTAAAGCTTTTTGTTTTGTTCTATTGCACCAAATTGCAATTGCTATGTATTGTGAAATTTATGGCATACCTTCTTCCAACTTGTTTATTTTCTGTTCTGGCCATAGTACAAGTTTCTGCATCTCCTCTCAATTCTCTTTTAGTTGTGTGCCTTTACTTTAAATAGAACAAATTTTCATACTTTAAAAAAAACTGGGAAAGTAACTTGATTATAATTAAAATACGTATTTCAACTTAATTACTAATTGAGATTTACACAGGTATTACTGTAACTCATGCTGTCCACATAAAATATTCAAATAAGCATCACAATGATACATTGGTCATTCAAAGTGTACTAGATCAGTGATATGTTAATGTGCAATACTAGAAATGGGGTGCATGCCTACTATGTGCACAACACAAATGAAAATAGCTTATATGATACAATGTTAAAATAAAATGTATTCCTTTCGTATTCTACCTTATTACTGGCATTATCATTCATCTTTACTTGGGAAATGTTTGATTTGTCTGTTAGCCCCCAACCTCTGTATGACTTCCTGTAGAATATTTTTTCTGCCTTTTTTTCCCACTAGGATGCACCCATCAAATTGCTTAAATATTACATAAGTAGCAAGGGTCTCAGCTTGATTCTTAGAATATTGCAAATATGTCTGTTCATGACTTCCCAACTGTGGAGAGGTCCTCTGGGAGCCAGATCACCCTAATGGGAGAAAGAAGCAGGTCTAATAAGGGGAGTTCAATCTATTTCTATAAAAGCCTAAGTGTCCAACTGACCAGTTGGCCTTTGGGTTGATAGCTCGACCAGTCGTTATGATGCACACTGCCGCTAGGGGGCAGACACTCTGATCACTAGGTTAGCTTGCTGCTGAGGTCCAGCCTAGCCAGACTGGACGAGATGGGCCAGACATGCCCTGGAGCCTCCCGTGGTCTCTCCCAGGCCAGCCAACCTCCCACAGTCCCTCCCTGACTGGCTGGCCCCCATCGGCCCCAATAGAACTGGGCAAGATGGCCCAGATTGGCCTTGATCATCCGCCAGGCTGAGGGACCCCACCTATGCACGAATTTGTGCATCAGGCCTCTGGTAAGTAATAACTCAGATATTTCAAGGAGATGAGGATTTTGAGTGTAGCATGGTGTTTGACATTCAGATTTGTCCCTTGAACTAGTTATAGGTCCATAGGAAAAGGAGATTTCTCATTCATTAAAAAATAGAACCCAATATCTTATAGATGTTGTAGAACCCAGGATCCCAGTCAACAGAATGTTGTGCATAGGGCATATACTATTGAGCACCTCCCATGAGAATTCCAGTTCATTGGGCCAGGACACAACTGTCCTTGGTCAGAGTGAATAACTGCATAAGTATATGTAGATAACCCCATGGAGACTTCCTGAAATCCTCAAGGCATACAATAAAGAAGTCTGAGGTTTTCAATGAGTATGTGAGAGTAAGATCCAGTGGAATCTTATACCACTGTTATTGTGGCTCCCCTTGAACACAGGTTTTACTCTTTAATAACAGATTATCAATGTATGTGACTGATCAGACCCAGAAAAAGATAAGCTCCAAGGATTTATGTATATTTTCCCTACTTAACTCTTAGCTCCTTAAAAGTAGGGATCCTTTTTTTTTCTTTTGTAATTTCTAAAAGTTAATATTGTATTCTTGGTGTCAAATATTTTGGGGAACACAGCAGGTGTAAAATAAATATTTAATCGAATGAAAGCATGAACATATTTTAATTGGAGCCACTATTATTTAATTCAGAGAAAACCACTGTAATAGCAGACATTTCAGGAAGGGCATGGCAGACCAGAGAGAGTTTTTATTTTTAATTTTTCCACAAACTAGCTTTGCCTCAATCCAGAAAGAATATTGTCTAGATCTATAAGTTTTTTCCTTATTCATATAAAGCTTTCCCTGATTCTTAATGAAGGAAGGGAAGCTGGCCCTGTGTATATTTTATACATCAAGGTTTTGCTATCTATACCAAAGATACTTTGTTTCAGACAAAACGGACTTTATATGCATTTCATTTTTTATAAAACCCCTTTCTTTTAGCATGCAAGGGCTTTAAAAAAGACCAAAAGATATAGACATGAAAATATTATTTTTCATTTCATAAGCACCACAACAGGGAGTGGCCACAATGCCTACTCATGAATTTGTTTCAATAAAATAGTCTAACATGTCTCGTAATTACTTCAACTCCAGACTCCATCTCTGCGCTTTGTACTGAGGTTGAAAGAGAATCTCATTCTCAGGGATGAGTTTGATGATAGGATTGAAAAAGCTATTTCCACAGAAAAGCAGTCTGGTTCTACCTATTTGAATCCCAGGTCTCAACAGCTGCCAGGAAGTAACAGTTGTAGCTTCCTCCTAACCAAACAAATGGAGGATTTCTGCAAAACTCCTATGGCTTATGAAGCAGACTCATTTTCCACTGCTTCAGTCATTGAGGGCTTCCAAATTCCCTGTGGGTGTTAAAGCTTCTGTTTCCTAATGGTGGAGAAGAGAATGCTTTGTTTTGTCAGAATTAGCTTTTGTGGGTTTTTTATTTTAATACTGAGCTCTGAATAGTGTTGGAATACAAAACTTTTCACCTACTGCACATGCTCAGAGCTTTTGTGTTCTCTGGGATTAGGTTATTGGTTCCTTGGAATTCTTAGCTGGCTTAGTTCTTTCAGATTACTTTTTCTGCCAGAACATCCCTTGTCCAATTCAATGTAATTAAAAATTTTATCCTTCTATGTATCTCATTCATTCATTCATTCATTCATCCATCCATCCACGATATAGTTATTAATACCTATTATATACAAAGTGCTACCAGATCTTAAGATGTGTTAGATACAGTGCCTACCTTCCAGTACCATGAAACCCAGTGGCCAAGAAAAACACATGCACAATAGGTATTCCAAAAAACAAGTGAAAAAATACCCATGCGAAGGAGAGAGGAATTACTTCTAGTTAGGAAAGCAGATCTCTGTGCAAAGGTGGCATTTGAAAGAAGGAGGAATTTTAGGTAAATAGAATGCTATGAAATACTGTTGATGAAAAGATATGTAATGATTTGGTTGGATTGATTTGTAGATCCGTTGCTCTGCTGAAGCTGACTGGTACCGACTGAGAGCCCACTGGGTGTATCTTCCCCAACTTTGTGTTCAGTGATGTCATGTCGGTAGCTTAAAATTAACCGTGGAATATTTATACCACAGAAATAAGCAAGTGCTCTAATTTTTTGTTTATTTTTTTCTTGTTACTTGTTTCTTGAAAGCTGGTCTACCAGCACACCACATTATGTTGCATTATTACCTTTATTACTTCAACCCTCCTCGAATCTATGCTCTTTGCCCCAAGACTTTAAAATTCTTCCCACTGGAGCAGAAGATACTTTACTGCCCAGTTGATTCTGGGTTTGTCCAGGTAAGCTGCTTTGGACCAATGGAATGTCAGCAGAGGTGATTATGAGCAAATACTTGAAATGTACTTTCCTAGTTAATATTTATGCTTGAACATCCCTTCCTTTCAACATGAGAAGAATTAATTTCTGGGAAACTTGCTATTTCCTGAAGAATGAGAGATACATGGAGTAGAGGTGAACTGAACCAATGGAGGATAGCTGGCAAAACACATCCAATTAGCAAAGCCCTCCTGATTTACAGACATATGTACCAGCAGTAAATGCTGAGGTTTTATAGTTGTCATTTACAGAGCAATAGCTAAATGAATTGTGTTAGATTCTTTTTACTGCTATAACAAATTACCATAACCTTAGTGGCTTAAAAATACAAATATATACTTTTCTAGTTCTGGAGATTACGTGTTCAAGATAAGTCTTACAGGGCTAAAATCAAGATGTTGGCAGGACTGGTTACTTGTGAGTACTCCAGGAGAGAATCTGTTACTTGCCTCTTCCAGTTTCTAGAGATTGTAGGCATTCTTGATTCATGGCTGTATCACTCCAATGTCTACTTTTACTGTCACATTGCCTTCCTTCCCCTGTCCCTGACCTTCTGTCTCTTCTGATAAGAACACTTGTGATTACACTGGCCACATCTGGATAATATGATAATATTCCCATCTCAATACTTAGCTTCATCATATCTGCAATGTCCAGGTGCTGGGGATTAGTATGTAGACATCTTTGGAGCCCCATTATTCAACCTACGTTACTAATATAGTTGGAGAATAAAGTGTGCATTTGGAATGGTGGTAAATATGCTGGAAAGATAAACTGGGATCAGTTGGTAGTTCTTTGAATACACAATTTGTGGTATCCATTATTGTTTTCTTTAAGAGATTGATTTACTCAATGTGGCCTTATGCAGGATAAACTGTATTGGGTAGAAACTGGAAGCAAGAACATTAGTCCAATAGAAAATTAATGAAGAGCTGAATCAAGAGTATGGTCATAGAAAAGGATGAGAGGAATGCTTATTTTATACATTGAGTTATAAGATTGTGAAAATGTTGATTAGCTATACTAGAAATAGGGAACTTAGGAATTGGGGCTAGGATAAATAGGAGTTTGGAACTACATGTAAATTAGAATACATGAATTATTTTCAACTGTTAAGTTTAAAGTGTTTGCTAGATATACATTTTCCCTGAATAAGACCATGAACGACTTCAGTTTGGTGACCAGTCATTAATTTTTGTTCCCTCAGTGTATATCAGAGTAATTGCCATTTTCTAGGTTTTGAGTATATAATTATTGAAGGATGGAAGTAAAGCAGGAGGAAGAGAGGAGAAAAAGGAAAAAAAGTGCTGAGTGTCTGCTTTCCCATTCTCCACTATGACTGAGTCAACCGAATGGATGGTTTACACACACACACACACACACACACACACACACACACACACACACAATCCAAATGAAAAATGAGCAGAGGATCTGATTACAAATGTCTCCAAAGAGGACATACAGACGGCCAATAAACATATGTAAAGGTGCTCATCATCACTAATCATCATAGGAATGCAAATTAAAACCATAGATATCACCTCACACCTGTCAGAATTATTATCAATAAATCAACAAATGGAGATTCCTCAAAAAATTAGGGCTGCCATATGACCCAGCGATCCCACTTTTGGGTTTTTACACTGAATAAAATAAAAATACTAATTAAAAAAGCTATATGCACTCTTATGTTCACAACAGTATTACTAGTAACAGTCAAGACATGAAATCTATCTACATGTCTATCAATTAAATGGATAAAGAAGATTATATATATATATATATATATATATATATGTGTGTGTGTGTGTGTGTGTGTGTGTATAATATTATTATTATTCAGCAATAGATAAGAATGAAATCTTGCTATTTGTAACAATGTGCATGATCCTAGGTGGTGTTCTGCAAAGTGAAATAAGTCAGATAGAAATATAAATACCTTATTATTTCACTTATAATGTAAAAAACAATAAAAAATATAAAAAACAATACAAATAGATAAACAAAACAAAATAGAAACAGACACATAGATATAGAGAACAAGCTGATGATTGCCAAAGGGGTGGGTGTTGGGGTAGAAAAAATAGAATAAAATAAAATAAGCCAACATGATGGCATTACTGAATGGCAGGTGGCTCCAATGCCAGGTCATCTGGGGTTGCTACATACATAGTTTAACCTTCCACCGAGGCCTTAATTTTATTTGGTTGACCTGCCACTCTGTTTCTATTTCTTTGGTTTTTCTATCTTCAGCAACTCACTCACCAAAACACTACCCTCCAAATGTGCCCTTTTATCTCATTTTATTTCTAATTAACAGTGATGTTTTCCCTTTTTTCAAAATGTGAGGGCCCAATGGCTCCATACACTGATCCACAGTGTTGTTAATGCGATAGGATGAAGGAACCATGATAGTTTAGCATTATAGGTGACAAGGGACAATATCAACAATGTCAAATGTCATGGATAAATGTCAACAAGAAAGGCAATTGAACAAAGACAAAAAGATTTGGTTAGCGGCAGAAGGCCAGCCATTTACTAGTGACCTTTAAGAGTGCAGTTTTAATACAAGCAAAGGCTAAAATTGATTAATAAAGAAATGGAAGCCAAGGGGAGAGGATATTTTTCTGAGATGTTTGATGTGGAAATATAAATAATACTGTTTAAGGTGGTAGCAAAATAGTTGAGATATTTTTTCAGGACAGTTAAAATCATGCTTCATAACTATTAGCCAACTATATAGTCTCAAAATAAAGTGATTTGTATCACTAATAATTTATTTATTTTTAAATAGAAATATAGAACATTTAAAACCAGAAGTGGTTATTGTTTACGTCCTATGTGAAAGAAGTCTTGAATTAAAACATTTCGATCTATTGACCTTTATAGAACTCCATGTCTGCTTTCAGCATGAAGGACTAAGGTGACACACGGGCATTTATGTGAACACACATGACGAATGTAATTCCCCTTCAAAAGCTTCACAAAATTCAGTACAAATTAATCTTGCCATTTCTTCGGTTGGCTATGTACTTGAAAACAACAACAATGAACATCCTATTTATTATTTGATACTGCTTCAGGGAAAGTTGGTTCCTCTGATTGAAATTTGACTGAAGGTTAAATGAGAATGCAACCTAAGATTGAATTTGTGGGGTTTTTATCAAATTAGCACTATTCCACCACAGAAAAATCTTTCTCAGTACAATATAATTACCAAATGAAGTTCTAGTTTGCTTTATGTTAAGAGGAAAACATTGATTGAACACTGATATTAAAAGAAACTGAACACTAATATTAAAAGTGATAAACATTTTACTTCCAGAAAATACTAATTGAATAAACAATTATTTCTTCTCATACTATTACCTTGCTGGAAACTCCATGAGGATTGAAGGTCAACAAAGCTTTAGAGTTATGGAATGTAGTGCAAAGAGTAGAGCCTGAACATCGGGAAGCTGGGCTCTTGTTCTGACTCTGCCATGCAATCACTTGCCCGAAAATTCAGAATGATTTACCATATGACCCAGCAACCCCTCTTCTGGGTATCTACCTCAAAAATTTGAGAACATGTATTTGCAAAGATATATGCATCTCTGTGTTCATTGCAGCATTATTCATAATGGCCAAGACATGGAAACACCATGGCACTTGCTGACACACTTAGCATCACCCAGTGAAGGAAGCAGACACAATCCCGAACTTCAGTTTAATCAGAGACAATCCTGAACTTTAGTTTAGTCACACTAGACATCATTTGAGTTCTCTTTCCCACATGTCACAGATGGTATTCTCCAATTGCTGAGCAGAATGTTGAATCACAGAGCCATATTAAAAAAAATGAGAGATCTTTTAGTTCAGAAGAAGGGCCTCATGTTTCTGCAGAACATGGACTGGGGAGAAGAGCATGGGATTGTGGGTGAGGCGGCTTGTCAGAACCCTGGATTTGGTCTAGGTCTGCTTTAAAGTGTGGCATTTTCTTTCCTGCTGCAGCTGCTGGCCCTGCTCTGGTGCTCTCCACCCTCAACTCCACCACCATCATATATTTTACCCTTTACTACTCCCCAGCCCCTTGCCTCTAGTAACTACCATACTGTTTTCTGTGTCTATGAGTTTTTGTTTGTTTTCCTTGTATGTTAATTTGTTCCTTTTAGTTTTATATCTCACATATGAGTGAAATCAACTTATTCAACTTAGCATGATATTCTCAAGACTCATCCATGTTGTCATAAATGGCACTATTTCATCCTTTCTTATGGCTGAGTAGTATTTCAACGTACATATGTATCACATATTCTTTACCCATTCATCTGTCAAAGGATACTTCAGTTGTTTCCATGTCTTTGCCACTGTGAATAATACTGCAGTATATATGAACCCCACCCCAAATCATCCCATATATCTATTGCCCAAGCGATCCCTAATCTGGCCACACCAAGGACAAAAAAACAGGACCAAATGGCATTTCAAACTCTTTGACAGACTGCTTTCCATATGCATGGGAGAGTGGAAATTCATAAAGTAGAACAACTACAGCAGGTCCAGCATTATATTATGCAGGACTGGGTAGCCATGCCTGATCCAATTAATCCCACCAAAACTACACAAGGTTTATTTTCTATTATCCACTTCCAGAGAAGCAAACTGAGGCTCAGATTGGTATTCCCAAGACATAAGCTAGGTTGGGCAGACCTTGTGCCATGGAAGAAGCCATTGCTCGCCTAGTGAGAAGCTTGTCCTGGATATGTTAGGTGGTTTTGAATGCCACATACCTGGTAGGTGAATACATAGGTAGTCATGTAAACTATGGTTCTACATGGGAAGTCTGTTATCATAGACACTACAGGACATTTTTTACATTATGCCTTCTGGAAGGTCTCTAATGTGCAAGTTTTATCTAGGGACAAGCTGGTGTCAACTTCATACTAAGTGAAATAAGAAGGGACATAATGTAGGCAACATTATCATGAACCACAAAAGAAATCAAGGCCAGCTTACTCAGGAACTTCCAGCCATTTCACATCACTCCTCTAGTCCTCAAATCCAATCAGTTTCCAAGTTTTGTTGATTTAAAAATATACATTTTATTGACTTCAGAGAGGAAGGGAGAGGGAGAGAAATACAGAAACATCAATTATGAGAGAATCATTGTGGACTACCCCCTGCATGTCTGCAACTCAGGCATATGCCCTGGCCAGGAATTGAACCATGACTTCCTGGTTCCTAGGTTGATGCTTAACCACTGAGCCATGCCAACTGGGCCAAGTTATGTTGATTTTACTACTCATGATCACCAAGTTTCCTCTTGTTTGTTCTATCTCCGTTACTTTCACTCTGGCCTAAAGCACCATCATGTCTAACCTGTATTGTTTTTATAAAGTCTTTGTTTCCCTTCATTCATTCATTACTGCTGTCTTGTCTATTCTCTACCTGACAGCTAGAATCCTATATAATAAAAGCCTAATATGTGAAGTGTCTGGTTGTCTGGTTGACCAATCAAAGTTCAATATGCTAATGATATGCTAAGGCCACTCAATTGCTCGCTATGATTTGAACTAACCACCAGTGGCAGATGCTCCACCTGGTACATTAGCTTGCTGCTGGTGTCCTTTTGATCAGAATTGAGCAAGTTGAGCTGGACATGCCCAGGAGCCCTTCTGTGGCCCCTCCCCATCTGGCCAACCTCCCTCGTTCCCTCCCCAGCCCCAATCGTGCACCAGTGGAGTCTTTTAGTCTGGCCTGCATCCTCTCACAATCTGGGACCCCTCAGGGGATGTTGGAGAGCCAGTTTCAGCCCGATTCCACAGGCCAGGCAAGGGACTCCACTGGTGCATGAATTTGTACATTGGGCCTCTAGTGTTATTAAAATAATCATAATAAATTATGATTATACATTTCTCACCCCTCATTTAGAATCACTGAATGGCTTCTTATTTTTCTTACGATAAAATCTTTACAAGGCCTAAATTAAAGTCACCATCTGCTTTATGGGAGAGTGGAATACCTGTTTATTATGCCTATTACCCTAGCTTAATTATTATCAGCACCCCTTTTACTTTCAAAAGTATTGGGGTATGTATGGAGGCAACCAATTGATGTGTCTCTCTCACATAAACGTTTCTCTCTTTCTCTTTCTCCCTCTATCTCTCTCTCCTCTCCCTCCCTCCCTTCCACTCTAAAAATTAATGGGGAACAATGTATTCTGATTAGCTAAGTCACGTGAAACCCTACCCACCACCTCTACCTCATTGCATGCTACTCTTCCTCTCACTTACTGGGTTCCAACCTCACTGACCTCTCTTCCTTAGATTTTCTTTTTCTTACATCAGAGCCTTGGCGCAGGCGTCCCTGAAATGTGTTTTCCTTTTATTTTTCACCAAGGTAACTGTTACTCATTCTTCAGATCTTATTTGATCTCATTTCAAATGTCAAGTTCTCCTATTATATGCTCTTAATACTCTCAGTACTTCCCTTCAAAGCTACCACCTTTGAAATCGCATATAAATGTGTGTTATTATTCAAATAATGTCTGACACTTCTCTCCTTTCATAAGACAGTAGAGGAGGTATCTGTTTTGCTCTCATTAAATTCCCAGTATCACTCACAGAATGTGGCACAGAGTTCACAATCAGTATGTATTCATAAAGTGAATAAGCTGGTGAACATGCTCAGGGCACTCTGTACATAGCACCCCCTACAAGGTCTAGTTTAATATTAAAATTAAATGATTAAACATATGATTAATATCTTATATAAAACTTTTTACTCACTACACTGTAATCTCCAAGACAACAGAACAATAGAGACTAGGGCTGGCTACCTAGGAGCCAGCACATTGTAGGGTTCAAATCCCAGCTCTAGCCCTAACCATTTGTATGGCATTGGGAAAGTCACTTAACTGCTGTACCCTCCTCTTAAAGGGGATCGATGGCAAGCATACCTATCTCATAGGCATGTTGTATGAATCTTATATATTAAAACAGTGTCTGGCACATTGTAAGCACCATGTGAGAATGGATTCTTTTCATTTTTGAATACTGTATTTTTGGTATTTAGCATGGTATCCTGCTATCATATGTATATGTTCAATAAATATATATTGAATTATTCGAGGGACTAAACACTCCCCTGTCTAAAGTGGCTATAGCTACTTCTGTATTTACTCACTCATTGAGCTGAAGTGAGAGGAAATACTATCCCCCACTTAGGTTTTACTTTTATTATGTCTTAAGATAGCTCTGCATTATTCTCTGAGGGTTTAGAATAACAACAGAGAATCAACTCTTTTTTCCTCATTCGGTATCCTTTAAGATGTCCTTTGCATGGAATCCTGGTCTCATCCCTAATGGAGGCTCCAATCTAAAGAGCATTTTGAGGGTTAGTTGGCTAAGGGGATACCCAATCTCTCATTCCTTTTGGCTACAACCAGTGTTCCTGGACAAGGGACATACCTCAACTCTTTCATAAGGGTTATATTGTTTTCCTTCTGGAAAACCCCCCATCCAGGGGATTAAGGGATTGTTGTTGGTCTTCCCTATGTTTACAGGAAGTGGGGGAACTATTTACCAGGCTCTACTTTCCAACCATTGTCAGGAGGATCTTCAGACATTTACACAAAAACTTGCAAGTGGCCCTCTCCACTGATACCTCAGACATGAATGCAGCTACCAACATGATAATGATTATACATTACAGACCAGTGTATGATATTAAGTATATATTACAAATAAATATAACAGGAGTCTTCTTCATGTAAATTATAATTGTAATATTTGTCTTCTATAGAGTAGGACCAGTGTTATTCCTGACTGTTTCTACATACAATATGATAAATACTATGATCTGGTTGGCACGTAGCATGCTGCCTAGAACTGTGTGAGTGGAATATCATCTTGCATCTAAAAATGAATCATCATTGCTCCTTCCAGTCTGAGACTCTTATAAACACCCAATATGCCTTTGATATATCATTATATCTGGTGAACCTTTTTCAAAATTAATTTTTCTCCATTATTTATCCCGTGGTGATTGGCTCTATTATATTGAAACAGGATTATTCCCATGGAAGAGGTGCAGCTGGGGAATGAGCTGAAGTTACTAGTCATCTTTTGTCTGTTATCTGTGCTGCCCTTGACAGTATTGCAGTTAGCAGGTATAATACACTACAGATCAACCTTTGATTCTGGCCAGAGGCAGATTGTTAGATAAGAATTGAATGTACATAGTATATTAGGGAGGTACAGGAACATGGAATGAGAATGGGAGTGGGTGACATAGGGAAGGAAATATAGTTAATAAAAGGTGGTGTGTGTGTGTGTGTGTGTGTGTGTGTGTGTGTGTGTGTGTGTTTGTGTGTGTTTAAAAAACACACAGCTACCACTGAATAAACTAAAGTTTATTCCCATTGAAAACTTTGGAGATGGGATCAAAAACACATCTCAGCATAACTCACCCAAGAAGCCAGGTATCTGAGACATTTACACTTCCACACCTATCAGCCATTTGTTCAAGGCTTCCCCTGGAGGAATACTGGTTTCTAGGTATTATAATGTGTAGGGGCAAAGTTGATTCCAGCAGCTCCAGGTCAGCCCTCTTATAAAGATTCATGTACCAGCCATTGGAGGTCAGGGTCAGGGTGGTATGATGGATATGGCAAGGAGATCAGAGAGGATGTGGCAGGAGCACTGACAACATCTGCTGCATGATTGAAAGTATTCCCAAGAGGATATCTGACTAATACTCATTTCAAGATATATATAATATGGCAGAAAAACTCATCTCTTAATCTCAATACTGTGGTGGAACCAGTTTTTTTTTATTTCTAGCTCTTTTTGTATAACTCTTATATTCCACTCTCAATTCCATAGCCCTCTTCTTATCTGTCCCTACTGGCATAACTGTCCTGCTTACGTCACCTTTTTCCTTTTGGTTTTTCCCAAATGGAAACCCTGAGCTCTCTGAGTCTTCTCTCAGAACAAAGCACCATTATGACGGGTGATAACATGATTATTATTGCATTGATGATAACATTTGTTGACTGAATGCTTCACTGGTCACTGCTCCCGGCTGTCACAAAGATGGCTGAGGAGCCACTAAGTCAGAATAATGAGTAATAAAAACTGAAGGCTCTTTTCAGCCTGGCTTCCCTTATGCCCAGGCGGCTATTGGCCCTGTGTGGCTTTGCTTTGGATCGGTGCCATTCTGCCTCATCTATAGGGCACTGCCTGGAAGAAAAATGCCTCTGGTGTCAGATTAAACTGATGGTGATTCTTGGCTAGAAAAGTAAGATTCTTGAATGATTAGGACACTGAGGCCCAAGTTCATATCTGACACTCTATTTGGGCATTCTTGATCTTCATTCTACTTTCAAGACCATGACGCCTGTTAAAATGCCCTCGGGTGTGATTTCCATCATTTAATCATGCTGTCATATCCGTTTGCTCAAGAATGCTGACCTTGTTTCAAAATTACAGTTGCAATGTTACCAGATGCACATACTAACAGTCCACTAGGGCCAATCCTCATGTAAACGGAATGCTGTGATGTGATCTCAGGGACACTGGGATTGCCACAAATATAATGCTCACTTGCTTCTCAATGCTTGAAATTTCTTAAGAAGTAAATCCTCTTATGCTACAATGAGTGTGTGTGTGTGTGTGTGTGTGTGTGTGTGTGTGTGCGAGAGAGAGAGAGAGAGAGAGAGAGAGAGAGAGAGAGAGAGAGAGAGAAAGAGAGAGAGAGAGAGAGAGAGAGAGAGAGAGAGACAGAAACAGAGAGACACAGAGAGAGGGAATTATAAAAGAATACTTTCCTGTATTTTTGTCAAATTAATAGATATACTCAATTTTAAAAAGTACAATTAGTACTAAGAAGCTTATAAGAAAATATAGCTAGTCCTCCACTCCTCCCTACACCCAAGAACCATTCCTTAGAGAAAATGATTTTCAACTCTTTTAGCTATTTCTTCTATGTGCCTACATTATTGTATACAAAAGTTTATAGTATGGTTTCTTTTATCTGTTTTATACATTATCTATTGGCTTCCTAAATGGAAGCTCAGAATTTAGTATTCTTACACACACCCATAGTGTCCCTCTCCTCATCTTTCTAAGATAGTTGTATCATAACCTTTGGTGAAATGACTATCCCCTTAAACATTATTATGACAATGTAAAATTGTTCATAGTTGAAACAATGATTTCATTTTCTTTATCACACTTTTTTTTAATCTAGGTAATAATTGCTTTCACTTTATATTTGCTTAGTTTTCTGTGAACCAATCACTAATTCTTCCCCAACTCTCCTATATAGTTATAAATGCTTAATACTGCAAACACGCATGGTAATCTATCAGTTCCATTTTCCTCTCACTTCCCATGAGACATCTGTTCTAGAGTCTCCCGTTATTCCAATTGATTCTGTACTGATTTTTCTTGAGACCAGCTGTATGGCTGTCCTGCCACAATTTCTTTATTTTATTTTATTTTTAATTTCTTTATTTATTAAAGTATTACATATGTGTCCTCATCACCCATTACCCCTTCCAACACCCCCCTCACTACTATGCCCTCATCCCCCTTTGTGTCCGTTGATTAGGCTGATATGCATGCATACAAGTCCTTTGGTTGATCTCTCTCCCTCACCCCCACCCTCCTCTACCATCCCTCTTGAGGTTTGACAGTCTCTGTCTCTGGATCTGTTTTTGTTCATCAGTTTATGTTGTTCATTATATTTCATAAATGAGTGAGTTCATGTGATACTTATCTTTCTTTGACTGGCTTATTTCACTTAACACAATGTTCTCCAGTTCCATCCATGCTCTAGTTTGAAACAGCCATCTTCTTTTTCCTTTTTCTTCTTCTTAAAGAATACCTTTCAGCATTTCATATAATACTGGTTTGGTGTTGATGAAATCCTTTAGCTTCTTCTTATCTGTGAAGCTCTTTATCTGACCTTCAATTCTGAATGATAGCTTTGCTGGGTAGAGTAATTTTGGTTGTATGTTCTTGCTATTCATCACTTTGAAAATTTCTTGCCACTCCAATCTGGCCTGCATAGTTTCTGTTGAGAAATCAGCTGACAAGCGTATGGGTGCTCCCTTGTTAAGTGTTTTTCTCTTGCTGCTTTTAATATTCTCTCTTTTATGATGTGTCTTGGTGTGGTCCTCTTTGGATTCCTTTAGCTTGGGGTTCTGTGTGCTTCCTGGACTTGTAAATCTATTTCTTTCACCAGGTGGGGGAAGTTTTCAGTCATTATTTCTTCAAATATGTTTTCAGTATCTTGCTCTCTCTCTTCTTCTGGCACCCCCATAATTCTGACGTTGGTACGTTTGAAGTTGTCCCAGAGACTTCTTACACTATCTGCTAATTTCTGGATTCTTTTTTCTTTTCTGATTGAGTGTTTTTGGCCTCTTGGTATTTCAAATCTTTGACGTGATTCTTGTGTTCCTCTAGTCTGTTGGTGGGTTTCTGTAAAATGTTTTTTATTTCAGTCAGTGTATGTTTAATTTCTAGTTGGTCCTTTTTCATATTCTCGAGGGTCTCACTCATATCCTCGAGGGTCTTGCTCATATCCTCGAGGTTCTCGCTAAGCTTATCAGCCTTTTCCAGGAGCCTCTTGAAAAATCTTATAACTGTGGTTTTCAACTCTATATCCAGTCGTTTGTTTTCCTCCATTTCTTTTCTTTGCAATCTGTTTCTTTCTCTCCCTAGTTTCACTGCTTCCCTGAGTTGGTAGGGTACCTTTGTGTGCTAGCTATCTCGGCCTCCCCTGTTACCTGAGGTGTACACTCTTGGTGCACCCCTTTGTGGACTGTGTGCACAGCCTTGTTGCAGAAAAGTCTTGATTTTTGTTGGTATCACTGGGAAGAATTGACCTCCAGGCCAACTGACTGTGAGGATCAGCTGGGAGACAGTCTTATGGGCCAAGACTTGCAAATTTGCCAGAGTCTCTGTGCTCAGCATGGATGGGGCAGAGTTTCTGGGTGGGGTGGAGTTTCAGGGTGGAGCCAACAGCCTTGGCTTCCAGTCAGCCCCGCCCCACGAGGTCACTGGGTCCTAGCCTCTGCAGGCAGTCACTGCAAGCACCTTTGCAAGAAAGGCACCCTCAAGTTTTGCCTGTCACCAGACCTTACAGTCCCCAATGAATCTAGAATCTCAGATTTTCGCCTGGCACCTGGGTTCCATGCAGTCGGAACTCCTTGATGCCAGCCACACAGTCAACAGATCACCCTCACTGTGAGCACTTGTGCGTGGCCCCAGAGCTCCACTTCTGGCTGTTCCCCCAAGATTCTGGCCTCAGAGTGCTGCTGGAGCTCTTTTCTCCTGCCAGACACGGCCAGCAGCCCAGATCATCCCCTCTGCGTGCACTTGCGTGCCTGCCTCTGGAGCTCTGCTTTTGGTTCTTCCCCTGGGATTCTGTCTGCCTTCCAGATTCTCCCAGTAAGGGCCTGGGTCCCTCTGGGTTCTGAGTGCAAAACGAACTGGGTTCAGCGCAGCCTGGAATTTTTGTCTCCTTTCCACTAGAGCACCCCTGCCAGGCCTTCAGACACCCCGTCCTCTACGGCTCTGCACACGCGAGACTGCTACCCTACTTAGGCTTTGCAGAGGCTCTGATTATCCGTGTGCTCTTCTATGTCCCTCTAGTTCCAGAACTTTCAGTCAGCCAGCCTTCCCGTGGTTCTGGACAATGTCCTTTTTGTCCTTTAGTTGTATTCTTAAACTTGTTATGTGGGGCAAAAGCCTAGGTGTTTACCTATGCCACCATCTTGGTTTCCTCTCTCCACAATTTCCTCTTTATTAAAGGAGTTCTCCTCTTTCCTCTGTGTTGAATTCCCTATTTCCTGAATACTGTTTTTCACTTTGTTTATTCCCTTGTGTTAGTGAAGCACATCCTGGGGTAGCTCTCTGGAAACACATTTTAGAATTCTTTCATGTCTAAAATTGTTCTCTCATTCTTGAATGTTTGGCTGGATGTATATTTCCAGAATGGAAATAATCTCCAATCTCAATATTGTGGTCATCACTCCAGCCACCAGTATTCTTGTTAGGAATTCTGATTGTAAATTGATTTCTGGTTCTTTGTGAGCAAACTCCCCTACCACCGGGTGTTTTTAGGGTTTTTATGTTTATCCCTGTTCTAGCATTTAAAATGGCATGCTTTACTGGTATGTAGTTCTTGTTCTCTATAATATATTTGGCATTTGGTGAGTCCTGAAACCCTGAGACTCATTTTCTTAATTTTGGGGATATATTCTGTTATTATCTCTTTTATCATTTGTTCACTTACCTTTTAACTATTTGTATGTTGAATTTCTTCTTATTCAGATGTTGAATAGTCCAAGCTAGTCATCTTACTTCCTCTCTCCTAACTTTCTATGTTTTCCTGTACGAAACATTTTCTCATGTTTATCCTTCAATCTACCTATTGAATATTTTATTTCATAATTTTAAATTCCAAAAGTTCTGTAGTGTATCTTAAAATGTTTTTATTGATTTTTAGAGAGAGAGAGAGGAAGGGAGAGGGATAAACAGAAACATCAATGAGAGAGAAACATTGATCCGCTGCCACCTGCACGACCCTTCCTGGAATGGAGCCCCAAAACTGGACTCCTGATGGGAATCAGTCCATGACATCCTGGTTCATGCATTGACTCTCAACCGCTGATCCACACCAGCTGGGCTCTTCGGTGTTTTGTGATCATTTATTTGTTATAATATCTGGTTATTGCTTCACGGGTTTTCTCTTACCTTCTCCTGCCTTTTATTTTTTAATTATTATTCCTTTGGACTTTTATTCCTTTTTTGGAGTCTTTGTTTTGGTCTCTGTCTCTCATGTTGGAGTCTATCCAGAATGGTTATCTTAGGCTGTCTATTCATATTTAATAATAAAACACTAAAAAGTTAATTAAAAGCTCTTGTGTAATTGTGTGGGGCTTAGCCATTTGTTGGGGAATCCTCAAATATAAACATCTATAAGATATTTCCTTTAGGATTATTTATTCAGAAAATATTCTTCTGATTTTCTATCTGGAGGACGAGAAGCCTGATTGCTAGGGTTTTAGGAATGAAGAAAGAAAAATAACTTAAAAAAATTTTCCTCCTTCTTGCCCATACTTTCTACTGTGCCAGACTCTGGAGCCTCTTGGGTTGAATTGTTCCAGCAATGAAACTCCATGGCTCCTCTTGGTATGCCAGAGTGGTGTTGGCTTTCTGGGCAGAGTTACAAGGAGAAACAACGGGTATAACTTTTCCTTATACACTTTAAGTCAGTTTTATGATACTTCACTCTATCTTCTGAGATTTTTGTGCCTCTAATGTGTCAGGCTTTGAGGGGTTTTACAGGCAAATTAGCTTGTTTCTTGTTGGCATTTCTCTTTGTTGCTTTCTGCCCTGGTGTATTGATTGACCTTATAGATGTGGTCAAAGCTGTTTTCCCAGAACCACATTTGAAATTCTTCCCTTGGGAAAAAGAAAAGGAAAGATGGTAGGCCAAACAGTTTTCTTTTAAGGAAAGAATGCAGAGGCAGTGGTATATACACTTCTTTGCTCACATTCCATTGGGATAAGTTAGTGTCATGGCCATATTTACCTGCAATGCAGCATGATAAATGTGGTCTCTAGGTAGACTGTGCCCTGAAAACCTCCATGTGTGGGGGAGGTTAGTACTAAAATAAAAAAAGGGAGAGTGCATGCTGAGGGGTGACAAGCAGTCTTTGCCACATGTAGGAATAGTGCCATTCCCTTCAGCATACAGTGGTTCCCCACTACGCAGAGGTCTTCCACAGACATATGGTCAACAGATTGTGCACTTCTAACCATCTGCTTCCTTAGGCTTATATACATGGGCTACACTAACCATGTGTATCCATGATTGCCAGCACTCCTAGTTTCCCTGTAGGCTAGTGGTTCTCAACCTTTTAATACTGCAACCCTTTCATACAGTTCCTCATGTTGTGGTGACCCCCAACCATAAAATTATTTTCGTTGCTACTTCATAACTGTTGCAACCCACAGGTTGAACTGCTATAGAGCCTAAGACCATCAGAAACACAGATATTTGCATTACGATTCATGAACAGTAGCGAAACTACAGTTATGAAGTAGCAACGAAAATAATTTTATGGTTGAGGGTCACCACAACATGAGGAACTGTATTAAAGGGTTGGGGCATTAGAAAGGTTGAGAACCACTGTTGTAGGCAATTAGTATTGTCTTTTTGACAGCAACATGGATATAAACAGATAAGGCTTCCAGCCACAAACTTAATTTTAATTTACCAGGTATAGGAGCTTCTCTTTTTTATACTTAGAGAGAATTGGATTATAATATCCAAATTAGTATGTATTTTACATGCTATAAGAATGAACATACTATCTACACTAATAAAAGAGAAACATGCTTATTGACCATATCTTCACAACACCCATAGCCAATCAGGAGTGAGTAACCAATAAAGATGGCGGTTAATTTCCATATACAGCCACCCCACCTCCAGCTGCTCTGGGCCTCTGAGCAGCGTAGGAAGGTGGAAAGGTGGCTGTGGACCAGAGCGATAATGGTGCTGGCAGCCAGGGAAAGGAAGGCCCATTCTGGCATGAATCTTCGTGTATCAGGCTTCTAGTATTTAATACAAAAGAGGGAAATTCTGTCTACTTCCCTTACACAAAGATGTGTAGAGGCATCAGTTGGGGCCCTTGTTAAAATGCAGATTCTAATTCGGTAGGTGTGGGCAGAGCCTGGGAGTCTACATTTATGACAATCTTCCAGGCAAGGCTAACATTGCTATCTAAAAACCACACTTTGTTTATCCAGGCACTACGTACTCCCTCTGTTTTTGTCCAGTTACTCTCTGTTGTGAGATCAGACACTCACATTGGATGAGACTTCATATAAGTCTAGAGACAACAAGAAATGCATTTCTTTTGATAAACATAAACAAAGAAATTTTTGCAGCTTTTATTGTACTCGGGAAATTTAACCAATAATAAAACTGAATTATAAACAATAACGGGTGGGTTATAATCCCAAAAAGGACCGCTTTGTCATGGAAGTCAAAGAAATCATAATTGTCCAAAGCCCATGTTTGGTCTGGCCCTGCAAAGGGATTAGGAGTGAGTTAATTAAATGTTTGACCAAATATAGCAGACTAATATATAAGCTGATATTTTTGTTAATCTTAAACTAGCATATTTTTCCATTGATTTTTAGGGAGAGTAGAAGAAAGAAGGAAAGCCTGAGAGAAACATTGATGTGAGAGAAACACATCAATTTGTTGCTTCCCGCATGAACCTGGGCCAGGGCCTGGGCCAGGTTGGAGCCCGCAGCCTAAGTATGAAGAACCACACCCGGGAACCTTTGGTCCACAGACGATGCTCTACCTGAGTCAAACTGGTTAGGGCAAGTTGATAATTTAGAAGAAATAGTGACAGAAAACTTTCCCTACCTGGTGAAAGAAATAGACTTACAAGTCCGGGAAGCACACAGAACCCCAAACAAGAGGAATCCAAAGAGGACTACACCAAGACACATCATAATTAAAATGCCAAGAGAAAAATACAAAGAGAGAATCTTAAAAGCAGCAAGAGAAGAACAGTTGGTTAACTACAAGGGAGTACCCATATGCCTGTCAGCTGATTTCTCAACAGAAACTATGCAGGCCAGATTGGAGTGGCAATAAATTTTCAAAGTGATGAACAGCAAGAACCTACAACCAAGATTATTCTACCCAGCAAGGCTATCATTCAGAATTGAAGGTCAGATAAAGAGATTCACAGACAAAAAAAAGTTAAAGGAGTTCTTCACCACCAAACCAGGATTATAAGCAATGCTGAAGGGTATTCTTTAAGAAGAGGAAGAAAAAGAAAAAAAAAACTATGAACAACAAAATGATAACAAATACATATCTACCAACAAGTGAATCTAAAAATCAACTGAATAAAAAAATTGATGAACAGAATGGACTGATGAATATAATAGAATCAAGGACATAGAAAGGGAGTGGATTGACAATTCTCAGGAGGAAGAGGGTGTGAGGGTTGGGGGAAGTCATAGGACAAAAATCTTATACCTACAGATGAAGACAGGGTAAGGGCATGGGGTGGAGTGGGGGATTGGGTGGAAGGAAGCTATTGGGGGAAAAAAGAGGGTGGAAGGAAGCTATTGGGGGAAAAAAGAGGAACACCTGTAATAATCTGAACAATAAAGATTTATTTTAAAAAAATAAAGATAAAAACTTCAGCTTGTTAATCTCCAAAATTTTAGGGCACTCATAAAATTTAACCGAATGAAAATAAGCAATCCAATTAAAAAATAGGCGAAGGACCTAAATAGACACTTTTCAAAGGAAGATATACAGAAGGCCAAGAGACATAAGAAAACATGCTCAAAGTCACTAATCATCCGAGAGATGCAAATCTAAACGACAATGCAGTAGCATCTCACACCTGTCAGAATAGCTATCATCAACAAATCAACAAACAATAAATGCTGGAGGGGATGTGGAGAAAAAGGAACCCTCGAGCACTGCTGGAGGGAATGCAGACTGGTGCAGCCTCTGTGGAGAACAGTATGGAGTTTCTTAAAAAAAAAAATGGAACTTCCATTTGACCCAGTGATCCCACTCCTAGGAATATATCCCAAGAAACTAGAAACAACAATCAGAAAGGATATATGCACCCCTATGTTCATAGCAGCACAATTCAACATAGCTAAGATTTGGAAACAGCCTAAGTGCCCATCAGCAGATGAGTGGATTAAAAATCTGTGGTATATGTACACAATGGGATACTATGCTGCTATAAAAAGAAGGAATTCTTACCATTTGCAACAGGATGTATGGAACTGGAGAGCATTATGCTAAGTGAAATAAGCTGGTCAGAGAAAGTTAAATATCACATGATCTCACTCATTTTTAGAACATAATGAGTAACATCAACTGAGGAACCAAAATAGAACCAGAGTCACAGAAGCATTGAACAGACTGTCCAGCCTATGAGGGAAGGTGGGGGTTGGGGGCTAACAGATCAACCAAAGGACTTGTATGAATACACAGACACAGGGAGGTGGAGGGTGAGGGCACATGGCGGGGTTGGGGATTGCTGGGGAGAGGTCAATGGGGAAAAAGACTTATGTAATATTTTAAACAATGAAAAAAGTAAATTAAAACAAGAAAAATATATGGGAACAACCTAAGTGTTCATTGACAGATGAATAAAGAAATTGTGGTAAATAAAAAAAATATATATAAAAAGCAGTGGTACATTTTTGCCCAATGGAATACTATGCAGCTATAAAAAGAAAGAACTCTTTATTAGGATCTCACTCATATGTGAAATCTAATAAATAAAATAAACTTATGAACAAAATATGTCCAGAGACATAGGAGCATGGATGAGACTGATGAATTTCAGAGGGAATATGGGGCAGGTGGGTGGAGAGTGATTAACTGAGGAGCTTATACTCATATATGGAAACATACACTAGATAAAGGCCTGGGAATGACAGGTGCCAGGTGGAGGGGGTGAATGGAAACACACACACACACACACACACACACACACACACACACAAAGGGGACATCTGTAATACTTCCAACAATAAAGAAGAAAAAAAAATATGTTTTTACTGATTTCAGAAAGAAGCAGGGCCAGGGAGAGAGAGCTAGAAACATCAGTGCTGACAGAGAATCATAGATTGGCTGCCTCCTTCATGCCCCACACTGGGGATTAAGGCCACAACTTCCGCAAGTGCCCTGACCTGGAATCAAACCATGACCTCCTGGTTCATCGGTTGCTCAACCACTGAGCGACACCATCTGGCCAGTATCCTCTTGTCTTAATTAATAAACATGAACATGTACTCAAAGACCAAGACTTTTCAAACTATTTTTTGCATTACATTGTATTTTAATGTTTATTATTCTTATCTCTTGACTGAGTCTTAAGCTTTTAGGTGGTAAGATTATGTCTTTTATCTTTATATCCCTAGCACCTAGACTGCCTAACATGGTAACAGTGATAGCCATCGTTACAGTAGGAATAGCAGCAGGCGCTAAGTGCCTGTCATGGTCCAGGCAGTTCACCGAACGCATTACTTGAATGATCTCACAAGGTAGGTACTATTATCCTCATCTTTACAAATGAGAAATTTGAGACTTAGGTCAGGTGAGTTTCCCAAAATCACAGAACTAGTAAGTGGCATAACTGTGTTTGATATCTGTTTGTTGAACTTAACTGTGCCCTACTTACTGAAAATCCAATTATTTAAATCCAGCCAATTAATGGTGAATGTTTTCATTTTCTAGTAGAGGAAACAGCCTTGGCTCTGCTTCCTGGGTCCATGAGGAGGGCGGCTTTCTGTCCTCTTTCAGAGCCTTAACCATTTCATCTCTGGTGATGTAAGGTGAAGCTGGCTAGAGTAATTGAGCATTTCAGGCTCAGGGCTCAACTATGCTGCCTTTTTCCTCTCAGGAGGTGCAGCCCATGGGGAAAAAGTCTCCTCTGCTCTCCCTGGGGGCTGCCTGCTCCCAGCCCAGGGCAGCTTGCTTTTGATTTTTATTAAAATACAATTGAAGTTATTTCTTCCAACTGGCTTCCTGTCTCTCTCACTATTTTCTTTTTTTAAATCTTTATTGTTCAGTTTATTAACTACATTGTTCCCCTTTTTTCCCCACTATAGTTCCCCACCACCCGGTACCCATCCCACCCTCTGCCCTCACCTCCCCCCCACTGTCCTCTCCCATAGGTGCATGACATTTGTCCAGTTTCTTGCTGCACCCCGCACACCCCTTTTCTCCCCAAGAATTGTCAGTCCATTCCCTCTCCATGCCCACGATTCTGTTATATTCACCAATTTATCCTGTTCATGAGATTGTTAATTCACTTGATTTTTAGGTTCATTTGTTGATAGATATGTATTTGTTGTTCATAATTTTTATTTTTACCTATTTCTTCTTCCTCTTCTTAAAGAATACCTTTTAGATTTCATATAATATTGGTTTGGCGGTGATGAACTCCTTTAGCTTTTTCTTATCTGTGAAGCACTTTATCTGACCTTCAATTCTGAATGATAACTTTGCTGGATAGAGTAGTCTTGATTGTAGGTTCTTGCTATTCATCACTTTGAATATTTCTTGCCACTCCAATCTGGCCTGCATAGTTTCTGTTGAGAAATCCGCTGACAATCGTATGGGTGCTCCTTTATGGGTAACTAACTGTTTTTCTCTTGCTGCTTTTAATATTCTCTTTGTCTTTTGCTCTTGGCATTTTAATTATGATGTGTCTTGTTGTGGTCCTCTTTGGATTCCTATAGTTTGGGGTTCTGTGTGCTTCTTGGACTTTTAAGTCAATTTCTTTCACCAGGTGGGGGAAGTTTTGGGGCACTATTTCTTCAAGTAGGTTTTCATTATCTTGCTCTATTTTTCTGGCACCCCTATAATTCAGACGTTGGTATGCTTGAGGTTGTTCCAGAGGCTTCTTATACTATCTTTAATTTTTTGGATTCTTTTTGCTTCTTGCTTTTCTGGCTGAGTGGATTTTGCTTCTTTGTATTTCAAATCTTTGACTTGATTCTTGAGGTCCTCTAAACTGCTTTTAGGTCTTTGTATAATATTTTTTATTCAGTCAGTGTATGCTCAATTTCTAGTTGGTCCTTTTTCATATCCTACAGGGTCTCATTCATACCCTTGAGGGTCTCGTTCATATCCTCAAAGGTCTCATTAAGTTCAGCGGCCTTTTCTAGGAGCCTCTTGAAAAACCTTATAACCATGGTTTTGAACTCTATGTTCAGTCTCCCCCTCCATTTCTTTCACATGTGATTTCTTTCCATGTCTCTGCATTTTAGCTGCTTCTCTGCATTGGTCAATTAGCTTTGTGTGGTAGATGTCCTCTAAGGGACAGTAGCTCAGCCTCCCCAGTTACCTGAGGTGGATACTCTTGCTGCAGCCCTTTATGGGTTGCACAGTATTTTTGAAGTTAAGCCAAGATTATTGTTGTTAGCACTGGGAGGGTTTGACCTCCAGGCCAGTTGGCTGTGAGGATCAGCTGTGCTCAGGCTAGATGGGCAGAGTCTCCGGGCTGAGCAGGCAGCCATGATTTCCTGTCAGCTCTGCCCTATCTGGCACCTGGGTCTCTGTGCCTGGAGGTAATGGCTCCATGCACCTCTGAGAGAAAGCTGCTGCTGAGCTCTACCCGCTGCTGGACAATTCAGCCTCTCCCCAAATGAGTCTGCACAGCCAAAGTCTCACCCAGGTTTGTAAAACAATGCAGTCCGGTGGTTTCCCTTCTTTCTTTTTTTTTCACTCCCGAATGAGAGAGCAAGTCATGAGTCCTCTCTGCGCGCTCACACGCTTGTGCAGTTCCCAAGTTTACGTGCCCTCTCCGCAAGCTTGTGGACCTCTGCAGCCCCCGAGTTTCAGCATGCTTCCTCCTTACTGTCCAGTTTCACCCAGTATGAGTGTGGGTTCCCCGGACCTCGCCCAGAACTGGGGGATCAGTGCAGTGGGACACCTTTGTCTCCCTCCCTGTTCGAGAAAACCAGCTGGGTATCCAGTTGCCTGCCCTATCCACTCATGCACACAGCTCCAAACTTCTGACTCCGCGTGTATCCTCAACTCTGCCCTCCACCCCTCCTCTGAGTCACAATGTCCTATCTTTACTTTTATTTGTGGAATTTCCACTCAGTCAGCTTTCCGGTGATTCTGGATGATGTTCGTTCTGTAGTTAGTTGTAGATTTGAAATTGTTGTGTGGGGCAGCAAGATAGGTGTTTACCTATGCAACTATCTTGGTTCCTCCTCTCCACTTTTCAAACTATTTTAAGCAGGTAGTCTCTTGTGATAGTGTTTCTACATCTAAGGGCAGTTATGATGGCTGTGGTGGCTGCTGATTTTTGAAAACTATAGTTCAATATTGGAGAAAATTACTTAAGAGTGGAGCCGGGCCAAGATTAATGATTTTTTCTTAGTAAACTGAAGTATAAAAAAATCCTTTTAACACTCACATTGTTTGCTTCTTTGCTTTATGCTGACTGTGTAACTTACTGAGTGCCTCCTTCTGTAAGACTGCCCTCTGAGGACTAACTTGCCAGAGGTACTAATTTCTACCGAAAGACACTGTCAAGTACAACTCTCTCATTTTTATTTTCAGTTCTTATTTTCTTTACTCATATGGAGCAACAGGAAGTAAGGGAGATAGACATTTGCTTGTAGGAGAGGAAATTTGTTAAATTCTTATCATTGGAAAAACTGCTTTTATTCATGTCTTATGAAGTAATCTTTAAGCAGATGCTTGAGAAAACGGTCAATGGAAGAAAGTTTTAATCAAGAGAAAATATAATAATATATATCCACAAAACGACCTGTATGCATTTGTTAATAGCAGTGTTATTTGTAACAGAAAAAAAGTGGAAATAATTTAAATGTTCATCAAAAAATGAAAAGACAAACAGTTATAGTAGGCTTATATATGGAATACTATTCAGCAATACAAAGGAATGAACTACTGATATATGCAACAATATCATGAACCTCAAATGCATTGTGATGAGTGATGGGAGCTAGACAAAATGTATACTGTATGATTATCCTATCTAATAAAAGATTTATATGCAAATTGACCATCACTTCAACACACGAGATGGCCACCCCCATGTGGTCAAAGGTGGCTGACCCCATGTGGCCACAAGATGGCCAGCAGGGGAGAGCAGTGGGAGGGACCAAGCCTGCAAGGGAGGGCTGCTGGGGATGATCAGGCCAGTAGGGGAGGGCAGTTAGGGGTGACCAGGCCTGCAAGAGGGGGCAGTTGGGAAGGATCAGGCCTACAAGGGAGGGCAGTTAGGGATTACCAGGCCAGCAGAGGAGGGAAATTGGGGGTGACTGGGACTGCAGGGGAGAGGGAAGAGCAGTTGGGGGTGACCAGGCCTTCAGAGGAGGGCAGTTGGGGGTGACCAGGCCTGCAGGGAGGGCAGTTATGGGCAATTGGGCTGGCAGGGGAGCAGTTATGCATCAGTCAGGCTGGCAGGGAGCAGGGAAGTGGTTACGGGGTGATCAGGCTGGCAGGCAGAAGCAGTTAGGGGCAATCAGGGAGGCAGGCAGATGAGCAGTTGGGAGCCAGTAGTGGATTGTGAGAGGGATTGGGCCTAAACAGGCAGTCAGACATCCCTAAAGGGGTCCCAGATTGGAGAGGGTGCAGGCTGGGCTGAGGGACACCCCTGCCATGCATGACTTTCATGTACCAGTCCTCTAGTAGTTATATAAAACTTTAGAAAACACAATCTAATACAGAAATACAAATCACTCTTTTGTGACAGCATGTTGGTGGTGTCTGGGACTGGGGTTGGAAGGAGAGATGCGCTGCAATGGGGCACAAAGCACCTCTGGGTGGGTTGATGGGGATGTTCTATATCTCATTATAGTGGTGGTCTTATACATGTATATATTATAAAAATTCATAGAAATATTTACTTTAAATGAGTACAGTTCATTTAATGTATACAAAGATTCAATAAATATTTTTAAAGTCTCTGAGAGCCTGGTATTGACCTTGTATCTCAATCAATGATGGTGGTAAATTGTGTTAGGACCACTGCTACTCTCATGAAGACTGAGATTGCCAATTTTACTGAATTATTGAGGAAAGTACTTTGCATTATGGGATCCCCCCGCCCCGGATACCTGCTGCAAAGAAGTCTCCAGCTTCTGATGGGGGTTGGAAGAGGCCTCTCTTTAAAAGTAAAAAAGAAGGTAAAAGAGGCATTCTTTGTCATGTAATCCATGGTTCTGTGAAGTAGTTGCCAGTGTTTGCATTTTTATACCTTTTTCTGGGCATGTGGGGGATAAGAACTAATTACAAGTGTCCCTAAGCCCCTATGTGTCCTTTGACCTCTAATAATACTTATGCATATGCCATGCATTTTCATTTTTCCAAGGGTAAGCAGAATGCTAGAATTATTCCTCATATGAAATTCAAATTAGCTTATAAATATTGCATTCTGATTTGAGTATTTGCCTTTAAATAACTTGAGCTTTTTAAATGGCTTATTTAAAAGAAAGATGAACAGTGATACTGGAGTACACATACAAGATAGGCATAAGGTACTTGTGCTTCGGATGTTGTGAAAAGACAGCTGAAATAATGCTTTCCTTTCCTTCAAATCCTGTGTAGAACAACTGCAATGGCTGTCATTATAGTTTCTCCTTGAAAGGAAGAATTAGTTCCACAAAAGATGAAAGAGAAATGACATATATTGAGCAGCTACTAAGTACCAAGCATTGTATCATTTGTTTTACAAACGTAGTATTTGTAGTGGTAGTCCCCTTTTACAGGTAAGGAAACTGTGGTTCAGAAAAGTTAAAGGACTTATCAAGAGCCCCTAAAGCAGTGGGTGGCAAACTCATTAGTCAACAGAGCATCAAACCACTGCCCGAAAGCATTGTCAGTTTGAAGGCAGCAGTTGAGGGCTCAGAAAATTTAGTAATTCCATGGTTTGGGGGGACAAAAGCTGGATTTCAAGGCTTTACAAGGAGGCGGAGCCTAAATACTCACGAGTTTCAGGCAGAAGTCTAGAAGGACTACACCTTAGGTAAAAGCGTGAACTGGTACATCAGCAACATGGTAGAATATGAGGTTCCTAAAATTTCCTCCTCCTATGGCTACACTGAATATATAGTTATACATTGGTCAATTCGTTCAGGAAAAAAATCCAGAAGCTGTCTGAGTGACTCCTATGCATTAGAGGACTGAAAAAACAGCCACACTGAAGTGGGTAGGCAAAGATGAAACACACGCATGCCATAAACCACAGGACTGTTACAGTGCCTTACAATTGGGATGGAGCCTCCCAATTCCCAGTTTCTCCAGAGAAGTTTTACAGATGCCATCAAAGGGGCTGACTCCCAAATCAAACAGCTCAAAGAACTGAATGGGCTTGACATTTAGAAGAAGTCTCTCAGGACCACAGCAAACCAAGAAGCAGTTTTTAAATGGGTGCATGAGCTTATCCCAATGGTCTTCCACTGGGATCAGTACAAAAAGCACAAGTAACAAACACAAAAATAAGCGAGACTACATTAAAACGAACAATCTTCTGCATAATAAGAGAAACAATTAACAAATGAAAGGGCAACAAATGAATAGGAAAAATATTTCCAAACTATCTATCTTGCAAGGGGTTAACATCTATAAGGTATAAGGAACTATATAACTGAATATCAAACAACTTCAAACAATCCAATTTTTTAAAAATGGGCAGAGGATCTGAATAAACATTTTCCCAAAGAAGACATGCAAATGGCCAATAAAGTACATGAAAAGATGGTGAACATCACTAACCATTAGGGAAAAAAAACGTTCAAACCACAATGAGATACCACCTCACACCGGTAATGATGGCTATCATAAAAAAGTGAAAGATAAGTGTTGGCAATGATGTGTCCAAAGGAAATAAAATCATATCTTAACAAGATATCTGCATTTCCACATTCATGTCAGCATTGTTCATAATCACTAAGATTTGGAAACAACCTAAATATCCATCAATAGATGAATAGATTTAAAAAATGCCACACACACACACACACACACACACACACACACACACACACACAACATCCACTGCCATTTGTGACAATGTGCATGAATCTGGAGGACATTATGCTAAGTGAAAAAAGAAAGTCAGCCACAGAATGAAAAATATTGCATGATCTCACTTACATTTAGATTTTTTTAAAAAGCTGAACTTACAGTAATAGACATTGGAAGAGTATTTACCAGAGGCTACGGCATGGGTGTAAAGCAGATAATTTTAAAAAAAGAAAGTAGAATGGTAGCTGCTATGAGCGGGGGAGAGGAGGTCATGGGAAGTTTTTTAATGAGAATAGAGGTTTTTTTGTAAGATGAAAGTTCTTAGATGGTAGTGATGGTTGCACAACAATATAAATGTACTTAATATACACAGCGCATAGACACAGACAATAGGGTGGGTGTGGGGTCGATGGAAAAAAAGGGGAACATCTATAACACTTTCAACAATAAAGATAAATTATAAATAAGTAAATGAATAAATATACTTAATACCACTAAAATATATGCAAAAATGGTTATGATAGTTTTATGCTATCTGTATTTTACAGTATCAAAAGAGTGAGCTGGTAGCAGACAAGCTCTCACAAAATGTAAACCAACTTCAAATAGGCTCAATCACAGATGAAATTAACACAACCTGTCCCCATCTTAACTTCCTGCCAGAAACCTAAGTAGATCATCTTTGGAGGAAGATAACACTATTTTAAGCTACACATGACTTTCTACCATTTAAAAAACACAATGTTCACTGTTCAATTAGTACATGTACAACCAAGCATGATAAAAAACAAGTTTATTTTAATATATGTCAGAAAATACGAACAGACCCACTAGAAACCCAGACATTTAGTCTTTAATTATATTTTAAAGTAACTGGTTAATATGTTCAATAAATTTCATGACAAGATAAATTTCAGCAGAAAACTGGAAGCTATAATAATCAATTAGGAATTTTAAAACTGAAAAGTATAGACACTGAAATTAAAAGAACTCAATAGATGGGGGATTTTCACAACAGGTTTAGAATTTGTCAAATTTTTATATTCCTTTCAGCTCAGAAATGATAATATACACAGAGGTTAATATAACTTTAATTTTTTAGTTCAACTGAGATAATTTTATTTTATAGTGAAGCCTCTGAGTGATAATTTTCCATCTTTTGAATACTGAAGGTAATAGTGTTAATGCAGCTAGCTAACCATGAGTAGAATAATAACATGTATAGTTATAAACACATTTAAAAATGACTGTGTTCATGATCAAGCCTGCAGAATTTCGTCTTGTCTGATGTTTTGCAGTTGGTTTAGCCAAGAAATGTGAATTACTTACACAATGCCACTGCAATGATAACTCTTCATGATTGCTGGATTCATTTCCATTACCAGTGGCAAGAATATAGAAATTGCTCTTGCTAATACTAATTTGTAGGGAAGTTAAATGTGAGCTCTGAACCTTGAAATCAATTTTTTAAGAAAAATAATTTAGCTTTATGATTCTTGAAGAAGTGCAATTTTCCACAATTACCTTTGAAACCCATTCAGCTAGTCTATTAATCTCTTCCCTAATTTAAAAATTTGAACCCATGAATGATTTTAAAATCAAAGGTATGTCCAATTCCTAGAATCTCCAGGTTCAGAATTCCTTTTATAAATCACTAGAGGCCCGGTGCATGAAATTCGTGCATGGGGGTGTGGAGGGGAGGTAGTTTCCCTCAGCTTGGCCTGCAAAGACACCAGCATCCTTCACCCCGGCCTCTAGCCAGAGGTTTCTCCCCTCCTTCCACACAGCCTCTGGGGAGATGCTTGTCCTGGGGCCTCCTCAGAGCCCTGGCCCATGACACCTTGCAGTGGTTCTTGGGGGCTTGCTCTTTCAGGTCCTGCTTCCCTGCCTGGTGTGGTGCACATCAGCTACCATGGGAGCCACACCTCAGGAGTTGCTCCTTTCGACCATACTACTTGTGAGTGTGAGTGTGAGTGTGTGTGTGGTGGTGGTGGGGGGGGGGAGGCATGCGGCCTCGGCAGCAGTGATTTGATGTCTATAGCATGCCCACTGGACACCCCACCACCAAGGCACCATGCTGGTCGCACCTGGAGTGTAGGCAAAAAGCTTCCAATCTGTGACTGGGGCTGCTGGGCTGTGACTGGGGGCTGCAAATGGAGGAGATCAGCACCCATAAGCCTCCATCAGCATCAGGAGCTGGAAAGATCCATTTTTCTGGTCCCCGCCCCCCCCCCCACGCGGCCAGGGTGCGGACACTGTGCTCGCTGCCCTGACCAGCCCATTCCCTCCCTCTGCGCTGCTGGGCGGGTGGGGCGTGGATGTTGAGCTTGCGCAGCTGCTGGCCAGAGGCCCCTCCTCGGCCAAGGAGCAGATGCTGTGCTCCCGTTGCCAGGGCGACGCCACCAGCTTCTGCTATGGGTGCTGCCATTTTGTTGCAGAGTGACAATTAATTTACATTTACTCTTTTATTAGATAGGATTCTTGTTGACATAATATCAAAATCATACCATCCTCTCCACTGTTCCACAATATAATGCCTCCAGTTCACAGTTTCTAATGTTAGCTAGCTGAATGAGGTGATTGCAAGTGACACACTGTATGAAAGGCTTATGATTTGATTGGAGATTATGTACTATATTTGAAACAAACCTGAAAATGTAATATTATTGTCCTTGTTTTGAGGATGGGAAAACGGAGGGATTCCAGACATTCTTATCATTTCTAATGGCACCTAACTAATAAGAGATAAACCTGAGATTTAAGCCTGCATGCGAATAGTTAAATCTTACCCCTGTGCTTGCTTGAATGTCTACTTCTACTCCACTATCATTTAGAAACATTTTTCCTCCTGGGGTCTACATTTATCTGAGAACTTTAGGTTCCCTTTTATGATTAGTAATTGAATGGTACTAAATAAACACCATCTTAAATAATATAGCTCTGCAGGTCATGTTTTCATTTTAAAACCATTTTTGGTCTAGAAAGCCAATTTGAATGACTGTGGGTTTTTTTTTTCTCAAGGTTTATAATAATTGCAAGGAAATCATTCAGTTCAGAGTTAGGCAAGTTACATTGCCTCAGGTGTATAACTCTACATCATGGGCACAGTAGACTGACAAGGAGAATAGAAACTCGTTAAAGAATAAATTAAATCACTGTCTTCAAGGAAATTGCAATCTAGTAGATGGAATGTGATTTTCAAAAAATATGTAGAAACACAGATTTAAATGTGTGTGTAACCTAGGATTATTTTAAGCCCATTTACACGTTTACCTTGGGGAATTTTAGGATTCTTGAGCACAATTTGCATGAGGTTTTCTAAGTACTGAAGTCAAAAGAGGATTTTGTTAGCTGCCTTTGTATCCAGACCCAGCATATACTTAGATTAAGCATTTCCAGGAGGCAATAATCTCCATGTTGTTGTTCCTTTAGAGAGAGACTCTTGGGAATGTCTAAGGAACATGCTCTATTCACAATGCCTAATAATTTGCTCCTCAGGGATCGTCCTGGATTCTTGCTAAGAAGGGCCATTGCTGACAGCTTCCTCACCATTAAACTACATTATTTAATTTCCTCAAAAGAAGCGGCAGCAAAAATGAAAGTGACTCAAATCTGGACATTTTAAAAAGAACAATAACAGATCTTAACAACATTGCCCAAGGTAAATGGCCTAGAGTGTATCCTGAGATAGCTATCCCAAAAGAAAATGGACAAGGGTATGGGACTTGTAAAAAGTGTTAAAGTGGTCTAATTTACAGAAAGATCCCTTTATTAACTTTTGGTCGGGAATATGTTTGTATATTTTCAGAAAACAACTCAAAGACCATTGGGTTCCTGCAACAATGAGGAACTGACAGGTCTGTTCCAACCATGAAGACAGTCCAGAGATGGAAGACGCTTATGACACCTTGCCATGCTAGCAGTCAGCAGCTGTGCATTGCTGCAGGCAGCCCAGGACCATACCAGAGAGGGTGGAACCTGCATTGCCACCATTTGTCCACCATCCAGATACCATTGCTGACATGTACACACAAGGAACTATTTGACATTGAAACTGGGACTCAGAACAGTTGGACATTGAAACTGAAACTCAAACGTTTTTTATTCTTATACATTTATTTCCAGTATGTAGATGCAAGATCTTTTTAAAGAAAAGAAACAGGGGGAAAAGATTGATATAGAGGCAAAGCAGCATTGAACAGACTGTCAAACTATGGGGGGAAGGCTGGGGAGGGGAGGGGGCCGGGGCTGTAAGAGATCAACCGAAGGACTTGTATGTATGCATGTAGGCATAACCAATGGATACAAGACACTGGGGCGGGGGGGGGGCAGGTGAGGACATGTGCTGGGGGGTAGGGGAGGTTGAGGGAAGGACAATGGGAGGAAAAAGGAAAACATATGTACTACTATTTGTAATACTTTAAAGACTAAAAAAAAATTAAAAAATAAAGTGGTAGGCCTGAAAGAATCAGGATGCCAGTGTATCTAGGAGGGTAACTGAATGTATATAATAAAAAACTTTATTATTTGAGTCTCAGATTTTTCAGCAATTGAGACTAATGGGAGAAGATATAGAAGTCTAGAGAAAATGGACAGAAATATTCAGGAAAAGCAACTTTCTGGATAAGATCTCTCTCTCTCACACACACATAAACATACACACATACACACACACACACACACACACACACACACACACACACACACACACGACCTTGTTTTATACATTGATCACCCACACAGAAGGGGAGAACAAGAGGCCAGGAGTGGGAAGAAAGAAGCCTTTATTGTACCAAAGAGCAGTCAGCTAATGAGGCAATTCCATGGGAGTAAGCTGGATGCAACTTCCTGATGTTTGCATTCATTCTGAGAGCTTCAAAGAACCACTGGTAGTTTTAAAGTATAAATAATGATCGCTAAGAGGAGATTAAAGACTTGAGATAGACTATGAGATCACTCTCTGATAATGCTGTGTCTTGGCCATTGAATTCCAAATAACCCATGCTTTGGAACTAGAATCTTCTTCAGATTTAAAATTATATGTTAAACCAGTATTGTCAACATAATTTAAAAATCATACCATCATTCATGTCCCCCAATATAATAATTCTAACTTAGTTATTAATTTCAAGAGGCAAATGATGATTTTAATTTTAATCCTATCTAATAAAAGAGTAATATGCAAATTGACTAGACCTCTACTATAACCACAAGCTATGCCCACCAGCCAATCAGGAGAGAGTATGCAAATTAACCCAACCAAGATGGCTGTGGCCACAGAGAGAGCAGGAGGCTTGGATTTTCCTGGCAATGGAGGAAGCCAACATTTCTGCCTGCCCTGGCCTACCTTGGCCTCCACTTAAGGTTACAAAGTTTCAATTATAGAAGGTAAATAAATCCCAACAAAAATGGCTGCACCCACAGAGCAAGCAGGAGGCTTGCCTCTGCTCAAGGCTACAAAGTTTCATTAATAGAAGATAAATAAATCTCAGATCCAAGGGCCTCTGCTTGGGTTACCAGGAGGCATGGCCAGACTGCAAACCACCACAGGCCCCTCACCCAGGCTGCTTCACGCCCCAAGGGAAACCTCATCCTGATCTGCGACACCCTTCAGGGCAAACCAGCTGCCCCCCACCCAGGCAACAGGCCTCTATCCTATCTAATAAAAGACTAATATGCCAATTGACTGTAACTCCAACACACAAGATGGCTGCTCCCATGTGGTCAAAGATGGCTGCACCCATGAGGACACAAGAAGGCCACCACAAGATGGTCAGCAAGGGAGGGCAGTTGGGAGGGACCAGGCCTGCAAGGGAGGGCAGTTGTGGGTGATCAGACCAGCAGGGGCAGGCAGTTGGGAGGGACAAAGCCTGCAAGGGAGGGCAGTTGGGGGTGATGAAGCCTGCAGGGGAGGACAATTAGGGGTGACCAGGCTGGCAGAGGAGGAAAGTTGGGGTGACTGGGCCTGCAGGGAAGGGCAGTTGGGGGGGACCCAGGACTCAGGGGAGAGCAGTTGGTGGGGACCATGCCTGCAGGGGAGGGCAGTTAGGGTGACCAGGCCTGCAGGGGAGGGCAGTTAGGGTGACCAGGCCTACAGGGAAGGGCCGTTAGGGGCAAACAGGCTGGCAGGAGAGCAGTTAGGCATCAATCAGGTTGGCGGGGGAGTGTTTAGGGGGTAGTCAGGCTGGCAGGCAGAAGTGGTTAGAGGCAATCAGAAAGGCAGGCAGGTGAGCAGTTGGGGGCCAGCAGTCCTGGATTGTGAGAGGAATGTCTGACTGCCCGTTTAGACCCAATCCAGGTGGGATCAGGCCTAAATGGACAGCTGGACATCCCTTGAGGGGTCCCAGATTTGAGAGGATGCAGCTTGGGCTAAGGGTCACCCTTCTCACCCTCCACTCCCACCCCATGCAAGAATTTTGTGCACTGGGCCTCTAGATAAACAATAAAAACTATAAAACTTCTACTTCATGCCATTAGAAAATAACTGATCCTTGACTTACTTTCTTGTCAAGAATAAATAATTTGGACAAAATATATGTGGCTACTATTTTCAGGCAATGAATAGGCAGTGTAGTACTATAATCCTTAAAAGAAATAAAATTCACAAGGTTAACTCCATAACCATCCCAGCTTTTTCCCTATGAATTCTGACTTGCCTCTCAGTGGAAGGTGGAGCCAAAGCTGATCAGCTGCCTTAACTAGCCAGTAATTGGAGTTCTGGGCTGCTGAAGAAACTGGAATTTGTGGCACTAAATTTTTTTAAAAAGCTGTGAAAAAGGGTGGCATCAAAGTTGGCAGGGTCCCAGGCTAAAACTGGGCTACACATAGGTAGAACATGACTCTGCTGTGCTTATCAGTGTTTGTATGTTATTGGGTTGATTGCTAAATAGAGATACCAGGGATCATGCAGTGCTATGAGATACTGGTATTCTAGCCTAGACACAGATAAGAAATCCAAGTGAGCACTTCAGGCATTCAATTGAGAAGCTCACACCCCAGGGGTAAGGCCATATCCTAGAATAAGGCACAGGAAGTTAAAGATCCATTCCAACAGAATAAAACTAAGCCCAATAGGACCTAAATATTCAGTAACTAAAGAGATTTTTTTCCGAACAAAATTCAATGATCTTTAAAAGAAGACATAATATAAACTCTAATCAATTTATCACTTATAATATATAGCGTAAAAATCCTAGACATGCAAAGGGGCAAGAAAGTGTGCCCCATGTCACAAAAGTAGAAAAGTAGCCGTCAATAGAAACAAACCCTAAGAATACACAATTGGTGGAATTAGTGTACAAGGAATTTACAGAAGCTATTATAAATATGGTTTTTAAAACCTAAAGGAAAAGACTGTTGTAATGAATGACTATATGAGAAATCACAGTAGATAGTTATAAAATGAGCCCTATATAAGTGTTTTATAACTTACAAGTATAATACCTGATATAAAGAAGTCATTGGATGAGATTTACAGCAAAATGGAGGTGGCAGAAGAAAGGATTCTTGAAACAAGAAAGAAGATTAAAAATAATTCAACAATATCAAATAGCCTAACATAATTGGGATTGAAGAGAAGAGAAAGAGAATGAGGCAGAAAAAAATATCTAAAGAAAAAATGACTGAAACACCATAACCTTTCTAATTTAAGGATCTCAGGGAAGTCCAAAAAATTATAGATATATAAATACATATAACTGTGCACATCATAATCAAACTATTGGCTTCTCATCATAAAAAAGAACACCTTAATTCAATGAAATGACATTTATGATGAAAGAAATAGGAAAACAAAAGAGATTTTAACATCTAAGGAAAACATACTTCAAAAGAGGATAAAACCTAGATATTTTAAGGTAAGAAAAGGCTGGGAGAACTTGTTGCTATCATATCTGCTCTGAAAGAAATATTAAAGAAAGTTCTTTAAAATGGAGTGAAATGACAAAAGAATGAAGTGAAATGTCTCAGGTTTACAAGGATTTACCATAAAAACGTGAAAATAAAAAGGTAAATATAAAAGCCTGCATTGTTTTGTACTTTATATCTCTCTATATAAAAGCCTAAGATAACTTTTGACCATTAGCTATGATGGGCACTGACCACCAGGGGACAGATGCTCAACACACAGGCATGGAAACATGGAACAGACTGATGAATCTCAGAGGAAAGGCAGGGTGTGTGTAGGGGGGGGAGATTAACCAAATATATCATATTATATTAATTATATTATATTATATTATATTATATTATATTAATTATATAGAGGCTTGGTGCATGGATTCATGCACCAGTGGAGTCCCTAGGCCTGGCCTGCAGGGATTGGGCCAAACCTGGCAGTCTGACATATCCCAAGGGTTCCCTGATTGTGAGAGAGTGCAACCCAGGCCAAGAGACCCCATGCACTGTGCTTGTAGTTTCATAGAAAAAAACTAACTTGTTAAGATAAAATATTGTGACTTTTATTATATTTATGTAAATATAAAATAAGTGATGATGGTATAATGATGGGAAAGAAGGAATTTTGATGTTGAATGCTTTTATAATTTACATTAAGAATTACAATATTATTTTAAGTATTTGTAATAAATTAAGTATGCATGTTATATTCCTAAATCAATGGTCTTGTTTAGGAATGGTTTTGCCTTCCAGGGGACACTGGACAATATATGGAGACATGTTGGTTGTCAAAACTGGTGGAAGATGCTACAGATGCTACTGGCACATAGTTAAGTACAGGCCAAAGATGTTACTTATCATCCTACAGTGCACAGGACAGATTCCATAACAGATAATTATTTAACCCAAAATGTCAATAGTGCTGGGGTTGAGAAGCCCTGCTCTAAAACAAGCACTAAAATGTGAAGAGATTGATGGTTTATTTTGCTTTTGATATAGTCCCATTTGTTTATTTTTTCTTTAGTTTCTAATACCCTAGTAGCTCTATGGGTAAAGACACTGTTTCGGCATATGCCTGAGATTTTGCTGCCTGTGGTCTCCTCTAATATTTTTATGGTTTCCATCTTATGTTTAAGTCCTTTATCCATTTTGAGTTTATTCTTGTGTATGGTATAAGTTGGTGGTCTAGTTTCATATTTTTTGCATGTATCTGTCCAATTTTCCCAACACCATTTATTGAAGAGATTGTCTTGACTCCATTGTATGTTCTTGCCTCCTTTGTCAAATATTAATTGAGCATAGTGGTTTGGACACAAGAAAGCCCACTGCATGGGAGAACATATTTGCCAATGTTATTATCAGTAAGGGTTTAATCTCCAACATTTACAGGAAACTCATACAACTTAACAAAAGAAAGATAAACAACCCAATCAAAAAATGGGCAACGGACCTAAATGGATACTTTTCAAAAGAGGACATAAGGAAGGCCAAGAGACATAAGAAAACATGCTCAAAGTCACTAATCATTTGAGAGATGTAAATCAAAATGACAATGAGGTACCATCTCACACCTGTCAGAATGAATATCATCAAAAAATCAACAAATAATAAGTACTGGCAAGGATGAGGAGAAAAAGGAACCTTCATGCACTGCTGGTGATAATGCAGACAGGTGCAGCCACTGTGGAAAACAGTATGAAGTTTCCTAAAAAAACCTAAAAATTGAACTCCCACTTGACCCAATGATCCCATTTCTAGGAATATATCCCAAGAAACTAGAAACATCAATCAGAAGGGACATATGCACCCCTATGTTCACAGCAGCACAATTTACAACAGCTAAGCTTTGGAAACAGCCTAAGTGCCCATCAGCACATGAGTGGATTAAAAACTTGTGGTACATCTACACAATGGAATACTATGCTGCAGTAAAAAAGAAGGCATTTTTACCATTTGCAACAGGATGTATGGACCTGGAGAGCATTATGCTAAGTGAAATAAGCCAGTCAGAGAAAGATAAATATCACATGATCTCACTCATTTGTGGAATATAATGAACAACATAAACTGATGAACAAAAACAGATCCAGAGACAGACAAGCATCAGTTAGACCATCAAACCTGAGAAGGAAGGTAGGGGAGAGTGGAGGTAAGGGGGAAGATCAACCAAAGGTTTTGTGTGCATCCATATGAGCTTAACCAATGGACACATACCCAGGGCAGTGAGGGCATGAGTGAGGGAGTGTGGTTGGGGGGAAATGGGGGAATAAGGACACATATAAATAAAAAAATAAAAATATTTGTGAAGAGGTATTATGCAGGAATTAAAGTGGAATAATACAAATTTTTAATCCAAAAGAAGAAGAGGAATAGATGAAGAAAAAGCAAATAGGACAGCTAGTAGGCAAATACCTAGACATTAGGCTTAAACCAAATTTTATCAATATTACATTAAATGTAAATTAATTCAACACTCCAAATAGAAGGCACAGAATTATAGACCAAATAAAAATGCAAGACCTAGGAAAAAGCAACCTAAGTACAAGGGAAAAAACAAAAAAAAACAGTTTATGTACAAAGATAGGCTGGCAATTTTTTTTTTAAATGGGAAATATATGTTATGCAAACATTAAGCATCAGAAAGCTGGTATAGCTATATTAATAGCTGATGAAATAAACTTCAAAAAAGGGATCATTAAAATAAATAAAGAGGATTATTCCAAAATGATAAGCCAGTTCATCAGAACACACAGTCTTAAATAACAGAGCTTTAAAATGCATGATGTTTGCCCAGCCAGAGTGGCTCTGTGGGTGAGGATCGACCTATGAACCAGGAGGTCATGGTCTGATTCCCAGTCAGGGCACACTCCCGGGTTGAGGGCTCGATCCCCAATGTGGGGTGTGTAAGAAGCAGCTGATCAATTATTTTCTCTCATCATTGATATTTCTAACTCTTTTCTTTTCCCTTCCTCTCTGAAATTATATATATATAGGCTGCATGGATTGGGTTGAAACCCACAGTGCAATACCACCTGCAGCTCCTACCTGTTACAAGTGGCTTGTGGAAATCAGATCTTTGACACCCCCTGAGAGGTCCCAAACAGAGAGAGGGCACAGGCCAGGCTGAGGGACCCTGCCAGAGTACAATCGGGCCAGGGAGGAACCACAGGAGGGCTCCAGGATGTATTTGGCCCATTTTGCTCAGTCCCAATCAGTCCTGGACCCCAGTAGCAAGCTAATTTACCAGCCAGAGCATCTGCCCCCCTGGTGGTCAGTGCATGTCATAATGACTGGTTGACCAGTTGACTGTCTACCCCTTGGTGTTCAGTGTATGTCATAGGGAGCAGTTGAGCAGCCTTAGCATATCATTAGCATATTATACTTTCATTGGTTGTTTGGTTGTTCTGCTGTTCATTCTAGTTGCATATTACTCTTTTATTATATAGGAGATATATTGAGAGACTAAAGCAAGAAAGAGAAATTCACAATAACAGCTGGAGAATTTAGACCCCTTTCTCAGGAATTAAGTAGATAAAAATACCCCCCACAAAACAGTAGGGATAAAGGAAATCTGAATAAGACTATCAGTGACCTTGAAGTAATTAGTATTTATAGAAGACTTATGCTCCCAAATTAAAGAATACACATTTGAGTTTTTGTTTGTTTTTTAAAGTTCATTTTTGTTTATTTTTTAATATAAATAACTAAATAAAATAGAACAAGTATAACAATACACTGGAATAAAAGTTATGTGAATGTGGTCTCTCTCTCAAGTAATTTTTATTATTTTCAGCCCAAGCCTACTACTGAATCTGGGTAGCCATCCTTGCTTGCAGTAAATGGCTTGGTATCACTCGTTTCAGGGGCTTGCTTGCTGAAGTCTTTGTATGGGTTCAATGCTTTCCAGTGCAACATGGTGCCACTGAAGCTGTAACTTCTGCAGTTCCAGGTGCAACAGAAAAATTAGCATGAATTTGTTTTTCCTTCTTCACAATTTCATCAATAGAAGATTCATTCTTACCATAGTCTTAGCAAGCCCAGCAAACATATTTTTTTCTTTCGTTACAGAGAAATTTCATCTTTCTACATAAAAGAAGCACTTTATAGCTTATTTTTAGCATATCCGAATTGCCAGCATCACTTATCTTGTGCTCTGGGGTCATTATTAAATAAAATAAGGGTTATTTAAACACAATTAGTGCAATAACAAGACAGTCAAATCTGATACCCAAGACAGTTACTGACTACACAGGTGGTGGCTTACAAAGCGTGGACACCTTGGACAAAGGGATGATTTACATCTGTGTGGGATGGAGTTGGGCAGTGCAAGTTTTTTCAAACTACTCAGAATAACACACAATTTAAAACATATGAGGTGAGACCATATGACCCAGAAATTCCTCTCCTGGGTATATACCCAAAAAACTTGAAATCATGTATTTGCAGACATATGCATTCTTATGTTCATTGCAGCATTATTCATGGTGGCTGATACATGGAAATAACCAAAGTGTCCTGTGATAGAGGATTGGATAAAGATGTGGTACATACATCCAAAGGAATACTACTCAGCCATAAGAAAGGATGAAATACTGCCATCTGCAACAACATAAATGGACCTTGAGAACATTATTCTAAGTGAAATAAATCAGTCAGAAAAAGCTAAGAACCATATGATGTCAGTCATATGTGGGATAGAAAACTGAAACTCAGGAACACAAACAGCAGAGTAGTAGTTGCCAGAGGGAAGAGGGTGGGGAGAGAAGGGGGTGCTAATACATGGTGACAGGAGTAGATTTGACTTTAGGTAGTGGGTACACAGTGCAATATACAGATCTTATAACATAGAAACCTGCACCTGATACCTATATGATCATGTCATCCAATGTCACCCCAATACATTTAAATAAATCCTATATAATATACAATAAAGAGGTAATACGCAAATTGACCATCACTCCAACACACAAGATGGCTTCCCCCATGTGGTCAAAGATCCTGCCACCATGTGGATACAAGATGGCTACCACAAGATGACCAGCAGGGGAGGGCAGTGGGAGGGACCAGGCCTGCAAGGGAGGGCAGTTGGGGGCAATCAGGCCTGCAAGGGAGGGCAGTTAAGGGGGATCAGGCCTGCAGGGGAGGGACCAGGACACCAGGGGAGGGCAGTTGCAGGGAAACCAGGCCAGCAAGGGAGGGCAGTTGGGGTGACCAGGTCTATAGGGGAGGGCAATTAGGGGCAATTGGGCTGTCAGGGAGTAGTTAGGTGTTAATCAGGCTGGCAGGGGAGTGGTTAGGAGGTGATCAGGCTGACAAGTAGAAGCAATCAGGGGAAATCAGGCATGCAGGCAGGTGAGCAGTTGGGAGCCAGCAGTCCTGGATTGTGACAGGGATGTCCCAGAATGGAGAGGATGCAGGTTGGGCTGAGGGACACCCTGCCCCCCATGTTGCACAGATTTCATGCACAGGGCATCTAGTAAATAAATAAAATGCATGACAAAAAATAATAAAATGCACCTTTATAGTTTAAAATAAAACTTATGAGTAGTTTATTTTTGGAATTTTCCATTTAATATCTTTGGATAATATTTGACCACCAGTAATTTAAACTATGAAAGTAAAATTATAAGTAAGGGAGGTTAGTGGACTAAGGTAGATGAGAAAAAGCATTTGACAATAAATAAAACAGCATTAATGAATCTCAAAAACATTATGTTGAATGAAAAAAATGAACACATACTTTATGTTGAGAACATACAAAACTAATCAATGATGATAAAATGAGAACAGTGGTTATCTACTGGAATGTAGAAAGTGATTGAAAGGGGGCATGAGGGAAGTTTTTAAAGTGATGAAAATATTTTATATTTTAATTGAAGCATTGGTTGCATGGGTGTATACATTTCTCAAAACTAAGCAGATTGTACCCTTAATATTTGTGCATTTCACTGTATGTAAATTTTACCCCAATTTTTTAAAACTCTAAGGAAAAATTATTTTGGGGCCAGATAATGATCAATCCTGCAAGCCAGGTTAATGAGTTTGGACTTTATGCTACATGCAGCAGGACTTCAATAGAGATTCTGAACCAGGGACTGAATATATTTATTTTTTAAGGAACACATTTCTGACAAAAGTGTAAAAGAAAGACTGGAGAGAGTAACTGAAGACTATTACAAATCCTGGCACTAAAGTGACGAGGCATGAAACTAGGGCAATAGAAGTGGGTGTGAAAGAGTTAACAGATGGGAGAAACATCAGAGAGTCAATATCAATGGAAATGTGTGTTGTGGTTGGAGAAAGATAAGGCGTTCAGGATGGTTGTCATTTGCCAAGATAAAGACCACAGATAGGTGTGTTTTTATTGGGGAAAGAAAATTAAGTTTTAAGGGAGCAGGAAATAGGTTCAGTTATAGATGAGGTCCAGCTGCCTGCCGGACCTCCATGTGGACTTTTCCAATCAGCACTTGGAGGTATAGATATAGAGCACAGGAGAGTGTCCAGGACTGGGAGCCGGGGCTAGAGATAAAGATTAGGTAGCTTAAGAAAATGAGCAGAGTGTGCCAAACCTGGTTTGGCTCAGTGGATAGAGCGTTGGCCTGTGGACTAAAAGGTCCCAGGTTCAATTCCTGTCAAGGGCATGTACCTTGGCTGTGGGCACATCCCTAGCACGGGGTGTGCAAGAGGCACTGATCGATGTTTCTCTCTTATCGATGTTTCTGACTTTCTATCCCTCTCCCTTCCTCTCTGAAAAATCAATAAAATATATTTTTTAAAAAAGAAAAGAAAATGAGCAGAGTGGGAGGGCTAAAGGCAGTGCTACAACAGGGATCTCAAACCTGATAGCCTGCACCAAATTTGAGAATTTTGAGAAAATGTATAAAGCTTCTAGACACTAAAAATATAACCTGCTCAGTTTCACAAAACCCTAAATGCCTTTCACGTCTTAATCTTACAGACTCCCGTCATTTTCCCCACCATCTACCACTGATAGCACATAAGAGGGACAAAGGAGGGTAGATTTGATGATAACTAACAGGGGCCAATTCTCAACATCCTGCCAGGAGCCAGCTTAGGTTTGAAGAAATATAGTAGAGTTCACAATATAGGGCAGTGCAAGTGGCCCCTTTAACAAGCTTTAGGAGTTTGGAGCTGAGTGTCGCAAAATGCTACATGGCAGACAGCATTCTATGACTCTTCAATTTACATATTATTAATCATTTGACTATCAGGTGAAAACCCACCTAAAAACCCTCCTGCTTCTTGTTCTGCTGATAGCTATGGCAGCAAGAGGTGGTGATGAGTCCTTAAAGTGGCATTCATGGTGGCAATGGTCAAATGTGTCTCTGAGCCCTACAGCTTTGTGTTGAAGGAGCATCCAATGGACGGAATGTACAGAACAGCTAACTTTAAAGGATCGCTTTATAAAGCATATGACTTTCTAACCAGTGTGTTGTATACCTGAAACTAACACAGAATAATATTGGATATAAGCTGTAATTAAAAAATAAAAATAAATAAATAAAATAAAATTTAAAAAGCCAGAGAAAAGGATCCAATGGCGCTTAGAGAGAAGAGATGGGAGAAAAAGAAGAAGAAAAGGGTTTCAATATGGAGTATGCTCAACAATATTGACTGATGCCACGAGGTTAACAGGATGAATACTTGGAATTGATTATTATATTCAGAAAATAGGATGTTGTTAGAGACAATTAAGGACCAACTGCCACAAAGTTATGAAAATTGGACTGCAGGGAGCTCAAGACTATAGGGATAAAGAGTAGGCATCAGCCCTAACCCGTTTGGCTCAGTGGATAAAGTGTCGGCTTCGGACTGAAGGGTCCCATCCTAGGTTCAATTCTGGTCAAGGGCATGTACCTTGGTTGCAGGCACATCCCCAGTGGGGAGTGTGCAGGAGGCAGCTGATGGATGTTCCTCTCTCATTGATGTTTCTAACTCTCTATCCCTCTCCCTTCCTTTCTGTAAAAAATCAATAAAATACATTTAAGAAAGAGTAGGTATCAAATATACCTCTTATTTTGGAAAGGCTGTGGGGGATAAAGAACACGTGTGGGGGGATGGGGGGAGAGTAGCCTGCAGAAGAACCAGGACTTAGGAAGATTTACTTAGGATCGAGATTTACTTAGGATCGAAGTAAAAACCGAAGAAAGGATAAAGGATAACCAGAAATGGGAGGCAGGGAGCAGGAGAAAGAATGTGAAAACCGTCCTAGCTGGTTTGGCTCAGTGGATAGAGTGTTGGCCTAAGGGCTGACGAGTCTCCTGTTTGATTCTGGTCAAGGGCACATGTCTAGGTTGCAGGCTCAATTCCCAGTAAGGGACATGCAGGAAACAGTTGATAAAAGATTCTCTCTCATCATTGATGTTTCCATCTCCCTCTCCCTTCCTCTCTGAAATAAACAAAAAATAATTTTTAAAAAATAGAAGAATATGAAAACCAACCAGCCCTCTAGACATTCCATGGATCAGGACAAGAAGCTCTTTTCCTTGGCAAGCTTCTCAACTCTCTTACCCTTCTTCAGTCCCTCTAGTCTGTTACAAATGGGTGGTCCATATGTACTCCCAAACTCAACATACTCATAACCCAGCAACTCACTATTTCTAAAACATTTTTCTCTCTCATGCTTTTCATATTTCATCTAACCACATTCTCTTCCCTGTACTGGTAAATAAGGCCCTATACTTGTGTGTGGCACACCAGAAATATTTAAGTGTAATAAGAAGATACAGGGCTTGAATTAAATCATATGCATCTCATAGCTTTTAGGGACGAGGCCCTCTCATTCACCCACATGACTTCTAGCCAATTTCAAGGAGTCTGTTTCCCATAGCCTGGAATTTAGATCCTCTCCTATGGAGCTTCATAATCAATGCAGACCTCAGCTTAATGTTCTCCAAAAGTTGAAAACTTCCATGTTGACTTGAGCTGTCTTGAAAATGCAACCAATATGAATGTCAGCTGATGGATGAGAGGCCTGAGTGCCCATCCAATACACAGTGGAATGATAAACATGGCAGAATTATGGATAGCTAAATCCATACACTTCTTATCCTTGTTTCCCTTGATTACCTCCCTAATATATGAAGCTTCTTCTGACCATCTTCTGCTACATTTGCATTTTCAGAATGTTCCATGCCTTCCCGATCCCATTCCAAACTCCCAGTGACGCCTCCATGCCTCCACAAACTTTCCATGCACCCTTAAGAACTCCCTTTTCGGTGGTTACAATCTTCCCATTGCATCCTCTTCTTGGAAAGTCCCTCCATCTCCTTGTAGAAACTTACAGCCAGTGCTCTCCCCAAAGACTCAGCTTTACCTAATCCCCTCTCAAGTAGAGACTACTTCTTTTTCCACTCGTCTTCAGTTCCCCCTGATGCTTTCAGGACACTGTTCTTCTATCTTGCTGGGAAAAAAAACCACATTGATTTTCATGCCACTGGCTCATTATGGAAGACTGAAATTCAGCCTTGTTTTCAGTTACTCTGTATGCTCACCTATTTATTTTACATTAAAAACAACTTGTCCAAAAGAAGTCTTTTTTATAATTATTATTTTTTGTTTAAAGTATTACAAATAGTAGTACATATGTCTCCTTCCCCTCCCATTGACCTCCTTCCAGCCTCCCCTACCCCCCAGCACATGCCCTCACCTGCCCCCCGCCCCAGTGTCTTGTATCCATTGGTTATGCTTATATGCATGCGTACAAGTCCTTTGGTTGATCTCTTTCAGCCTCCCCCCAACCTCCTCTGCCTTCCTGCTGTATGTCCCTAGTTCTAAGAGACTCTGTATTTTCTGTTACACTGTCCAATTAAAGCTAGATCACCATGATTATAGTAAGCAGGTTAATTATTCCAAGAATGATGAGTAAATTCAACCTCCAGTGGTTATTATTCAATGTTAAATGCAGCCTACATAGTTCACAGCAATTCAATCCACATAGTTCACAACTTTAAGTAAACAAATCCTGCTCTCTATGCAAACATCTCAACAAATGTAGTTTCTGATAACAAACATTGGTAATTTAAGGCTACAGGTTCTTAGAACTATTTTTTAAAAAAATCTCTCAATGTTGTATGTAAATCCTCTACCATTTTTAGTAATTAGAACTAGACAAAAATTTTACTTTATGATGAGAATGTATTGCATGAATATACATTTAATGCAAATTTTATGCTGATTGGCATGTAACTCTTCCCTATCCTTTATTCTTATCTATTTAAATAAAAGATAATAGTGAATGTAGTAGATTGTATGCACAAAGTACTTGTGTCTACAATTATTTACTTAAAGTTTTCCATTAAGATATTCTAAGGACTTAGAGCCTATGAATAATTTTACACAGGTGGATTCAAATTAATCAAATAATTATTCATTTTAATTTCCACAGGCTAAACCACTTTCCTCTTTCTCATTGCTACCATCTATTAATTTCCTGGCCCTGCCCTTATTCCATTTAAGATATTAATACATGTATCATGATTTCCTGTGTACCCAAACATCTGCCTTTACCTTGAGGACTACATCAGTCACACTCAGCATTATGGGATGAATTATATCCACGGAAAATTTATGTTAACATTCTAACCCTCAGTTCCTCAGAATGTGAGTGTATTTGAAAATAGGGTCTTTAAAGAGGCAATTAAGCTTAAATGAGATCATAAGTGTGAAACTTAATCCAATATGACCGGTGTCCTCATAAGAAAAATCTATTAGGACACAAAAACACATAGAGAGAAAACCATGTGAAGACACAAGGACAAGATAGCAATCTACAAGCCAAGAAGAGATGCCTCAGAATAAGCCAACCCTGCTGACACCTTGATCTCAGACTTCCAGCATATATACCCCGGTCATTTAAGCCATCTGGTGTTTTGTATTTTGTTATGGCAGCCCTAGAAAACGAATACAAATTGTACTTACTATGTGTCAGACATGGTTTTAATCATTTAGCTCTAATCTTCATAGTATCTATATAAAATGGGCAGATGAGGAAAGTGAAGTATAGGGAAATAAAATAACTTGCTAAGCTTACACAGCTTAGTCATAATCGGAAGCCAGATTGTCGTATTCCAAAAAAGCACTGGGTATACCATTGGGGTTTATTTTGAAGGAGAAGCATAAAGTTTAGAGACTATTTACATAAGTTATCCATTGTATTCTGCTCTGTTTAGTGACCTAAATATCCATTTAACTCATTAATTTCATAACCTTCGGTCCACCTCTGACTACTGTCCTATTATTCTTACCCCATCCAGGGCCACAGAGGTTTTTTTGTTTTTTAATCCTCCCCAGAAAATATTTTCCAGTGATTTTTAGAGAGAGTGGAAGAGAGAGGGAAAGACAGAGAGAAATGTCCAAGTGAGAGAAACACATCAACTGGTTGCCTCCTGCACCCACCCTGACCAGGGCCCGGGAAGAACCTGCAACCGAGGTACATGCCTTGACCAGAATTGAACCGAGAGACCCTTCCTTCAGTCTGCAAGCCAACCCTTTTTCCACTGAGCCAAACTGGCTAGGGCCGGAGCCAAAGAATTTTAAAAGTTATTCTCATTGGAAGGTCTTCATTTACTTCAGTGCTATTGTTTAATCCAATGTAATATGGTTTCTATGCCTATTATGTCTCTGAAGCAGCTACTATTTGCAACCCCCTTTTCACTGAATGTAATGAAAATCTTTTGTTTTGTTTTTGAAATTTTGAATAGATAATACATATCTGTCAGACGCCAATTCCAGCATGTCAGCAAGGGCTGAATCATCTGAGAATGCTAAAGGCATTTCCCCAAACCTGAAAAGGATGGCTGCTGCTGCCAGACAGCTCAGGGCATCTTAATCTACATGTGATTGCCTCCGGTTGGCCAAACACCTGCACAGCCAGAGGCAATTCCCCAATCTGACAATGGACTCTGAAGATAAACCCTACCCTTTGATGTATATATCTCCACCTTGCCTTAGGAAAAAATATGTAAATATAAAGCAAGGGGTCCTGGGACAAGGAGAACTTGGTTTCTTCAGCCAAGCTCCTCTGCCCCCCTCAACATCTTTCAAAATTATGTTTCATCTCTGGACTCTTACTTAATTTACACACAGCCTCTTCTCCAGGTTTCCTGAACCTTTCTAGATGCCACATCAAGACCCATCGGCATTAAAATATTTTAAAAGTTTAAAAGAGTAGAGTGAAATGTTAAGTCCCTCTCTCCAACCCATGTTTTATAGCTTAGTTCCCTTGTCAAGAAGCAGCAGCTCCTACCACTTATTGTGTGCTTCCTTCTAGAGATACTTTATGCAAAAATGAGTAAAATCATCTTTTTTTTAAATCATAAATTGGAACACACTGAAAACACTGTCCTTTGTTTTCACATTCTGCTCCTTAATGTTTAAGATCTTAAGAGATCTTTCCATATTAGTACATATTGAGCTCATTAATTATTTGAACACCACATAGTATTCTATTAATTCTATGACATGAATGTATCAACATTTATTTAACCCATTCTTTATAATACTTACAATGTCTCAATATTCCCAATAAATGCTGTAATACATTTTGTCAGACACATATGTCAAGAACATGTTGGATGGGTAGAATTGCTGGGTCAAAGAAATTTTTCTGATAGATGCTGCCACACTGAGCTCCATGACAGTTGCACCAATTTTTGCTGCCACCAGCAATGGTTGAGAGAAAATATCTGGATGCTCTATCCAAACACACTGTCTCCTTGATATTTTAATTTGCATTTTATTAAGTTATATAAGACTGAAATTTTTTTTTTAGTAAGTTTGGGCATATGAATTTAAGAGCCATGAATGTTTCCTTTGAATTGGCAGTACCTAGCAATGGACACTTAGGGAACATTATCATCTATGCCTTTTGTTCAGAGTTGAATGTAGTTCACTAGTGCTTTCTTCTGGATGTGCTCTCTTTGATCAGCTTCTGAAACACTACTGGTTAAGTTTCCCTTCTTCCTCTCTGGCTCCTTCACAGCGTCTCCTGTGGGGCTCTCCCTTTTCTTACCTCCTAAATTCTATGTCTCTGGGTTCTCGCTTACACAGAGCACGGAATAGTATGAAGCAAGAAGGCTCTTGGGCTACAAACTAAGGAGGTGAGGCGTTCACTTGACAAGTCATACATATGCAGGGTCAACACTTATATAAGCCTGAGTGTGAGTGCACCGAGGGATAGAAAATCATAAGAGTGTTCACATCCTGGTAGATTTTTGCAATTTCACCCCTTCTTTCTGTTGTGTCTTAAATATTTCCTTAAAACTTTTTCTTTTCTTTCTTTCCTTTTTTTTGCTTTAAGCAATAAGCACTCTAAGGTTGAGAAAATGAGACTTGGATTCCTAAGAAGTTAGTGTTATGTAACTCTAGGTGAATAATTGTTCTGTAGTAAAAGAGGAGGAGAGTCTCAAAGCTTATTACAGGTTGTCAAGGTTGGCAGTAGATGAAGATTATAACACAATTCCTCTTCCCTTTTCCAGTTGTGAGAAAAGAAACATATTATGATATGATATGGCACATAAATTTGAAATAATTTAATTCTTGAGAATTAAATAGGGTTTGCTAAAGAACTCAGAATATAAATTTGCTAATTATCATATTATGTCATGTGGTTTCATAAAGTTATATCTTAAGGGTGTGTTTCAAGTAGTAGTTTCCCTTCATTGTTTCCGAACATTACAGGTTTATGATTAATACTCAAAGCTGAAATAGAACAAAAATTGGTCTTTTTTTGCATTTCTTTTTACCAAGGTTTATTTTTAAATATTTATTGTTGAAAATATTATATATGTCCCCCATTTTTCCCCATTGACCCTTTCTATCTTGCACCTGCCCCTAACCCCAGGCCTCCATCACCCTATTTATATTATCTGTGTTCACGGGTTATGCATAAATGCACACAAGGTCTTTGGTTAATCTCTTTCCACTCACTCACCCAAAATTGGTCATAAAGTCTCATCAGATTTGAAAGCAGAAACTTACATTTTTATGATCAAGACAGTATTAGATTGAATACATTCATTTTTATTATTTTTCATATGGATATTAAAGTATCTAGCTCATTTTTCAGGCTTATTGTGGTATGATGACAAATAAAAGTTGTATGAATTTAAGATAGACAACTTGATATTTTTATTTCCATATTCAAATTCCTTTCAGAACTGGGTAAACTTTTATTGGTATTTGTACACTAAATCTGAGCATTAGGTATGCTCAGTACCACTCAATGTCCTTGTCCCCAAGACCCCTTCACTGGACAGAGCCTGAAAAGATATATATTTTTAAAAATAATGAATCCATTTTGATATTGCCATTTTCATCGTTCCTATGGATAACCAAAAAAAGAACTGGACTTGCAGCTGTGCCTGCCATGCTGTGCTCTTTATGACCTCTTCGCTCTGTTGGCCACTGAAAGATGATGCCTCCTGCCATCTTATCTTTGTCTCTTCCAGGTTTTCTAACACCATTAGTTCCAGGAAAGACTTCAGTGAATGTTTTCTAGGCTGGTGTTTTTTTCTGCTGTTTGCCCCATTTCACAGTCAGGATAGGTCTGGATACCAAATAACACCCTACCCAGTGATCGGCAAACTGCGACTCGCGAGCCACATGCGGTGAGTTTGCTGACCACTGGATAGGGGCTTAATCACAAGGAACAACAATAGCCTGTAATTATTGGAATCGAGAGTCTAGGTTAGTGGTAGACAAACTCATTAGTCAACAGAGCGGCAGACCGCAGCTCACGCACCGCAGTTTGCCGACCACTGCCCTATGCCATCTCACTATGCTACATCTCTATTTGCTAAATAAACATCATATATGAAGGACATATTTTGGCTATTTGGGAGGGATGGAACCATCATTAGCTTCCAGCCAGAATTATTTTCTGTTCAAAGGCAAGCTGCCACTTTATTATCCTCAAGGATTCCCATATAAAACTATATCTTTCCCAGCTTCACTTTATCTTGCTTTACTTTTCATGGATATCTTGTTTGCATTTGCAAATTCATTACCACAAAAGGGTGAGTAATCTAAAAATTGCTGTCTCTCATATGCATGATGTTATGCTTATTTAAACATCATTTTCACAGTAATGACAATGGGAATTGTATCTGTTTTAGCTCATCTACAGAACTTGTTTAAATCCCATTGACCTTGTGGATTCTTTTCCTAACTTTTCCTATGGTGGCAGGAAAAGGAATTAAATAATTATGAGTTATCCTACTTAATCTTCGGTGTTGTTGTTTTCTTTAGTTGGTTCAGAGGATCTGGAATCCTCAGGTCATCTTCCCTACAATATTTCTCATATTCATTTCCTTATCCTGCTTAACATCAACTGTCTTCTCTTTCCCTCTTTACCATGGTGTTAAGACCATGGTTTCTAGCTATATAGCCTCAGGCAGGATACTTAATTTCTCTGTGTCTTAGGTTTCTTCTCTGGAAGTAAGGAATAATAGCAATATCTACCTCATAATGTTGCTGTGAGGATTAACTGAACAGGTATGTGTAAAGCATGTAAAATGGTGCCTTGGATAAAAAGTTTCAAATGTGAACATCCTTTACTATTTACTGGTGTCTATAACCTAAACACCACCATGAAAAAGATATCTGTCTGCTTCTGGGTTCAATTGCCTGACCCTCATCCCCACAAATAAACTCAACATGGTCCTACCAACTCCCTTCTTCACGTAGAAGGCAAAAGTATCTTAACTGAGTCCATGACAAGTGGTAGGTACAGGTAAGGGGGAAAGAGGGGAGAGTGCAAGTGTAGCACTGTTCCCTCTTAGATATGTTGACTTTGTTGCCTCTCTCTGTCATGTCTTCTTGTAGGTACGGTTGCCAGATAAAATACAGGAAACCAAGTTCAACTTGAAATTTACCTAACAAATATTTTGTTTTCATGGACATCTTGTATTTTAAAGATTTTTAATTTTCTTTATATTATAATGCTTTTGACACCTTAAAAAAACTTTCTGGCTGGGGAGTGATTGGTTCTATCTAAGATAGCTAATTCTTAGAGGAAGGCGAAGGGCCTGAACATGGTTTCTGCTGTGCACGCTAACCAATCTAGAGCCAAACCTTCTCTGTCTGGCCTGTATACCTCATGAGATCGCTCCTCTCCCTTACCCATCCCAGGGCCAGATTCCAGGAAACTAGTGACTACCATTATAGGCCAAAGCCCAATAATATCATACAACTTAGCCAGTCCTCAACTGTTCACCCTACCCTGTAGACACTTGCTCCTGACTTCTTTCTCCTGACCATTCTGGTATCTTTCCCATAAGGCCTTGAGCAGTGTGCCATGCCTCCTGTCTCTAGGATCTGTGAATGTAATAAACTTTGCTTTTCCCCTGAGCCTTTCTTCTGTCTCCTCTTGTGGCCACACCGGACTGACAATCTTATAAAAGATGCAAAACAGCCGGAACCGGTTTGGCTCAGTGGATAGAGCGTCGGACTGCGGACTGAAGGGTCCCGGGTTTGATTCCGGCAAGGGCATGTACCTTGGCTGCGGGCACATCCCCAGTGGGGGCGTGCAAGAGGCAGCTGATGGATGTCTCTCTCTCATCAATGTTTCTGACTTTCTATCCCTCTCCCTTCCGCTCTGTAAAAAATCAATAAAATATATATTTTAAAAAATGCAAAACATATAATAACCAATTATTTTATATATTTGAAATTCAAATTAACTATGCATCATGTATTTTTATTTGCTAAATCTGGTGACCCTAACTGGAGGTCCCATGACATGGGCATTATTCCTCTGAGGATATCATGTTTTGATGCAATGAGAAGCTGTCACTCGCTCCCTTGGGCCTGACTGGTCAGCATGCTTCAGCCCACTTCCAGTCGCCAATGTCTGTACCTTTGGGCCTGAGTGCTTTTTCTGAAACTTGAAAGGCAGATAAAAAACATTGATGAGCCGAACCTGGTTTGGCTCAGTGCATAGAGTATTGGCCTGCAGACTGAAAGGTCCCAGTTTCGATTCCGGTCAAGGGCATGTACCTTGGTTGCCGGCACATTCCCAGTGGGGGGCATGCGAGAGGAAGCTCATTGATGTTTCTCTCTCATCAAGGTTTCTGACTTTCTATCCCTCTCCCTTCCTCTCTGTGGAAAAATCAATAAAATATATTAAAAAACAAAAACAAAAACGTTGATGAGCCCTAGCTGGTTTGGCTTAGTGGGTAAAGTGTCAGCTTGCTGACAGAAGGATCCCGGGTTCGATTCTAGTCAAAGGCATGCACCTTGGTTGCAGGCTCAATACCTGGCCATAATTGGGGCACATTCTGGAGGCAACCAATTGATGTGTCTCTCTCACATTCATGTTTCTCTCTTTCTCTCCTCCTCCCTTCAACTCTTCCTGAAAAATCAATGGAAAAATATCCATTAATAAAAAAAAAGTGGGGGAGGATAGTGGGGTAATATCATGTAAGGAAAAATATTCTTCAAATAAAATTTATCTAGAAAATTCCCATTTGTAATGCTAACAGTAGGACACCAATGAAAAACACACATAGTGTCAAAATAAGCTAAAGGAAAATAATTTGGGCAAAAATAAAAAGAATCCCAAGTCTAATTTACAGAAAAGATTCCTTTATTAACTTTTGGTAGAGAATATGTTTGTATATATTTCAGAAAACAACTCCAAGACCATATGGATTCCTGCAACAGAGAAGAACTGACAGGTCTGTTCCAACCACACAGACAGTCCTAAGACAGAAGACACTTACGAAACCTTGGCATGCTAGCAGTCAGCAGTTGTGCATTGCTGCAGGTTGTCCTGTACCAAACTAGAGAGTGTGGGACCTGCATTGCCACCATTTGTCCACCATCCAGATATCATTGCTGACATGTACACATAAGGAACTATTTGACATTGAAACTGGGACTCAGAACTGTTGGACATTGAAACTGAGACTCAAACATTTTTTTGTTCTTATATGTTTATCTCTAGTATGCAGATGCAAGATTTTTTAAAGAAAAGAAATGGGGGGAAAGAATGGATACAGAGGCAAAGAAGCATTGAACAGACTGTCCGACGGGGCAGGAGAGGGCATGTGCTGGGGGGTGGGGGAAACTAAGGGGTGGTCAATGGGGGAAAAAAGGAAACATATGCACTACTATTTGTAATACTTTAAACAATAAAAAATATTTTTAAAAGAAAAGAAAAATATCCTCAGGTGAGGATTAACAAACAAACAAAACTGTGGATGAAATAATCCCTGCCCCCTCAGTAGCCCTCAACCAATGACTGCCAGAATTGAGGTATAAATCCCAGCTCCCTCAGTCCCTAAGTGGAATCATTCTGAGGAATATATTTTACAGCATATCCAAGGATTTTCTCTCAAGGTTAAGCTCCATTTGTTCACTATGTTAGTGACTTAGTAATGGACTCTTTTCCTGAGAATATTGCCAGCACTTTCCCATTTTCCTGTCTCATTACTCTGTCAGTGGCCCCTGTGCCTCCCAAATACACAACTGGCAAGAGAATCCTCATATTAGGGTCCAGTTCTTGTAAATTTAATTAAGTTATGAGCTCTTAGTTTCCCCTTCATTTCCAGTATCTTCCTGATGATGTCTGTATCATGCTAGCCCTTTGGTCAATATTACTACTTGTGTGGAGTAAGTGTATGTGTTTTGTTCTTAAAAAGCAAATAAAAACTCTCTCCAATTGCTATATTGTTTAAGAACGGTGTTTCATTTTTCATACCTGGCTGGCATTTTATTAAGTGTTTGATCTGCTTTTTTGACAACAAATAATTCGTTTCTTTCTCCAGGACACCAAGAGATTGGCTTGGGATTGGATAGTAAGACCAGCTCTAGCACAACAAATGAAACACCTTCCACTGCTGCTTGTGAGGAACTCTAAAATGAGTAGGATAACATGCAGTAAATTTATTGCCTTTTTGAGCTGGCAAAGAATATAATTAAAATAAAGCACTGACATCTTATGTGACAGAGTCTGAGTAGGAAGCATAGCATTTATCACCTTCTGTTTGGTAGCTTTTCTTTGGGGGAAAAAGTCAGCAAGACTTAATATTGGATGACACCTACCCACCGGGTTTGGCTTAAGCTAAAAAAAAAAAAATGAAAGTGGTGGGGTGGGATATACAGTTTGGCCATGTTATGTCTTAAACATCAAAACCAAAATTTACTTTCCCAGAAAAATCACACCATATATTGAAAATCAATGAAGGTGCAAACACGGTTAAAGAAAATGGGGCTTAGATTGTTGTCGGTGCCCAAGTGTGAGAAGACATAGCAATGTCTGTCCTTCAGGATTATATCAAGAGAATCCTGGAACTGATTCATCAGATCAAATTTATTGCATGGAGCATAATATATGAGAATGATGAAGGAGGTTACACAGGATTTTACTGCATTAATCTTAAAATATATATATATATGTTATACTGTATATTCTACCTACAATAATTATCCTTAAAGGGAAATGTCCTGAAAACATTGCACGGACTCTCTACTGAGGAGTATGAATTAAATCTGCTGAACTCTGGGGTCTTGATGAACTCAAGACCCTTCAAAATCTAGGCCTCATCTGAGAACTCAAGATCCTTCAAAATCTAGGCCTCATCTCAGACCATAGCATTCTTTCTTTCCTAAATACAGCCTCTGAGTGGGAGGTTCTCAATGTAGTACTGACGTAGGTGTGAACATTCAGTGTTTAAAGTCATGGGAAACAACTTAAATTGCCTTGAAGTTTTTCAAGCTTTGAAATTTCTATTTTGGATTTTTTAAAAAGGAAGGGTGGGAGCAAGAAAAAGAGAAACAGCTTGTTCACTGGGTAGCTTTTTTGTCTACCTGTTTTCTCTACCCCCAACTCTCTAGAAATCAACAAATAATTTTACTGGCACTTGTACAACTAGTCTGCCAGTACCAGAGAAAATGTACTTTTTGGTATGTTCTTTTTGTATTGATAACTACAGTGAAAACACACACACACACACACACACACACACACACAACAAAAACCTTTCCAGTGAGGTCTTCTCTTATACCACATAGAGTCACAGCCATCACTAAGAGAAGCTATATTTACAAGGCCATGTTCCCTTGCAAGCTTGCTTGTACAATCTGCTCCTGAACAATCCATCTGGCATGGATTTAAGAGATTCAAGACATAAGCTTACTTAAAGCAATACATTTTGTTTTTCAATCACAGATTCACATTCTGAGCAATAAAAGAAATGAGTCTACTCCTATTTCTAATAAGCTTTTTAAATTCTTTTAAGTTATTGATCTGAATTGATTTTGGTGTCCAGAAAAGCAGCAATGAAGTTGTTTGTATATTCTAAAGAAAAATGGTTTCGGGCTGAAACTGGCCATCAACCCATCCACAAATGATGTTTTTCAAGAACAATATTTATCAAACCTCAAGCTTATGAGGGTTTTCTTTATGTCCTGATTTTGGGGTTGTTTTTGCTTACATTGACTGATGAATGAAGATTGGCTTTGTCTCCTTAAGTATACCTATAACATTCATTTGGAAAGTGAATAGCAGCAATACTACTGGTTGGCAAGAAGTGAGTACTAAATGAATATTTGTTGAATGAAAGAACACTTTACATTTTAATAGCATTATACAGTTCTTCCACTGCTATGATTATCATTGTTTTACTTGATTCTCATAAGTAGCTAGGGGAGAAACTGAGGACTACTGATTCTAGACATCCCAGACTAACATCACACAGTTGACAAATGGCTGAGTTAGGATTTAAACTCTGGTTACCATATTTTCCAGCATATAAGACAACTAGGCGGGGATGTGGCCGTGGCCATTTTTTTTTTAGCTCCCCCCACCGTATGCGGTGACCGAAGATTCTCCAGTCCAGCTGCTCAGAAGTTTCAGCACCCGCCCTATAAAACGACACCAGGCATATAAGATGACCCCCAACTTTTGAGAAGTTTTGCCTGGGTTAAAAAGTCATCTTATACGCCAGAAAATATGGTATATGTGGGAGAACATACCTTCACTCTACCAGGCATGGAGACATGGAATGCAAGGCATCTTTGGGGAAGAACTAGCTCAGATGATGGAATTTTAGGGTATGTTATGTAGGGAGTAAACAGGAAACTATTATGGAATGACAAATTTAGACCACCTTGTAGAGGACCTTGAATGCAAGACTACTGTGTTTGGATTCTACTCAAAAGGCAGTAGGAAATCAGTTGAAATTTTCTTTTTTAATTGAATTGACTGGCATGACATTGGTTAATAAATGATATAGTTTTAAGGTGTACAATTCTATAATACATCATCTGTATATTGTATTGTGTGTTCACCACCCCAAGTCAAGTCTCCTTCCATCACCATTTATTTCCCAATTTACCCTTTTATACCACCTCACCCCCTTTTCCCTTTGGTAATCACCATACTGCTGTCTGTGAGGTTTTACTGTTTGTATGTTTGTTTTGCTTAATCTCTTTGCCTTTTTCACCCAGCCTCCCCAATCCTCTCCCCTCTGATAGCTGTCAGTCTATTCTCTGCATCTATGAGCCTGTATCTATTTTGTTAGTTTATTTTATCCATTAGAGTCTACATACAAGTGAAATAATGTGGTATTTGTCTTCCTCTGACTGGCTTATTTCACTTAGCCTAATTTCCAGGTCCATCCATGCTATTACAAAAGGTAAGATTTCCTCCTCCTCCCTCCTTTTTTTTTTAGATTTTTCATTGATTTTTAGAGAGAGAGGAAGGGGGAGGGAAAGAAACATTGGTGCAGGAGCAAAACATCAATTTGCTGCCTCCTGTATGCCCTCCACCTGGGATTGAGCCTGTAACCTGGGCATGTTCCCCTACTAGGAATCAAACTGTCAACCCTTCAGTGCATGGGATGACACCCAGCCAACTGAACCACACCAGCCAGAGCAAGATTTTCTCCTTTCTCCCTTCTTCTTCGTCCTCCTTTTCCTCCTCCTCCTTCTATAGCTGAGTACTATTCCATTGTGTAAATGTACCACAGCTTTTTTATCCACTCACTTACGGATGGGTATTTGGGTTGCTTCCAAATCCTGGCTATTGTAAATAATTCTGCTATGAATATAGGGGTGCATATATTATTTTGAATTAGTGTTTCAGACTTCTTGGGATATATTCTCAAAAGTGGAATCACTGGGTCAAATGGCAGTTGCATTTTTAATTTTTTAAGGAAACTCTATACTGCTTTCCACAGTAATTGTACCAGTCTGCATTCCCACCAACAATGCATAAGGGTTCCCTCTTCTCCACATCCTTGCCCTCCCCTTGTTAGCTGTTTGTTAATTTATTGATGGTAGTCATTCTGGCAGGTGTGAAGTGTTATCTCATTGTGGTTTTAATTTGCATTCCTCTGATGATTAGTGACATTGACCATCTTTTCATATGTCTATTGGCAATCTGTATGTACTCTTTGGAGAAGTGTCTATTCAGGTCCTTTGCCCATTTTTAAAAAAATTGGATTGTTGTTTTTTTTTTCATGTTGAGTTTTATCAATTCTTTATAAATTTTGGATGTTAATCCCTTATCAGATGTATCATTGGTGAAAATGTTCTCCTATTCAGTGGGTTGCCTTTTCACTTTGTTGATGGTTTCCTTTGCTGTGTAAAACTTTTTTAGTTTGTTGTAGTTCCATTTATTTAGTTTTTCTTTTGTTTTCCTAGCCTGAGGATATATATCAGAAAACATTTTTCTATAAGAAATGTCTGATTTTACTGCATGTGTTTGTTTTCTTCTAGGATTTTCATGGTTTCAAGTCTAAAATTTTAAGTCTTTAATTCATTTTGAATTTATTCTTGTGTATGGTATAAGAAGGTGGTCTAGTTTTACTTTTTTGGCACACATCTGTCCAACATCTTTTATGGAATAGACTGTCGTTACCCCATTATATGTGTTCTTGCCTCCTCTGTCAAATATTATTAATTGACCATAAAGGCATGAGTTTATTTCTGAGTTCTCTTTTTTGTTCCATTGACTTTTTGTCTTTTTTAATGTTAGTACCTTGTTGTTTTGATTACTATGGCCTTATAGTAGAGTTTGATGTCAGGTAGCATGATTCCTCCAACTTTGTTCTTCTTTTTCAAGATTGCTGTTGCTATTTGGGGTCTTTTGTGGTTCAATATAAATTTTTGGATTTTTTCGTTCTGGTTCTGTGAAATACACCATTGATATCTTGATAGGGATTGTGTTGAATGTATAGATTGCTTTGGGTAGCAGGGACATTTTAATGATGTTAATTATTCCTACACATGCATACCATATGTGCTTTTACTTATTTGTATCTTATTCAATTTCTTTCTTCAGTGTCTTATAATTTTCTGAGAACATGTCTTTTATATCCTTGGTTAAATTTATTCTTAGGTGTTTATTTATTTATTTCTTCATATTTGACTATTCATCTATCCTCAGCCCCAACCCATCTCATCTTAAACATTCATTGCCAGGTTATATGTCTTCCACGAACAAAATTCACTTTTAATCACTTTCTTTTCTAAAAACATAAATTTTCTTTTTCAGTTACAGTTTATTTTCAGTATTATTTTGTATAAGTTTCAGGTGTACAGCATAGTGATTAGACAATCATATACGTTACAAAGTGATTTTCTGATATTTCAAGTACCCACCTGACCCCCAAAACCCCTCGCCTTTGGCAACCCACAGCCTGTTAAACATATTCTTTCAAATCATAGGATCCAGCTATTCCACTTCTGGGTATTTATGTGAAAAAAGAAAAACACTAATTTGAAAGATATGTGCACCCCTATGTTCATTGCAGCATTATTTACAACAGCCAAGACATGAAAACAACCTACTAGTAAGTGTCCATCGAAGGGTGAACAAATAAAGAAGTGGCATTTATAATGGAATACTACTCTTTCCATTTGTGACAACATGGATGGACATTTAGTGTATTATGCTATGTGAAAGAAGTCAGACAAAGACAGATACAATATGATTTCATTTATATGTGGAATCTCTAAAACAAAACTCATAGATACAGAGAATAGATTGGTTGTTATCAAAGGAGCCCTAGCTGGTTTGACTAAGTAGATAGAGCATCAGCCCAAGAATTTAAGGGTCCTGGGTTTGATTCCAGTCAAGGGCACATACTTGGTTGCAGGTTCGATCCCCGGCCCTAGTTGTGCATGCATGGAAGGCAACCAATTGATCTATCTCTCTCATAATGATGCTTCTTTCTTCCTCTGTCTCTCCCCCTCCCTACCACTCTGCTAAAAATCAATGGAAAAATATCCCTGGGTGAGGATTAATAAAAAATATTAAAATTAAAAAGGTTATCAAAGGAGAAAGGGTTTAAGATAAGTGAAATGAGTAATTGGGGTAATTATTATGGTGATGAATTGTAACTAGACTTATTGTAATAATCACTTTATACTGTATGCAAATATCCAATTATTATGCTACATACCTTAAACTAATATGATACTATATACCAATTTTACCTCAATTAAAAATTATAGGAAGGCCTAGTCTTTGTTTTTAAGAGAGAAGAAAACTTCCCTGTTTTCATGAATGCAGAACAAAGTAAAAATAGCACATTTTTACAATTCTTGACAGAGAAGAAATTGAGGGGTATAGCCAACATAAGGGAAGCTAGAGTAAGCACAAAAATAGGGAAGATAATAAAATGGACTGGAATGGACTCATAGACTTTGCAGGTGGAAAAAATGCCAGTGGCTATTTTTTAGAATAAATGTAAACCTGCTTAAAATTCACTAGAAAGGAAATAATGGAATTATAGAAAAAATCACAACTAATATGTCCAAGGTGGCTAGAGTAAACCTCAAAGCTTAGGTAGTGATTGTACTATAAATTAAGGTGCGCTAACCATTCTTTGTTTTCCAGGAACCTTTCACTGACATCAATGCCAGTCTCCACAGTGCTGAGTCCACTCCCCTAAAGCCCCAAACTTCTCCTTTCGTGCTTCCATTGTCTTCCCAACACATTCACTATTATCTGACTTTTCTGGAAAAGAACAGAAATTATGTGCTGTCAATTTCAGCTTTCCTCCACTCCACCTATACTTTCTCTGCATCCTCATCCACCTTCAACTTCCCTCCTCCCTTCCACTTCAGAGACAGGTTTCCTCCACCTCACTGAGGGCCCGGTCTTCCCCGTGTGTCCTTGTTACATCCGCTCACAGCTCCATATTTATCAGCAAGTTCCTAAATCCAGAACAATCATTTTCTCCATCTGCCATGTCATTCTTATCAACCTACTGAAGTAAATTTCTTGAAGGTATTCCATATCTAATAACCCTGTTTCCTTTCTATTATTCACTTCCCAACTCCTATATATTAGCCTATAGCTCATTGGTATTGACATACCAACAGCCACCAAAATAAACAGATTCAAAGTTTATATACTTTCACACTAAAAATTAGAACCTAACTTTGCTCAAGATAAGTTGATGTTTGGCTGATTACAACTACAACCAACTAGCCTATCTACTAAAAGAGTAATATGCAAATTGACCATACTTCTGCTACACTCACAAGTCAGGCCCACAAGCCAATCAGGAGTGATATGCAAATTAATCCCCAACCAAGATGGCTGCCGGCCACAGAGAGCAGGAGGGAGGCTTGGGTTTTCCTGGCGATGGAGGAACCCAAGATTTCTGTGTGCCTTTGCCTAGGCCTCCACTCAATGCTACAAAGTTTCAATTAGAGAAGATACATAATCCCAACAGAAATGGTAGCAGCCATGGAGCTGGAGAGACCAGAGGCTAGGGTTGCCTGGGTGATGTAGGAAGCTAAACTTCTGCAGCCCTAGCCTAGGCCTCCACTCTAGGCTACAAAGTTTCAATTATAGAAGATATATCCCAACAGAAATGGTGGCAGCCATGGAGCTGGAGAGAGCAGAGGCTAGGGTTGCCCCTGATGATGAACAAAGCCAAGCTTTCTGTAGCTCTGGCTGGCCCAGGCCTCCACTCCAGGCTACAAAGTTTCAATTATAGAGGGTAAATATCCCAAGAGAAATGGCTGTGGCCACAGAGCAAACAAAAGGCTTGGCTCAGCTCCAGGCCAAAAAATTTCAATTGTAGAACATAAATAAATTCCAGATACTAGGGCCTTCACTTGGATAGCTGAGGGGGCGTGGCAGGCCTGCAAACCACTACAGGCCCCTCCCCCAGGATGCCCATTGCCCCAAGGGAACCCCCACCCTAATTCAGGACACCCTTCAGGGAAAACCAGCTGGCACCCACCCATGCACCAGGCCTCTATCCTATCTAATCAAAGAGTAATATTCAGTTGACCATCACTCCAACACACAAGACAGCTGCCCCCATGTAGTCAAAGATTCTGCCCCCATTTGGTCAAAGTTGGCCACTACAAGATGGCCAGCAGGGGAGGGTAGTTGGGAGGGACCAAGCCTGCAAGGAAAGAAGTTGGGGGCAATCAAGCCTGCAGGGGAGGGCAGTTAGGGGTGACCAGACTAGCAGAGGAGGGAAGTTGGGGGCAACTGGGCCTGTAGGGAAAGGCATTGGGGAGGGGGGTTGTAGATGACCAGGCCTGAAGGGGAGGGCAGTTAGGGGCAAACAGGCTGGCAGGGGAACAATTAGGCATCAATCAGGCTGGCAGGGGAGTGGTTAGGGGGTGATTAGGCTGGCAGGCAGAAGCAGTTAGGGGAAATCAGGAAGGCAGACAGGTGAGCAGTTGAGAGCTAGCAGTCCTGGATTGTGAGAGGATGTCTGACTGCCTGTTTAGGCTCGATCTTACTGGGGTTGGGCCAGAATGGGCAGTCAGACATTCCTTGAGGGATCCCAGATTGGACTAGGTGCAGGCTGGGCTGAGGGATAACACCTGCCCTCCCCGTGCACAAATTTCATGCACCGGACCTCTAGTATTATATAAACAATAGTTTATAAAATACACATATATGCAAAGTGTATTATAGCTTTAAAAATAGTTAAGAATTTTCATATCCATGCTATGATTAACTTCATTTAGTAAGAGTCAGATGAAAATCACTTCTTGCTTAGTTTGAATTTCACTTCAGCTTTTGCATCTGAATCAATTTGAAGAATGTTAGCCTCAAGCTGGAAAAGACTTAATTGCTCTTGTAAAAATGAGACAGTTCTGACAGAATAAGCCCTTAACTATCTGGCAACTGATCATTGGAAATTAGATGTATTTTCCACATCGTGGTAAGAACTGCTTCCAAAATTTCTATTCCCAGAGAATGAAGATGAGACAAATTGGGTGAAGGAGGGATATGAGGTGTGTTTTGTTTTTATGTGGAGTCAGACTGATTTCTCACACTTAAATACCAAAAATATTGAAGCATTATTTTGATAAGTGGTAAGCTTACTTACTAGTGAAGTTAGAATGACATGATGATGGGAAACATATTTTTGGTCTGGTAGACAGTGAATACCAGATAAAAGAAAATATAGCACTTTATAGGAGCAGATGGCAGTGCTTTCAAAAAATTTGGAGCTTTTTCTTTGATTTAAAAAAAAAACCCTAATGTAATGAAACCAATTTAAGTTGCTAAAATCAGATGGTGTAATGACAGTGAGCACTATAGCACCTCACAGACTGAATATGGAGTGATACTAATGGTGGATACCATTTGTTAAGACTGGATAAAGATGAATTACACATGGTTGCAATGTTTAAGTCACATCATCCTGACTAATAACATCTGGGCCACTCTACAATGTACCCTTAATGTCCACTAATATTGTGGTGTCATCTGATTTCTAATTTTTAAAAAAATTTATATTTTGAGCTAATATTAGATTTACAGAAAAAGTGTAAAAATAGTAAAGTGTTGCCATATAGCCCTTACCCAGCTTTCCCTAATGTTAATATTTATATAACCATGCTATAATTACCAAAACATTAATATAATACTAACTAAACTGCAGATCATATTCCAATTTTACCAGTTTTTCTACAAAATTCTTTTTGTGGTCTATAATTCAATCCAGAGTTTCACATATCATTAAACAGTTATTTTGCCTTAGTCTCCTCTAATTGGCAACATTTCCTCAGTATTTCCTTCTCTTTCAAGACCTTGACACTTTTGAAAGTATTGATCAGTTATATTGTTAAATGTCCCTCAATCTGTATTTGTTTGAGGCTTTCTCATAATTAGATTGAGGTTAGAATTTTTGACAAAAATGTCATAGAGTTATGATGTTTCTTTCTCAACATTTCACATCAAAGGTTTTATGATGTCAATATGTCCTGTTACTGATGTTAAACCTTGATCACTTGGTTAAAGTAGTATCTGTTGGGTTTTCCACTTATAAAGTCGCCATCATTCCTTTTATAGTTAATATATAACTTGAAAGACCATGATTTGTAAGAACAAAATAGGATAACATTGCTCATATATGTTTGCAAATGACTGGGCAACCGTTCAGGGTAGAAAGACTAGTAACATGACCTAAAACACAGACACATTTGTTAAGGATGAAGAAATACTTTCTCTATAGGAATATGTTCTTCATGCCTCATTACCTTTCCATTTCCTAGTACCCTTTGCTCTTCGTTTATTTGGAAAAAAAATAAAAATTACATATTGAACCCTTATTTCCAGAAACAGTAATTAGTTATTTTGGAAATAGTAATTTATTTTTGTTCTACTGCAATACATTTCAGGTATGGCATAGGATAGAAGCTCTTAGATTGTTTCTATTTCTTATTCATCATTTCCTGAATAGTCATGATCTTTTTCCTGTGTGCATATTGAAAGAAAGACTATAAAAAGCCATTCATTTTTATTTTTAGGTTACAGGTAAGTCTTATCTTAATTATGACAATATTACCCAGATAGACCAAATATAAATAAAAATAGTCGAATGGCATAATTCCTTCCTTCAAGTCCCATTTTCTTTTTAAAAAATATATTTTTATTGGTTTCAGAGAGGAAGAGTGAGGGAGAGGTAGAAATATCAGTGATGAGAGAGAATCATTGATTGGCTGCCTCTTGCACTCCCTACACTGGGGATCCTGCCCACAACCTGGGAATGTGCCCTGACCAGAAATTTAACTGTGACCTGATTCATAGGTCGATGATGCTCATTCACTGATCCACACTGGCCGGGCACAAGTCCCACTTTCAAGGTTATTTTGGTTTCCTGTTCTTTAACTTTTTCAATGAATTTTTTTCATTCGTTTGTTCATTCATCCATTCTTTATTCACTCACGCACTTACTTACTCTATTGGCTGAGTGTTACCAAGTAAAAGACTCTGCACTAAATGATTTAGGGGATAGGAGCAAGAGACTGTGCCTACCCACAGGAAATTTCCTATTTACTCTTCTAATAGCATAATGAGCTCTAATATGATATTACTAGAGGCCCAAATTTCGTGCATGGGGGGCGGGGGATGTCCCTCAGCCCAGCCTGCACTCTCTCCAACCTGGGGCCCCTTGAGGGATGTCCGACTGCCCATTTAGGCCCAGGATCAGGCCTAAACAGGCAGTCACACATCCTTTTCACAATCCAGGACTGCTGGCTTCAAACTGCTCACCTTCCTGCCTCCCTGATTGCCCCTAACTGCTTCTGCCTGCCAGCCTGATCACCCCCTAACCACTACCCTGCTAGCCCGATTGATATCTAACTGCTCCCCTGACAGCCTGCTTGCCGCCCAATTTCCCTCCTCTGCCAGCCTGGTTACCCCCACTGCCCTCCCCTACAAGCCTGGTCCCTCTCAACTGCCCACCCTTGCAGGCCCAGAACCTCCCAATGGTCCTCCCCTGCTGGCCATCTTGTGGTGGCCATTTGTGTCCACATGGGGGAGGATCTTTGACCACATGGGGGAAGCCCTCTTGCATGTTGGAGTGATGGTTAATCTGCAAATTGTTCTTTTATTAGATAGGATAGAGGCCTGGTACATGGGTGGGGGCCAGCTGGTTTGCCCTGAAGGGTGTCCCGGATTAGGGTGGGGGTTCCCTTGGGGCATGGGGTGGTCTGGGAGAGAGGACTGTGGTGGTTTGCAGCCTGGCCCCACCCCTCCGTGACCCAAGTGGAGGCCTTGGGATCTGGGATTAATTTATGTTCTACAATTGAAACTTTGTAGCCTGGAGCGGAGCCAAGCCTTCTGCTCGCTCCCTGGCAACAGTCATTTCTGTTTGGGATTTATGTCTGTAATGAAACTTTGTAGTCTAGAGTGGAGGCCTAGGTGCTAGGGCTGCCAAAGCTTGGCTTCCTCCATCACCTGGGAAAGCCTGGCCTCTGCTCTCTCTAGCTCTGTGGCTGATGCCATTTCTGTTGGGATATATCTTCTATAATTGAAACTTTGTAGCACTGAGTGGAGGCCTAGGTCAGCAAGGGCAGGCAGAAAGCTTGGTTTCCTCCATTGCTGAGGAAACCCAAGCCTCCCTCCTGCTCTCAGTGGCTTGCAGCCATTGTAGTTGGGGTTTATTTGCATAATTTGCTCCTGATTGGCAGATGTGCGTGGCTGTGGGCATGGCTTGATCAGAGGTACAGTCAATTTGCATATTACTCTTTTATTAGATAGGATATTATCACTGTTGGGGACTCTCTGCTTTTCATATATATACAAAATCTCAAAAGGGAAAAAAAAAGCTATAGGTTCCATTCTTCCATCTGCTCTTCAAATTCCCAGAACAAAAGTGATGGGATATTCTGTCATGGAAATGAGTCTCTAAGACTGAAAATAAGGGAACTGTATAAGAGGATAAAATATATGAGCAGGGGATCCTCTCCTTGATTGTTTGTTCACAGTAGTTGGGGCCTCAGCAGACACAGCTTGATATCCCAATTGGAACAACCAGAGAGATTCTGTCTGAGAAAGCTCAGGATTTGCTCTCAGAGTCTCCATAAGAGTTATACAAGAACTAGCTTGGAATAGACTTTTGAAGACTCTGAAATTGAAGGGATTTGGTAGGAGAATACAAAGCTAGAAGCACTGAGCCAGATGAAGAGATACATGAATCAATAACCCATTATTTGTTCACAGGTGTGTCTTTCCTGCCATACCACTAGCTCTTTGAAGGAAGGAACCTTGTCATCATCAGCACTGTATCATTAGCATGTGGTACCAGGCCTGGCCTCTAGACAAGACTCAGGAAAAGTCCTGTGATTGGGCAGCTTCAAACCATTGTGAATCTTTGGGGGACCTCTTAGATATATACACTGTGGGGCCAGTTTTTCTTGACGTTATTTGCAATTGAATCATATGCTTTATGAAGTCCAAACTAAGTGTGGATATGAGTGTGTTGCTCTGTGATTTCCAGAACAATGAATTTTTATCTTGTGGGATTCCAGCCAAGTAAAGTGTAATTCAAACCTTGTGTCATGTAACTTGATACCTTTTGACCAAGGATAGACATTTCTGACCTATTGGACTAGGTTAGAAACATAACCTTTTGGGCACACTTACACTATTTGTGTTTTTCAGAATTTCACCACTTTTGTAATTCTTTCCTTAATGGCTGCAATTTCTGAGAGAATGGGAGCTTTCTGAGGACCTAGATGTACTCGGTGTCTTATTTATAGCCATCAGCTATCACATAGGAAAGATTTAATAAATAATTGTTGCACAGATGAATAAACTAAAGGTTCAAAACAGAACAAGATGTGTATAACCAGAAAAGTGTAGTTAAACAATCATCAGTAAATAGAGGAAGGGGAGGTTTTGTGTGGTCAGGAATAATTTCAGGGGCCTGCATTTAAACTTGGTCTAGAAGGATGAGGAGAATTTAGAGCTCTGAAGATGGGAGTGTGGAATAGGAGTGGTGGCAGTAATTCAAGGCAAGCGTTCCAGATGAAGGTGCAGCAGCAATGAAGTGGTTTGGTTTCGTTGGCAGGAAAGTATGCAATATGAAAATGAGTGATGTGTCCAACAGCAAGACTATCAAGTCAGTGGCCATGGGCTGCCTCAGCAAGTGTAGCTTTGCCTTCCACCTACCTGTCTGCCTACTGGCCATCTACTGTGATGGGAACAAGGATGGAAGTATACATGTCCTTCCCGCAAAACCATCTATAGAGAGAAAACTGGTCCTCAGCCTGAGGGGAAGATGAAGGTGATCAGCTTCCAGGTGTCCCTCACTGGCCACAGGACTGTGGGACAATACTCTTAGTTTATAACATTCCTTATGGCATTCAGGGTCCTGAGCCACCCTAACCCCAGGAAGCTATTTACTACCAGGGGGTTTCCCTGCCAGTGCTGCCTTCTGGACAATGCCCAGGGCTGTAAGGTCCTACAGCTGCTGAAGGTGGCCTGGAAGAGTGGACTTATCTTCACAGTGGAGATGCTCAACACCACAATGAGACTGACATGGCAGTGTGGAATGTGATCCACCATAAGATAGAGGTCAACCGCAATGTGACAGGCCATAGCTATCAGAATGTGCTGGCTGAACTGGCAGCCCAGGGGGTGACTGCCTGGAGCAGCAATGACCCAAAAACCCAGCAGCCAGCCGCTCCATCCTCACTGCCACTGGAATGGATAGGCAGGAATTTGCCTTTCCTGAGAGGCTGAAATGTTTGTTGGGGGGAATGGGCATTTTCCATTAATGCTGGAGCTTCTCCTGTTTGCATGTCTTCTTTCCTCTTCCCCTTCAGGCTTGGATCTACATGGGAATTCAGCAAGCCTGGGGAGTTGTTCTGTGGAGGCTTAAGATGATGCTACCTCAGAGCTGGGTGACTGGCATTAGGTGAGGAAGGATTGCCCCATCTCCAGCCAGGGGCAGGCATGGATCTGGGTCAACTTCTTATATCTCAGATGTTCTGTTTGCAATAAATGCCCAATAGCCAAAGGAAAAAATGGGGGTGTGCACAGCCTTGCCCCTAGTCCTGTAGGATTGGGAAGGAAGAATAATCTATAGATATATTAAGGAGGGATTGAGAATTTAAATAACAAAAATATAATTGCAAAAATATGTATAATTGTCATCATAATTCAAGTATAGGATTATTCGTATTTTTTATTTTTTATTGTCACATTTGAAAGCTTTACTGTGTGTGTGTGTGATTCTTTTAAAGAAGAGTCAAACTGAGCCATGGTGTATCCTATCTAATAAAAGAGTATTATGCAAATTGACCATACCTCTGATCAAGCCATGCACATAGCCATGCACATCAGCCAATCAAGAGCAAATTATGCAAATAAACCCCAACCAAGATGGCTGTGGCCACTGAGAGCAGGAGGGAGGTTTGGGTTTCCTGGCAATGGAGGAAGCCAAGCTTTCTGCTTGCCCTTGCTGGCCTAGGCCTCTACTCAATGCTACAAAGTTTTGATTATAGAAGATACATAATCCCAACAGAAATGGCAGCAGCCACAGAGCTGGAGAAAGCAAAGGCTATGGTTGCCCAGGCGATGGAGGAAGCCGAACTTCTTCAGCCCTAGCGCCTAGGCCTCCACTCTATAAAGTTTCAAAAAGAAATGGCTGTTGCCACAGAGCCAGCAGAAGGCTTAACTACAAAGTTTCAATTATAGAACATAAATTAATCCCAGATCCCAGGGCCTCCGCTTGGGTCACTGGGGGGTGTGGCCAGCCTGTAAAGCACCACAGGCCCCTCACCCAGGCCACCCCACACCCCAAGGGAACCCCACCCTGATCCAGGACACCCTTCAGGGCAAACCAGCCATTCCCCACCCATGTACCAGGCATCTATCCTAACTAATAAAGGAGTAATATGCAAATTAACCATCACTCCAACACACAAGAGGGCTGCTCCCATGTGGTCAAAGATCCTTCCCCCATGTGGACACAAAATGGGCAAAAGGGGAGGACAGTGGGAGGTTCCAGGCCTGCAAGGGAGGGCAGTTGTGGGCGATCAGGCCAGCAGGGGAGGGCAGTTGTGAGGGACCAGTCCTGCAATGGAGGGCAGTTGTGAGTGACCAAGCCTGCAGGGGAGGGCAGTTAGGGGTGACAAGGCAGGCAGAGGAGGGAAGTTGGGGGGAAACAGGCTGGCAGGGGAGCAGTTAAACATCAATAAGGCTGGCAGGGTAGTGGTTAGGGGGTGATCAGGCTGGCAGGCAGAAGCAGTTAGGGGCAATCTGGGAGGCTGGCAGCCAAGCAGTTTGAAACCAGCAGTCCTGGATTGTGAGAACGATGTCCGACTGCCCATTTAGGCCCGGTCCTACCAGGATCAGGCCTAAATGGGCATTCAGACATTCCCTGAGGAGTCCCAGATTGGAGAGGGTGCAGGCTGGCCTGAGGGACACACCTCCGCTCCCCATGCATGAATTTCGTGCATGGAGCCTCTAGTTATAATATAAAACCAATTTTAATAATGATCACAGCTTAAATATATAAGAAAACCAGAGTAGTATGGATAACGGTGAACATAGGTTGTGACACTACTTTGAAATAACTATTTTTGACTTGACTTCATGAGATCACATCCTTGACACGACTATGCCCATCTCAAGGGTTCAAAAAATTTAGGATGCCTTCTAGCCCAACTCTGACTAGCGGCTCAAGTATGAGAGCAAGGGAGTCATCTTCCCCTTCTTAGACTCTCCAGAGAAAATATGCTATTTGACAAATCCTAATAAGTTAATGTTAGTGTTGTTGCTGTTTTAAAACATACAACCTAAATACCTCTTTCTATACTTTAAATTTACACTGAGATATAATTGACATATAACAATCTATAAATGATGGTGTACAATGCATTTATTTGATACTAGGGGCCCGGTGCATGAAATTCGTGCACTGGGGGTGGATGGTCCCTCAACCCAACCTGCCCCCTCTCACATACTGGGGGTCCTCAGGGGATGTCCAACTGATGGCTTAAACCCAGCCATCGCCCTGCTCAGCTCAGTCCCTGCCGCCTGTGACCACTCGGCCCTGGGGGCTGAGCGTGGGGTGCCACTTCTGCTCACAGTGCCCCGGGGCTGAGCGCTCCCTGCTGCTGCCACCACAGCTGCTGCTGCTGCTGCTGCTTCCCCTCAAAGTGCCTGCCCAGGGGCTAGGTGCTCGCCGCCATCACCATTTCATCTCCACCTCCAGGGCCTGGTGCTTGTGCCACTTGGCCCCACCCCCCCACTCCTGATTGGCTGATAGCATAGCTAATCAGGAGTGAAGGTACAGTCAAATTTGCATGTTTCTCTTTTATTATATGGGATATTTATGTATTTCAATATGAGTAATACTGTACATTTGTTATTACCAGGGGTTGGGAGGTAGGGGAATAACAGAGATGTTGGTTATAGAGTACAAGCTTACAGTTAGAAGATGAATAAATTCTGGAGATCTAATGCACAGCATTGTGACTGTATTTAAATTCCTTTCTTTCACTCCTTTGGAAAAATGGAGGGTTATCATTTCACAGTTGTTAATAGTGTTATTTTTAAAGTACATGCTGACCCTGTATCCAATTACCCAACATCCCATCAAATAACCTTCCAGTTTTAAATGGCCTCTTAATTCAAGAGACCCACAGAGAGAATCGATATGACTTTGTTTTTGTCTTACTTGCCTTTCCTAAAAATGTGCAGATAAGTATAAACTTTGTATAGATTCCCATCAGAGCATGCAGCGCTTAATACCTGCCAGTCACGCCACCCAAAAAGGTGAGTAGCCATACAAGGAAATGCAATGTGCCATTCAGCAGCATTTTATGAGCAGGTTAAAATGATGGCTTTGCAGAACATATATGAAATCAGAATAAAGACCTCTAGTAAATTCATGCAATTGCTTCATACACTAGTAACATTCACCATGGTCTCTTGGAATGCAATAATTATCCATGCTTTCCTAATTATATTTTTTGGGGGACAAACAGAAAGAGTTCTACATAGTAGCATGTCGTGATGAAGGCAATTAGGATGGGATTTTTTTCAGGTGTGCAGTTTAGCGAGCAAGCTGCCTGACTATGAAGGTCGGCAACAGTATTGCTTTTTCCTGTCAAAGCACTGGAATCAAGTGAACTGGATTTGAAACAGAAGAACATATTGTACTGTACTTCTTATGGAAGAAAACATATCCCTATAACACTTTGTACAAGCTAACATTAGGCATGGTAATTAAATTCAGTGGTTGTTCCAAGATTAATAGATGCTTTACTTCAAGTATTTTGCTAGTAGAACAGAATCAGATGGAAGCAAAATGAGAGAAAAATGAATCTCATCCTTTTCATTTCTTTGAGCTGCAGGAAAGCACTTTACAGCTAACCCTCTGCAAAGACCCAATATGCAGTCTCATGAGGTGGTCCACTTTCCTTCTGATGCACCTAATTCCCAAGCATACTGACTGTAAAGCAATATCCTCTGACCACCAGCTAAGTTCCATCTAGGCCTTTGACAGGATATATCATCATGCATATTAATTGTCAACATAATTCTGATTTTGGAACTCTCAGCTCATGTCAATAAAAGTGATGTTCAATTGGTTATGTTGACTAGGGACTGACTTTTTCTTTTCAAAGAAAATTCTGTGTTTGGGTCAAATCAACTTATGACTTGATTACTTATGAAAACGCATCAAATTGAGTAAGCTCACTTTTCCTAGATCTTTTTTTCTTGTGAAGATATTCTCTAATCACTAATAATGGAACAAAATAACATCATATACATCATGAGAAAGGCACAGCATCACTTTTTTGGTGTTTCTATAAAAAACACATAATCTAAATATAATCATTAGAAAATACCAGATAAATCCAAATGGAGGGCCATTCAACAATTATTTTAAAATGTCAGTGTTGCTTTCATTTTTATATCCCATATGAGTGAAATCTAATGGTTTTTTAAATTTTTTATCTGACTTATTTTGTTTAGCATGATAGTCATAAGATCCATTAATAATGTTGGAAATGGCAGTATTTCACCTTTTCTTATGGCTAAGCAGTATCCCATTGCATATATGTACATCTTTTTTAAGTTTTTAATTTAATTTTTAATTAAACTTATCGGGGTTACATTAGTTAATAAATTACATGGATTTAAGGTACACAATTTTATAATACATCATATCTATATTGCATTGTGTGTTTAGCACCCCAAGTCATGTCTCTTTCTATCACCTTTATCCCTTCTTTCCCCTCTCTAGCCTTACATACATCTTCTTTATGCAACCTATCAAAGAACACTGGTTATTTCTATGTCCTGGCCATTGTGAATGATGCACAAAGTTATATAAGCAATAAACATAAAGGTATGAGTAAATGTTTTCAAATTTTCAGTTAGATACCTAGAAAAGGGCTTGCTAGGTCATATGGTAACTCCCTTCTTAATTTTTTGAGAAACTTGCATACTGTTTTGAATAGTGGCTGTACCAGTTTACATGCCCACCAACAGTGAATGAGGGTTCCTTTGACTCCACAACCTCTCTAACACACTGAATCTTTGAACCAAGAACTAAGAATTTTTAAAATTCCATTGGAAAAATTTATTTTCATTATAAGGCTTGATCTCAGCTATAACCTCTACTTTATTCTCTAATTTCTATTCTATAATCTATAGAGAAGAAAAAAGTATCAGTTTCTGATGCTACTCTGTCATACAAGCTTCACCAACAATTCTTTTCATGTAGACAACCATTTGTCACCCTCCTAGATACACCCATTTATCCTGTTTGTGCTTATTCTTTTTAGGGGCTGCCTGAATTTCTCCTCCCTACCCCCAACACACACACACACACACACACACACACACCTTTGCTTTGAGAGCACCAACTGTTTGTTTTCACCAACTGTTTGTCTTATCTTGCCTATGCCAATCTATATGACTTCAGGAAAGAAACCCCTATTCCAACCCTGGCCCTCATAAACCTCTTCAATCAGATTAGTACCAGTTCCTCAAACACCATTTACCAGTCATCAGTCCCAATTTCAGCTTGTTTGCTGGGCAAACAGTCATGGTAACTTGCTTAGAGTTTGTGAGTAACCTCATTTGGAGAGCTGTCTTGCTATTCAAGAACCTCTACCACTTCCTGACATTCTTATGTGAATAGATAGATAACCCCAAGTCATGAGAAACCACACTGTCAATATCAGGCAACTGTTGTTGCATAACAAACTACCATATTTTCCGGCATATAAGACGACTCTTTAACCCAGGAAAATCTTCTCAAAAGTCAGGGGTCATCTTATACGCCCGGTGTAAAAATAACGTTGCTTGCAGTTATGATGGGCGTTGCTAACTCGCCAGGAACTTGCCCCGTATTTGCTCTCTCTTTTTTGTTTGTTATTTCCCTCCTATCATTATAAGTTCCAGTTGTCTTATACGCTGGAAAATACGGTAGCCTAACACTCAGTGGCACACACCACTCATTACTTACTATAACACATATATCCTTGTGTTGGATGGGCTTTGCTCTAGGCTGGGCGGTCCAGAGTACCTTGGTGCAGCAGCTCCAGATCACATACCTTTTATCTTGTCTTGGGAGCACCAAAATTAGGTATGTCCTGCTCATGGGGAGCACAATAATGAATGAGCCCAATTGTGCAAGCATTTTTCAAGACTCTATCACATTTTCTGATCCTATTGGCTAATATGTGTCATCATGACTAACCCCAGGGGGTGGGAATTATGTTCCACCTAAGTTACATGATAAAAGGTAAAGATATGGGTAGAAGTGAATAATTGAGATCATTGATACAATCTTTTACACTTCTCATCTACCCCTCCCATTTCTGCTGCAATCTTTCCCTTAGATCAGTGGTTGGCAAACTGCGGCTTGAGAGCCACATGCAGCTCATGAGCCACAGTTTGCCACTCTGTTGACTAATAATGAGTTTTTGCTGACCACTGCCTTAGACTGCATCCACATATCTGCCCAAATCACACTCAGTTTGCCATGCATTTCAGACATCACTAAAGCTGTCCTAATCTGGGTAATTTTTTTTTCTTAATTCGCATTTAGGCTGCTCAGATTCAGTTTGTTCACCTCACAGTCATGTTCACCTTTTTGTCTTACACAGTGAAATGTCAAAATCTAGTATAAGCATATTCTTAAACCCACATAAAATGGGTTTTAGACTAAAAACCAGTTCATGGAAATGTGATTATTAGAGACATGCTTACTAAAGGATATCCTAGATCTGATTTTTAAAAAATAGTTAATGCTAATTTGATTATTAGAAAGCATTCTGCTCAAGTCTATACCTTTGAGTCAGCTTTGAAAATGTGCACATCTCCGGGACACACAAGAAAATGTACAAATTTTAATGATGGGGTTTAAATGTATACTTGGCTCTCCATGCGTTCTTTCATTGTATGGCAATGAAAGAAGCCATAATTCTGGGATGGTGTAAGCAGTTGACATGAACTTGAAAGTCTTATCTCTTGCAGGCAGATTCAAAGAATTTCACAGAGAATCTCTGTACTAATGCTTTTGCTAAGCTGGTACGAGATTTTTGTTGTTGTTGCACAGGTAGTGTTAGAATCAAGTGTGACCTTGGGGCTATCCTATCTAATAAAAGAGTAATACGCAGATTGATCATCACTACAACACACAAGAGGGCTGTCCCAATGTGGTCAAAGATTCTGTCCCCATGCGGACATAAGATGACTATCACAAGATGGCCAGCAGGGGAGGGCAGTTGGAAGGTTCCAGGAGTGCATGGGAGGGAAGTTGTGGGTGATCAGGCCAGCAGGGGATGGCAGTTGGGAGGGAGCAGGCCTGCAAGGAAGGACAGTTTGGGGACTATCAAGCCTGCAGAGGAAGGCAGTTAGGGGTGACCAGGCCAGCAGAGGAGGGAAGTTGGGGGCAGGCAGGCTGGCAGGGGAGCAGTTAGACATCAATTAGGCTGTCAGGGTAGTGGTAAGGGGGTGATCAGGCTGGCAGGCAGAAGCAGTTAGGGGCAATCAGGGAGGCAGGCAAGTGAGCAGTTTGGAGCCAGCAGTCTTGGATTGTGAGAAGGATATCTGACTGCCCCTTTAGGCCCGATCCTACTGGGATCGGGCCTAAATGGGCAGTCGGACATCCCTCAAGGTGTTCCAGATTGGAGAGGGTGCAGGCTGGGCTGAGGGAAGCCCCCCCTCCATGCACAAATTTCATGCACTGGGCTACTAGTATGACATAATGAAAAGATCACTGAATTGGTAGCTTGGAACTCTGAATTCTAAAACCTGACAGGCCATTACATTGGCTATGAGAACTTGGTTAAGTCTCTTAACTTCCCTGAATCTTAGCTTTTTAATTTGCAAATGTAAGATAGTACTAGATATTAAAGCTTTGCTTAACTTTGAGATTCAATGATCCTAAGAAGTAACATTACATATCCAAGTATTGAAATCATTTTCAATTATTCCTAAGCATATCCTAGTTACTAAAAGGAAATGTAGGCATTTGCCAGAGTTTTAACCATCTATTTATTAATTATGTATGATGAAAAGATAAACTGAATTATAAATAATTTTCTAAGTCCTGTTGTATCTTGAAGCTAGACAAGAATATATAACTTAGTACAAACTCATCTTAACTACTAGAAAAACAGCTAAAAATTCATGTCTTACTGATAATGGGTTAGCATTATCGTGTTTATATAGACAGAATCCCTATTTCCATTTAACCAATGCATGCTTTAAATGATATAATAAAGGCCTTGCTAATGAATGGTAACTAAGGTGTCATTCATCACCTCAAGAACTGATTTGAAGCAATCAATGATGGCTTATGTTTCAAATCCCCAGGGTTGTTATTTTAGTTACAAACAGAAAGAAATCGCAAAGATATTGTAATTGATTTGATGGCAAGTTTACAGCCTCTATCAGTGATTTACCGGGTTTTTATAGTTCCCTGTGAATTTCAGCAGCTAGAATTATCCACTTATTATTTCCCAATGCATTATGTTGGTGGCATGATAAAGTGTCTTCAGAGTTAGGTTATGTCTTCCATCTATTTCTCACTACCATTAGTGAGTTAGATGTTTTAGACTATAATTACTGCCACTTGAGCTCTTAGAACCCACACATTCACTCAGTAATTCAATGAAGATCTGTTATCAGAAGCCAACTATTTTGGACACCTGGGAGTAAACAGTCATTATGAAAATAATTAAGTTTTTCCCCACATTACTCTATAAATAAATAATGTCAGAGTATTTTGTACATTGTAAAATGCTATGCACAAGCATGTTACAATTCTCTTTTTATTTCATCCATTTTTGTTGTTGTTCAGATGGCTTTTCCTAAGGATATTAAAAATCTTTATCCATAGTTTTCACCATCAGGCTGATGTCCCCAAATGCCACCTTTTATTAACATACTGAAATTATAATGTTTAATATTTGGATCACAACCTCCTTCTCTCCTGCATTTAGTATCTTTGTATGTATGCATCTCTATGAATAAATGAAAGCTTCATAATGCAATATATCCACCATTCCCTGAATGAAGCCTTTTTTTTGTCCTTTCAATAAATCTCACTCTAATCAAATCCATTGAGTTTTAAGTTCAGTCTTTCTAGTCTATTAAATTTTAAATGACCAAGAGCTCTATCTCTGGAAATACTTTTTAAAATCTAGTCCTCTTACAAGTGCCCAATGCCAGCATGACTCCATAGTCTTGTCTTCAGGCCTAGAAAATTGTTTACTGTTTCATTATTCTCTATTTGATAAAATCCTTCAATTTTTATCCCTCCAAGATACTGCTCCAAAATCACTTCTACCTATTCATGTTTCTTTAAATTTCTAAGGAGACATTGTATCAGAGAAACATGATATGATATCCAGCTCCATTTATTTTTTTTTCTGTCAAGTGAATCTATATTAAGGAAAATCCACTACTACATCTGGTGACACCCTCATTCATTCTATTAGAGCAATAGAAAAATTGATATTTATGTCTATTTACTTAGACTAGGGTTTTTAAACTAAGCAGTATATACATTTTAGGCCAGATGATATTTTGCTCTGGGGGCTTACCTGTGCCTTATAGGATGTTTAGCAGCATCCCGGGCCTTGACCCATTAGATGCCAGCATCGTCTCCCCCAAGTTGTGATAACCAAAAATGTCTCCAAATTGCCCCTAACTGGGTCCCACTGGCCTAGATATATCAATTAGGCTATTTATCAACTTAGTTTTTATATTTTTAAAAGTGAAAACTTTGATTTGCTCAATTTAATCTGCATGCATGATCATCCTCTGTTACTAAGGCTACAGAAGCTATTCTATGCCTAGAGCAAACTGTTCATCTGCAGTAGGGACCACCTACTTACACAGGTTTACTGTGTGCTATTGCTATTTATGCTATTGAGTGCTACTCATACATTATCTCATTTAGTTCTTTTGTCTCACATATAAAGACACTGAAGCAGAAAAACGTATTTACTGGGAACTTTTATCCAGATTCTAGACAAAGCAAATGTCCTAATCCTTTAAAAACCATAAGCTTTTTTGCATTCTTTGGTATTCTAATTTTGTGGCCTTTAAAAACTTATTAAACATGCAAATGTTCCAATTTTTGTCAATAGTGTTATTATTATCACTATTAGTATATATACTAGGTAGAGGAAAAATATTCTTTGGCTTATAATTCTATTTGAAACCTCCTTCAAAAGTATTTTGGGATTTCTATGTAGCTTGTTGACTTGCTATTTTATAATACTAATTGTTCCCTTTTTCCTCCTCTCTGTGAAGCTTTGGACATACTGAACCCGTAGACACTCAATAAATCCTTTCTAACTGACTGCATAAACAACCATGAATAAATTCAAATTGATTATCTATAGAAATTCAAGGTATTTTTCCTAAGGATATTAAAAATCCTTGGTATTCCAGCAGTGATGGTCCACTGTCAATATGTGCATTTTGACATGTTCTAGTAGGTTGTTTCATTTTTTTCAAAGTTCTGGGCTATCAGCCATAGCTATTCCTCACTTAGGCCTCAATTGACATTAACCTTAACATCTGAGACAACCTGCAGACAAAAGGGAAAAAGGAAGAACTCAGTCATCAATTTAGTCCTGTCGAGCTGGCCTTACAAAACTGAACTTCATCTGGAACCCTCTGTCTTCACTTCCTCAGGCCATTGTGTGTGGTCTGTTACCTCTGAGTGATAATTAATCACCTCTGAAGGCCCCTGATGTGTGGTCCAAGGCAAATCACCAGAGTGGTGAATGGATGGTCACAAGAAGGCAAACAATACTCAGCAGCATTGGTTAATATTAAATAATTGATAAATGGGATTTTTTTCCCTCTGAAAGATGAAGGGTGAGGTTACTACAAGGAATTGGCAGAAAGTGCAAACATCAGGGAGAAAGGGACTGGGATTTTAGGACTGACCTAGGCAGGAAATGAGTTTAGCTTCAGTGACATCCACTTTTGACAAGACCTGCACAGCATGTGCCTGGCAAAGCACTAGGAGAGGGAAAACATTTTGACTACATTTCTTTGAAGGAAAATAAAAAGCATTAAATTACATTCTCAAAGTTTGATCTGTAATCTATCTCCTCATAGGGCCTAATAAGTGAATGCTGTTAGCTTAGACTGCATCTGAGTCTCAGTGCCTTGGTTCCATATTGATTATTACGTGTTATTTTCTGTCTAATGAAGCTACTTTTTAGAACTGCATTGTTAAGGCTGTACCAAGTATTTCCAGATTTGTCATTACAAAGAATCATGAGTCTTTTGTCCTCAAATCAATTAATGTTGTTCCTTAACCCTGCTAAAATTAAAGCATGCAAAACTAATTGAGAAAAAGTCCATTCTTGCACAGACAAGCAAAAGTTTTTAAGGACAAAAAATGAAAATTATTCTCTCTCTTATATAGCTTTACAAACAGAGGATAATCATGCATTGCATATTAACCAAGAAGAGATTGACCAAGTCTCATTCCCAGTAGCTCTCCCTTGAGTAAATGTAGTTATAAACAGGAAACATGAGTCTAAGTACCCATTGGATGAATAACAGTTGAGCTTTTTAGTAAGAAGTTGTTCACAGACTTATATTCATGTATAAAGCAGCTATTTATCAATACACTTTTTAAATCACCTTGTAAGTTAATGCTTTAAAGTCCTTGAGAGAAACACCATGTGCTAATAAAACCATCTCTTTAGGCAGCCTAAGAAGCCAGATCTAAAAATAAAACCAGCATTGGTTGAACCAAGAAACATTATTGTTAAATGCAAATACAGAGATTGATCTGCAGCACAATTAGGAGCTAAAGATAATATCCATGTGAAATTTTCTTATCTGTAAAATGAAAGGGGAGTGGTCAATGGGGGGGAAATGTGGCTTATGTAATACTTTACACAATAAAGAATTTAAATTGAAAAATAAAGATAAAATATAGAATGCTGAGCACATGGAATAAAAGAGGTGATTAATTACTTCAGAATCATTTTCTCTTTCTCAAAATACATATCATGTATATATACAAACTAGAGACCTGGTTCATGAAATTCGTGTGTGTGTGTGTGTGTGTGCGCGCTAAGCCCAGCCTGCACCCTCTCCAATCTCAGACCCCTTGAGGGATCAGGTTTAAACGGGCAGTCAGATATCCCTCTCACAATCCAGGACTGCTGGCTCCCAACTGCTTGCCTGCCTGCCTGCCTGATTGCCCCTATCGATTTCTGCCTGCCAGCCTGATCACCCTATAACCATTCCTCTGCCAGCCTGATTGACGTCTAACTGCTCTCCTGCCAGCTTGAGTGCCCCTAACTATCTTCCCCTGATAGCCTGGTCACTCTAACTGCCCTCCCCTGCCAGCCTGGTTGTCCCTAAATGTCCTCCTCTGCAGGCCTGGTCACCCCCAACTGCCTTCCCTTGCAGGCTTGGTCCCCCCCCACTACCCTCCCCTGCAAGCCTGATCACCCACAACTGCCCTCCCCTGCTGGCCATCTTATGGAAGCCATTTTGTGTCCCCATGGGGGCAGCCATCTTGCATGTTGGTCAATTTTCATGTTACCTCTTTATTATATAGGATATATGTATATTTACCATAATATACTATATTTATTTAGCATTTGAAGTTGTTTCTATGACTATAAATAATTGCTATAGCACCTTATAATTAACTAGAGGCCTGGTGCATAAAAATTCATGCACTGGAGGGAGGTCTCTCACCCCGACCTGCCCTCTCTCACAGTCTGGGAGCCCTCAGGGGCAGGAGGTGACCCGGTGATCAGGGGAAGGTGATGCCTCATCACACCTCTGCTGCTTCCACAGCCGATAGCACAAGCCTCAGCTGGCCTTGGTTATGTAAACCTTGGATGGCCCTGGGAGGCTGGGCAGCCGCTATCCAAGGCTTGCCTCTGCCTCAGGCATCAGCTGGGCAGCCATCATCTGAGGCCTGTCTGCATCCTGGGCCAGCCCTGGGTGGCTAGGGGGCTGAGGGGATTTAGGGGACTCCAGAGGCAGGCACATGGGGCAGGCCTGGCTTTGCTTCATGCTTGCTATCCTGGCGGGGCTGAGGGCACTGGGCGCTGCCATCTTGTGACTGTGGGTGCTGCCATCTTTGAGGGCATGACAGTCAATTAGCATATACCCTCCTGATTGGCTGTGGGTGCTGCCATCTTTGTGAGGACATGATGGTCAATTAGCATATCCCCTCTTAGATAGGATTAGTGTTTGTATTTTTTGTTTGAAAGTTTTGATTAAGAAACTTTGGCTGTTCTTTAGTAACTAATAGATGGATAATGTCCCTATTGATTGAAAGTTCAGTAAGGAATTTGGGATTAGTATGTGTGACTCTAAAACAGAAATGATTTCACATAAATTTTCAAAGTAATGGTTTCCAATGCATTGGGGTTATGAATTGTAAGTTAGTGATGATCATGTGATGTGTTGGATAAAAAATGTGTCTATAAAAATTAAAGTAATAAAATATATGTTTCAAGAAGATGAACATGTTGACTAAGTGCTTTTGGATCACTATTAGAAGCAGGGGTGGTAGCCTTTGTTGAGTGCATGCAATGTTACATAAGGCCTCCAGTTTTTAAAATGATAATATCAATATATATTTTCTCTTATGGATTTACCCCTTCTATATTAGTATTTGGTGGAAATTTCCACCAAAACAGAAAATAATGAAGTTTGTAGGCAATGTCCCCAGACTCTTATTTTCTTCTTGGTGGTTTTTCGCCCTACAAATGTGTGTAGTTGGGCTTTCTTATCTAATTTCTTCCTTCTCACTTCGGCTCTTCCATCCTCACTCCTCCCTCCCCAAAGAAAACCCTAAAGATAAGTATTTGTAATGCAGAAAGCAGGCTCATTTGAACATGGCACAGATGACCGTACTAGGTTGCCTAGACCAGTGGCAAACTTGTCGCGAGCCACATGTGGCTCACAAGCAGTGGTTTGCTGCTCTGTTGACTAATGAATTTGCCGACCACTGGCCTAGACAATAAGTTATCTGGAGTCTGGGAGACTACTTTTTCCCTCGAAGAAGGAATAGTGCACAAGGTCAGCGTCCAACAGTACTGAGGGCTTCCTGCCTACCCTTCCCATTCCCCTTTGATTCAGCACACACAGTACTATAACATCTCAAGGGCTCTACAGGCCCCAGGTACTTGGGGTAGTTGGCATCCTAATTTTAGATTCGTGGCTCCATAAATAACCTCTTTATTTCACTAAATGACAAGGCTGCCATCTTACACTTGTTCCGCAGGAAGAGAGGCCCCCAAATAAAAGGTTTTCTCCATTGGAATAAAACTCAAGCCAGGTCTGGAAAATGCTCTCTGAAGAGGATGCATATTAGTGGATCGTGATCCTCCTATAAGTGACCATAGCCTCACAAGTATTCTCTTTACCCATTGATACCTACTTCTTAACCTAATGTGTTTGACTTATGAATACTGTCCTAACCATTGTATGACAAGTGGCAACCCTGAAGAGAATCACCTGGTTCAACAGCTTTCTTATTTATGTTTATTCATCCATAATTATGACATAAAACTATTGTGTTTGAAGCATAGTTTCTAAGTGTGGAATGAACGATATTTTTCAGATTTGCACGGGGGCGGGAGGGGTGTCCCTCAGCCCAGCCTTCACCCTCTCCAATCTGCAGTCGCCTGCCTGCCTTCCTGATTGCCCCTAACCGTTTCTGCCTGCCAGTCTGATCACCCCCTAACCACTCTCCTGCCAGCCTGATTGATGCCTAACTGCTCCCCTGCCAGCCTGCTTGCAGGCGACGGCAGTAGGAATGTTAAGAGAGGGCAAGTATTTAAAATATTTTCATTAGGAAAAATGTTCTGGGGATTCTAATTTCAAATTACTTAAGTAGTCATCTGTGTGAGGGTGACTCTGGTAAAGCTTTGTTTGGAAATTAAAGAATAGAATAAGAGGTATTAGATAGGATACATTTCTCTAAAGAAATGGCATTGAGAACTTTAACATGGAATAAGAAGCTAATGGGTTATGTATCTTTATTTATTGCTTACAAGTATTAAGCACATATTATTTACTCCTCCTTTTCTCTTATCCTCCCACCTTTCCTCCCTTCCTTCCTTCATCATGTGTCTATCTTGTATGCATGAGGAATTTTATAGAGTCTAAACTCTAAAATATGAGGTCTTCAACTCCTTCAAAAACTGTAGTGAATGCTGATTGGTGGTAGCTAAGTTAATAAATTCACCCATGATATGTTTGTAGCAGAATGGAAAATGGTATGCAACTTTAATTTTTCAAATAAGAAAGCCACTACATTGGAAATTCTAGCAGTTTTAAGTACAGAATTCAAGTTCCCTTATTGCAAATGTGCATTGCTTTAGTTATACCTACATAAAGTCAAATAGCTCTAGTGAAGTAATCTAAATGCCATTACTTCAGGTGGAATGCTAAATTCTCTGTTTAATAACGTGAAAGATAGTCTCAGTGCTACAGAGAAATTATTTGGATAATAATAAAATTTTAATTTATCACAGACTCTGGAGAGAATGTGGGAGGACTACAGAGATAGCTTGCAACCTGGAGTCTAGGAAAGGTAGCAGTAAGGGCTCCCTGTCTTGGGGCTTCAGGATAATTTGGGTTTGATAATCAATTGTAAGTTCTATTTATTTCTATATTGTAATTCCTTTAGAACATCCTGAAATAGTCAGTAGTTTGGAGTCAGCCTTGTGTTGGTTATGCTTAGAGGCCTAGAGAAGAAGGGGTTGTGCCCAGGTTTGGGGTGGGAATCCTAGAAAAGTTTGGAAAAATGTCTAGATATGATTGGAGACCAAGCAACTTCATTCCTAAGAAACACCTGACAAATATAAACCAATCTTGTTTTCTGAGAAGTCCTTAGAACTAGCGGGGAGATAAAAAGAGTCCAGGTAGAAATTTTAATAGGCTAGTCAAGAAAGGAATAATCAGAAAGCTAGAAAACTTAGAACACTAAGCTTACTTTTCAAAATTCTCTCCAAATGATAATTACAGTTGATATTTAATTATCTGGATATATAGTTACTCAGTGTATCTTTGTTTAAATCAGCTTAGAAAAAAAGAAATTTTTGAAGCTATTAATACTTCCTTACCTTTTAATTGCACATATTTTTCGGTACTGATTATAATACATACTTTATTCAAGAAAGCTTAGAGCTATCCATTCTTTAGGGATATTGATGCCCACATTTTTTTATTTTTTAGGTCCCCATTAGCTACTATTCACCAGGGATTTTCTTCTTGGATTGTTGGAGGGGCAAATTTTGAATCTTTCACGACCTGTTATAGTGAAAAGAGTACAGGCACTAGTGACAGAGGAACTTGAATTCAAACCTGGCTGAATGACCTTCAGGAAATCCATTTGATTTGACATTGACTTCATGTTCTGGCTATTCTCATCTTAAACATTTTTCTCAAACTATTTCCTAAAACATAAATCAGCTACTTAAAGGCAGGCAAATTAAAGTTTCCTTTTCAAAGTACAGTTTCAATGTTTGTGGCAAAAATAAGATTCTGGACAAAAGATTTTAGAATAAAGAAGATGAAGAAAAGCTCATTATGTGGACCTAGATATCAATATTTAAACATCTTTCAATAAAAAATCATCTAGTAATAAAATATAAACACTCCCTCTAAAATTTTCTTGCAAAATCTTTAAGTACGTTAAAAGAACAAAAATGCATATGTGTTTAAAAAATAAATATGAGCCTTAATTGAATAATTACAGCTCTATGCCATTACTAAAATGTGATACCTTCCAAATAGCGTCCATATGATCATAAAATGTTCACTTGTATCAATAGATGGCTTGGTTTAGAAGCAATATGGCTAAATAATTTCTGCAAAGTCTGTGTGCCTGTTTTGAAATGTTCAGAATCTTACTTTGGGGGGCTCACTGCATGGTAATCAGCTCTAAGGATGACATGGAATTGTTAATAATGGTTATTTAAAATAGGACTCAGGCAAGGCTGACTATTTACAGAACTGACTGACTGGTGTGAATCTGCACAGAACTATTTCTGGGCTTTTGTTTGCAATTCATGGTAATTTACAGAGTAAATGGCTCAGAATTTGCAAAATGGAGCTACAGTCTATATAGACTTCAGAAGACTAAATGGAAGTTATATTTTTTGACAAAGACAAATTCAAATGTGATAAATAGCTGACGGCTGGATTTTTATGCTCTTGTATAAAATTCAACTTAATTGTCTTTGTGTTTTAAATCAAGTCATTGATAATGTGTAAAACCGAAGAAAATAACTTATTTAGCCTTTGGGAATATATTTACCTTTCAGAGGTTGCTATTTAATAGACAAGATTTAACTTATTTGAAATACTGAATTAATCTATGTGATTGTCCTATACACCATTACTATGATGCAATATAGTGAAAAGGACACTATAAATGTTTGAACATGTGGACAGAATATCAAAAATGTATACTTACTGAATATCTAATATGCCTTAGGCATTATGCTAACTATGTTATGTAGATTATTTTATTTCATCTCTATTCCAGTTGTATTTCCACTTACTAGCCACATACCCTTAAGCAAATCATTGAATATCTTTTAATGCTTTTCTCATCTCTATAGTAGGAGCTTTAGTGAGTGCCTTGCTTTCTCATTCACTTATTTATTAATGAATCAAATATTTGCACAATGCCTCTTAAATTAGTTGTATTAGGTGTTGAAGATACAACAGTGAATAAAACATTGCCCCAGGATAAAAAGAGATTACAGTTTAGTTTCCTAAATAGGGTACATGTTATAATATAAGTGTGTATTTTGTCAAAGACTTATAAAAAATCTTTTAAGGTGGCATAGTTGACAAAGTTGTTATTGGGATGAAGTGAGATAGTATATATCAAAAGTACTTGATAAATGATAAAAGGGTATAAACCTACATTCATTGGAAAATTGTTTTAATACTAAGGCAAAAAAAATTCCTTATGGATAAGAAATACTTTTAGACTAATGTTTTTAGATTAAACTCTGAAAGAATATACTTATGGGGATCCCAAGATGGCAGCCGATAGGACAGCAGTGAAGGGTAAAGTGTGAGTGAGTGAGGGAGTGAAAGCAGAGTGTGTGGACATATGGGGTGTGTGTGTGTGTGTGTGTGTGTGTGTGTGTGTGTGTGTGTGACAGCTAGATATTGCAGGTCCTTAGGGGCTGGCAGATCAGGCTCACATAGCCGGGCAGCCGCTAGTACTGCTATAAATCTATCCTGGAGCACTGGCTCTGCAAATGAGGGCACATCATCTTGAAGGGGAGAGCTGCTGTGACTGGGAACCCAGCCTCACCTCCAACCAGGGTGCTCTCAGACACCACATGGGATGCTACAGCCACTCCAGCCAGGGACTTGCTGCTTCAGCTACCAACCCATAGATACCAGGACTTCAGCTTCCCCAGCTGAGGGCTCCTGTGAGTTCCAGAGTGCACTCCCCATCCCACCAACCAGACACTTTAGCCCTGGGCACCATGAACATTCATGCTCACACATGAGAACATCTGAGGCTAGGGAGCATCCCTGGGCTCAGCAACTGCAAGAGAACAGCCAAGCCTTAGATAGCAGCCCCAGGCACCATAACCACTCCAGCAGCCCTCCTAGCAGCCACTACACATGAAGGCTGAAGGAGCAGACACCTCCTGCAACCACATGAGGAATAGCTTCTCTACAACTGCCCTCTTGAGGAACAGCCACTACATGCGAACACCTGAGGAGCAGCTGCCCTGTGAGCAGCTGCTGACCACGACCACCCTAAAAGCAGCCACCACTGGGGACCACCCAAGGAGATGCTGTCCCACAACCTACCAAGGAGCAGCAACCACCCACAACCGTGCAAGGAGAGGCTGCCACACAACTGCCCAAGGAGCAGCCACTGTCCACAACTGCCCAAGGAGCAGACACCGCACGTGACTACACAACCCATCACCAAGCCCACCACTGCAGCCACAGGCCATGCATGATTTGACACCTAGATCCTTTGATGAGAGCACAAATGGGGAGACAGAAGAACAACCCCCAAAAGAAAAAGGGGAAATCAACAGAAAAGGAACTAAATGAAAGAGGCATACAATATGTCAGAAAAAGAATTTAGACTAATGGTCATAAACTAGATGGATAGGAAAATCAACAATCTAAGTAAGAATCAGGAGGAAACAAAGAGTGATATAGCTACAATAAAAATCAATATAGAAGCTTTCAACAGTAGACCAGGAGAATCAGATTACCGAATTAGCGAATTAGAAAACAGGGCAGCAAAATACATGCAATCTGAACTGTACTTGGAGAAAAAAATCAAAAGACAGGAGGAGAGCCTGAGGGAGTTTTGGTATAACATGAAATGAAGCAAAATACGTATAATAGGGGTGCCAGAATGACAAGAAGAGGAGCAAGGGTTAGAAAACCTATTTGAAGAAATAATGTCAGAAAACTTCCCTGATTTGGGAAAGAAAAGTGTCACACAAGCACAGAGAGTCCCAAACAAAATGAACTCCAAAAGATCCACACCAAGGCATGTCATAATTATGATGGCAAACATTAACGACAAAACGAGAATCTTAAAGGCTGCAAAAGAGAGACAGAAAGTTATGTATAAGGGATCTCCCATTAGATTTTCAAATGATTTCTCAACAGAAACACATCAGGCCAGGAAGGAATTGAAAGAAGTATACAAAGTGATGCAAAGCAAGGGACTGAATCTAAGAATACTCTATCCATTAAGGCTATCATACAAAATTGAAGGGGTAATCAGGAGCTTCACAGACCCCCCCCCAAAAGAAAGGCTAAGGGAGTTTATCACTACCAAGCCAGCAATGTAAGAAATGCTGAAGAGACTGTTGTAAGAAGAAAATTAAAGGGAAGAGGAACAAAGGCACAAAAAATAAAAATGGCTACTAACAAGTACCTAACAATTATAACTTTAAATGTAAATGGTCTAAAAGCTCCAATCAAAAAAGCATCAAGTGGCTGTATGGATAAGAAAACATGATCCATATATATGCTGTCTAAAGAGACCCATCTCAGAACAAGAGATTCACACAGACTGAAAGTGAAGGGATAGAAAAATATCCTTTAGAAAAATGGAAATAAAAAAAGCTGGAGTAGCAATACTTATATCTGACAAAATACAACTCAGAGTGAAGGCCATAAAAAGAGATAAGGAAGGCCACTTCATAATACTAAAGTGATTGATACAACAAAAGGCTATAACTCTGGTAAACACATATGCACCCAAGGCAGGAGAGCACCCAAATACATTAAAAAAACCTCTTCAAAGATATTGAAGGAGATATCCACAATACAATCATAGTAGGGGACTTTAATACACAACTGACATCACTGGATAATTCTCTAGACAAAAAATCTGCAAAGAAACAGCAATCCTAAATGACTCACTAGTTCAGATGGACTTAATTGACATCTTCAGAAAATTTCACCCAAAAGCTACAGAATATACATTCTTATCAAGTGTACATGGGACATTTTCAAAGAAAGACCATATATGGGTCATAGGCAAAGTCTTTCCAAATTGAAGAACACTGAAATCTTATCAAGCATCTTGTCAGACTACAATGGCATAATATTAGAAATCAACTACAATAAAACGATAAAAAATTCAAACACTTGGAAGCTGAATAGCATGCTATTAAACAACGATTTGGATACTAAAGAGATCAAAGAAGAAATTAAAAACATCCTGGAAACAAATGACAATGAAAACACAACAATCTAAAACCTATGGGACATAAATCAAAGCAGTCCTGAGAGGGAAGTTCATAGCATTATATGCCTACCTCAAAAAATTCCTAGAAAAACAGATAATAAATTATATAACTGAATAACTTAAAGAAGTAGAAAGAGAGCAACAAGAAAAAGCCAGTGTGAGCAGAAGGAAGATCAGAGCAGAAATAAATGACATAGAGACAAAAATATAATACAAAAGATCAACGAAACAAAGAGCTGGTTCTTTGAAAGGATAAACAAGATTGATGAACCTCTAGCCCAGCTCACTAAGAAGCAGAGAAAGAGGACCCAATCAAACAAAATCAGAAATGAAAGAGGCAAAATAACAACAGACCCCACAGAAATACAAAAGACTGTGAAAAAATACTGTGAACAATGCTACTCCAACAAACTAAACAACCTAGAGGTATTGGACATATTCCTAGAAAAATACAACATTCAAAACTCAATCAAGAAGAATAAAAAAATATCTACAGGTCAATAATTGAGGAAATTCACACAGTCATCAAAAATCTTCCAGCAAACAAAAGCTCGGGGACAGACAGCTTCACAGGAGAGTTTTACCAAACATTCAAAGAAGAATTAAAACATATCCCCCTCAGACTATTAAAAAATTCAACAGGAAGGTACCTAAGCTATTTCTACGATGCCAGTATTACCCTAATCCCCAAACTAGATAAAGATATCACAAATAATGAGAATTATAGGCCAATATCCTTGATGACATAGATGCTAAAATCCTCAACAAATTTCTAGCAAATCATATCCAGCATAACATTAGAAAGATCATACACCATGACCAAGTGGGATTTATTCCAGGGATGCAAGGATGATACAATACCTGCAAATCAATAAATATGATATATAACACAAACAAATTGAGAAACCAAAATCACATAATCATATCAATTGATACAGAAAAGGCATTTGACAAAATCCAGCACCCTTTCCAGATAAAAACTCTCAGCAAAGTGAGAATAGAGGGATCATACCTCAACATAATAAAAGCATTATATGACAAACCCACAGCCAACATCATATTCAATGGGCAAAAACTAAAACCATTTTCCCTAAGAACAGGAACAAAACAGGGATAGCCAATTTCACCACTCCTGTTTGACATAGTACTGGAAGTGATATCCATAGTGATTAGACAAGAAAAAGAAATAAAAGGCATCCAAATTGGAAAAGAAGGCATAAAGCTGTCCTTATTTGCAGATGACATGATATTACACATAGAAAACCCTAAAGACTCCATGAAAAAAAACTACTAGAACTAATAAATGAATTCAACCATGTAGCAGGATACAAAATTAACACCCAGAAATCTATGGCTTTTTTATACACTAATAATGAACTCACAGAAAGAGAAACTGAAAAAACAAAAAAATCCATTTACCATTGCAACAAAGAAATTAATATACATAGGAATAAAATTAACCAAAGAGGTAAAGGATCTGTACTCAGAAATTTACAGAATTCTGAAAAACAGAGATAAAGGAAACATAAACAAATGGAAGAACATACCGTGTTCATGAATTGGAAGAATCAACATAATTAAAATGTCCATAATACCCAAAGCAATCTATGGATTCAATGCAATCCCATTAAAATACCAATAGTATATTACAAAGACCTAGAATGAACTCTCCAAAATTTCATCTGGAATAAAAAAGACCCCAAATAGCTGCAGCAATCTTTAGAGAGAAGAACAATGTTGGAGGGATCACAATACCAGGTTTCAAGCTATACTACAAAGCCACTGCTCCAAAACTGCTTGGTACTGGCAACAGAACAGACACATAGACCAGTGGAATAGAATAGAGAACCAAAAAATCAACCCAAGCCATCATGCTCAATTAATATTTGACAAAAGGAGGTATGAACATACAATGAAGTCAATAAATGGTGTTGGGAAAATTGGATACATGCAAAAAAAATGAAAATAGACCACCAACTTAGACCATACACAAAAACAAACTCAAAATGGATCAAGGATTTAAATGTAAGACAGGAAACCATAAAAATCTTAGAAGAAGCCATAGGTGGCAAAATAGTAGACATTTGTTGTAGCAATATCTTTACCAATACAGCTCCTAGAGCAATGGAAACTAAAGAGAAAATAAACAATGGAACTAAATCAAAATAAAAAGCTTCTGCACAGCAAAAGAAATCACCAAGAAGAAAAGCTCACTGCATGGGAGAATATATTTGTCAATGTTATCTCCTATTAGGGTTTAAGCTCCAAAATTTATAGGAAACTTATACAACTTAACAGAAAAAAGATAAACAATCCAGTCAAAAAATGGGCAAAGGACCTAAATAGATACTTTTTGAATGAAGACATACAGAAGGCCAAGAGACATATTAAAACATGCTCAAAGTCACTAATCATCTGAAGATGCAAATCAAAATGACAATGAGGTACCATCTCACACCTGTCAGAATGGCCATCTATCATCAACAAATCAACAAATGACAAGTACTGGAGAAGATGTGGAGAACCCTGTTTCACTGCTGGTGGGAATGCAGACTGGTGACAACCTCTGTGAAATACAGTATGGTGTTTCCTCAAAAAGTTAAACATGAAACTCCAATTTACCCAGTGATCCCACTTCTAGGAATATATCCCAAGAAAACAGACAGGCCAATCAGAAAGGACACATGCACCCCTATGTTCATAGCAGCAAAATTCACCATAGCTAAGATTTGGAAACAGCCTAAGTGCCCATCAGCAGATGAGTGGATTAGAAAACTGTGGTACATCTACACAATGGAATACTAACCTGCTTTAAAAAGAAGGAATTCTTAGCATTTTCAAATAGCATGGGTGGAACTAGAGAGCATTATGCTAAGTGAAATAAGTCAGTCAGAGAAAGATAAATATCAAATGATCTTACTCATTTATAGAATATAATGAACAACATAAACTGATGAACAAAAGTAGACCCAGAGTTATAGAAGCATTGAACAGAGTGTCCAACCTATGAGGGAAAGTTAGAGATGAACCAAAAAACTTGTATGCATGCTATGAGCATAACCAATGCATGCATATGAACATAACCAAAGGTGGGATTATGAGGGCATGTGCTAGGGCATTGATGGGCAACCTTTTGAGCTTGGTGTGTCAAAATTCGCCACAAAAACCAAGTATAACTTAGGTGGTGTGTCACTTCGAGAAAAAAACCATAATTTCGTGATATTTATAGTTTAAATAATAAAAATGTATAATAGTAATATATAACTGTATTTAATAAACCAAAAACTAATTATTTAATTTAGCTGCTTAGTGACTTCTTTGTTCATCTGTCAGTTTCTTTTGTTGGTCTCGATATTATTTAATTTGTGTGGGGTGCCGTGAATGAAGATAAGTAAGGAGGAGGAGGAATTCTTTAACTAACCTGCCTATTAGTGACTTTTTTGTTGCTGAATTTCATTGGCTAAAGCTTCAATTGAAGGTTGGTATTTTGTACACTTTAAGCCCAAGCAAGTGCTACTAACTTCATCTGTCCATCTGTTTCTGTTGTTTGTTCTATTATTTAATGCTGAGAATAATGTCTCACAAAAGTACATAGAGGGAAAATTGTGAGTAAAGCCATTGCTATATTTTTCAGGGTCCTAAAAGTATCTGGTAATCAGTTCCAGAAACTCCAAATTTCCTGTTCATAGTAGCATTCCTCTTGATTCTCCAAGCGGCACCTTTCCAGATTCTCAAGCTTTGACCTCAAGTCGACAAATACCTGAGCCCAGATGCTGTCTTAAAATTCTGCAAGTTGCATCTCCAAATCATCAATTTGCATCCACTGGAAACCATTTAATTCCAAACTACTGTAGACTACTACATCAGGATACTTAATTATTTTTATGGTCTGTTTTAGGCTTCTAAATTGATTAAATCTATCACTGAACTGGTCAAGTAATGAGTCTAAAAGATGCTGGTACTTTATATGCAAGGGTTCCATTTCATTTTGTATAGCTGCACTGGCCTTCTCAAAATACTTTGTTACCCAAGGAAAATGCTTATAAGTATTAGTTTCTACATCTCGCTTGAAATTTTAAGTTTACTTTCAAAAGCTTTTATGTATCCAAACATAATGTCAATACTTTTACCAAAACGTTATAACTTTAAGTTCAGTTCATTAATATGAACAGGGAGATCTGTAAAAATTATCAGGGTGTTAACCCACTTATCATCAAGCTGAGAAAAGTTTCCCAGATCCTTATCCTCAAGAAATACCTTGATTTCTTCAAATCACTCCACAAAGTGCTTAAGAACTTTGCCTCGGCTCAGCCATCTTACATTATTGTATATCAGCAGTCCACTGTAGGTGGAATCAACCTCCAGTAAAAGTGCAGAAAATTCTTGCTTGTGAAGGGGGCGAGCAGCTATTAAATTAACTATTTTTGTAACAACTGACATTAAGTCATTTAAGTCAGTGAATCCTGCCTTGGCACATAAAACCTCCTGATGGGTAATACAACGAAAAGGCACAATCAGATGTCCAATAGCTTCCATAAACAATTTGACAAATCTGACTTTTTTCTCTCACCATGTTTGGTGCCCCATCTGTGGTCACTGACACAACTTTAAGAGATATCAATGCTTAGGTCACAGAATGTTTGTATAACAACCTTACATAGTTCGCTTCCTGATGTGCTTGTTGGCACTGATACTAACTTTATCAATTCTCTCATTGTGAGACCATCAGAATATAGACCAATAATGGCCAACTGAGCATGTGATATGACATCAGTAGTTTCAACAAGAGAGATCGAAAAATATTTACAATTCATTATGCCTCTCTTTAATTGTTGTTGCACGTTTGTGTTCAGGCTCATTATTTGGTCTTTTATGATATTTCCACTGAGTGGTAACTCAGATATTCTCTTAATAATTGCATCTTTATTCTGCATTTCGTGGAATGGGACTGGTGCACATCTTAGGAGAGTTTCTTTAATAAATTCTCCCTCACTGAGTGCTTTCCATGCTGAGCTATGGAGTGAACAATGCTCAAACTTGCAGATGTTAACTTTGTAGAGCCTTTTATAAATTTAAGGATGGAATTAGATTGGCTCTTATAAAGGTGTAGCTGCCTGGAAATGTATTCCTTCCTTTCATCACTTTTTTTTCAAGAGCTGGGAATGGTTAGTTTCAAAATGTCTATTTATATTCCACTTTCTACTTACTACCATTTCAGTACATAGAATGCAAAATGATCTGCCATTTTTTTCTATAATGCCATATATCTTTGTCCATGTCTCTTGAAAGGGTCAGCTACTGCTACTACCACTCCTTGACTTAACCTTGGTTTTTATTTTTTTTATTTTTTGGGTTCTCCATTATGGGAGCAGTGATAGAAGATAGAATTATAGATAGCCTGTTAGCCCTGCAGGCAAGGGGTTAACTAGCTTAACTGACCACAAGATGGCACATGTAACTCTCTTTTAGGAAAGGGCAGGGTTAATAAGCAGAAATAGGGGTTTAAAAGGATGCACAACAGTAATAGTGGTGAAATGGAGTCTGCACTATGCTGAAAAATGGTGTTCCTTATATAAATTAAGATGGCTGTCGCTATTTCTAATGGCAGGAAACAGCACCCATAGCACAGGCCTCACCTCTCTCAGCCTCCCCCTCACTTATCTCAGTAATGATGGTCAACAAGAAATCCATGACACCCCAGAACAGTAGATTGGATGATGGTTGCTGTGCTTATGTGGTTGCTGGTAATGGCGATCACAGGGGCCCCAAAGATGCGTTCCCTGCGGCATTCCACTGCTTCCTGTTCCGCCAGCAGGAATTGAGGTCAATGATCACCTAACAGCCTAACCGTAAGTCCCAGAACTAGACGCTCTGTGCCAGAGTTCTGTTGTTTTGGCCTGCAGACCTCCGGCACAGAATGTCTACAATACACTACAGCAAATGTTTCATCCTCGGCTACTGCACCTAGCCCTGCATAGCTGAGGATGAAATGTCTTTCTCAGCATGTGGCCCCATACTTCTCTGTATGCAACTGCATGCGGCCGTGTGTCATCGAAAATGGCTATGCGTGTCAGTGCTGATACACGTGTCATAGGTTCACTGTCACGGTGCTAGGGGGTGGAGGAAGCCAGGGAGTGGTCAATGGGGGTTGGGGAGGAAAGGAGACCTATGTACTACTTTAAACTATAAAGAATTTAAATTAAAAAGAAAAAAAGAATGCACTCATGATTTTATTAACTTGAAGAGAAAACTATTGCTGGGATAATTGAAATATTCTTAATAGTCATCAAAGACTGCTGCTCATTAAGAGTATAATGTGAGGATCATGTTAACACAGTAGTCCCCATTTAAAAAACAAATTGGACCTGATTGTCATGCTAGTTAAAAGTACTATCAAATGAAGAAGCTTATGTGTAATTTTGTTGAAAGCATTTTTATTCAAGCATAGCTAATAATGTTGAGTGTGAAACTCTGTTTAAAGAATTTTAGAGATGGAAGATGTACTTTGAACGATATAAACTGTTCGGTTGATTGATTAATTCAATGAATAATAAGCCTTCTCAATTAAAAAATCATTTGGAGCCCAAAGACTGAACTCCTTAAACCCTTCACCTATAATGGCATGTAAAGGAAGGTCGTGGAAGCTTGTGGACAGTTAGGAAATACAATAAAATGAAACCATCTTTTCTTTTCTTTTTTTTTTTTAAAAAGGACACTGGATTTTTGGTTTTCCTTTTGTTTGAAATTTATTTTGCCTTGGTTTTCTTAATTATCACAAATAGGTTGCTTGGGTTTTGACTCTTCTCCCGATTTTTGCCCTTGGTACACAATACTCAGGGAACATGAGTAACCAGTGAAATTTTCTCAAAAACATCTTTGAAATCTCTTTGCAAATTATTCCCTTTCATACACTGAATTCCTCTTAAGATGAGGCTGAGAAATTTCACTGTAAAATAGCTATAGGTTAAAGGAGGAAATAGTAAACTATGGCTTAAGGGCCAAATCTGTCCTGTCCAATTGCCTATTTTTATGGAATATGGTCATTCCCCTAAATTCCCATAACATCTATGGTTGCTTTCACACTAAAAAAGCATAACTGACTACTTGCAACTATAACTTCTTGGTCTACAAAGCCAAAAAATATTTACTATATGACTCTTTACAGAAAAAGTTTGTTAACACTAGCGTTAAAGAGTTAGCTAACATTAAATACACATGATTAATTTACAGATATATAACAGACTTATACTATTTATATAACCATAGTAATTATAACTTTAAATTCTTAAAGTTACTTGTGAGAATTTTTATTTATACTATTAAATGATTCAAGATTATATATATAAAAGAGAGAGAGAGAGAGAGAGAGAGAGAGAGAGAGAGAGAGAGAGAGAGAGAGAGAGAAGGATGAGAATGTGATTAAGCAAATCAAGCAAGGTGTAAACAATTGGTGAATCTGACCAAAGGAAATGCCTATCTGTAGGAAAAGAGAAAAGAAAATCAAGGAAGTGATGGAGGCAAAAAAAAGAACAAGTTTAACACTAAGGGGGAATTTTTCCTCTAAAGGCAGAATTGTATCAATTCTCCCCCCCACCCTGCACTTTTCCTACCATTTCTGAAGTAGCATTGAACGCTGGTTATTTAAACATCTTAATGATAGTACTAAAGAAAGAAGGCATAATCATTTCTCTCCTAATTGCTTGTCAAAATCATTGCATTTTCAACAAGGATACTAAAGTAATAACTATAGAATAATATAAAATAACTGGTGTATGATATCATAAAATTAAATTATATATTTCATAATTTTAGTGTAACTTAACCTAAAGTTTAATATGGGAACTATGCCTTACATTTGAAAGTCCTAAATCTTATAAGGGGTCATTCTCATTAATAGAATGTAATAATAAAATGTCCACAAAAAATCACAAACTATTCTGGGTGAAAAGTACAATTCTATTCAGTGCTTTCAAATGGAGAAAGGTCAGATATTGCTGTTCAGACAATAGCTACTTCAAATATATTAATTTAATATAACAAAAAAAGACGTTATTAAAAAAGTGAGGAGGTTTAATTTGCCAAGCAAATCAACAAATCATAACACCACTTAGTTTAGGTAATTCGCAAAGTGACTGCATCATTTGTTTTCAGGGACATGAAGGAAGACTCTGCACCAAAATACTTTCTGATTTATCTATGAAGCCTAGTGTGGGTACACAGGGAGTAGACATTGTCCTGGACAAAGTGAAACATTCTCTTGACTGGCTGACTATGTTTACTTAGTTACCTTCCTAAATAAAAACTTGCTCTTTTTTGCCTCCATCACCTGCTTGATTTTCTTTTCTCTTTTCCTACAGATAGGCATTTCATTTGGTCAGATTCACCAATTGTTTACACTTTGCTTGATTTGCTTAATCACATTCTCATTCCACTGTGTGTGTGTGTGTGTGTGTGTGTGTGTGTGTGTGTGTGTGTGTAAAATTTTGAATCATTTAATAGTATAAGTTGGAGACACTGTGACCCTTTACTCCTACATAGTTCAGTGTGTGCCTTCTGAGAACAAATACGTTCTCTTACATAACCACACTATAGTTATGAAAATCAACACATTAATCATTAATATGAAAATAGTATCTAATCCACAATCTATATTCAAATCTCATCAGTTGTTACAATAATGTCTTTTATAGCTATTTCTCAGTATAAAATCCCAATCCAGGACCATGCCTTACATTTAGCTATAATTTCCTTTAATCTGGTATAGGTTTTCAGTCTCACGTTGTGTTTATTGACCTGCACATTTTTATAGAAATTTTTGTAGCAAGTCCTCATTATGGGTTTGTCTGATGTTTTCTTAGCAGCCATCACTTTATTCCTTTCTAAACAACCTATCTCTGGATCTCAGCCAATTCCCTGGCTTCAACATCTTCCCATCTATGTCACCAGTTCTGTTTTCCCTCGTCTTAATGATATACTGGGGCTTCTATTTTTGGTAATGCAGCAGAGCAGCTCTCTGGGGGAAAAAATAAATCCCTCTCATAGAAAACATCTTGATAAGCTTGAAAAACAATATTTTAAATGCATAGTTGAGCCCACAGAAAGTCAGGGAAGACCTGGGGAACAAAAGACCAGGAGAGCTGAAAATTAGAGTAGGAAGCTCTCCCTGGCCTTCTGAGGGGCAAGATTTGTAGTCTGAACTGAAATTTCTCAGCAATTCTTTACAGGAGTACGTAATCAAAGGAAGGGTGAAATAGAAAAAAAGATCTACCAGCAATCTACCAGAAGATGGCAAAGACATTTTTTTTGCAGTGACAAATAGACCTGGTTTCTAGATACAAAAAAAAAATAATAATAAATTAAAAAATGTAAACACCTGAGAATTTGAGACCATAGGCTTGTTTCTTGAAGGGTTGGGGCTTACATTTACGTATTTTACATATTTTAGGAAGTCTCAAATCATTGTAGGAAATTACAACAGTCCTGAGTTTGTCCAGCAGAAGAAAATTCAAACCTTTTCAGAAGGATCCTTCATACTCCAGTCCTTGGAGGATTCCCTTAAATAACAACCAACAAAATATAAGCTCATAATCCATAAGATAACACACGGGAGAGAAAACCTACCATACACAAGAATTAGAAGTTAATCTTCCTAAAATTCAGGTAATAAAATTATTGACTATATACCACAAAATAAGTACATTTAAAGTGATGGAAGAATTAAGAAACAGAAGTAATAACATGACCCAGAATAAAACATTCCCAGACATATTAAAAAACACACAAATAGAACTTCTAGAAATAGCAGAACAGATTCAGCTAAAAAGAAATATATTAAAATATTATTTGACCTATATAACCAATGCCACCCCAATAAATTCAATGAAAAATAATAAAATAGAAAAATTTAAAAAATATTATTGAAATTTCAGCACAGAGATGTAGACATAGCAAATATAAAAGACATTAAGAGACATGGAGTATAGAATAAGATATATTTCTCAACAACAATAAAGGATTAATATCTTCTGCATACTGAGGGAAAATAAATGTCAACCTAATAATAATATGATACATTATTATTCAAGAATAGAGGTGATATAAATATTTTTCAGGTGAAAACTGAGAGCTTAACTATAAACCTTTATTAAAAGAAATTCTAAAGTACGTTTTAAGAAAAAAGAAAGGATTGAATGCAAGAAATGTCAAACAAAGAAACTGGAAGACATGTGAGCCTATAAAAATAATTGAATACTGGTAAACTTAATTTGAATACATTCTAATTTGATTAACATACTCATTTATTTCTATAGCCTTCTGAAACTCCACTAAAGTAAATTAAAAGGAAATTATTTAAAGGACAATGCAAAAATAAAAAAAATAAGTGCATACAGAGAAGAAAGACAGCAATTATGGAAGATGGAAAGCAGAGGAAGAAGCATTAACTAATTTAGCAGACCTAAGAGAGCTTAATCTTAAGCCTAAAGCAATCCTGTTTATATTACACAACCCTGAATTACAGGTCTGAGTTGCCTCTGGAAGTAGAGGGGCATACATGGTTCAAAATAAGGATTTGATGAAGATCTATTTTAAAAGCAAATTCCTATATCCCTAATCTTCCATTGCACAGCCATCTTACTGAATGCAGGTCTTTTTCTTTATTTTGGAGAGAGTAAAACAGAGGTTCTGAACTCAAAAACAAGGGTATACTGTATGGAAACAGATGATTACATCCAAGTTTACATAAGAAATGTTAAGACTTTTGTCTTTCTTCTCCCAAACAGCACCCAGAATGCACATAAGTAGCCATATCCACTTCAGTTGGGGTACTAGAAGTTTCTTCTAGGGGCAATATGGCCAGACTGAGAGATGAAAAAATAATACCACACAAGATTCTTCAAGGAAATGTTCCAGCCAGATTATCCTAGAATAAGTTTAAGCATAATGAAAAGATCCTATCTAATAAAAGAGTAATATTCATATTAACCATCACCCCACTATACACACAAGGTATGCCCACCAGCCAAACAGGAGCGAGTATGCAAATTAACTGCAACCAAGATGGCTTTGGCCACGGATGGAGCAGGAGGGTTGTGTTTCCCCGACAACGGAGAAAGCCAAGTTTTCCACACACCCTGGTGGGCCCAGGCCTCCACTCAAGCCTACAAAGTTTCAATTATAGAAGAAAAATAAATCTCAACAAAATGGCATTAGCCATGGATCTTGAGAGAGCAGGAGGCTTGAGTTGCCCCCAGCAATGGAGTAAGCCAAGCTTTCTGCCTTCCCTGGCAGGCCCAGGCCTCCCCTCCAGGCTACAAAGTTTCAATTATAGAAGACAAATAAATCCCAACTGAAATGGCTGCAGCCATGGAGCAAGCAGGAGGCTTGGTCGCACTCAAGGCTACAAAGTTTCAATTATAGAAGACAAATAAATCCCAGACACCAGGGCTTCTCCTTGGGTCACCAGGGGGTGTGGCCAACCTGCAAACTACCACAGGCCCCTCGTCCAGGCCACCCCATGCCCCAAGGGAGCCCCCCCTCTGATCTGGGACACCTTTCAGGGCAAACCAACCAGCCTCCACCCGTGCACCAGGGCTCTATCCTATCTAATAAAGGAGTAATATGCAGATTGACCAACACTCCAACACACAAGATGGCTGCCCCTATGTGATCAAAGATCCTGCCCCCATGTGGACACAAGATGGCCATCATAAGATGGCCAGCAGGGGAGGGCAGTTGGGAGGGACCAGGACTATAAGGGAGGGCAGTTGGGAATGATCAAGCCTACAGGGCAGGGCAGTTAGCAGTGACCAGGCTGGCAGAGGAAGGAAGTTGGGGGCAACTGGGCCTGAAGGGAAGGCCAGTTGGGGGGGACCCAGACCTGCAGGGAAGAGCAGTTGAGGGGGGACCAGGCCTGCAGGGGAGGGCGATTAGGGTGACCAGGCCTGCAGGGGAGGGCAGTTAGGAGCAAACAGGCTGGCAGGGGAGCAATTAGACATCAATCAGGCTGGCAGGGGAGTGGTTAGGAGGTGATCAGGCTGGCAGGCAGAAGCAGTTAGGGGCAATCAGGAAGGCAGGCAGGCGAGCAGTTGGAAGCCAGCAGTCCTGGATTGTGAGAGGGATGCCCATTTAGGCCCAATCCTACGGGGACAGGGGGGTCCCAAATTGGAAAGGGTGCAGGCTGGGTTGAGGGACATCCTCCCCCCCACCCCCCGTGCATGAGTTTCTTGCACCAGGCCTCTAGTATTTATATAACAAAGGAAAAGTTTGAGCTAGCGTTTGCCATTAGTATGTAGGAAACTAAGCAAAACAGAACACAAAACAAAACAAAATTATTAACTTCAGAGAAAATAAATATTTTCCAGGAAAGGAAGTGTGGCTATCTAACCTCAGATGGATTAGGGTTTATGCAGTCATACCATCATAAATGTTAAAAATTGGTGTAACAGCCTCTCTTTGATACTGGAAAGACAATAGACAATCCCTAAAACCAAAATCAAGAAGCAGAATATTTAACAATACTTATTTTGGAAAAAAAGGAGTTAAAAAAGAAAAGAATCATCTAAAAACATCAGAAGTAGTTCCTGTAAATTATGGGGGTGAACAGTGCAGGGCACAACTATTTTCCCCAAGAAGTCTAATAGGTTTCTTGGACTCTGTAAGTCACATATATAATGTTGATAAAAAATGAAACAGATTAAAATTTAATGGTACAAAACCAATTAATGTCTACCTTGGGGATTAAAAACAAGACAGAACTAAAATACTGGGGGAAATAACATGCAAGAAGAGAGGGGTTTAATGGAATTAAAATGTTTATTCTAGAGAGGGAGATATTAAGTGTAGTCTTTGTTAATGATGCATGTTAAAATTTTAAGGAATGGAATCAAAATGTGTAACTTTCAAGCCAGTAGAGAAAAGAATTACATTTATAAAATGCATTCATGTAATATATATTAAATAAACAGGGAAATATAGGTATAGATACAATAGATATATAATTTACAGCTACCACAAAGTCATGGGTTTACTACAATACTCAGTATTTGAATTACTCCAATTTCTTTTTTTTAATGTTTACTGTTGAGAGTATTACAGATGTCCCCCCTTTTCCTCCAATTGCCCCCTCCACCTGATTCCAGCCTCATCCCAGGCCTTCACCACTCTATTGTCTATGTCCATAGGTAATGCATATATGCATATAAGATCGTTGATTAATCTCTTCCCCCTTCGCCTCCCCTTTTCCTTCTGAGATTCCTCAGTCTGTTCCATGTTTCCATACTTCTGGTTCTATTTTATTGATCAGTTTATTTTGTTCATTAGATTCCCTGTTCATCTATTTTGATTTTTAGATTCAATTTTTGATAGATATATACTTATTGCCATTGTACTGTTCAGTTTTTATTTTATTTTTCTTCTTCTTCTTCTTAAAGAAGACTCTTCACTATTTCATGTAATACAGAACTCCCTTAGCTTTTTTTTGGTCTGTGTATGAAGCACTTTATCTGACCTTCAATTACAATTTCTTGTTAACCAGTTAATTCTATATTTTCTTTTTTTAGCTGGAACAAGAAGAGGCTGAATGGACCATTGTAATAATTTTTATAATGATATATATAGCAATGAATTGTGATGTTTGCTTTAAATTTGCTTCAAAGTGAGAATAAGACATTTCAGCTGAGTTTATATCGTATGAAAAGTGGAAAAAGTACCCCTGAATTAAGCCACAAGCTCAACCTAGATGGTACTGAGATTAGATTACATTTGAATAACACACATCATATGAACCATCCCCCATATATGTAGCTTCTTTTGAAGGAAACCAGATAGATTTTTTGTTGCTAGTTTGTCATGAGATGCTATTGTACAACAAAATCCTATTGAATAATGGAGTTATTTCCATCAAATCATTAATTTTAGTTCTAAGTCAAATTTCAGAATTGTGGAAAAACATTGGAATGGAATGTTCCATGTCATTTTAATACAAAGTCCATCAAAACTGGTATATTTTATGATAAGACCTATACTATAAGCAAGATAGGAAGTCACCTGGGAACTTTTGTTATAATGGGTTAAATACTGAAAACAGAAGCTTAAAAGGTAGGTCTAGGAGTACAAAACAAAGAAGTGACTGCACCTGTATTATATGCCCAGGGTAATGTGAACACAAAACAGAGTCGTTTGTAATTTGAAGGTTGCCTAAATTGAACAAATTATCAGAAGAACAAGTTGCATTTTGTGGTATTGTTTTCTTTTTCATTGAGATTCTGACTACATGTCACTCTGTGTGTTTCATACCCGGTACGAGTCTTGTCACGTAGCAACCATCGGCTGTGACATTTAAATTACCTTGGATATTTTAGAACCTGGTGATACCTGGGCCCCACTCCCACACATTCTGATGTCACTCGTGTAGAAAACAACCTGGAATTGGGATTTTTGCCTCCCGGTAGTTCTAATACATAGCAGAATAAGAGATCCAGGGAGTTTAAAGGTCCAACTTAGGCTTATGATTTTCAAACCTCTAGGTTTCTAAGGGCTATATAAAAGTAAAGAAGGACATTTCTCCGGTTAAAATTAATAAACAAAGGGCCTCCTTTTCTTTCTTCCTTTAAAGTTCGTTAAGCCTATAATCCCTCTCTTTCTTTCTGCCCCCCTCTGCATTCCCCCACCCCTGCCTCATCTTGTTTCCCACCCACTTTACTTTCCCAGCCATTTAAATATTTGCTCTGATTCCTGGCAGTACAAAGAGTGGACACCCAGCCCAACTTCCCTTGCCATGGCATCCTGAAAGCCTTCTGCTGAATGGTGCTCTGGTTTTTGTTTCAGACTTGGTGGAGAGGCATCCACAACCCTGCACAACAATACCTGTTCTTGCTCTATTCCACCCCCCCCCCCTCGGTCCGTGCCCAACCTCCTACTCTCTACTTAAAGGCAAACCAGAAGAAAAACAAGGCATTTGTCCCTGGCAGTTTGCAAACCAGTCATTGCTTCTCCAACATATGCAAGGCTAACATTTAACAATCCAGGATTTATGAAACTAATTCCCTAGGCATCTATCAAATATATATAGCCCTCTGAGGACATTCTGAATTTCCAGATTTTAAGGATAGGATAGGGCTTTAACAGTGATTAGAAAAAAAAAGATTTATAGGATTCTCACATCTTCTCATATTTCTAGGCAGCAGATAAAATACCCTTTTAGAGATATTTCCTGTGCATTTGCCCCAAACTCTCCCATGAGAACTCAATTTGGCTGTGATTTGGATAGAGATGTCTATTTACTGGTTAAATAAAAGCATGATGATAGTATGAGACAGAGAACTAGAGCTAGTCTGCCCAGTGGACTATGGTGAAGATTCCAGAATCAAGTACACTGAGAGGTAAACTCTAGGAACTAGAGGGTGACTAAGAGACAGTGGGTGGCAGTCCCTACTTGACATGGGGACTGTGAAGGAAGGAAAGGGGCAAAGGGGCTAACAGATTTGTGAGGTACAGCAAAGAGAAATGCAGTACTAACAACCAGAAATCCAGGCAGGCCAGCAGTCACCATCAGATCAACATCTTGGTGACCTTCAACCCACTCTTTGAGAATGGGATGGAGTGTGAGATGGCTTAAGGTGGCAGAACAAAAGAATAGTACAGTAGGGTCCTAACCCTCCACGCAATTGTACAAGGGCCCTTTAAGTATCATTATTAGCATGTCTTTTGATCTCAGTTCAAGACATAGCTATGAATATTTGAGAAGAGATTTAACATTTAAGTTTCTGCTGTCTCATCTCTAAATTAGGTGAAGTGATACTTGCCTCTCAAAAGTGTGATAAAGATTAAATGTCATGATAAATGTAAAGCTACTAAATAGCATCCATGGTAGACTTTATGCAAAAGTGGCCTCAATTAACTCTTTCTATGTATCCACCCCCCATGTGACATAGTAGCTCTATATATCAAGACATGAAGTGGATATCAATTCTGCTCACATTCCACTGGCTAAACCTGTCACATGGTCTCATGAGAGACTGGAAAAACTTAGTAATATGACTGGAAACAAAAGGATAGAGGTTTGGTGACAGCTCCATTTATTCTATCATTCTTACACTAAATTGTATTAGTCACCACAGAGAACATTGCTATAGAAACTATAAATAGAAATAAATAAACCTTGAGTCCTTCATTGTATTCTTCATTTTAAGGGGATTTACTGACCTTCATATTAACAACACATTAGTAATTGAGGTTGTTGTTACAAGTCAGGCAACATCAATTTAAAAGCCAAAATCAAAACAAATATATTTATAATAGAGGCCCGGTGCACAAAATTCATGCATGGGGGGAGGAGGGGGGATGTCCCTCTGCCCAGCCTGCACCCTCTCCAATCTGGGACCTCTCAAGGGATGTCTGACTGCCCATTTAGGCCCGATCCTCCCGGGTAGTCGGACATCCTTCTCACAATCCAGGACTTCTGGCTCCAAACTGCTCACCTACTTGCCTCTCTGATTGCCCCTAACCACTTCTGCTTGCCAGCCTGATCACCCCCTAACCACTATCCTGCCAGCCTAATTGATGTCTGACAGCTCCCCTGCCAGCCTGTTTGCCCCCAACTTCCCTCCTCTGCCGGCCTGTTTGCCCCCAAATTCCTTCCTCTACCGGTCACTCCTAACTGCCTTCCCTTGCAGGCTTGATTGCCCCCAACTGCCCTCCCTTGCAGGCCTGGTCCTTCCCAACTGCTCTCCCCTGCTGGCCAACTGCCCTCCTTTGCAGGCCTGGAACCTCCCAATGGCCCTCCCCTGTGGGCCATGTTGTGGTGGCCATCTTGTGTCCACATGGGGATAGGATCTTTAACCACATGGGGGCAGCCATCTTTTGTGTTGGACTGATGGTCCATCTGCAAATTACTCTTTTATTAGATAGGATAGAGGCCGAGTGCATGGGTGGGGACCAGCTGGTTTGCCCTGAATGGTGTCCTGGATCAGGGTGGGGGGGTTCCCTTGGGGTGTGGGGTGGCCTGGGCGAAGGGTCTGTGGTGGTTTGCAGGCTGGCCACATCCCCCAGCAACCCAAGCAGAGGCCCTGGGATCTGGGATTAATTTATATTCTACAATTGAAACTTTGTTGCCTGGAGTGGAGCCAAGCCTTTTGCTCCCTCTGTGGTGACAGCCATTTCTGCTTGAAACATTGTAGCCTAGAATGGAGGCCTAGGTGCTAGGGCTTCAGAATCCTAGCTTCCTCCATTGCTCAGAAAACAGTGGCCTCTGCTTTCTCCAGCTCCATGGCTGTTGCCATTTCTGTTGGGATTATGTATCTTCTATAACTCAAATTTTATAGCATTGAGTGGAGGCCTAGGCAAGCAAGGGCAGGTGGAAAGCTTGGCTTCCTCTGTTGCCAGGAAAACCCAAGCCTTCTTCCTGCTCTCAGTGGTGGCAGCCATCTTAGTTGGGGTTTATTTGCATAATTTGCTCCTGATTGGCTGGTGGATGTGGCTGGCTGTGGGCATGGTTTGATTGGAGGTACAGTCAATTTGCATATTACTCTTTTATTAGGTAGGATATTCAAATGTCAGAAGCAGGCATAAAGACTTTCTTTCTGAAACAAACAATAGAGAATTACAGAAGCCCCTCTTAGGGCAGAGAAAGGCTATTAACTTTACTCATGGAGGGAGGGACTAAAGAATGTTATTGTTGGCCTAAAGAATATCAGTGGGATTGCCATCCATTTCTCTTGGATAAAAAGCCAAGAGATAAAAAGTGCATATTTATGCTATGACATTTACTCAGACAAGAAAAATGCCTTCTTTTGTCTAAGTCTTGCTTGAAAAATGACTGTTGAGTGAGTAAACTGAAATTATAACAGCTTTCATTTCACCTTTTTCCCTTTTCTCATGTCTCACAAGTGTAGGGCGCACCGAAAAAGTAAGGAGCATTCTGTGCCACAGAGGACCTTTTAGTACTGTGCAAAAAAGAAGTATATCCAATGGATGTGCAGTGCAAGATGTGACTTCCTGTTCTTTTATTCTGTGTGATACGCAATCTGTCCCACTTTTATAGCATCTCACTCTCATTATGTATTGTTATTTGTATTAGGTACAGAAATAATTTTCACATGATGATATTTCTCTTCCTCTCCTCATTTCAGGCAGTGTGGGGTGGAGGCAATAAAGAATATGCTCACTCATTTTTTTATTCCCTTTAATTTTTTAATTCACCAGTCCTACCAAATTGGAACTAAATTTTTAACAGCTGCTGTGAAATAATTTTAATATCCACAAACTGAGACATGGTGCTTCAAAAAAATCACCTTCTCAAATATCCCTTTTCCTGGTTGAGTTGAAGATCTATACTTCGTGTTGTTTTAATGTTGATGTACAATCATCCTCTCTAATTTTGTCACGCAGTGTGCTCTACAGGAAGCTCCCATTGCAGGCGATTTATGGGACTCCTGGTGAGAGATTCAATCAGAAATTGGGGAATGTAAATGAGCAGTGGGATTGGTGTTATCTACCTTTACTTGTTTATTAGAATTTTCCTGAAAGAACTCATACTTCAAGTTTTCATATTAAACAAGGAAAAACAGAACCTGAGATTTCCTGGATTTTATGAGTAAGAAAAAAACTGTACGGCACTCTCCTTTATAATCATCTTTTCCACACCTAGTTCTGAAGTGCAGATGCCCATGATAACAAATTAGCAGATTCTTTCTTTCTAGTTATATCGCAGGGGCTTTTTCTTCCTATTTAAGGCACTTCTAAATAATGGAGTAGCCCTAGCCGGTTTTGCTCAGTGGATAGAGCATTGACCTGTGGACCAAAGGGTCCCGAGTTTGATTCCAGTCAAGGGCACATACCTTGGTTGCAGGCTCCTCCTGGGCCTGGACCCTGTTTGGAGCTTGTACAGGAGGCAACCAATCTGTGTTTCCCTCACATCAATGTTTCTCTCTGTCTTTCCCTCTCTCTTCCACTCTCCCTAAAAATCCATGGGATAATATCCTCAGGTGAGAATTTTAAAAAGAAAAAGAAAAAGAACGGTGCAAGCAGAGCCTAACATAAAGAAGTATGATGCAACATAACCATAAAGCTGTAAAGCTTCATTGTGCTCCTTCCTTAATATGCACTTTACGAGGAACTTGACATCTTGTGTACTTCTTATGCCACCCTCTGAATTTGCTCATATTGTGTGCATTTTGTAGAGGAGAAAACTGAGGCTCAGAAAAACTAAGAAGCTGAAACAGAATCACACAGCGGTGATTTGGTTATTTGGTAGTATAAATGTTCGAATCTAGGTTGGTCTCCTGCAAAGACCCATGCATTTTTTAGTTGTCCACTAATGTCAAAGCGTCTTTCCTTCTTTAACTGAGGATATTTGGAAGTCGGCCTTTGAGAAAATATCATGATGTCAATGGGTAATGTTGAAAATAATGGTGCATCCAACAGCAGACTTTTTCTTAAGTGTTAGATCTACAGACAGTTGATGTTCTTTTGGTGTTCCAGAACTTAAAAATCATTTAAAAATAACCACTTCCCTATTTGAACAGGGAAAGTCTGAAAGAGTGGGAGTCAATTCCCATTCTAGGTTGACATTTTCATAATGCCATGAATAGTCTTTCTATTCAATCTTTTGGCCTTAGCTTGCTACTCTTTTTCTTTAAAAAGATACCACCTTATTTGTTAGGTGTTTGATATCTTATTTTAAAAATGTAATGCTTATTAATGTATATTCAAAAATAAAAATTTAATTTATTACTAGCATATTTAATTTCATAATACCAGAAATGCCTCACATTCATCCTGCTTCCAACATAATCCATATGTCTGTTTCTTTATGTTGAAGTCCACGGGGATGACATACCCTTGCAATAGCGAAAAAATATATATAATTTGTAAAGAAAAAAGTTACTCAGGCCCAACAAGCAATAGTTTCTCCTGTGGAACAGTTTCTCCATTCCCATAGACCTTGAAGGAGTTTAAATCAATTAAATTTCAATTAATTGTGCAGAGTTAACTCAGCAGGCCCATGACTACTGTACTTTAAACAGCCAGCTCATAAAGTTGGCCCTTGCTGGCAAAAGGAAACTTGGATTTTGAGTGTTCCTACCACCCTAAATGCCTAAACTGTGCAAACTGTGTATTTTATGCAGAATACCTGCTTTCCTTCTTGAAGTCTGATATTTGGGTATACATTAGACATCGAATGCTTAAATGACCAGCCTCTAATAAACACCCTGTGTACTGAGTCTCAAATGAACGTCCTTGGTAAACAACATTTATATTACTCTATTTTCAAGTTCACATAGTCTGTACTCAAATTATGTCCAGCCTACAGATGGGTCCATTGAGGGAATTATTCATTGATATTAGTTGATCTTGTGTGGGAGTTTCCTGGATCTTCCTCGGTAGGAACCAACCTCGGGCTGGTTGGTATTGGTGTAGAATCTTGGACTCAAGATAGTTTTCTTCCCCTAAGTGAGAGGCAGCAGATTGTTGCTTCCATATTTTCCCCAAGTTGTAGGCCATTGAGGGCATCGACTGTGCCAGGTCTTTGCATCTCATATTGCCTGACATATAGTAGGTTCTCAGTCAGTGACTACTGAATGGCAAATGATTTGATAAGCTTTCTATAATGGTTCTAGAATAATGTTAAGAAGAAAGTAAGAGCATAAATGAAAAAGCAGCCTCCTGATCTTAAGGAATGTATACCACTGATAGGTAAATAAAACTAATGTTAAGAGTACATTACTTGTAGATGACATGATAACATACAGAGAAGCATAAAGATTCTACCCAAAATCTATTAGAACTGATAAATTAACTCAGTAAAGTAGAAGGATACAAAACTAATACTTAATAATTTGTGGCATTTTTACTCATCAATAATGATCAGAAAGAGAAATTAAGAAAACAAGCCCATTTATAATGGTATCAAAAATAAAACACCTAGGAATAAAATTAAGAAGCAAAAAGCCCTATATGCAGAAAATTATAAGATATTGAAGAAAGAAACAGAAGAAAGTACAAATAAATGGAAGTATATACTGTGCTCATGGGGAGAAAGAATTAATATAGTTAAAATGTACATACTACCCAAACCAATCTCTACATTTAACACAATTCTTATCAAAATACCAATCATATTTGTCACAAAACTAGAACAAATAATCCAAAAAATTATATGGAACCACAAAAGCACCAAAATAGCCACAGCAATCTTCAGAAAGAAGAACAAAGTTGGAGGTATAATGCAACCTGATATCAAACTATACTGCATGGCTATAGTAATCAAAACAGCACAGCACTAGCATGGAAACAGACACATAAATCACTGGAAGAGAACAGAGAGCCCAGAAATAAACCCACACCTATACGGTCAATTAATCTATGAGAAAGAAGGCAATAATATACAATGGGGTAATGACAATCTGTTCAATAAATGGAGCTGGGGAAAATGGAAAAATAAATGCAAAAATAATAAAACTAGACCACTTTCTTAAATCATACATAAGAATAGCCTCAAAAATGGATTAAAGACTTAAATTTAGATCCAAACCATAAAACTCCTAGAAGAATATATAGGTAGTAAATTCTTTGATATTGCTCTTAGCAATATTTTTTTGGCTGTACCTCCTCAGGCAAGGAAAAAAAACAGAAAAAAATAAACAAATAGAACTACAGCAAACTAATAAGATTTTGCACAGTAAGGAAATCATCAACAAAATTAAAAGACAACCTACTGAATGGGAACAGATATTTGATGTTATATGAATTATATGCAAATATGTTATATGCAAATATCTATTATACAGATAAGGGGTTAATATACAAAATATGTAAAAAAATATCTGATACACAGATAAGGGGTTAATATACAAAATATGTAAAAAAAATTCATATAACATCAAATAACCCACAAAGATTCTGATACAAAAATATCTGATACACAGATAAGGGGTTAATATACAAAATATGTAAAAAAAATTCATATAACATCAAATAACCCACAAAGATTCCAATTAAAGATTGCACAGATGACCTAAAAATACATTTCTCCAAAGAGCACATACAAATGGACAACAGGCATATGAAAAAAGTGCAGTAAAAAATTTCTAAATATCAGGGAAATGCAGGTCAAAAATCACAATGAGGTATCACCTCACACCAGTTCTAATGGCTATCATCAATAAATCAGCAAACAAGTGTTGGCAACGATGTGGAGTAAAGGAAACCTCTGGGCACCGTTAGCAGAGTCACAATGAAAAGAGTATGGAGGTTCCTGAAAAAATTAAAACTAGAATAACTTATGACCCAGAAATTCCACTTCTGGGTATTGATCTGTAGAAATCCAAAACGCTAATTTGGAAAGATATATGCATAGCTGTGTTCATTACAACATTATTTATAATAGCCAAGATATAAAAGCAATCTAAGATTCTAACAATTTTTGATTGAATAAAGAAGTGGCACACATATACAACGCAAAATAATTAAATATTGTCACTTACTACAACATAGATGGACTTACAGGGCATAATGCTCAGTGAAATAAGTCAGACAAATAAGGACAGATACCACATGATTTCACTTTTATGTGGAATTTAAAAAACAAAACAAAACAAAACAAAATAGAAATAGGCTCACAAACACAGAGAACAAACTGATGGTTGCCAGATGGGATGGAAGCTGGGTGAAAAAGATGAAGGAATTAAGAAGTACAAATTGGTTGTTACAAAAATTATCCCAAGGACATAGAGTCCAGCATAGGGACTATAGTCAATAATACTGAATTATGTATGGTGCCAGGTGGGTACTAGACTTATTGATAGAATCACTTCATCTATCTATATAAAATCCTAATATGCAAATCAACCAAATGGCCAAATGACCAGTCGCTATGATGTGCACTAACCATCAGGGGGCAGATGTTCAACACAGGAGCTGCCTCCAGCCTGCAGGCCCCAACCAGGAGTTGCAGGAGGCAAGGTTGTTGAGTGGGTGGCTCCACGCCAGCCAAGGCAGGTGCGAGCTGGGGCCCCCGATTGCCCTGCATGATGCCCTACAGAGGGACGTGACTAGTGGTGGCAACAGGGGTTGGGGCTGGCAAGCAGGTAGTGCCAAGCCAAGGCGGTTGGGAGTGGGGGCCCCTGGTTACCCCACCAGTTACCTCACAGATTGGCCCTGATCACTGGCCAGTCCTAGGGACTCTACCTGTACATGAATTTCATGTGCTGCTCACATCTCTAGTAAATTATATAAATGTCAAATTACTATGCTGTACACTTAAAACTAATATAACATTGAATGTCAACTGTAATTTTAAAAAATTAAAATAAAAAATCATTAAGAGCAATACGTTTTGCCTTGCAAAGTATAATTTTCATGATGTTAGTTGATTGCTAGTGTGACATTTTGACAAAATACCAGCTTATTGTTTCTCCAAGGAATATAATAGATATAGATCTTTTCATTTTTATCCTCACCTGAGGATATGCTTTATTGATTTTTGGAGGGAGAAGCAGGGAGAGGGAGAGACAGAGAGAAACATCTATTGGCTGCTTCCCCTATGCTCTCCAACCAGGAATCAAACCTGCAACCCAGGTATGTGCCCTGACCAGGAATAGAACCCAAGACTCCAACCAACTGAGCTGCACAGCCAGGCAATAAGTGTAGATCTTTAAAGTTGTACCTGAGACAGTGAGCAATGATATCTATGTCTACAAAAGCCTAAGCGACCGTTACAACCAAATGACTGGAACGACTGGCCAACTATCATGATAACACACCCCAATGTTGGCTTTCTATCCTTCCCTGTCTTACTTGCTGGCTCCTCTCCAATGTTTCCTGTGATCATGCTCCAAATATATTACTTGGATGAAATTTTGTTTTAGAGTCACTTTCTGGGGGAGCTTAGACTAAAATAGGGGATACCTCATAATCGGAAGTTTTAAAAATTGATTGTTGTGATCCAAAATATGTTTCCATACCAAAAGTTTGGGAACCAGTTGTCCTGATAAATGGAAAGGCTTGTCTAAATTCTCACTAATGGTTAGTGTTCTATGCCCAATATTAAGTCCAACTCCCTTGGTTCTTGGTCCAATTCTCTCCCCACCAAATTATCCTCATGGAAAAAAAGGATAGACTGTTATTTCTAGATGACTTTATGTGAGGAGAGATTTATGAAACACCCAACATAATCAGGCCCAGATTTCAACGAATGGATAATGTCACTAGTGCACTGTTGGTGGGAATCAGACTTGTGTAGGCACTGTGTAAAGCAGTGTGGAGTTACCTCAAAAAATTAAAAATGGAACTATCTTATGTGATCCCATTTCTGGAAATATATGTGAAGAAATCTGAAACACTATTTTGAAAAAATACATGAACCCCTGTGTTCATTGCAGTTTTTTACAATAGCCAAGATTTTGAAGCATCAGATTTTAAAAATTGTGCTATAGTTACACAATGTCATAAAAAGGAGGAAATCTTACCCTTTACAACAGCACGGATAGGCTGGAGAGTCTTATGATAAGTGAAATAAGCTAGTCATAGAAAGACAAGTACCATATGACTTCACTTGTATTTAGACTCTAATAAGCAAAATGAACTAACAAACAAAATTGAGACAGACTTTATATAAAGAGAGCAGGATGATAGCTGTTGCAGGGGATGGCAGGGTGCAAGGATTGAGCAAAAAAGAAAGAAAAAAATGCATGGTCACTGACAACAGTGTGGTGACTGTGGGGGGTAGGAGGATATGGAGGAATAAATGGTGATAGAAGGAGAACTGACTTGGGATGGTATACACAGTACAGTGTGCAGATGGTGAGGTGTGGAATTGTGCACCTGAAACTTGAATAATTTTGTTAACCCGTGTTACCCCCAATAAATTCAACAAAAGGAAAATATAATAAAAATAATAAAATGTAACAACAGGTTTTCCTCTATTTCCTTTAATGAATCTTTCTGCTTTTACAAATTCTCTGCATAGAATTTTTCTGTAATACTGTTGCTTTGATTGACAACTTTATTTCCATTTTAGATAAGTTGAAAGAGACACATGGAAAATGGAATACTCAATAAAGAATGAACCTCTATTTTTTAAAAATAGAACACTTGCATTGTAATGTTCAGAAACAGAAATGCACTTCTTATTGTTATCACCTAACGTTAACATCTTGTCTTTATAAATGTTATTGTACACCAATATTTATAAAGGGGGAAACAAAGGCAGAATAAAATACACAGTGGTTGCCCACAATGATTTATAGAATCCTATATTAAAGAGATAATATACAAATTGGCCATCACTCCCTTCCACAAGATGGCTGCCCCTATGTGGCCACAAGATGGCCTGCAGAGGAGAGCAGTTGTGGGCAATCAGGCCAGAGGGGAGGGCAGTTGGGGAGACTGGGCCTGCAGGGGAGGGAGAGAAGTTTGGGGGGACCAGGTCTGCAGGTGAAGGCAGTTGGGGGTGACCTGGCTGGCAGGGGAGGGAAGTGGGGGCAATTGGGCAGGCAGAGGAGCAGGTAGGCATCAATCAGGCTGGCAAAGGTATAATTAGGGATAATCAGGCTGGCAGGCAGAGTGGTTACTGGCAATAAGGCAGGCAGGCAGGCAGGCAAGCGGTTGGGAGCCAGCAGTCCTGGATTGTGAGAGGGATGTCTGACTGCCCGTTTGGGCTGAGGGACACTCCCCACCCCAGTGCATGAATTTCATGCACCAGGCCTCTAGTAAGATACTAAGAGCAAAAAAAAAAATCTCCTCAGTTAAATAAAATTGAAATGAAGTCAGTGATAATTAGAAAACAAATGTGAGAAGAAATAATTATTTTAGGGTGTATTCTGAGACTATCAACAGAATATGTTTAGGGCTGTTCTTTTCACACATAAATTGAACAGGGAAAGTGGATTAAAATCTTCAGTAGGACTGAACGGCGCAGTTGTTTGGCTTAGTTGTTTCTATTAGATTATTTTTTTATTCATAGATTTTAAGCATCTACTCAGAGATTGTTACTCATTTGAGTCCATTATTTTGCCTCCCATCATATCTAATGTCTAATATGAATAAATAAAAAATTACATGCATACTAGTAGCCCTGGCATGAGTCCCTGTGCCAATAGCTCTCTGCCTCCCTCCTGTAGCTCTCTGCCAGCTGCCCTGCTCTCCTGTACTTCCCTCTACCCCACCTATCTCCCCCCCCCCCCCCAATAGCTTGCTGCCCTGCCCCCTCCTGTAGCTTTTCACAGCCCGCTTGTACTTCACTGCCCCACCCTCCTGCAGATCCGTGATCTGGTCGTTATGTGGTTGGTTGTTACTCCTCAAGGAGTAATGGATAATTAGCATATTCCTCTCTTATTATGTAGGATTATTTTCTTTTTGTTGTTTTTAATCTCACTCAAGGATATTTTTCCATTGAATTTTACAGAGAATGGAAGGGAGGAGAAAGACATAGAGAGAAACAATGATGTGAAAGACACACACCAATTGGTTGCCTTCCACTCACACTCCAAATGGGGCCAAGTACCAGACTGCAACCGAGGTACATGCCCTTGACTGGAACTGAACCCGGACCTTTCAGTCCTCTGGCCAACGCTCTATCCACTGAGCCAAACCAGCTAGGGCTGCATATTCTTTTCAAAGGAGAAGAAACAGCAAGAGAGTGTAAAAAGGTTACTTCTAGGAATGTGGCTGTCTTGTGTGCTTGTGGATGAGGACAGATTTGAAATAATGTAGTAGTCTGTTTTGTTAAAAGTCTCTAAGTACTATTTGACTTTTTAAAACATGTACAAGTACTGCTTTGATAAAAATTAAATGATATTTTTAAACGAGGAGAAGGTTTTCCAACTACTGTTTTAGAAAAAGTAAAAGAAAATCAGGTTAAAAAAAGAATGATGGAGTTTAGAAGGAAAAAGTCAATGCACCAGTTGTATATAATGGCCTATCTGAAATTTAGGAAGGTATTTTCTTCTTTTTTGCTATGTATATAGGGAAAATCTGATTCCTAACTGTCAGACCTTTTAAATTTAGTTAATCACACTTACGAATAAAATGGAGTGTTTGTGCCTAGGATTAATGTAGTATACTGCAAAAAGATACAATTCTTCCCTTTTTTTTGTATCCTCAAAGTGAAATTTTGCAGAGATTACTATCAAGACATAGAGTTTGTTTCCCCTCCCTCTGAATCTGAGCTAGACTTGGGATGACTCACCACTGAGATGAAGCAGAAATGACATTGTGCCAGTTCTGAGTCTGAGCTACAAATGGTCTTGCCTCTCTTCTCTCCTCTCCCTTCTCCTGCCCTCTCCCCTCCCCTCCTCTCCCTCTTCCCATACCCTCCCTCCTCTCTCTCTCTCTCTCTCTCTCTCTCTCTCTCTCTCTCTTTCTCTCACACACACACACACACACACACACACACACTTTACCCTGGAATGTAAGAAGAAACCTGGACGGACTACATAGAACAGAGACAAGCCATCCCAGCGCAGGTCATCCTGAATAAGCCTTCCTCTGGTTACCTGGTAGCTAACTGCAGGCACATGAATAAGCCCAGCTAAGACTGTAAGCACTGCTCAGCTGAGCCCAACCCATATTGCCAATTATGAGCTAAATAAGTGGTGGTTTTCTAAGTCATTTTGTTTTGTGGTAGTTGGTTATACAGCAATAGCTAAGTGATTTGCCAAAGTACTGCCATATTATAATTACACGTTATGTACCAAAGTGAAAATAAAAAGCCCTTTTAGCTTCAGAACTCAAATTCATAAAGCAAAAACGCCATTTTCCCTATTGAAATGTGTTATTATCAATATTTTATTTCTGGTAGTATTCTATCTTTTGTGAGATTCAAGAATAATTTAAAATCACTTTTATTGCAATGCTTTCTTATCTTCTCAGAATCCAATTTGACTTCCTAAATCAGAAATTCTTATTCAGGAGAAAGAGATTAGGAGGACTTTTTTCTTAGTATAAACCAAAGTATTATGAGGGCAGTAGAAATATGAGAATTGTTTGACTATTTCTGTAACCACATAAAGCAGAAAGTCTTGGCTCAAAGATAAATTAACTTTTCTTTTTGATGTGAGGAATGGTTAAAGATAGAAAACAGAAGAGTTCTTCCAGGATTTTTAGTAGTACCGTTTGATAATAAAACTATTACATTCTTAGAAAAATGTAAAGAACAACATAACAGTCACTTATAATCCTGTTTCCCAGAGATAGTTACACATTTTTTCCATGTTATAGATATAATTTTGCAGTTATAAATCATTTTAATGCTTTAAATTTTCTCATAACAATACATAAAAGCAATTTCCCACTATTTTGTCAGTAAAATAATTTAATAGCTTTATAATATTCAATTCAGTACATAATTATCATTGATTTTAGTTTATAATCCAATAAAATAATGTATAATTCAGGTTCCCTTTCATAGCAAATTGATATAAATACTATGTCAATAAACATTATTGTACATAAATCTCTATACTTATGTTCAGGTTTCTGGGTATTTTATTAGGATATATGCCTAGAAGTAGAATTATAAGCAAAAAGAACATATTTTAAAACTCTGGAAACATATCATATTGTCCTGCCCAAATAATAGCATCAGTCCCTATTCCTGGCTGCAGTGAATAAAAGAGATTATTTCAATATACCTTTACCAGTATTAAGTATATGCTTATTTAAAAATCAAGGCTATTTTGAAAAACAAAAATTCTTATTATTTTTTAATTTTTATTGCTATTTTTGTAACTAGTTTTGCAGGTGTTTATTACCAATTTTCATTTTTATGTTTGAAGGATTTTCTGATTATGTATGTCATTTTCTTCATTCATTGAAAGCATTTCAATTCCTGTGAGCTCTTTACAGATTAAAGATTTCTTTGCCTCTCACATTTCTGGCCTATAGAATTCCCAGTTTATTGCTTAATTTCTAATTTTGATAAGCATAAATTTTTTCACTGCTATGTAGAAGTATCTATTGCAATTTCTACTTGATTTTTTGGTTATTTTCCAGTTTAGTATACTTTATCCCAAGCTCAGATAGGTATTCAGTCATTTTCTTCTGTTTTTATGTTTTAGTTTTTTTCAGCTTCTGAATATTTAATCAGTGGGTCAAGCATAGCTTCTGGTTATTATGTGTTTAGGAAGAATGACTTGTCTCACATGAACTATTATAGAAGAACCTTTTAATTCTCTTCTTTTAGGGAATATATACTTATGAAATTGTGACAAATTTAAAAGATTTAGTTTAACTTTGAGAGTTGAATTTTTCTGTCATACTATTGGGCTTTTTCTCTCTAATCCACAGAAACAGCACTGTCTCCAAGAGAGATGACCTAGATTCATTCACTGTCTGACAAAAGACAGTTGAGAGGAGTGAGATGTTCCCACAATGTGCTCAGTCTGACCATTGTGATGATAAATTGGTAACACATGCACATTCAAGAGACTGGGTGGACAACATATCGTGAAAGTTGGCCTCAATTTTTTTTTTGTTTTAATAAAATCACTTTAAGGCATGCAAATTTTTTCCTCTTAATTGCTTCCTAATGGCTTCCTAATATAACAAAGGACTTTATTTCTCAAAATATTAGCTAAACTTATTCTTTACTGCAAAATGTTTGGATATCACTGCAATAAAATTTGAGCAAGAGTAACATAACATTAACAGCATTGGAGGTTTCACAGAAATTATTATGTATTCTCTACCTACTTCCAAACCTATAACAATTTCCAAAAATGTAGATACTATGAATCCAATGAATCTATACTTATTAAAGTAGATGTACCAAGTAACGAAACCAATTGTTGGGATGGTGATGGGAAAGACAAGAGTGGAGTAATTAGAACAGAAAGTGAAGCCAAAGGATGTTATTGTTTAATGAATCTAACTCTAAACTTCCTGAAATCTAAGGTAAAAAAGAAAGATATAAGGATTACACAGCTATCTAACAAAGAGAGACAGACATACAAAATCACTAGGAGAGACCGACTATAGGTCTGAACTCTGAGAGAAACTGAACACACGAGTTGGGAACTGAACAATATAATGAACAGGATCTTCAATAGCAATTCTACAACAACTACAGACACCTCTCAATGCCCATTTTTATACTGGTTCTATATTTTTAATGAGGGCATAATGTTAGTAGTTTTGTGAAGATAGTTCTTAAAGAATCAGTTGAGCAAAGGGATGATTTGAAATGAGGATCTATAGCAAAAAGGAGCTACAGGTATGGGGCTAGTAGAATTAGGATTCGCAAAATCAATTCAGTAGCACATTTACAAGTTACCTGAACATCATGGAAAGAGAGATAAAGCCAAGTTGTTGGGGGATAAGGGAGATGAGGAAAAACTGTAGGAGGCTTACATTGGATCCAATGTCCACCATGTTCTTCCATGGTGGATACGAGTAGCAAATCATGGTGGTTTAAGAGAACAATTTTTACTCTACCTGAAAGACCCTCCTTTTCCTGAATATTTTGGTAAAAATATTGAATAAGTTGTTTTATACTTTCTGTCAATTTGAAGTTATTTTAGTCTCAAATATCCAGAGATAAGTTTCTAACCCAAACTACCAGCAGTTTAAGTGTGAGACTAGAATTTAACAAGGTTAATCTATGTTCTGCTTCACCACAGATGTCAAGTTAATTAGTAAAAAGCCCAGAAGGAGCAGTCTGGGGATTTGATTTTCATCACCCACTGGAGGGAAAAACATCAGCTACTGAGAGAATGTTAGTGTGTCTACACCCTGCTATTCCTCCATTTAAAATTTGATATCCAGCATAAAATGCACCCTCTTGGGGGAATCACATGTGATGACAAACACATTTACTTCCTCCTTTGTTAGAATCAGAAAAATACAAGTGACTTATTTTAATAATATGTTGGCACTTGAAATTTTTAAAGGAATATAATATAAATATCAAGATTATATTTTAAAATATCTCTTGTATAATTATATACTGTATTACATAGTATAAGCAAAAATTAGTCTATTTTTTTTGAAAATACAATAGCTTAAATCAATTCACCATAAAATATGGTGAGGGGTTGTCCTGCAAGAGGTGTGCAGATATTTTATGGAAGAAGTAAGCTGCAAATAAAGTAGAATATTGGCAACTTTACATATAAATTAAGTTTCTGCAAAATATGACTACCATGGACAATTTAACAATGATAGTGTTGCACTTTAGCTAAAAGTCCAAAAATAGCCCATCCAGTGTGGCTCAGTGGTTGAGGGTCGACTGTTGAACCAGAAGGTCGACTGTGGATTCCCAGCCAGGACACATGCCTGGGTTTCAGGTTTGATCCCCAGTAGGGGATGTGTAGGAGGCAGCTGATCAATGATCCTCATCATTGATGTTTCTATCTCTCCCTCTCCTTTCCTCTGAAATAAATAAAAACATATTTTTTTAAATAAATAAAAGTCCAGAAATATAAAAATTAGAAATACTAGGACTTAAGTAAAGGGCTAAATCTAGACTATGTAGAGACGCTACCCACTCTACACCATATTCCTCCTGAAATTACTTTTATAAACATAACAACCTATAGATATTTCCTTTCTCCATGGAAACCTACTTTTTTTTTCTAACAATAATTCTACAACGCTAATTACTTCCACAAAGATACATGGTACAGAGAACGGTACTGATCTTAACACTCTTGAGAAAAATTAAAGCACTGAAAATATTTTGTGGAGGGCTATTGGTTTAGGTTAAGTTTGTATGGGAATGTTTAAATATGATATACTAATATTACACAAGCAGATGAGCACTTCTGGACTAGTGTGTCAAATACTTTGAAATAACCAGTTGCCCACTCTTTTCAGTTGGAAGATATAATATGTCCTTTGTGACTATGAAAGTTATTCTTCAAATAAGAGATAATTTCTCAAGTCTTACAAGTGGACATATGGTTGCATTGATCTGAAAATGCTTAACTGACTTAGACATCCAGAAAGCGGGAAAATAATTATTGTGGTCAAAGGTTCATTTGTTGTACTGCAATACCTGGCACTAAGAGGTACATCCTAATCATTTTTGGTGCCACAATTGTGCATTAAGTCCAGCAGTGGGTGTGCAGTTGATTACGTGCCAGTGGCAGGCTGCTGAAATGCTATTTTAGCTGGGGCCAGCTTGCAGTTCTTATAATGATTTGACACCTCTGCCCAAATTTAGTGTCAGGAAAGTTGAAATATCATTTCTGAGGAAGAGTTTCCGAGGTACGGGGTTGTACTTTCTGAATTAACATTTGTTAAATTTAGCTTTAGAATGAAAGCCGCATAGTTATTCCAGTTGTATCAATTTGATCCAAATACTTATAATTGGCCATGATGACACACCCTACAAAGTTTCTGGAAATTTTTTGCTATTGATGATGAGGGTTGCTATTGATGATGAGGGTCTCCTTTTGGAAAGTGATGAGAAAAAAGTATATTAGCTTATATTGGTTATGGATCTATCTCTGGAACCATTTCATCTTATTACATTTTAACTCCTATTTATAAAATAGTGATAATCCAAATTCATGAAACCATATACATTTTCTAGAACCTATCAATTGACAATGTTCCTTTTTATGCTTGAACTCCTTTTATTTTGGGTGAGTTGGCTGCAACTTTACGATCACAACATATCTGTCTTTATTCCCTTCTGGTCCCCTAGTACGTACTCTTCCACTGCCCCCCACTCACTACACATACACCACTTTCCACTTCGCATAGCCTGATAAAAATGAAAATCTGATTATACTTCCTCTACTTTCCAAACACCAAATTCTTTCTCCTAAGACAGAGGCTGGGGAGACTGATGGCCTTTGTCTAATAGCTAATTGGACAATTTCAAGAGGTAATTTCAAGCTTTAACCAGGTCTTTGTGTAGCTGAGTGGTCATTATGGGGTATATAGCTTTATAATGGGACATTTCTTACTCTTGGCAGGCTCAAGGAGGTACAATTCGAGAGAAAGGGATAATAGATATGAACTAACAACTCTTTGCATAATTATGTACTGTACTAACTCTATTGTGAAAGAGATGACTTTGTAAAGTATGGAACCTTTGGGAATTACTGTCTTTCCCTTCGTATGAAGCTTGTTTGCACTGTCTCTGCCAAATAGTGTTTGTCCTCTGAATATTATGAGTATATGTGGATACACATAAATATGAGCTCCAACAGTTAACTATGAGGCAATCAGAAAAATAGAGACTTGTATGCAACTCATGCTGGTAGAAGGAGATCAAATTAGAATATATGAGTGATGCCAATTGTTTCTATGGGATTCAGAATATCAGAGATCATTATGGGTTGTCCTGTAAAAGCCTAGGTCACAATTATAGGCTGAATAACTCAGATTTAGGGAAATATATAGGAGCAGAGAAATATATCCTGGGCTGAGAACAATACTGTTGTGTACTGGTAAGATGTCCTGAAAGTCAGTGAAGATTTGCAAAATGGATATTAGAATATACTCTTGCATAGGAAGTGAATCTGAGAACATGGGCATGGAATTTATACACACCTCTCCACATACATACAGGGACCTTTTCCCTTGGGTCATGGGGATAAATCTATTTGCTATGCTCTTTTAGATTTTTTCTTCCCTGCTCCACTGTAATTCGGAACCATTCAGGGAATAATTTCATACAGCTTTAAAGGGTGGAACTATTGCGATAAGTAGACAGGAAAAAAGAGGAAATTGTGCCCTGCCTCATTTCTCCTCCCCTGCAGGACATATGAAGATGGTGTAGCCCATTAGGGAACTCTACCTAATGTCCAAGCTATAACTGCAGTAAAGTTAGCAGGAGTGAGGCAGCTCAGAGAGGTGGGCAGCAATTTACAACACTACTTTTATGTGGACAACTCAGAAGCCAAATCAGACAAACCCTTTCCTCTTCCCAAAATGTGGAGAAATTGAACACTTACTAAAGATTTCACTGCCATTTGCATTGATGATGTTACCTTCTGATTAGTGTAGACAAAAAGGTGTCACATACTAAACCTGACAAACTCTGGGCGGTGGAGGGGGTAAGAGGGGTGGGGGGAGGACTGCATGGTAGGCCTTACAAACTCAGAGACCTAAAGTAAACACATAGGATGGTCTAAAATTAAAAATTCTCACCCTAACTGGTTTGGCTCAGTGGATGGAAAGTAGGCCTGTGAAAGGTTCCAGGTTTGATTTTGGTCAAGGGCATGTACCTTGGTTCTGGGCACATCCCCAGTGGGGGGTGTGCAGAAGGCAGCTAATCAATGTTTCTTTCTCATCGATGTTTCTAACTCTCTATCCCTCTCCTTTCTTCTCTGTAAAAATCAATTAAATATATTTTTAAAATTAAATTAAATTAAAAATTCTTAACTAAAAGTGACTTACAGCAGGTAGTCATGTCTTAGGCCTGTATCTTCCTTGACAAAGATTAATCTCTACATTAACTGAGCCTTTCTATTGTCTTTTTGCTTCTATATAACATATCTTTGGGATGTCAGAGTAATTCCTTTCTCCCCGGACCTTTCCAGGCACAATCTCCCAACAGAGCAGAAGACCTCATTCTTACCTTGTTTCCCAAATATCATCTCTATGTGCTGTAATGCTAATTGTTAACTATCTTATACCCACCAATGTAGAAAAGCGATCTGTCTCTTCATTTCACTCTTTATACAATTTCAGAGAATTCTCCACTTTGCTTTCTGCATCCTCCCTAATCTACCACCAATGAATTTCATGTAACTCTCCTTGTGCCTTCTCCTTTGATTAGAATGTATAAAATAAACTGCAAAACTGCCTATCTCTGCAGCATTTCCTCAATATGCTGAAGTTTTGCTTCCCAGGCATTGTTGTCAGTTTGGCTCAAATAAACTCATAAAATTATCTACACGTTTGGTCACTTTGTATGTCAACATTAAAATCCTTCAATAGCTTCCTTAAGAAAACGGACAAAACAGAGTTGTCTACAAGGCCTTATGAGTTGGTACTCCTGCCTTCCTTTCCCTTTATCTCTTCCAGTTCTTCTAAGCCAAGCCATCATTTTCTCTCCTACCTTAGGGCCTTTCTATGGTGATAGAAATGTTCCTTATCTTGATCTGACGTGTGATCAAGACAAAATTTGTACATTTTACTCTGTTAATTACCCATCAAAAAGTCTTGCTATCATTAAAAAACACAGACATTGCAACCATTGCTTCCCCAGTCGTTATTTTTCCCCCATGATTTTTGTTTATCTGTCAGCCACCTATATTTTAAATTGATGCTAAATTTACATCGAGCAAAATGCATAAGTGTATAATTCAATGAGTTTTAACAAATAGATATACCTTTCTATTGTAAAGAAGGTATACATTTCTTTCTAAGCTCTAGTTTGGCTACATCCCACAAATTTTGATAGTCTGTGTTTTCTTTAGCATTCAGTTAAAAAATATTGTCTAATTGCTCTTGTAAGATTTTTGACCCATAGGTTATTTAAAGACAATCCCTGAAATATTTGGACTCTTTCAACATATCTTATTATTATTTATATCTAGTTTAATTCCATAAATATAACTCTGTATGAATTTAGTCTTTTGAAATGTATTAAAACTCATTTTATGCCCCTGACAATAGTTTATATTGGTTCTCTGCCCAGTTTTAACCAGGTTATTTGTCTTTTATTTTTGACTTGTACATATTCTTTACATATTCCTGATAACAGATACTAATTAGACATATATTTGTAAATACTTTCCTCTATCCTGTAAGTTGTCTTTTCACTTTCTTGGTAGATTCCTTTGAAGCATGAAAGTTTTTATTTCCATAAAGTACAGTTTACCTAGTTTTTCTTTATTTGTATGTGCTTTTTTATATCTAAGAGTAGACTGCCTCATCCAAAATCATATAAATTTACTCCCTGTGCCTTCTTCTAAGAGTTTTATAGTTTGTGCTCTAAACATTTGGGCCATCAATCCATTTCGACTGAATTTTTATATATGGTGTGAGGTAAGAGACCAAATTCATTCTTTTGCATGTAAATATCCATGCAAATAGTGCCTCAGCACTATTTGTTGAAAAGATGATTTCTTCCCCTACTGAATGATCTGGGCACAGTTGTGAATTCACAAAACACAGAGTTTATTCTTGTATTATTACTTATTAATTACTAGAGGCCCGGTGCACAAAATTTGTGCACAGGGGTTGGGGGGGTGTCCCTCAACCCAGCCTGCACCCTCTCCAATCTGGGACCCCTCAAGGGATGTACAACTGCCCACTGGGATCGGGCCTAAACTGGCAGTCGGAAAGCCTTCTCACAATTCAGGACTACTGGCTCCAAACTGCTCACCTGCCTGACTCCCTGATTGCCCCTAACCACTTCTGCCTGCCAGCCTGATCACCCCCTAACCACTACCCTGTCAGCAAAATTGAGGTCTAACTGCTTCCCTGCCAACCTGTTTGCCCCCAACTTCCCTCCTCTGCTGGCCTGGTCACTCCCAACAGTCCTCCCCTGCTGGCCATCTTGTGGTGGCCATCTTGTGTCCAAATGAAGGCAGGATCTTTGACCAAATGAGGGCAGCCCTCTGGTGTGTTGGAGTGATGGTCAATCTGCAAATTACTCTTTTATTAGATAGGATTGTGTTATTTCCCATATGAACAACTGTGAACTTACCTATATATTGTCCAACCCTATATATTGTCCATGCCTTCCAGCTCCAGAGTTAAGGACTGGACAGTCGCAGATAAACCTCTTAACCAGAAATAATTGGTAGAAGAGTTGATATTTGAAGAACAATTAGCAAAGCAACCTTACCTCTATGGAAATGACGTTATTTTAGGCGTATAATCAGCTCTTCAACAAGACTGGCATTAATGGGTTCTACAAGTTAGTTCAGAATTATTTTCTAGCCTGATACCAAAGTGGCTAACTGGCTTTTAAATTAGGCTTTCCTCTACCTTTCCCATGTCTGAGCACAAGACAAAGCACTTTCTGAACCCTCAGAGTATAGATAATGGCTTTAGGTAGTAGGCATTTTTAATCTTCCTGTAGCAATACACAAGAAACAAAATTAATGGAATTATTTATAATTCTATACATTAAGGATATGTCAGGTGTCAGGGGGATTTTTTGCTAATATGCATCAATGCAGAAAGAACACTTAAAAATTTTAATTTACAAAAGCTTTCTTTTTGCAATAATGTTATAGTTAAGCCATCTCTGAAACATATCCACCATGCTACTAAGCCTGACATATTTTTACAATCTTAATTAGCTAAGAATACCCTTTTTGAATTTGGTTTAATTCCAGCTATTAATTTACCCCCCGAAGAACAAATCTGCCAAACATTCTCATTACCTGTTCATGTGAACAAGCAATTCACCCACTGGCATTCCCAATACTCTCTCTACCAGCTTTTGGCTTCTCCTCTACCAATCATACAGATGTATCTGAGGATAAAAGATCATTTTTTCCTCTAAACAAGGCTTTTTGGTACTTTCTTTTTAACAGCTTTATTGTGATACAATTTAAATACTACATAATTCATCCATTTAAAGTATATAATAAATGAATTTTTTTAAAAGATCCTTACTTGCATTGCCACCATTTGTCCACCACCCAGATACCATTGCTGACATGCACACATAAGGAACTATTGACATTGAAACTGGGACTCAAAACTGTTGGACATTGAAACTGAGACTCAAACATTTTTTGTTCTTATATATTTATTTCCAGTATGCAGATGCAAGATTTTTTGAAAGAAAAGAAACGGAGGGGAAAAGATAGATACAGAGACAAAGAAGCATTGAAAAACTATCAAACTACAGTGGGAAGGCATGGGAGGGTGGTGACGGGGGCTGTGGGAGATCAACAGAAGGACTTGTATGCATGCATATAAGCATAACCAATGGATACAAGACACTGGGGCGGGGGGGGGGCAGGTGAGGGCATGTGCTAGGGGGTAGGGGAGGCTGGGGAGAGGTCAATGGGAGGGAAATAAAAGGAAACATATGTACTACTATTTGTAATACTTTAAAGAATAAAACAAAATTTTTTTAAAAAGGGAAAAAAAACCAAAAACATCCTTACTAAGGATATTTTTCATTGATTTTTAGATAGTGGAAGAGAAAGGGAAAAACAGAGAGAAACCCTAACCGGTTTTGCTCAGTGGATAGAACATCAGCCTGTGAACTCAAGGGTCCCAGGTTCAATTCCGGTCAAGGGCATGTACCTTGGTTGCGGGCACATCCCCAGTAGGGAGTGTACAGGAGGCAGCTGATCAATGTTTCTCTCTCATTGATGTTTCTAACTCTATCCTTTTCCTTTCCTCTCTGTAAAAAATCAATAAAGTAATTTTAAAAAACAGAGAGATATATCGATGTGAGAGAAACACATCCATTGGTTGCCTCCTGCATGCGGCCCGACCAGGAACCAGGCCATGGAGGAGTCTGCAACGGTGGTACATGCCCTTGACTTCAATCGAATGCAGGACCCTTTAGTCTGATGCTCTAGCCAATCAGCCAAAAGTGTGTAAATAGTGCATTAATAGTCACAGAATGGTGCATACATAACCACAGTCATTTTTGGAACATGTTTATCATTCCAGAAAGAAATCTTGCATCCCTTAGCTGTCACTTCCTATTCCCCCATTAGTTCCAGCCCCAGGCAACTACCAATCTACACTATATCTTTATGGATTTGCCTATTCTTGACGCTTCATATACATGGAATGATACAATATGTCGTCTATTCAGAATCTTTGCCCATTTTTAGACTGGGTCATTTGTTTTTATTGTTGAGTTGTAGGAATTCTTTATATATTTTAGATGTATGTGTTTTTTTATAAGATACATGGGAAAATTTTCTCCCATCCTGCAGGTTGCTTTTCCACTAGCAGCTCTTTTGAAGCACACAAGATTTTCTTTTGATGATGTCTAGTTGCTCTATGTTTTTCTTTTGTTTTTTACCTTTGATGTCATATGGTGCCTGATGCAAGATCATACACACTAATGCCTGTTTTCTTCTAAGATTCTTATGTTTTTAGTTCTTACAGTTAAGTATTTGATCCATTTTGAGTTACTTTTTACATATGGTGTGAAGTAGGGGTACAACTTCATTTTCCATATGGATATCCAGTTGTCTCAGCACCATTTGTTGAAAAGACTATGCTTTCCCCTATTGAATTATCTTGACACCTCTGTAAAAATCAGTAAACTATAAATGTGAGGGTTTAATTCTGGACCCTCAATTTTATTCCATTATCTATAAGTTGATCCTTACGGTGTTGGGTATCATAGTTTTGTAGTATATTTTGAAATTGGAAAATGTGAATCATCCAACTTGGCTCTTGCTTTTCAGGACACTTTTTGGCTATTTTCTGATCTCTAATTTCCACATGAATTTTAGGATGAACTCGTCAAATGCTGCAAAGAAGTTAGCTAGGATTTTGATAGGGATTGCACTGAATCTGTAGATCTATTTGTGGAGTATTACCATTTTAACGATATTAAATCTTCTAATCCAAGCATGAAATGCATTTTCATTTGTTTAGGTCTTTAATTTCTTTCAAGAATGTTTTAGTTTTCAGAGTATATAGTTTGTACTTCTTTTGTTAAATTTATTACTAATTATTTTATTCTTTTTTGATACTATTTTCAATCTGTTTTCTTAGAGAGGTTTTTACTTTTAGTTGGCAGTTTCACAGAAAGCTATTTCTCTGAACTTTAGGCTGAAACTTTCTAGGTGAGAATTTTTTACAAACAGAAAAAAATAATTTTAGCTTACCCATTGGAGAGGGCTGCCCAGGGCAGGGTAATGTCCTGTTACACCTAAAAGACTTGGCACAGTGTCCCAGTTGCTAAGAGTGTCATCACCAATTACTTCATTTGCAAAGAAGCTTCTCTTCAGACTCAGGAGACTTGTCTTGGGCTCCTCAACTCCCCTTTCTTTGGGGCCTCATCATCAGAGTTCTCTTAAGGCATACTAGTTTTCTTGATATTCCTTGGTTAGCCAGAGGTTACAAGTGTGGTCTTCCTATCTAGGTTTGCCCTTGCTAACCAGAACTCTGAATCTTCCATTCTCAATTACCCACCCTGCCATGTCTCACTTCAAGCATTCTGTGTTGATATTTTTCTTTGCACAGAAATCAGCCTAATGCAGTAGTCGGCAAACTCATTAGTCAACAGAGCCAAATATCAACAGTACAACGATTGAACTTTCTTTTGAGAGCCAAAAACCAACTTCTGCACATGGGCCACGAAGTTTCAACCGCACTGTATGTGTGTGGCCACACATGGTATTTTGTGGAAGAGCCACACTCAAGGGTCTAAAGAGCCGCATGTGGCTTGTGAGCCGCAATTTGCCGACCACTGGCCTAATGTATTGTCTTTCCAGAGACAGTAGCAGACCACAGTGAGGGAATAGTGGAGGCAGGAAATGTGGTGACAAATGAATTATCATAGGTCTCAGGGGTGGAAACAGGACTTCAGTGAGAAGTGCAGTCACACACAGAGGGAAGATCCAGGAATAAGATCAAGAAAAAAATGGCCATAAATAGGAGTCAGGGCAACAATAGTCAATAGTGCAGGCTGAGATGTCATCATAGGCAGGGGTTAGGGCTGGATAGAAGAATAAGATGAAGCCAGATCTTAAGAAGGTAGCAAGAGAATTGACATTCAAGTCTAAGCTGAATTGTATCAGTGACTAAATCAGTTCAGCTCTTTCTGTAAGTTCCTATATAGTCCAGGCTTCTAGTATCAGTCAAGGTTCAATCATAAAAGCAGAATCATTGGAAAAATATTTATCCCTGTCTATCTCTTTCCCTATCACTATCTATATCTCTAGCTTTATCCATGTATTTACATCTATATCTATAGATAGCTATATTAAGGGTTTTTTTGTAGGAATTTGTAATTATGGAAGCTGATTAAACAGCCTATATGAGGCTATTGCTTCTGAGTGGGGCCTGGTCCTGGAGTCCAAACACTTACGGCTGGCATTCAGAAAGGGAAGACAAACAGGACTTAGGCGAAAGAAAGGTAAATTGGAACCTTCAAGGCGGAGCTAGAACCCATAATGATGAACGGGAACCATGTTGGACTCTACCCATGACCTTTAAGCCTCCAACTTGGATGATGTAGGTTTCCTACATAAGTTGGCATCCATCATCTCAGAGCTAAATACTCAACTCTTCCAGGAGGTGGAAAAGCTGTAGAAATTAGGAGTTACAGAAGCTGTAAGCCTCGTGGTTGCCACACACCAACAGAGTGAGGCAGCAGATAAGACAGAACCAGTGTGAGCTGCAGCAGCACTTTGTACATGCATTGATCTCTTAGGAGTAGGATGACTCTGCTTCCTTTGTATCTTCCTCATACAATACAAAACATCTCTGTGGCCTACCCTGACTCAGAACTATGCAGGGAAGGAAACTATGGAGAGATATAGGTCCAGTTTTGTTGACACTGGACAAATCTAAAATGCTTGTCAACATAGATGATGTTTTCTTAAGAGAAAAGTGTTTTCTTATTCTCCCAGGAGCACTTGATGTGTCATCTCAATAAAAGACTCCGCACTCTGGGGCGTTCTTGTTCCCACTGGATGGGTAGAAATTACCTCAAGGCCTTCTGGGGTGAGACTCTTGATATCTGGGATCTCAACTGTGGCCCTAAGAAGATTTTTTCACTTAATGAGCTACCTTAAAAGGCTAAAGAAATAGAGCTAAAAGGATGGAATTTCTCAGTTCAATGACATCAAATAGGTCTATAACTCACAAAGCCAGTCCTTTATGTTCTCAAGGATTATGGTACAATCTCACACACATTTTAACCACAAGCTGTCTTCCTGTGAAAATTTACTCTTTAGCAATGGGGAATGATGCAAGTAAAGAGGGAGAGGGTTGCTTGGTATTTTTAAGTGGCCTTCTTTAATGGATGTGGTCATAACTCTCTAAATAAGACTAAGAGTGTCCTGTTGAAGAGCAAATAGATGTATAGTGGTAGGACTGCCTGTACTCTCCTTAAGGAAAATGAATTATCTTCCTTCAGGCACTGATGTAGTATATGTTTACAATATAACAATGAATACACCCAACATTACCCACTTTCCTTTCTTTCTTGTTTTGTCTATGATCATTGTTAATGAATGGAGGAAGAAAAACACAACAAAAAGAAGAAGAAAAAATACTGGCTTTGAGTGGTTACATAAAACAAGTTTAGAGTTTGTAGAGGTTTCGAGAATGAAAAAGAATTATAGGTTGGCCTTGCAAATTGTCATCTACCCGGGGCCAGACATGATTTATGTATGCAGTAAAGGTTTTGGGTTGTTTCTTGTTCTGTTCTAGGATTCTATATTTCTTCTAGTAAATATGACATCCCCTTTCCATAAACATAAACCCCCTTCACCGGTGACTTTGAAAAAGAAAAGCTGAGTTGTGCAATGTTTGGATCTGGGTAAATGTTCTATGTTTATTTTCAACAAATGGCCTAGACGGGTTTCCCAATAAACAACAAACCAAACATATTTTTGTTTCCGCAAGAGAAAATGCTCTTCTTAAACACGGTGAACAAGATCATGATTTCTTTATCAGGGATGGAAATATATTCTTCATCAAAATATATAACTTGCATCTTTCTCTTGAGTAAGTTGTTATAATAACTGAATACCTACACTTTTTTTTTACTTCTTTGCTACATAATTCTCCTTATTAGTAACTTCTTTGGAACCAGAATGCCCTATATTAATGACATAGAGAGCCAGAAGTATCCCTCTAGTGTAATACTTGTTGAAATCCCATTAGAAAAGATGCTCTATTAATACATTTCCACCGAAAATTGCACACCTGATATTTCAGGACATTTAATAACTAAATGAGCAGCATGACTTCTGAGTAACTGCAAAATCACTTGACAGCAACTGACAAAGCCTAGTTGTTAAATTCAACAACTTTCAAACTAAGAGAAAAATGTACCAATACCCATTCAAAGAATTAGATGTCGGGTGATACAACTGAAATTTCTATGGATTGGAGAAAACCAGGCAATAAGAGAACAGGCCTTCTCTTAAGCTCTTTTGTAACTGGGAACTGGAAATACTTTACATAGTGAATTGGAATGCTAGTCCTGTCCTTGTGATGTGTGCAATGTATTAATATCGTAGTCCAATGCCTCTTTTGACCCAGTTGGGGACAAAGGGACTATGTTTATTTGTTTCATTTTGTTTTGCAAATTAAATTTCTGGTGAGAAAAAATATGTTTTTTAACTTTAGAAAATACACAATCTAAATACTGGGCTAATGAAAATTCAAGGATGGTTGGAATTAGCAACCAGGCCACTAGCCTTTCTAAACAGATGCTAAATACATACTGACTATCCCCTAATAGTCCCTCCAGACCTGTTTATTTTCACCCTTCATTGGAAATCATGCTTTTGACTTTGTTTTCTTTAGATCTCAAAGGAGCTTTGGCTGGTTTGTGGAATCTTGCCTAAATGAACAAATTGACCTTGTTTATATTTCAATAGTTGGTAACAGTAGTTATCATAGTTTTAGCTTTATCAGTTATAAATGTTATACACATGAGAATATCACTCAATTGAAATTCAAAACAATAAATAGATAATATTTCCTACCTATGGAGAAACAAGGAGTTTTATTATTCTCTATGCCATGTAATGAACATAGGAGTTGAATTTTAGTGAAGTGACAAGGACAGTTTCATGAAAGCCTTTCCCCAGAGCCATTGCTGTCTTATTTTTTTTAACAGCATTTAGGAATTTTGCTTTGCATTTCAAGGGTTTATTAAAACCAGAAATAAAGTTAGTCTAATAATCACGTTGCTTTGGAATAACATTGTTACATTTATATAAATTCCACTTTCCAGTAAGATCAGCAGTGGCTGTTTAATTTTCTTTTTCCAGAAAGTCATTGTTTGTTAAAATGGCAATTCAAACTTTTTTCCCGTGGATAGATTGGAGATTCTATAAAGGAAGTAAAGGAATTGATATGGGGACCATGGGATCTTCCTTTTTGATACCCAAAGGAAGAAAAATATACTAACAAGCATCTAGGCACAAAATTGAGTACTGGGCATAAAGGTTTTCAAACTTAACTGAGCCACTAACTAATCACAACCTTGGATCATCCAAATTATGATGTGGATATAAGTTTGCTCATCTGGAAAAAAGAGAATGATCATGGCTTGGCCTGTTTCTCTGTTTTGATAGTCTAATGAGGAAGGACAAAGTACTTTGCCAGCGGCAGAGCACCTCGTGACAAACAAATCACTGGTCGTGGTTGTCTCTAAATCAATGGTTCTTAGCCTTAGCCACGTAACAGGGAACTCTAAAAAGCACTAATGCCTGGGCCCTACCACCAGTGACTCTAGCATCATTTGTCTGGGGCTTGACCTGGGCATCAATATTTATAAAAAATCCCTGGTAATTCTATCGCACATCTAAGATTAAAAAAAACAATTGCAAATTAAGGAGTTTTAGATGCCTGATTCCTGCCTAAACCTTAAACTGTTTCTCTGGCTTAAACACAGACCTGCAGCAATATCCTCCTGAGGCTTCACTGGACCCGGCCATAGGAAGTGAGTCAGTGGGATAGGATCAGAAAATTTACATGTGAGTCCTGAATGTGTCACTTTTAAGCTGTGTGACTTTGGGCAATTAGTGAGTTTGCTGAAAATAATAACAATATCATACCTAGCTTTTATTATGTACTGGCTGTGGAGTAGTAATTACAAATAGTGAATATATCTAGTCCCCAGTAACAACCTAAAATAGGTATTATCATCCCATTTTGCAGCCGAGTAAACTGGGGCCTTACACATTTTCAGTGACTTAGATTTTTCCTTATTTACAAAATGGATATAACAATAATCTGTCATGCATAATGATCAGTTGAAATAATAGAAAGAAAAATCTTTGTGAATTAAATCATGGTGCATAAATTCAGCAAACGCATAGTGGTGGGGAAAAACATGAGATGTAGCTTGAGACCGACTTACGAGTAGGCTTCTATCCCAGTTCTTTGCACTTAAGAACATTGTAGCTGTAAGTAGTTTACTTAGCGTCCTTTTGACTGTGTTTTATAAATGATATAGTGGAGATAATATGACCTTTCTAGGGTTGTTGTGGCTGACAGTGAATGTGCTTAAAGAGAAAAGCATAATGTGTAGCACTTCAGTTCAATAAAACCAGCTGTTGTCATTTCAAACTGTTCGCATTTCTAAGACCAGGTAGCTCCTGTTCTCTTACACTTAAGATGAATAGTTATTGAATCTAAAACTCATTTTGTCTTTGTTGTTAGTATTATTAAAGTTCTACGTTTTGAATATTTTAGTCTGGATTTTGAATAATTTGGGATGCGATTTTGACTTTGTATAAATTCCATCTATAAACTTTTTGGTCTATCTTTATATTTAAACAGAGCCTAGTGTTTGATCAATGTCTTATCAGTAAGAGAGGATTAACGGTACATTCCTACCTCCATGTGGCCTGAAAAGTCAGTTCAATTTAGCCACCATAATCCTCATGGTCCTGGTCAGAGTATCCAGTAGGAGCTTTGGGATATACATAGCAATTTTCAGACCCCAAGTCTCAGTCCCATTCTGCATAGAGGATTCAAACATGTCTAATAGTCATTAGAGGGAAATCTGAGCCCTTTCCCTATTCCTTGCTCCTTTAAAAATGAAATAAGTTTTTAAACCATTTCAATGGATACAAATTTCTTTACTAAAAATTTAAAAAAAGGTTTAGAAGCCAAAATTTCAATACCAAAGAATAAACAAGCCATTGAAAAAGCAATTATCCTCTTATGTGTGCTATGGGGTGGGTGGCTCACCCTAGCACTCTTAAATGATTCTTCAAATATTTTCTAGCATATATGTCAAAAGAATAACCAGCAAAATGTTGTGTACTTATACCTGTTTAAGAAGCCACAATGAGATGCTATTACTAGAATGTGTGTCATGACATTTATACAACTCACATGCTCCTTTGCTTCCATTTCATCTCCAAATATCTGCTTAATCCTTACCATAAACATAACACATGAGGGGTACAGATGCCATGTAGGATGTAATCCCTGTGCTCAAGAAGTGTGTAATTTATTTGGAAAGACAAGACTTCACATAGATAATACAAAATCAATATATAATTAAATGATTGCTGCTGTAGTACAAATGAGGTAGAAGTGCTGTTTGAGTTTTACTGAATGTGAGATAAATGTGGGACAGGGTGACTTGGGAAACCTTTGTGGAGATGATAAAATATGAGGTAGATCTTGAAAAACAAAGGATATTTTGGTAATAGGGAGGGCAAAAGCATTCTAGTTGACAACATTTTATGTAACCTACAATGAATATGACTAAGTGCTAAAGATTAGTATTAGTCAGCCTTAAGTTTCTTCCCCCTCTTTTTCTCCCCCTCATATTCTCCTCTCTCACAGAATAATGCCAGTTGGTAAAGTAGAACTCTGAGGAGAATCAAAACATCAACATTGGCTTCCATAGGGACCTGTACTGCTTGAGAGAGCCACTATCTTGGTAGCAGGTACCCACCTCCACCATGAAGACATAACTAAGGCAGAGACTAGATTGCTCCCGTGGTAGTGGGTCAAACTTCCATCATCAAGGTGTTGTATGAAACTACTCATGATGCAGGGTCTTTTAGTGTCATATTTTCATATCTTGATTATAGTCACTGTGCTCCCCCAAATACTTAGACTTTAATTGTTCCTATATCAATAGCATGGAGGCATGTAGAGTAATTATGATCCTCTGCCCTGTCTGTGTTCCATTCTGGCCTTGGGAAGTCAGTGCAGTCCACTTACTGCATGCCAATCTGTTCCTTCAGGCTTGGCCCGAGCATGGAGCCTATGACTATGGCTTTGCTTCTGTGTCCAGACTACACAGATTCTCCATTCCTTCTATATTAATTGACTTCTGTGATCCCCAACTATGATTCTTTTTTTTTGCCATCCACTTTTCACTCACAATCCCACTCCCATGGCTCACTCCTAATTCCAGATCTATAAAGCTGACTGCTGGTCTGATATCTCTTTCTGGAAGTTCCACACAATTCATCAACCTATCCCAAAATATATTCTTCCCCTCTCCAAAATTTGTTCTTCTTTTCATTCATGTTTTCAATCTACGCTGCCACAACTTGCCTGCTTATCTGTGTTAAGATTCGTTGTGGCTGCGAATGACAGAAACCCCAAAAGAATAGTGGCTTAGACAAAGTGGAAGTTTCTTTTTCCTGCATGTGAATGATCATACTTCAAGGCTGATTGGGCAACTCTGTAATTATCAGAGACCCAAGTCCTTTCAAGTCTTGCTGCTCTCCCCTCCCCAATACGCAGTTTCTACCTTGAGTTCCAAGATGGCTGCTCTAACTTTCAGTTATCGTGGTTGCATTCCAGGGCCACAAAGGAGGAAAGGAAAGAAGACAGACAAGCTCATTTTCATTAAGGACTCACCATAGCAGTTTCACATACCATGTTCACTTACAACCACTGACCAGAACTTAGTCACAAAGGAGGCTGGGAAATATGGGTTTCATTCATTTCCATTAAAACTCAAAACTGCTATTACTAGGAAAGAAAGACATAACGTATTTCTGGAGACAACTAGCTAGAAATATGGGAGTCATTTTCATCTCTTGTGTTTTCCCATCCGCTGCCTCCAAGATCAACATTTCTTACAATTCTATCTCCTAAATTGCTCTCAAGTGTACTCAAGCCCCATCTTTCACACACACTATTATGAAAAACATTTAAAGGGTCGGTCCTCTGAGTTCAGTCTCACAGTCTTCTATATGTTCAATCCATTCGGCACAAGTCACTAAAGTTTTCTTCCAAACACACAATTTTTATGATCACTTTTGTTAGATTTTCTAATGCCTTCGGGACAAAGTCAAAACTCCTGGTAGTGGTATAAAGCTCACCTTTCTTTAAATTTACCTTATCTTCCAGTCATAGAAACCGTGCACTTCCTGGGAGACGGGACACTGTTTCATGCCCTTAGCTTTTCCAGGCTGTTTGTTCCCTTTGTCTAGAACGTCCTTGCTCCCCTGTCCTGACACATAAACACCCCCTTCCCCTCCCAGCCCCAGCTCAGACTTCATCTGTTTTGCAAAGTCTTCTCTGACTCTCCCAGGCTGCCTTGCATGGTTCCATAGCATCTGCATCCATCTCCATACAAGCATACTGCCTTGGCCTTTTGGGTTTACAATTCTAGAACGTTAGCTCCAAGGTTATGCCTTATTTATCTTTGAGCCTTTAACTTCCAAGAACAGTGCCTCGTCCAGAGCAGGGGTTCAGTAAATGTTTATTCAGCAAGCGAATGAAGGACATCAAATATGTAAACAGACTTTGAGAGAATGCTTTAGGACCTCTTCTATATATGAAGTGAATAAACTCAGTATATTCACTCAAACCATTTATTTGGAGTATCCAATCCTTTCAGTTGCTCTCTGATTGCCAACCATTCTATGGGTAGTTGATATCATTAGATACCTGACTTCCCAATATGGAGAATTTTTTAATATGCCCAAATTCAATGTAAGGCATGCAGCATGAAAAAGAATAAAAAATGGAATTCTCACCTTGAAGTCTATTGTTAAACATCCTGAACAGGAGTCAGACAACCTTCCTCCTAGTAATTGCTCAGCAACTAGCGAGGGCAGGCCAATTAACTTCTCTGGGTTTCAGTTGCCTGCAAATGATAAATTTAAAAAAGATGATGTCCAGTTTCTCCTCCAGCTCAAATATGCTCTGAAAAGATGGTTGATGTGTTTTGCAGTACAGAATGTCTCTGCCTTAGGTATTTTGCTCTGACTTGGGAAAACAAACTCAGGGTCTCTTGAAAGAAAGATAATGAAAGCAGGGGAGTTAGGTCAAGGTAAAGATGGTCTTAAAAACAGGAGAGCAATAGAGTTGCGGTGGAAAATGAGGTTTGTGAACCAGCCCCTCTTTTCTCCCTCCATCCACACACTGTCCTATTTATTTTTTAGGGCAAGAGATGAAAGTAGGTTGGACTGGGGTGGGGATGGGCAAGGGGCATCCTGCAGCTGTAGTTTCCTTTCATGTCCCCATTAACCTGGTGACAGGGTGGAGGAAATGCTAATTGAGGGCCTATGGCTTCTAAGTGCCTGAGGCTCCTAAATCCTTTCATCACCCCTTTCCCTCTGAACATTTCAAATATGCATAATGACAAACACTAAGGCTGCAATCCTGACAGCGCTGTTCTGAGCATTTTCTGCTGAAAATATGTACTTTCTAGCCGCTGGGGCTTGGGGAGTTTTGTGAGGGGAGACTGAGGAATTTGGCTGCCTCTCTCTCTTCCACATGAAAAGGTGGCTGCCTTTGGAATATCCATGTTTGTGATTTGACATACATGAAGGTGGAAATACCTGTGATTGAGAAAGAAAAAGAGAAGGTGATTTTTCCTAAAAGAGATGGGAACTGTACTCTCTGAGGAATACAGTGTGACGTGGGAGTGTCTGTACTGGTCCCCATAAGATTATAATGGGATTCTTTCCTTCAATAACTTTTTTAAGCCTTGAGGCTCTATCATACAAGGCTACATTTTGCTGACTGAGTGTGCTCCTGAGATGGTTAACAAGTAGCCCTTTTCTTAGCTTTTAGAAAGCAGAAGTTTTCAGTTGTTCCAACACTTACTCTGCCCTTAACTTCTCTACAGGATGTTTGGATTCTTGGTTGTATTTTGTTTTGTTTTTGATACATTATGTGGAAAATAGATGGGGTGGTCTTTTAAAAAGACCTCCCAAGCTTCCAGTTTCCTCATTACATTGGAGAACTTGTCTAAAGAGGAGCGATTTTCTTTGCCAAATAAGTGGTTGTGGTACTTTATAGTAGTCTTCGCTGCAAATAATTACCCATGACCTCTTCACCCCAGACTGGATTGGGTGCCATATTGTTTGCTAAGTACTTCTTTTTCAAGCCCTGATTTCTCTGCACTTGGAAACCAGGCATCTAAACAAATCCTGTAGTAAACAGCTGGGCCAGTGGGCATATTCTCACTCTCCCCAGTACCAGTTTTCTTGTGGGGGGGGGGGGGGGCGGGGGAGCAGACTGAGATTCCCAGACAGCTGAGTTATCTTCCCTTCTTTTACATTCACCTGGATATTTTTCCTCTAATTTTTACATTTTTTGTTTTATTTATTTTTTAGATGAGTACTAAATTCACATGGCACAAAAAAAGATGCAAGACTATTTGGTAAAAAGTCTTCCTCTTACGCCTATTCCCCAGCTTACCTGTCCTTCCCTCCAGAGGTAACTAATGTCACTGGCTTTTCTGAAGCCTTTCAAATATAGTCCATATTTTTCAAACAGCTATGTATACAGGCTTTTTTTGTTTCTTTATAAAGCAAAATGGTAGCACACTATCCATAGCTGGCCCTTTGTTTGACTGACATGTGTCTCAGAGCTTTTTCCATCATCAGTTTGTATATACATACATCATCTTTTTTCTTATGGTTGTACAGTATTACATGACATGGACTGCCATGATATATTTAACCAACTATGAGGCCATTTTTAACACTTATAAATGCATATACAGAAGACACTGCTGAAGGGAATAGCATCATTGCACAATGTCCTCCTCCCCTGTTAGGATAAATGTGATATCTATTCCTCCTCCTGGGGACACTAAGTTTGATGCTGAAGTTCCCCAAAGCCTTAAGCCTGAACAGCCCCTACTTCTTCTGCCACCAGACCCCTGGGGATTCTTTTCCTCCAGTGATAGAGCTGGATTTCTAACCTTTCACTCTATATTATTTTATTAGCAAGAGTACTTTTATATAGTTTATATTATTATGCTCTGGGCATGAGAAAAGTTTGTTTCACCATTTCCAGCCCACATAAGACTCTGACATATAGTGTGATGTCACAGCAAGTCATGGTCATATTACCCTACCAGAGGCCCAGTGCACAAAAATCATGTATTCGGGGGGTCCCTCAGCCCGGCCTACACCTTCTCGCAGTCTGGGAGCACTTGGGGAATGTCCAACTCCCACCACTGCTGCTGTGCTCACTAGCTGTGAGCCTGGCTTCTGGCTGAGCCGTGCTCCTTCTGTGTGTCAGTGTGCATCATAGCAACTGGTCATTTTGCTGTTCAGTCTGTTTGCATATTAGCCTTTTATTATATAAGACTAAAGGCCCGGTGCATGAAATTCGTGCAAGGGGGAGGGTGGTCTCTCAGCCCAGCCTGCACCGTCTCCAATCCAGGACCTCGAGAGATGTCTGACTGCCTGTTTAGGCCTGATCCCACTCCCCTGCCAGCCTGTTTGCCCCTAACTGCCCTTCCCTGCAGGCCTAGTCACTCCTAACTGCCCTCCCCTGCAAGCCTGGTCACCCCTAATTGCCCTTCTCTGCAGGCCTTGTACCCCCAACTGCTCTCCCCCAAGGCCTGGGTCCCCCACAATTGCCCTCCCCTGCATGCTTGATTTTCCCCCACTGCCCTGCCTTGCAGGCCTGGTCCCTCCCAACTGCCCTTCCCTGCTGGCCATCTTGTGGTGGCCATATTGTGTCCACATGGGGACAGGATATTTGACCACATGGGGGCAGTCATCTTGTGTGTTGGAGTGATGATCAATCTGCATATTACTCTTTTATTAGATAGGATAGAAGTCTAGTGCATGGGTGGAGGCCAGCTGGTTTGTCCTGAAGGGTGTCCTAGATCAGGGTGGGAGTTCCCTTGGGACATGGGGCAGCCTGGGAGAGGGGCCTGTGGTTTGCAGGTTGGCCACGCCCCCCAGCAACCTAAGTGGCGGCCCTGGTATCTGAGGTTTATTTATCTTCTACAATTGAAACTTTGTAGCCTTGAGCGGAGCCAAGCCTTCTCCTAGCTGCTGCCATTTCTGTTGGGATTCTATAACTGAAACTCTGTAGCACTGAGTGGCGGCCTGAGCTGGCAAGGGCAGGTGCAAAGCTTGACTTCCTCCATTGCCAGGGAAACCCAAGCCTCCTTCTTACTATCTGTGGCCACAGCCATTTTGGTTGGGTTTATTTGCATATCTGCTCCTGATTGGCTGGTGGGCGTGGCTGGTGGGCATGGCTGGTGGATGTAGGAGAGGTATGGTCAATTTGCATATCAATATTTTATTAGATAGGATTCCCTAGTGTAATATACAGGTGTTGTCAGGCAGCTCTACTTACCTACATACACATCACAGGTTACAGAGAAATCACTATGGCACCTGAGTTTGTTCTAGGAGTTGGATAATAGCATTCTTCATATTTGATGGTGGGTGTCATTTCCTTTTACATAGCTAAGCAATATACACAAGGCCTAGACTGAGATTCTCAGAACAGGAATCATCTGTCTTATTCATCTTGTTGCCTTCATTGCCTACTACAGTGCCTGATATCTAGTAAGTATTTACTACAGGCTAAAGGATTTGGGTATTTGAAAAAACATATTAGAAAAGATAAATCATGTTGAGTTTTACATAAGGTCCTTGTATCTGTTAGGGTTTGATCAGAGAAGAAAAACCGAGATTTCTTACAGAAATTTGACTTTACACAATCAAGGAAGGTGATTAGTTTTTATATGGCTGTTGCTTCTGCAGCAGGCACTGGGTATGAAGTTAGCTGGACAGGCAATCAGGAAAGAAAGATGGAGGTAAGGACAAACTAGTACTTGTGTGAGTCTCTGACTGCCCCCAGCCTCCCTCCAGTTTAGTGATGCAGCAACATGAAAAAGAAGCCGGCACCCACCTTTCATCATAAAACTGGACATGTACTTGATGCATGAGTCAGAGAAGCTGAAAACATAGTTGGAGACAGAGGAACTGCAGACATGACTGTTGCCCCAGAAGCTACATACACTGGCCCATTAGTGGGAGAAGCTGTAGAGGATCTGGCAGGAATTGACAGAGCTGTGAGCCCAGCTTTTGCCCCATATGAATAGGATGAGCTAACAGATAAGTGACAACATGTGGGAATTGCAACTTAACCTGCAATGTGACCCATGAATAGTGTTTGCTTTCTTCTGATAGCATCCCAAATCAGGTTCCCTAAAAAAATATTCAGACTATAAATTAGCCTCCCAATTAATCTTCAGTAACTGTAGAGAGGAATGTTATACCTTTCTGCTAACCTCCAAAGATGTTATTTTCATCCTTGTGGGATATCCATGATTTTAATATATTTTATTGATTTTTTAACAGAGTGAAAAGGAGAGGGATAGAGAGTTAGAAACATCGATGAGAGAGAAACATCGATCAGCTGCTTCCTGCACACCTCCCACCGGGGATGTCCCCACAACCCAGGTGCATGCCCTTGACCAGAATCGAACCTGGGACCCTTCAGTCCGCAGGCTGACTCTCTATGCATTGGGCCAAACCGGCCAGGGCAATCCATGGTTTTTAATAGGAATATGATAAACACTGCCGCTGGCAGAATCTACCTTTCCCCCCCAGATTATATTATCATCGAGTACAGTTTAGGCAGGAAAAAAAGACAATTGTGTTTTTCCAGTAGCTATTTCTTCTAAGTCAATTATTTTTCTTAGCCCATCCAGAGTTAAAAAAAAACAACATTGTGTATATGTGCTCTGTTTTTTCCTTCTCCTTGAATATACTTTAGTTTTATTATTATATTTTCTAAAAGCAGTAAAATACCTTTATAGCATATCTCAAAGAATTGATTAATGCTTAAGAAAAGGAGATATTTTCAGCCCATCCCAATGTTGCTCAGCTCTATTCAGACACTGCGGTAGATTGCACCATTGATCCTAATTGTTTACTCCTTGTACCCCATCTTTGTTGTATGAGTTTGCAGTTCCTATGGTTACAGAGACAAAGTATATTTCCTCAGCACTTGGTTTTGGGCTTGGCCATGTGATTTGCTTTGGCCAATAGCCTGCATGTTGACATAAGCATCAGTGTCCAGTTCTGAGCCTGGCCTTGGCCTTAAGTGGCCTTTTGTCTTTTGATTGCCCTCTCATACCTCTGACATCCCATGAGAAGAGCTTGTCCCAGGGAGAGCAGCTCCTTAGTCTGATCGCTCAAAAGAGCAAACATAGAGTGAAGCTACTATAGCTGACCTGAAGATGTGAGAATAAGTGACCCCTGTTTGAAGCCAGTGAGTACTGGTGTGGTTTGTTATATAACATAGCATTTTTTGTGTGTGGCAATATCTGTTGCAGCTATATTTCTATGTAACCCCCCTACACACACACACACACACACACACACACACACACACACACACATACTACCCAAAAAACAATAAACAAAGAAAAAACAAAGCAAAAGTTAGTGGCTTACAACAACAACAACCATTTATCTGCCCACAAATCAGTGATTTGGGCAGAGTTCTGCAGGGAAGGCTCATCTGTCTCCCACATGGGGCAGCTTGAATGGAGCTGGAACACCCCCTTCTAAGAAGCTCCTCATGTGAAGGGCAGCTTCAGCTCTCTGGGGCCTAACCTTTCCTTGGGTTGCTGGCCTCCTCACATATGGTGCCTGCATTCCATGAATGAGCATCTCAAGAGACAGGAAGTGAAAGCTACCTATTTCTTAAGGCGTTGGCCCAACCTCACTTCTGAATTATTTTAGCTGTCTAGCATTCATAGAGCCCATATTCAAAGGCAGGGGTATAGACTTTGCTTCTTGAGGAGTGTCAGAAAATTTCAGGACCATGTTCTAAAACTGTCACAATACATAACAGATATAGAAACCTTTAGGCATAAATCCGTCCACCATCATTGGAAAACATATCTTTGTGGGTAACAAATGAAAAGTAAGGAGTTAGGTAAACATAAACATAAAATATCACCCATCTTTCTTAGAAGTTTTCTTGTTTATAATTTAGCAACAGAGCAAAAGAAAAGACCAATATTTGTGTGGCCCACTTGGCAATTAGAAATATTAGAAAGAACTTTGGATTTGAGTAGTTGGAGTAGGAATTTGATAAAACAAAATTTGGGCCACTGATGTTGTGGATTAAAAAAATAGCTTTAATCAGGTAATCTGGCTCTGTCTCGAATCTGCACTACTTTAGTGATACCTTTGGAACATCACTTAAACTCGCTGGGTTTCAGGTCTTTCATCTGTAAAATGAAGTGAACAGGATGGTATTTGAGATTTCTTCCTGTTCTGACACTGTATGAATCATTGTCATTTTCTTTATGACTCTGACATCTAGATGATGGCCTGGACGCTCTATATTTAACGCCTCAGAATCTATTTTTGTTACATGCCCTCAATAATGAATGGGATTCCTTAGTAAAACCAAACCTTAGAAGGTCTGAGCAATAATGAGCTTCAGAATAATAATGGCCAGGTTGAGTGGGACAGCCTCACTGTTATTGGAATAAAATGAAAACATCTTTTCTTCCTCCACTTTAGCAAAGAAGAGGCAGATTAATCTTTTCAAAGGGAAGTTACTAAAAGCTAGATAAATAAAACAGAAACAAGTGTTTCCAAAATAAAAGTAGTAAAAAAAGATTCATTTCTAAATACAGGAAATAAAAGCAACAGGTTTTCTGAGATGAAATCTTATGCTAAATAGCAAACCCCACTCCCTGCGGTGCTATGGATTAAATTTAATAAAATCTGGGTTCAAATTCCATTTCTGCCATTTAAATACTTTACCCTCATTAAGTTACCTAAGTATATCGAGCCTTAATTTCTTCGTCTCTAAAATAAGGATAATCATACCTGCCCTGGTCTGAACATCTGTGCTACCTGCAAATCCATATGTTGAAATCCTAACCTGCAAGGTAATGGTATTTGGAGGTGGGGACTTCGGGAGATGATTAGGTCATTCCTTAAATGTTTATACATTTATTCATAGCAATGTACCTTTCAGAAATATCTTCTCCAAAAATTATCTAAAAATGGGGAAATTGTATTACATAGTAATGTTTATTATGGAGATACGCATAATAGAGAATAATAGAAATAGGAAAAAGTAGAGGGATTGTTAAGTAAATTAGAATACATTCATAAAATAGAATTTAAATTATGTCATTTTAAGTGAAAAGTCAAGATATAAAATTATTTACTCAATATAATTTCAACCATACAAAAATGCTTAGGAAAAAACACTGAAAAGAAATGATGACACAAAACAACAAGAAAGCACACTCATTGCATGGGAGAACATATGTGCCAATGATATTTCAGATAAGGATTTAATCTCTAAAATTTACAGGGAACTCATACAACTTAACCAAAGGATGGTAAACAATCCAATTAAAATGGGCAAAGGATCTACTAGTAAATAGACGCTTTTCAAAAGAGGACATACAGAAGGTCCAGAGACATATGAAAACCTGCTCAAAGTCACTAATCATCTGAGAGATGCAAATCAAAACAACAACAAGATACCATCTCACACCTGTCAGAATGGCTATCATCAACAAATCAACAAACTACAAGTGCTGGTGAGGATGTAGAGATAAAGGAACACTCATGCACTGTTGGTGGGAATGCAGACCAGTGCAGCCTCTGTGGAAAACAGTATGGAGTTTCCTCAAAAAGTTAAAAATGGAACTCCCATTTGACCCAGTGATCCCACTTCTAGGATTATATACCAAGAAACCAGACATACCAATCAGAAAGGATATATGCGCCCCTATGATCATAGCAGCACAACTTACCATAGCTAAGATTTGGAAACAGTTTAAGTGACCATTAGGAGATGAGTGGATTAAAAACTGTGGTATATCTACACAATGGAATACTATGCTGCTATAAAAAATAAGGAACTTTTACCATTTGTAACAACATGGATGGACCTGGAGAGCATTATGCTAAGCGAAATAAGCCAGTCAGAGAAAGATAAGTATCACATGACCTCACTCATATGTGGGATATAATGATCAACATAATTTGATGAAAAAGAATAGATCAGAGACAAATAGTAGGGGATGGGGTTGGGTGGTTAGAGAGCAACCAAAGGACTTGTATGCATGCACGTTAGCATAACCAATGGGCATAGACACTGGGGCGGTGGAAGCTTGCCCGGAATGGGAATGTCAATTGGGGAAAAGGGAGACATACGTAAGACTTTAAAAAATAAAAAAAGAAATGGTCATTGGTTATAGTTGGTCATTGGTCATTTCATTTTCCAAACTTGCTATAATAAGGATGGATTATTTTTATAATAAGAAACGTTGCAGGTTTTTTTTATAGCTTTTGTTGTTGTTTAAAGAAATTATTCTTCTTCTCATTAAGAAGCATGCCTCATCTATGAATTCTGCTGTGTTCCCCCATCTTGCCACTGGGTTTCCATAATTTATCTCCTAAGCATAGTCTGTTACACCCAGAGAAGTTAATCTCTTACGCATAGGGTAGTATATGTGTTCCCTTCTTTACTCCTTTCTTGTTCATGCCTTTGTTATTCTTGCCTTAAAGCAATTCACAGTGTACTAGTCTCATCCCTTCTTCCACAAATATGTCTATAGTTTTATGCTATCTCCACTCCCCCCAATAAAGTTGAGTAAGTTAATGGTTCCTGATATCAAGGGTCCCATATCCCTGGTAAGAGAGCTATGCATGATAAATACAACAATAAGGGTGTGCCCACAATAGGAAAAGGGAAGAGATGGATGTTCTATGAAGGTATCAAAAAAGGCTCCTCTGTATAAATAGATGCAGAATGCCTGTGATACGATTTTATCCCTTAGAATCACAGCTTTACAGCTAACACAGAGCTATTGAGAATTTAAAAGAACATTCTCCAGCCCAATATTTTATTTTACAAATGGGGACACTGAGGTACTCTGACACTCAAGTGATGTGGTCAAGGTTTCATAATGAGTTAGTAACAGACTGGGGATTGGACCTCAGGCGTTATAGCTACTATGACCATTGTTCTGTAACTCAATTTGCTAAAGGTAGGATAGCTGCTTTCTTAAACTTTTCAGAATAAAAGCCCTTAAACCAAAGCAAAACAAAACATAAACAGCAACATTAAGAAGGATCTGCGGAAGCTAATAAAAACAGAAACAGGCTGGTTTCTGTTTTGAGGAAAGATTTAGGGACTCTGAGAACTACATTGACTTTGAGGCTATCCCCAGAGGCATATTGGAAAAACAAACAAGAGTCAATTACTATTTTGACTCCAATTATTTGGGGGTGGGGGACTGCAAACCACTGCTTCCTTTCATCTCTTGAATACTGTTGACTGAAGGAGTTTCTGATTAGAGCTCTTAGTGGGGAATGCTGAGCCGCTCTGGGCAAGGACCCTGCATTCCAAACTGACCCTGCTCCACCAGGAACAACAGGCTGGAAGGAGTCATTGAGCACACATTCCCACTCTTTGCTAGCCCCTGGCAAACAGTGAGTGCATTTCCTAAGGTTTCTATAAAAGGTATTTATCTAATTAGAGGGTATTTCCCCCCTTTTATTAGTAAGCAATTAGACCACACTTTAGTACATTAAGGAGGTTTTGTAAATCCAACTGCAAGCTTATAAATTCTGTAATTGTGTAATTGTATATTGGGCACAAAACCATGGATTTTCTTCTATTTTGGCTTGACCATTTTTAAAAGCAATTTAGGGTTTTCTAAACTAATGCTTATGTGGTGAGTGTTTTTTAAAGCCTAGAATAATATATATAATTTAGACATTCTTTGGTCTTATACCCAACCCAGAAAAATATCACAAATGCCACACAAACATATATCAACTACTTTTCTGTCCTGCATTTTAAAAGTCTGGAGTAATTCTTTTGTTTCATAATGTACAGTGATAGTATTAGTATCATTCATTAGCATAGAAACCATAAAATTCTTATAGCCAAATAATTCCACAGATTCTCATTTAAACATGTGTAGCTCCTATGTAGGTGACTGAATTGATCTTAAATTATGATTGCAAGACAAGAGTGACAAAGAAAAGATTATTTTAAATACTACTTTGTTAGGTCAAATATGATATCAGGTTGACCTCTATAACATGGTCAACATTTGACCAACTTTCATTTACAAAAATGGTAATTTCCTATGGGTCAAATTCTATTGTATATGTTGTTCCCAGTTTTCACAACATAATAAATAGCAAAAATGAAAGGGCAATGATTTACAATGCCCTTAATAAACAATTCATCTACTTATGAAAGGTGTTAAAAGACTTTAAAAGACACACAGATAACATATATTATTACCAGTTTTACTGGTAGATGCCTATGAAACTTTGGGTAAAACCGAAGGCTTTGGAGGACCCCCCTCCTTCCCCGTTTCCTTTTCTGACAAATGAGTGAATTGTACTAAAACTCAAGATTTTTAAAATTTCCATAAAAACTGTATCACCAGTCAAAATGAGGACAAACTGTAGATAACAAGGCTATGATGTTAAGCAAGTTGAGCTCTATGTCATTATGGAAACAAATCACAGTATTGCATTTTTAGATGCTCTAAGAAACCTTTCAGTGCATTGAATTAGACAATGAAGAACCAATTCACTGATGGATGGAATGCTCATTAACAATATTAATGAGAAAAACTGCCATTTATTGATACATAATCTGAGCCACACACTTAAGCACCTTTTATATGCTATATTACGTTTTCTATCATATCTATAAGCCATGTTATACAGGTAAATGCTGAACAAAAAAACTATCCCAGGGGACAAAAAGATCTGATTTGGAGTGTTTGTTGGTTTTCATGGTGTAAATATTTGCATTTTGGTTGATTTCCAGCTACCAACCTGACTTTACTGAACGTGGCGGGGGTAAGGGGGATATATGCAGTGCAATAGTACACTATAATATAGTATTTGCACCAAACTTATACAGTAGATACAAATAACCTGAAGAGCACAAATATAATCAAATGTCATAGATAACTAGGAAGTGATGAGTTTTGGGTATTTAATTTTTGATTTAACATAATTTTAAGTGTAAGCTTAGATGGTTTACTTTTTAATAATGTCTATGGTTAAAAACTAAATCATAAAATTCATGAACATTTATCTGTTATCATGAACTGAGGGTACCACTCTATACAAGCTGGATTTTACCATCCAATTTCACTGAAAATAGGGAACAGTGATAGATAAAGGATTAAGTAACTTGCCAAGGTTATTCACTAGTAAATTCAAATCCCATTTTGCCAGACTATTAACCTTAATTTCTTAATTTTTAGGAAGCTTCTACAATAAATTTTAAGGACATAATGTTTATATAATCCAAGAATTGTGTTTTTTTTATTATAGACAAAGAAGCACTAAGCAAGGCAAAAGTGAAAGGAGAAAGCTAGATGAAATATTTTTTAAATGCCTTCTAGAGGAGGTCTGTTGACAGAATAGCTGCAGGTCGTTGGTGACAGGTTTTTGTTTTATGACATTCTTTAAGGTTAGTCAGAAAGAACTAGTAATTGAAAAAAGAAGCCAGCACAGTGAACAAGCCAATCTATTCTAAGATATAGTCAGGGGGTACTGAAGTGTGAAATCCCCGAGAGAAGGGTCTCACCAGTCTGAAATGCTTCAAGAAATGCTGTCTCCTTTTTACACCTGCAGTGGGGTCTCTACAGACTATGACAGACTGCCACACTGTCTTTCAATTATTTGAACCTATTTTTTACAGATAAAAGAAGGAAAATTCTACATTCATTTTGATAACACTTGTATCCCTGGATAATTTCCCTTGTAGTTTATAAAATAGTTTAAGTAAATTTTGTTGTTGGAGCATTTAATTTATTCATAAATGTGAAGCATTTTGATTAGAAAGTGTTTCACTGGTATCACTGGCTAAGTACTCTGTTAGCTGTGGATAGGCAAACTTTCATTCCTTTAATGAAGACTCAGGCTTACTCTGGATCAGGGTGGGGGTTCCCTTGGGGCATGGGGTGGCCTGGGTGAGGGGCCTGTGGTGGTTTGCAGGCTGGCCACACCCCTGGTGACCCAAGCAGAGGCCCTGGTATCTGGGATTTATTTACCTTTTACAACTTAAAGTTTGTAGCCTAGAGCAGAGCCAAGCCTTCTACTCATTCTGTGGTGGCAGCTATTTCTGTTGGGATTTATTTACCTTCTATAATTGGAACTTTGTAGCCTTAAGTGGAGGCCTGGGCTGGCCAGGGCTGGTTGGAAAGCTTGGCTTCCTCTATCTCTGGGTGCTACTCAAGCCTCCTGCTCTCTCTAGCTCCATGGCTGCCGCCATTTCTGTTGGGTTTTATTTATCTTTTATCATTGAAACATTGTAGCCTGGAGTGGAGCCTAGGCCGGCAATGGCAGGCTGAAAGCTTGGCTTCCTCCATTGCCAGGGAAACCCAAGCCTCTGTTCTCTCTAGCTCAGTGGCTGCTGCCATTTCTGTATCTTTTATAATTGAAACTTTGTAACATCGAGGAGGCCTAGGGAGGAAGAAAGCTTGGCTTCCTCTGTTGCCGGGGAAACCGAAGCCTTCCTCCTGCTCTCAGTGGCGGCAGCCATCTTGGTTGGGGTTTATTTGCATAGTTTGCTCCTGATTGGCTGGTGGGCATGGCTATGGGTGTGGCTTATGGGTGTGGCAAAGGTAGGTCAAATGTGCATATTACTCTTTTATTAGATAGTATTATTATTATTACCATTATTATTGCTATTATTTAGAATGCCTGGGTTTCTGGTGAACTCCAGGTTTAGGCTGTGGGAAGGGTTTTCTCAGAATGCTGCCACTCAGATTGTACAATTCTCTTCATAGGCAAAATATTAGCCACAGGCTGCCTGAATTTACTCTATTCTAGGGCCAGTGTGGCAATGTGTGCTGTTGGTCTTTGGGGTACTTGGATTTTTTGGTGTAGGAAATGTTTCACTTAATCAGTTTTGGCAGCCTTTTGTAAAAGCAATGTTTTCCCCCAAAAGAGATTTAGCTCCAGCTGTCTTATGATTTGGGCTCACAACGTGTCTGGGTTGATGTTGGGTGGTGTTCTTTGATGTGCAAACTGTGTTCTTCATAGTGCAGCCAGTGTGTCTTTTCACCAGGGCTGAGATCAAAGTTAAGTTCTTTTTGAGTACTGATAAATTATTTCTTTGATGATGAAATCTTGCTTTTCGGTGGGTTTCCAAAATTTATTGAAGGGCTATGTGAACAAATCAAAGCAATACATCTTTTAGTGTTTACAACAAACTGTAAGTTAAACTTATAAGCTTCACTGGAATTGATTAATGCAAATGGTCTTTTTGTATAATGGATAATGAGAACAGTGAACAATCTAAGAAAATCTTCCTTTGCAGACTTTCTCCCTCAAAGGCAAACCCTTCAGTGTATTGTACTTTACTGTCTCCCTATAATTATATTAAATGTATGTTTATTACTAAACTTGTAACAGCCTTACCAGAAATGTCAGCTACCTCCATAACTACTTCCTTGGACACATACACTTTTTTTTTCACCATCATAACAGCCATTTCAAATCACATCCTTTGAGAGCTAGTAAAGAAATTCAGGTTCATCCTATATAATAAAAGCCTAATATGCAAATTGACCATCACTCCAACACACAAGATGGCTGCCCTCATGTGGTCAACAATGGCCGCCCGTATGTGGACACAAGATGGCCACCACAGCATGGCCAGCAGGGGAGGGCAGTTGTGGGTGATCAGGCCTGCAGGGGAGGACAGTTGGGGATAATCAGACCTGCAGGGGAGGGCAGTTAGGACCGACCAGGCTGGCAAAGAATGGTGTTTAGGTATGACTGGGCCAGCAGGAGAGGGCAGTTAGGGGCACCAGGCTGGCAGGGAAGGGCAGTTAGGGGAGACCAGGCCAGCAGTGGAGGGCAGTTAAGGACAATCGAGTCAGCAGGGGAGCAGTTAGGCCTCATTCAGTTTTTCAGAGGAGTGGTTAAGGAGTGATCAGGCTGGCAGGCAGAAGCAGTAAGGGGCAATCAGGCAGTTAGGCAGGCAAGCAGTTGGGAGCCAGCAGTCCTGGATCTTGAGAGGGATGTCAGACATCCCTCAAGGGGCAGTCGAATATCCCTTGAGGGGTCCCAGATTGGAGAGGGTGCAGGCTGAGCTGAGTGACATCCCTCCCCCCCCATGCATGAATTCCATGCACCAGGCCTCTACTTTAGTATAAATTCCTTATTTTATAGTTGAGGAATGAAGGATACAGTGAGGTTAAATGTCTTTTCCCCAAACTTACCACATCAACTTCTTACTGGTTTTGAACTTGAATTTTTGAATGAGTTATAAGTAATGTATAGAATATCATTCGTTTTTAAGATGAATAAACTTTTTTTAGAATTTTAACTTCCTGGAAAAATTTTTCAAGAGGGAACAATATGACATCATGTAATCAATCATATCGTCTTGATATATAATAAAACCTTAGGTACTGATTATTAAAAACACAAGATTAGATAAAGAGAGGGTGCCTACACTGTACTATCTAATAGTACCCAGCAGCCACATGTGAATATTTTATATTTAAAATTAATTAAAGGTAAATGCAATTAAAATGTTATTCCCTTAGTCCTACTAATCACAGTTCAAGGGTTCAATAACCTCATGTAGCTAGTAGCTATGATATTGAGCAGCACAGACTAGAACATTTCTATTATCCCAGAAAGTCTTCTTCGACAACACCGGAAGGCTGGTTTGGACCTCCACTGAGACTCCAATATTGTTGAAGCCTTTCCAATCTGAAAGGTCCTTCCTTCTTGAGCTAGGTGTCAATTAAAGAAACTTGGCGAATATCTCAGGTAACATAAAAAGGCTTTCTGTAGTGACAATCTACTCAGCTTCAAAACTGCATCACCACTCCCTGACAAAAGAATGAAACAGCAGATTTGACAGCTTCTGTGCTTAGAAAGGGCTTAGAAATCAATTGGTTTTAACTCCTCATTTTACTGGACAGTAAACAGAGAGTAGGAGAAAAGGAGCAGGAAGGATGTAGAGGTGGTTTCTGAAATGTGAATTCTGAGAAGGCAGACCTATAAATCATTAACTCATTATTACTCTGGTGTTTCTAATGTAGGATGGGGAAAGGCCCATTGTCTGGTTTAGACCAAGGCACCCAAGGTGGGCAGTGAAGGCTTTGACTGCTAGACCCAGCATACCTTACCCTCTTGCCCCACCTCACCCCTGCCCTGTTTTGGGAGTGAAGGTGCAGGAAAAAGTACAAAGAAGGGAGGAGTGAATATTCAGCATTTTGTAGATTATATCCCAAACTTTCAGAGCCTTGTTTAAGTTCCCTACTCTCTTTGGATGCCCCCCTTCCCACTCCCTCCAATATCAGATGACACAGGTGTGACTTTGATGAGGTCCAGCTACTTTCTGCTGCTTCAAAGCTAAAGGAGGTGCTTAAACATATAGGGGAAATATATGAGTCAAGGTAGGAGCCTCAATCAGTCCCTCACAATGTTCACTGACAGTTCTTAGCATGCATAGGCCAGTCAGCTCCACTAAGGGTTTGAAGATTTTAAAAATTTCTTTATTGAGACTGCTTGTTCTATGGGCCTTTTTCATTTTCAGCTCTACTAGCCCAAAGGCCTGAGACTGGGTCTAGCAGTCAAAGCCTTCACTGCCCACCTTGGGTGCCTTGGTCTAAACCAGACAATGGGCCTTTCCCCATCCTACATTAGAAACACCAGAGTAATAATGAGTTACTGATTTATAGGTCTGCCTTCTCAGAAGAATTCACATTTCAGAAACCACCTCCACATCCTTCCTGTTCCTTTTCTCCTACTCTCTGTTTACTGCCCAGTAAAATGAGGAGTTAAAACCAATTGATTTCTAAGCCCTTTCTAAGCACAGAAGCTGTCAAATCTGCTCTTTCTGAGTAATGCTCATGCCTTAGCCCAAAGCAACACTTGCCTGGGGTCAAGCACTATCTCCTGGCAGTGAAAGTGCCTTCTTACTTCCATTCACATTTTCCCCTCAAACTGCATTCTTATTGATTCTCTCTTCCTCTACTTTAGGTAGATTTCCTAGTCAGCAGAGGAAAGAAGCCCCCCAATATTCTCATGGTTTGGGATGTTAAAACTGGGATCCTGAAAACACTTGGCTAGAGTCATAAAAGATGAAGAGGTTGTCCCTTGGCCATCACCACACCTAAAGTAAGCCATGGTTTTGAACAATGCAGTTCCTCAGAAACCCTGAAAATGTGTTTCTCCTAGATCCCTGGTCGGCAAACTGTGGCTCTTTGGCCCCTTGAGTGTGGTTCTTCCACAAAATATCACAGCCTGGGTGAGTCTATTTTGGCTCTCAAAAGAAATTTAAATCACTGTACTGTTGATATTTGGCTCTGTTGGCTAATGTGTTTGCCGACCACTGTCCTAGATAATAACAATAGCTGCCATTTATTGAGCAACTATTATACACCAAGAATGCTTATTTGACTTTCGTAGTCATTCTAGCATCATCTTCCTACAGAGGCAAAATATATTCAGGTAGTCCTGGTAATTTTCACTGATTCACACATCTAATATTTTGGAGGCAGTATTAGAATAAGACTTTATCAATTGCTATAGTCCATCTGTTTTACACTCTGCCATTAATTTTCAAATTATGTTACAAGGAATCCTAAATTTCCTAAGATGCTTAAAACTGTTGAGGGGGCTTGGGGAAAGGTGAGGGAAGAGAAAAGAGAGAAGCCACAAGGTCACCTCTATGTCTTATCTGTCCCATTCAACTCCCTGTCTCAATTTAACTCCAGCAGACACTTATAACTGCTTTAAATCCTGGGATTGCACATATGCTTTCTCAGCATAAAAAAAAACAAACAAGTTCAAAACACATTATACTAGGGTCTGCTTTCTTCAATGCCCATCTGACACCATTGCAGCAATAGGTTCGTCCATTTATAACTAATTGACATTTACATGTTAATTTATTCCATATTTAAAGAATGATTAATTAAAAAATCATTGTACACCTTTTACTACATTATCTTAGTTACGATTTGAAAATGCTCTGGTAGAAATTGACTATTCATAGACATGTGAGGCCAATTCATCAGAAAGGAATAGAAGGTGTCTGGGCTACTGCTGCTTACTTTCTAAAAATGAATTAGGTTTGGATAAGATGATCATTTGGTGTGTGTGATGGCCCTTGACAAACAAAACATATTCATTTTCATTTTCTCCCAAAAGGATCATTTTCTCAACCAGAGGAAATGGGATTGACTTTCAAAGCGGGGTTTGTTCACTCTACTCATTTTTTAACCATCTACAGAATTTGTAGCTTCATATTTTTTTCTATTAGGTATAATTGCTTGGAAGCCTGAATAGAAATGAGTTTTGATTCATTCTGTACTTCCTACAGTGGACTTTTTAAAAAAAATGTGCGAAGATGTTCCTCAAAATATATCTTACTTTGCTCATGGTGTTCTTGGAGGTTCATGGCTGCATGGTCAAATGTGCGTGCACACTAACACAGAGGCCTGAAGGAGCCTGTGGGTAAAGGGGTGACAGGGGCATAATATTCTCCATGTATCTTACTATTACCTTGGAACAAAGAACATTGAAAGTCACTTAGCACAAGAGGAAGCTGCCCTTGGGCAGCCTATTTATTCAGTCCACTCATCAAACAGAAATAAAATATATTAATGTATTTTATGAGTAACCAGAGAAGGGAATAAGGGATGTTCAAATAGGGGCTGAATAACTTCTTGGTGAAGATATTACCAATAGACTATGAAAATCAGAGTTTTAGAAATTTAGAGTCCTTCCCGTATTGGAATTCTTTGCTTGTGACTTATAGATTTGGAGCCAGAGGGGAGATGAGGCATCTAGCTCATGATAATGGTTGGTTGTTTCTGTTTGTCAGGGCTGATTTTGGTTCTTGTATCAAAGAACTGATCTTTATTTAGAGTGGGAAGGTGAGCAAAAAGTTGCCAGGGGACTGTGAGATACTTGGTCATAAAATGAAACAGAAAATACATTCTGGGGGAGACAAGGATATGATATTACATTCCTGGGGAAAGTGGCATGCTTGTTGATAGTAAAGTGTGTATTTTTTTCTTGGCTGTTTTCAATGATCTTCAGAGGAAAGAGGAAAGGAAAATAGTGATGGCCTGGAAATGAAAGAAAGGTTCAATGGGAAAAGGTAACCTCAATATCTGAGAGAATTATAACAGGATCCCTCCAAGAGCCATCCCAGCATATACCAGTGAGCACTCAGGCTTAAGGAAGCGGAAAGAACTGTGTGATACCAGAGAACTGAGAGAGCATGATGCCAGTGGTCAGAGGTTGGAGGTACTTAACAGCAAACAAAGGATGAGACTCCCCACCGCCGCCCCCCAAAAAAGATAAAGCCCTACCACTTGTCTCTTAGAAGCTTTACAATGTACTTGCCATAACATTAATTAAAGATGTCAATGAGTACACACCAATGAGGCATCTAATGGGCACCGCAACGGTGCTCTTTCCTTTCACTGTGGACTGTCATATTGACACTCAATACAACCCTATGATGAAGAGAAAATTCAAGTACATAAGGGTTCAATAACTTGCCCAAGATCACATAGTGAGGTGGTGGTGCCACAATTGAATATAATATGTGTCTAATATAAAGCCAATATTCTTCACAATTTTTCCAACATCCCTAGTTAGACATAGGAAAGTTTATGGAGCTAGCCAAATGCATGGTGGAAACAAAACTATGTTATATGATTTCCTTCTCTTTGCCATTATAAGGATTATGTTCTAATGTTCCAAAAAATGTTTATACATTTAGCCAGAGGAAAGGGAAATAGGTCCTGTTCCTTGGTATTATTTTCTTTTAAATTTTATTTAAAATGAGATCAATAAGCACAGCTTATAATTAATATCTGAGTTTCAGATAATTTTTCATGGCTTAACCCTTAATAGAGAATCATTTTTTTCCCAAAGAAAAGCCAAATTAATCAAGAACCAACAGCAACTTATTTTTTTAATTTTTTTGTGGGAAAGATAGATTTATTTATTTTTTAATTTTTAAAATATTTTAATCTTTATTGTTCAGTTTATTAATTACATTGTTCCTCTTTTTCCCCCTATAGCTTCCCTCCACCCAGTACCCATCCCATCCTCGACCCTCACCTCCCTCCCACTGTCCTCTCCCATAGGTGAATGATTTTTGTCCAGACTCTTGCTGCACCTCACACAACCCTTTTCTCCCCAAAAATGAGTACACACCAATGAGGCATCTAATGGGCACTATTAGGGCATCCATTCCCTCTCTATACCCATGATGCTGTTATATTCACCAGTTTATCCTGTTAAACAGATTTTTAATTCACTTGATTTTTTATATTCATTTGTTGATAAATGTGTATTTGTTGTTCATAATTTTTATTTTTACCTTTTTCTTCTTCCTCTTCTTAAACAACATCTTTCAGCATTTCATATAATATTGGTTTGGAGGTGATGAACTCCTTTTAGCTTTTTCTTATCTGCGAAGCACTTTATCTGACCTTCAATTCTGAATGATAGCTTTGCTGGGTAGAGTAATCTTGGTTGTAGACTCTTGCTATTCATCACTTTGAATATTTCTTCCCACTCCCGTCTGGCCTGCATAGTTTTTGTTGAGAAATCCGCTGACAATCATATGGGTGCTCCCTTATAGGTAACTAACTGTTTTTCTCTTGCTGCTTATAATATTCTCTCTTTGTCTTTTGCTCTTAGCATTTTAATTATGATGTGTCTTGGTGTGGTCCTCTTTGGATTCCTATAGTTTGGGGTTCTGTGTGCTTCTTGGACTTTTAAGTCAATTTCTTTCACCAGGTGTGGGAAGTTTTCGATCATTATTTCTTCAAGTAGGTTTTCATTATCTTGCTCTCTCTCTTTTTCTGGCACCCCTATAATTCAGATATTGGTATGCTTGAGGTTGTCCCAGAGGCCTCTTACACTATCTTCAATTTTATGGATTCTTTTGGCTTCTTGCTTTTCCGGCTGAGTGGATTTTGCCTCTTTGTATTTCAAATCTTTGACTTGGTTCTTGTGGTCCTCTAGACTGCTTTTAGGTCTTTGTATAATTTTTTTTTTATTTCAGTTAGTGTATGCTTAATTTCTAGTTGGTCCTTTTTCATATCCTTGAGGGTCTCATTCATTTCCTTGTAGGTCTCATTCATTTTCTCGTAGGTCTTGTTCATTTCCTTACTGGTCTCATTAAGTTCATCGGCCTTTTCTAAGAGCCTCTTGAAAAACCTTATAACTGTAGTTTTGAACTCTATATCAAGTCGCTTTTTTCCCTCCATTTCTTTCACATCTGATTTCTTTCTATGTCTCTACATGGTGGCTGCTTTCCTGAGTTGGTCAATTAGCTTTGTGTGGTAGATGTCCTCTAAGGGACAGAGGCTCAGCCTCGCCAGTTACCTGAGGTGGATACTCTTGCTGCAGTCCTTTATAGGTTGCAAAGTCTTGTTGAAGTTAAGCCTAGATTATTGTTGTTAGCACTAGGAGGATTTGACCTTCAGGCCAATTGGCTGTGAGGGTCAGCTGTGCTCAGGTTGGATGGGCAGTGTCTCCGGACTGAGCAGGTAGCGTCAGCTCCACCCTACACAGCACCTGGGTCTCTGCTGCGTGGTAGTGGCTGCAAGCACCTCTGAGAGAAAGCTGCTGCCAAGCTCTACCTGCTGCCAGACTATTCAGCCTCTCTCCAAATGAGTCTGCACACCCAAAGTCTCACCCAGGGTTGTAAAGCAATGCAGTCCGGAGGTTACCGAACAAGAGAGCAAGTCACGAGTCCTCTCTGCACACTTTTGGACCTCTGCTCTTCCCAAGTTTACATGCCCTCTCCACAAGCTCACAGACCTTTGCAGCATCTGAGTTTCAGCGTGCTTCCCTACTGTCCAGTTTCACCCTGTATGAGTGTGGGTTCCCCGGACTTTGCCCGGAACTGGAGAATCAGTGCAGTGGGACACCTTTGTCTCCTTCCCCATTCTAGAAAGCCATCCAGGTTTGCAGCCACCCGCCCTTTCCGTTGGTGCCCACGCACGGCTCCAAACCTCTGACTCCGCATGTATCTTCAACGCTGTCCTCCGCCGCTCCTCTGGGTCACAGTGTCCAATCTTTACTTTTATTTGTGGAATTTTCACTCAGCCAGCTTTCCGGTGATTCTGGATAATGTTTGTTCTGTCATTAAGTTTTAGTTTTGAAATTGCTGTGTGGGGCAGCAAGATAGGTGTTTACCTATGCTGCCATCTTGGTTCCGCCACAGCAACTTAATTTAATGTGGTTTCCATTAGAGTATAAAACACTCATATTGCTCACTTTTAAATGTAGGTACTGAGAACAACTTTTTTTTTATAAGAACAGATAATATTAAGTAATTTAAGTTCCTTGTGAAGGCTGGACAAGTATAGGATATGGCAGGAAAAATATTTGAAGAAGAGCAGAGATGTTTAAGTGACCCTGTCTCTGACAAGCTTTCAGTGGGTTGTGCTCTAAGTTCTTGATTACAGTGGTCCCCCTTTATCCATGGTTTCACTTTCTGTGGTTTCAGTTATTTGCAGTCAACCACAATCTGAATATATTAAAAGGAAATTTATAGAAATAAACAATCCATAAGTTTTAAATTACATGCCATTCTGATTAGTAAGAATACCACCTACCCCATCCTGTCAAGGATGTGAATCACCCTTTTATCCACATCTCCACACTTTAAAAAATATATATATATTTTATTGATTTTTCACAGAGAGGAAGGGAGAGTGATAGAAAGTCAGAAACATCGATGGGAGAGAAACATCGATTAGCTGCCTCCTGCACACCCCCTACTGGGGATGTGCCCGCAGCCAAGGTACATGCCCTTGCGGGAATCGAACCCGGGACCCTTCAGTCTGTAGGCCGATGCTCTATCCACTTAGCCAAACCGGTTCGGCTCATCTCCAGACTTTGTATGGTCCCAGTCTGTTAGTCACTTAGTAGCTGTCTCTGTTATCAGTTTTTCCATGGTTGTTTTCAATAGCCCTTATTTTACAAAAAATATGGAAGACAATCATCAGAAGGAACATAGCATTAAAGTCACCCGTATGATCACCAAAAGATTAGAAACTGCAGCAACACTTTAATGATTAAGATGAGAGAGAGAAAGAGAAAGAGAGAGAGAGAGAGAGAGAGAGAGAGAGAGAGAGAGAATGAATCTGATTATAATTTTCTTCCAGAATGTTTTGGCAGAAAACCTTCAGTTATTGAAGGTCCGTAACCATGAACATCTGCTCCTGACATCTAACCATCAATACTTTATGGTTCAACAATCCAGGATCACCTGAAGCAGATGATCCTTCTTCTGATGTATTGTCAGTAGGTCATTGGTAGTCTAATGCTACATCATTCACTCCAGTTCATCCCATTACATAGGTAGGCATTTTATCATCTCATATCACAAGAAAAAGAAGGGTAAGTACTGCATAATAACACATTTTGAGAGAGAAAGCACATTGATAAAATTTTATTATAGTATATGGTTATACTTGTTCTATTGTATTATTAGTTATTCTTAATATCTTACTGTGTTTAATTTATAAATTAAACTTTCATAGATATGTACGTATAGGAAAAAACATAGTAGAGCATGGTAATATCTGTGGTTTCAAGCATCCACTGGGGATCTTGGAATGCATCTCCATTAGATAGGGTAAATTGCCTTATTTAGCTGTGTGAGCCTGAGAAACTACAGAGAGTTAGAAACTACATAAAACTGAGGTTTGAACTCTGAAAGATTCATATTATAAACTAGAGGCCCGGTGCATGAAATTCATGCACTGGGGGTGGGTGATCCCTCAGCCCCACCTGCCTCCTCAATGGGGCCGATGGCTGGCTCTGCCCTGGCCACCTCGGCCCCACCCACCCCCCGGCCCTGGCCTTAGCCCCGGCCACTGGTGACCACTCGACCCCCGGATCCCCATGCTTGCCAGATACCTCGGCCCTGCCCCCCCCCCCAAGCTCAGGCCTTAGCCTCGGAGGCAACCACCCAGCCCCAGGGGCATCCCACACTTGCAGTGGCCTCACACCCACCAGTTGTGCCAACGCTCACGCCGATGCTCGCACCGCCGCTCAACTGCTGCTCTCATCACTGCTCAGCCCTGCCCCCTGCACCTCACTACCACTAAACCACCGCTCATGCCGCCACTCACAATGCCTCCCTCACTTCGGCCGTCCCACCCCCCTGCCTTGCATGCGCCTTGGCAGTCCCACCTCCCGCCTTGCGTGAGCCTCAGCCCTACCCCCTCGCCTCACACACTCGCACTCGCTGGCCGCCTTTGCCTTGGCCACCAGTGAACGCCAGGCCCCAGGGGGACCTCCACACTCCTTGTGCTTGCTGGCTGCCTCACACACGCCTTGGCCCTGCCCTCCACCTCGCATGGTCACAGGTCGCCTCCACCCCACCTCCCCGTGGCCCAGGTGCCTCCTCCCCGCCCCCTGCTCCTGATTGGCTGGTGGGCATGGCTTGTGGGTGTAGCTAAGGTATGGTCAAATTCGCATATTACTCTTTTATTAGATGAGAAAATGAACACTCACCCACAGTAAATTATTTGCCAGCCATCAAACAAATAGTGGAGAACTAGGACTGTCCTGTGTTTTACTCACTTAACTTCTTGGTACCACAGAATCCTACTCTGTAAAATGAAGGAATATGAATAAGAAGCAACCTGATATTAAGGAAAGAACACTTGACTTGGAGATCAACATCCTGGATTTCAGCTTCCTTCTCCAATCTCTGCCCATTAACTTTAGGCAAATCCACATCTCTTTTCCAGTTTTCACAAATTTTAAATTTGAAATGAAGATTTCTGTCCAAATCATATCACAGAGGTATAGAGAGAAACTAATGAGATAATGCACATACAAGTATTTTGAAAATAGTGGAACACTGCACAGGATCAAATGAATTACTATAATGGTGATGATAATGATGATGATAAAGTCCTCTTGCTCTCAAATTCTTGTTATAAAGGAGAGCTTGTATTTGAAAGAAGTGAAAGAGATTATATTGGTAGAATGAAGAGCAAATTATGTAGCTCATAAATGACAAGATGTAAGTTAAAATGGCTTTTTAAGAATAGAGTGCAATTAGTAATATTGCCAAATAAAACACAGGAATTCCAGTTAAATTTTAATTTCAGGTAAACAACTGATAATTTGTTAATATAAGTACACTAACAAATAATTGGCTGTTTGTCTGAAATTTAAATTTTCCTGAGTATCCTCTATTGTGCTTACTAAATTATATAAAACCTAACAGTTGAGCAATTTCTGTGAAGGTTAGTCAGTGACATGTGAAAGCAAGGACTATTGTAAGTATATGGAAATCAGAAAGGAGTGGAAGCTAGGAGATTATCTTGGTTTGGATTTCTCTAAAAACAGAACCTAAGAAAGAAGGTAAGGGCAATAATTACATGGGAAGTGATGCCAATAACTTGGTGGGGAAGAGATGAATGTGAGAGCCACTCTACGGGTGCATAATGTATGTCATTACTCTCCACAGTGGGGGTTGGATTCCACTGGTTTCAATGTAAAAGGACTCAATTGACACCTTCAGAACATTTCACCCCAAATCCACAGAATATACATTCTTCTCAAGTGCACATGGGACATTTTCAAAAATAGATCACATATTGGGTCACAAGCAAAGTCTCTCCAATTTCAAGAATATTGAAATCTTAACAAGCATCTTCTCAGACCACAGTGGCATAAAATTAGAAATCAACTACAATAAAAACAATCCAAAAAATTCAAATGCTTGGAAGCTGATGAGCATGCTATTAAACAAAGATTGGGTTACCAAGGAGATCAAAGAAGAAATTATAAGCAGCCTGGAAACTAACGACAATGAAAACACAACAATTCAAAATCTCTGGCACACAATGAAAACAGTCCGGAGAAGAAAGTTTATAGCTCTACAGGCCGACCTCAAAAAAACAAACAAGAAAAAATGGTAGTAAATCATCTAACTGTACAACTTAAAGAATTAGAAAGAAAGCAACAAGAAAAGCCTAGAGTAAACAGAAGGATGGAGATAAATAACATAGAGTCACACCCTGCCCCCCAAAAAGATCAATGAAACCAAGAGCTGGTTCTTTGAAAGGATAAACAAGATTGATGAACCTCTAGCCAGGCTCACCAAGAAGCAAAGAGAAAGGACTCAAATAAACAAAATCAGAAATGAAAGAGGCGAAATAACAAGCTATCCCACAGAAATAAAAAGGATTGTTAAAAATACTATTAATAACTCTCTTCCAACAAAATAGACAACCTGGAGGAAATGGACTTATTCCTAGAAAAATACCACCTTCCAAAACTCAATCAGGAAGAATCTAAAAATCTCAATAGGCCAATAACTATGGAAGAAATTGAAGCAGTCAACAAAAAGCTCCCAGCATACAAAATCCCAGGGCCAGACAACTCCACAGGGGAGTTTTGTCAAATATCCAAGGATGAACTAAAACCTATCCTCCTCAAACTATTCCAAAAAATTCAAGAGGAAGAAACACTTCCAAGCTCATTCTATGAAGCATCACCCTAATACCAAAACCAGATTAAGACAACACACTGAAAGAGACTTATAGGCCAATATCCCTCATGAACATAGATGCCAAAATCCTCAACAAAATTCTAGCAAATCGAATTCAGCATTACATCAGGAAGATCATGCACCATGACCAAGAAGGATTTATCCTGAGCATCCAAGGAATGTACTATATCTGCAAATCAATAAACATGATAGATACATCACATAAACAAATTGAGAAATAAAAATCACATAGTCATATCAACTGTTGTAGAAAAAGTATTTGACAAAATCCAGTACCCTTTCTTGATAAAAACTCACAACAAGGGGGGAATAAAAGGATCATACCTCAACATAATAAAAGCCATATATGACAGATCCATAGCCAACATCATACACAATGGTCAAAAACTAAGACAATTTCCCCTAAGAACAGGAACAAGACAGGGATTCCCACTTTCACCACTCCTGTTCTACATAGCACTGGAAGTACTAGCTATTGCAATTAGACCAGAAGAAGAAATAAAAGGCATCCAAATTGGAAAAGAATAATTAAAACTGTCCTTATTCACAGATGGCATGATATTGTACAAGGAAAACCCTAAAGACTCCATCAAAAAACTAACAGACTTAATAAATGAATTTGGCAATGTAGCAGGATACAAAATTAATACCAAGAAATCAATGGCATTTCTATACACCAGTAGTGAACTTACAGAAAGAGAGACTAAAAAGCAATCCCATTTACCATTACACACACAAAAAAATTAAGATATCTAGGAATAAACTTAACTAAGGAACTAAAAACCTGCACCGGAAAACTATAAGACACTGAAAAAAGAGATAGAGGAAGAAATAAACAGAAGAACATACCATATTCATGTGTTCATAGAATCAAGATCATTAAAATGTTCATACTACCCAAAGCAATCTATAGATTAAATGCATTCCCCATGAAAATACCAACAGCATATTTCACAGACCTAGAACAAACTCTCCAAAAATTCATCTGAAATAAAAAAAAAGACCCTGAATAGCTGCAGCAATCCTGAGAAAGAAGAACAAAGTAAGTGGGATCTCAATACCAGGTTTCAAGCTGTATTACAAAGCCAGTGTTCTCAAACTGTCTGGTACTGGCACAAGAATAGACATGTAGATCAATGGAATAGCATGGAGAACCCAGAAATTGACCCAAACCACTATGCTCAATATTTGACAAAGGAGGCAAGAACGTACAATGGAGTCAAGATAATCTTTTCAATAAATGGTGTTGGAAAAATTGGACAGATACATGCAAAAAAAGAAAGAAACTAGACCACCAACTTACATCATACACAAAAATAAACTCAAAATGGATAAAGGACTTAAACATAAAATGGGAAACCATAAAAATACTAGAGGAATCCACAGGCAGCAAAATCTCAGACATATGCCGAAGCAATTTCTTCACTGATACTGCTCTTAGGCAATGGAAGCTAAAGAGAAAATAAATAAATGGGACTACATAAAAATAAAAAGCTTTTACACAGCAAAAGAAACCATCCACAAAACAACAAGAAAGACCACTACATGGGAGAACATATTTGCCAATGTTATCACCAATCAGGGTTTAATCTCCAATATTTACAGGGAACTCATACAACTTAACAAAAAGAAAATAAACAAACCAATCAAAAAATGGAAAATGGACTTAAACATATACTTTTTGAAAGACGGCCTAAGGAAGGCCAAGAGACATATGAAAACCTGCTCAAAGTCACTAATCATCTGGGAGATGCAAATCAAAATGATAATGCGGTACCATCTCACATCTGTCAGAATGGCAATCATTAACAAATCAACAGAGGACAAGTGCTGGCAAGGATGTAGAGAAAAAAGAATCCTTGTGCACTGCTGGTGGGAATGCAGACTGGTGCAGCCATTGTGGAAAACAGTATGAAGCTTCCTTAAAAAACTAACAATGGAGCTCCCATTTGACCCAGTGATCCCATTTCTAGGAATATATCCCAAGAAACTAGAAACACTAATCAGAAAAAATATATGCACACTTATGTTCACAGCAGCACAATTCACCACAGCTGAGATTTGGAAACAGCCTAAGTGCCCATCAGCAGATGAGTGAATTAAAAAACTGTGGTACATCTACACTGTGGTAAAAAAAAAAAAAAAAGAAGGAATTCTTACCATTTTCAACAGCATGGATGGAACTGGAGAGCATTATGCTTAGTAAAATAAGCCAGTCAGAGAAAGATAAATATCAGATGATCTCACTCATTTATGGAATATAATGAACAACATAAACTAATGAAAAAAATAGATCCCGAGACAGAGAAACATCAATCAGACCGTCAAACCTCAGAGGTAAGGTAGAGGAGGTTGGGGGAAATAGGGAGAGTTCAACCAAAGGACTTGAATGAACGCATACAAACCTAACCAAAGAACAGACACCAGGGGGGTGAGGGCAGGAGTTGGGAGGGACCATCAATGGGGAGATAAGGACACATATATAATACCTTTATCAATAAAGAAGCTTAACAAACAATTGCAGAACTCATTTTTTAAAAAGGCTACATAATACCTCCTAGGGGGAGTCTAGGGCATTGGTCACCAGCTCCCAGCCGCTTACTGATTAAGGGTTTTCCTGGGCCATTGAAGAGAATCAGAATATGTCACACCAAAATATCCCACTTTGGCATATATATTATCTTGAACTGAAGGCAACTAAAAAACAGCAGACAAGACAAAACTCTCTATCCTCCTGTTTTTGCCTAAAAGTATGGCATACATTTCGCTTTGTGAGTGTTTTTCCCCTTCCTTCCTTTGTAACAGAGGACTCAGAACAACCCTTATTCTCTGGAGACAACTCCAGACTCTTATCATTCCAGAGGCAATACCAAGAGGAAACTGCAATAATACAACCTTATCTAAATAACCCTTATCTTCTATTACTTCCTCCCATATATTTACCTTCCAGTAATTTACTACCCTTAGGAGCTCAAAACCCTTTTCCTTTGTTCTGTCTCTTCTCCACAAATTTACTGCTCTGAGTTAAAATGGTATATAAGCATCCACATCTCACTGCCTTTGGGCTTTTTAATTCATCTTCTTTGAGAACCCCATACCATATAAAAATATTAACATCAAATAAAATTGGTATGTCTTTTTTCCTGATTATATGTGTGGGTTTTGTTTTATTGTTGTTGTTTGTTTTTTGTCAATTTAATTTGCAAGGCCATGGGCACTGAACTAAGAAAGTAGAGAAAAACTTTTTCCATCCCTATAGGGAAGTTAACACCCCTGCACATCTAGGCTGCAAATATCCTTGGGATGAGCTGTTTCCAGAAGCTTCAGAGAAAGTCAGAGGCAGTAAGGCCTGAAACAGTTCAAAATGCAATGTACTGGCAGTAGTTTTATCCTATATTAACTGTCCACCACCTCTGCCACAGAAATAAGAATAACCTGTTGAAGACTAGCTGAAAAGAAGTTTGTTTACAGAAGAAGCCTTCAGCAAAACACCTTAAACTATTGAGGATCCCTAACCATGAATAACAATGTGTAGATATGAAAAGGGCTCCCATGGGTTGAGATTCTGGAGGGATATCACAGCTGCAAAGGTTCCCCCTGAGAAGAATGGGATTTCCACCCCAATCTGAGCTCCCCATCCAAGCATCAGAACCGAGAAGAGGTGTCCACATAATATCCGGCTGTGAAAATCAGTGGGGATTCTGTCTACCAGGGAGAGTCGGAGATATTGGCACCCTCTTTCAGGGCCAACACACACAATTTTATTTGCAGCTACCCACCCTGCGCTCTGGCAGAATGAGAGTGGAGCAGACTAAAGTGGCATGAGGAGACACTGGGGTATGTAAGCTCCCAGCAGGTGGCAGATAGACTTGGTATGCCCTGTGACATTTGCTGAATGGCTTCACACCCAGTACTGGCACTGAGTTTGAACCTGTATGAATCTGATGACACCACTGGCCCCTACCTAGTGCCTCACTAAGAACCTACCTCATGCAACTCGAGTACTTCCTGATGCTCTTTCAGCGACTGAACCTAATAGGCAGCTGGTAGAAAGAGGCAGTTGGAGATAGATCCTGGAGCACTTTGGACTTTAGCTGACCTGTCCCTGGGCCCAGTGCTGGAAAAAGCCAGCCTCTGTGCAAAGCTTGGTCCTTCCCAAGCATACTCAGCCCCAACAGAGACAGCCATGAACTGTGGATCACTTTGTAGCTCCAAACAGGTTGCCCAAGGCTAGTCACTAGAAGCATCTGAAATTGACATACTCTAGAGTCCCTCCCAAGAAGTCTCAGAACCAACACAGCCAGTGGCCACCTTCAGACACCATCAGAGCAGGATCCAATTAGTTTCACCAGCGGCATATCCAAGGCGGGATCTTGGAAGTCACTAGACCCTGCTGAGGTGAATTCCACTTTGTATGGTCAGGAGCTGCACAGCAGCTCATACACTGTGGTTGGGGTTTATACTCACAGTCAGCCAGCCTGAGGATCAAACCCATACATAAACAGGCAAATAGCAATAGACTCAATTACAACAAGAGGGCACACATAACCCACACAAGGTACATTCCTGGAGCACCCAGCTCAGGTGACTTGAGGAGATTGCACTACTGGTCTTCCAGGCACCTACCACATAAGGCCACCCTATCAAGACTGGGAGACATAGCAGATCTACCTAATACATAGAAACAAACACAAAGAGACAGCCAAAATGCGGAGACAAAGAAATATGCCCCAAATGAAAGAACAGGAAAAATCTCAGTAAAAAGAGCTAAATAAAACAGAGGCAAGCGATTTATCAGATATAGAGTTCAAAGTAATGGTTTTAAGGGCACTCAAGGAACTTAGTGAGAACTTTAACAGTATGGTAAAAGATATAGAAACCATAAAAAAGAACAAGTCAAAAATAAAAAATACAATAAATACAATATCTGAAATGATGAATAAGCTAGAAGAAATAAATAGTAGGTTAGATTAAGCAGAAAATATAATTAGTGATTTGGAACACAAGGTAACAAAAACACACCTAATCAGAATAGTGAAAAGAAAAAAGAATTTTAAAAAGCAAGGATAGTTTAAGGGACCTTTGAAGCAGCATGAAACACAACTATATCCACATCAGAGGGAAAGGAGAAGAGAGAAATCAAGGGATAGATAATCTATTTGAAGAAATAATGACTGAAAATTTCCCTAAATTACTTAAGGTAAAAGACACACAAATAGTATGGAGTTACCTCAAAAAAATCAACTATGAAATTGCCTAATGACCCAGTGATTCCACTTAGGGGAATATATCTGAAGAAGCCTGAAAAAATGATTTGAAAGGATATGTACACCCCTATGTTCACTTCAGGTGTTATTTATAGTGGCCAAGATTTGGAAGCAGTCCAACTATACATGAATGGGTAAAAAAGCTATGGTACATTTACACAGTGGAATACAATGCAGCAGTAAAAAAAGAGAGAAATTAATCATACTTTTAGTGACAGCATGGTTGGACCTGGAATGAATTAGGCTAAGTGCAATGATCCAGTTAGAGAAAGACAAATAAAAAATGATTTCACTTATTTTTGTAATCTAGTGAATAAAATAAACTAACAGAATCATACTGGTAAGTACAGAAAACATATCGACAGCAGGGAGGAGGGGTTTGAGAGAGCTGAGGGAAAAGGTGAAGTGATTAGGCAACAAAAACATCATAGACAGACAACAGTGTGGTGATTACCAGAGGAAAAGGAGAGTGGGGTGAGTAAGAAGAGAATAAACGGGGGCTAAATGATGATGGAAGGAGACTTGACTAAGAGTAATGAACACACAACGCAATATACAGATGATGTATTATAGAATTGTGCACCTGAAACCTGTATAATTTTATTAACCAATGCCTCCCCAATAGATTAAATTTTTTTTATTTTCCAAGAATTTTTTACTATCATAATCTTCATTTATCATTAATTGTTTAAAATATGCCAGGTATTCTGGAAAATTTATAACATTTGGACAAACTTTACCTTTGCTACAACATTGAGTAAATTTTCCATCATATGATTTTTTATCAGAGAAATTTAGTGATAGGCAAAATTGACATGTAACAGTCATTTCACCACAACTATGTTCGATAATTGCATCCTCATTTACTTCATTTTTTCTGTGAAGGCAGTTCCTACCAATATTGGTAGTACTTGTCAATAACAGTTCTTCAGACATAGTCTGTCGACGCTAAATTCAATGTTTTAAAGAAAGAGATGACATAGAGCCTAAGTCAGAAGTGGATGGCAAGCCAAGAGAGGAGTTTGAAGAGAGGAACTGGTTGGCAAGGAAGTCAAGCCAGGCTAGCTTGCCATTCAGTAAACACCAAACTAACTTGATCACATTAATCCCAAGTGGACAATAGCTTTGTTGCAATGTATGGATTTCATGGACAATTTAATTATGATCCTTTGGTAATGAAGCAAAAAGGAAGTTCAATGAAGGCAATTGAGAAAAATACATGACTGCAATCATTAGCATAAGCCACAGCCTACCAGAAGTTGGACAAGTCTAGTGTGTCTCAGGAACATTTTCTGGGCCTGGGACAAGTTCTGTTCTATAAATGCTCCCAGTAATCATGTGTGGTGGGCCTTCTCATGCACCATCTGGATCCCACTCTAAATGAAGAACTTTTTGCCCCAGATGCTGAAAGTGCTACCTGAAGACAGCTCAATTGACCCCTCAGGAGTTTTAGATGCTCTCAGCAGCTAAGCCATAGGCCATGTGTGGCTTTCTGAAGGGCAATGCATTACAATGGCTAATGGAGATGGGGTACAGAGGTCTGGCAATCTAATCCCAAAGAGGGCCCCTCCATGAGGTCACTCCTGGCTGTCATTGCTTACCTCACAGCTTCACTTTGCTCAGTTCTACTTCTTTTCACCCCCTTCCACAAAATACTACCTAAGAAACCTCCTGGAAGCAAAATACATTTTAGTATCTGCTTCCAATAGAAACCACCCTGTGGCATCATGCAATCTACCTTTGTCAGTTAAGTGCCTGCAGGTAACAGACAACTCCATTTCAATGGGCTTACACAAGGAAATATTGTTATCTCATATTACCTTAAATCCTGAGGTGGGGTTCTTCCAGGGTTAGTTAATTCAGTGACTGGCTAAAACCATCAACTCCTCAAGGTTTCTCTCTTTCTGCTCTGCCATCGACAGCATGGTGGCATTGCAAAGCAGATATGAAAATGTACTGAAAAAGGAAAAGGACTGATACTTTCCAGGTTAATCTTTTTAAAGAACAAGACATCATTTTTTTCCCCCCGAAACCCTCTCTGGCTGACTTCCCTTTAGTAACTGGCCAGAACTGGGCCTCACACCTTTCTTCAAACCAATAATTGGCTGACTTCCCTTTAGTAACTGGCCAGAACTGGGCCTCACACCTTTCTTCAAACCAATAATTGGCATGGGAATGAGATAGCTTTTTGCAGAAACTAATTAAAGTTTCCTTCTGAATCTTTTGAGAGATGGACATACCACTGAAAAAAAACAGGGTAACTACTTTGCCACCCCCCTAAAATGTGTTTATTCAGCATTTTCCTTCCAAGTCACTAATTTTACATAACTTAAAATCTAGGTTAGGTAGCTGGAGGGAACTGTTATTTTTATATAAGGCACCTGGATGGGCCTTCTGTGAATCTCCCTACAAGGACAGTTAAATGACTTTTTTTTTTTTTGGCCGGGGGCTGACATATGTGGTATTGTTTTGTAATCATCGGTGAGTCTACTACGCATTTCACCAGGGCTTGAGTATAGTGGAAAGCAGCAGCACCTGAAATCCAAAGCGAGTTTAGTGAGTTTGGAAGGAAGAGTTTAAGAAGTACATTTTCAAATATGTCAGTCACAAAAGGACAAAGACTATATGCTTCCACTTATATGTAGCTCCTAGAATAATCAAACTCATATAGAAGAAAGTAGAAGTGTGGTTGTCAGGGGCTGGGGTTAACAGAGAATTAGGAGTTATGTTTAATGGATATAGATACAGTTTGGGAGGAAGAAAAAGTCTTGGAATTGTATGGCATTGATGGTTGTACAACAATGTGAAAGTACTTAATGTCGTTGTATACTTAAAAATGGTTAAAATGGTAAATTTTTTCTGATGTATATTTTGCCACAAGTTAAAAAAAGAAGCACATTTACAGACAATATCTGTGGGGGAAAAACCCATCAGATGGGCTTCAGCCAATATATATATATATATATATATATATATATATATATGAAAAGGCTAATCACTCACTGGAACTGTTTTAGCTTGTAAACACCTACTGCAAGCATATTTTATTTTGTTATATTTATAAAGTAGCTTTGAGTATTTTAAATGACTGTGGCTTTTACCTCATCATGGAGCTAAATTAATTCTAAAGAGAGGTTTAAATTAAAATGGTTACTTCTTCCTGAAAAACATTCCATTATTTTAATAATAGACTTCAACCATCATAATCAGAAGATGAGTGGTTACTTATGTTATTTAAATATTATTTAGGCTTATATTCATATTATTTTCTGAATTATGTGAAAATAAGCTGTGTTGAGGCAAAACAAAATTGGACAAACATATTAATGTTCTTTAATAGTTTGACTGGGAGTTTCATAAATCTCATCCCTAACCAAAGTATGTCCCTATAAATAACTTCCAATTTATCACCTGCTCAGAATAAAAATACTCCACTGAAATATTTTTTAGCTATTTCAAGCCAAAAAGGGTATATCCATTGATGTAAAGCAAAGTTTTGCACTAGCAAGATGCTGCTTTAGGTAATTGCCTTTTAAAAATATGTTTTTACTGCTTTTGGAGAGAGAGGAAGGGAGAGGGTGAGACAGAAACATTGATGTGACAGTAAAACACTGATTGGCTGCTTCCTGCATGCCCTCTACTGGGGATTGAGCCCACCACCTGGGCACGTATCCTGTGACTTGAACTGGTGACCCTTTTGCATGGGTCAAGACTCAACCACTGAGCAACATTGGCCAGGCTGCTTTAGGTAATTTCTAAGGGCTTTTTCAACTCCATGATTCGGTGATATGCTGAATCTTTGAAAATGACTCTCTGAGAGAGAAGGAGTAACATCAGCAAAATGGCAGTATAGGAATTTCTAGTGCTCATCCCCTCCCAGAAATATCAATTTGAACAAGTATCTGCACAGAGAAATACCTTCAATAGAACTAAGGATTCCAGGTGAGGGATTACAACACCAGAGAGAAGCATAGAAGTACAAGATGCCATGGCGATAAAAGGAGAGAGAGATTCACATTACCCTATCAGCCCTCCTCCAAGCCCAGGCAGGCCAGCATGGAGAGCAACACTTCCCAGTGGGAGGAGAGGGAAGTGCTTCATCTCACTGTGGACGCCAGGGCCACCCTGCACTGCCCCAGCAACAAGCCAATTCTGGCTAAGTGCTCAATGATTCCCAGTGAACTCTCACAAATTAAGTCCCTTGACCCACCCAGGTGCCTGCTGGTTCCAGTCTCCTGGCTTCCAGAGGGCTCCCCTACACTCTGGCTTGAAGACATTGCAGCATCAGCTGGCTTCTGAGGCCCTGAGTTGTTTTGGTGGCACAAGTCCCCCAATCAACCTCCAAAAACCCAGTTTGCCAGCTGGGTTCAGCATCAGGCTGACAACAACGGACCCAGGCGTTCATCCTACCTCAGCTCCGGACTGACTTCCTCAGGTTTAGAGTTGCAGCCCAAGTTTCCAGCTGGTCCCTGTGGGCCGAGCCTCCAGGCCAGCTACTGTGAAAGCAGGCTCCCAGACCATCCCAGTGCCAGACTTGTCCTCAGGCACCAAGACACTGGGCCTATGGCAGTTGTTGTTGGTATTTGGTTGGCCTCTGTGGACCCAGGATCCTGGTCTGTCCACACAGACCCAGGTCCCAGGATCATCATGGCAGATTCAAATGTCAGACCCACCCCAGTGAGTTCAGCTCCAGGCCCCTCACCTCCTGACCCAGGCACTGAGTTGGTTCCTATGTACCCAAGCATCAGACTTGCCCACCTGCTGACCCAGGCACCAGATGTGCCTATCCAAAGACTCCCACAGACACTGCCAAGAATTCTCATCATAAAGAAGATTTATTTATTCATCTTTATTTTTTGCATCTATATGAGACAGTGGATGTTAACTAAATTTATTGTGGTAATCAATTCACAATACATACAGGTGTGGGCAAATGTAGTTTTATAGTTTTAATATAAATAAATAATATAGTACAATAATAAATAATAACATAAGAATAAACTCTGGTTTGCATACACACAACTGTAAACCTACTTTGCCCACACCTGTGTAAGGCAAATTATTATGCTGTACACCTTAAACTTATACAGTGCTATGTGTCAATTATCCTATATAATAAAGAGGTAATATGCAAATTAACCCTCACACCCTCACAAGATGGCTGCCTATGACCAGGCCAGCAAGGGGATTAGTGAGGGACAACCAAACGACTGAACAGCAGGCTGCATTGGGCAACCAGGACATTCAGGGGGGAGCTGTGAGGGGCAACCAGGGCAGAAGGGGGGGCAGCTAGGGGCAACCATGCTGGCAGAGGGAGGCAGTGGGGGACAACCACGATGGCAGGGGGGGCAGTTAGGGGTGACCAGGCTGGCAGAGGAGGGCAGTTGGGGTGACCAGGACAGCAGGGAGGGGGAAGTTGGGGGCAACCTGGCCAGCAGCAGGGGACAGTTAGGAGTGACCAGGCCAGCAGGGGGGGCAATTAGGGGTGATCAAGCTGGCACACAGTGGCAGTGAGGGGCAATCAGGCTGGCAGGTGGGGGCAATTAGGGGCGACCTGGTAAGCAGGCAAGTGAGTGATTAGGAGCCAGCCTGGTTCAGGATTGTGAGAGGGATGTCCAACTGCCATTTTAGGCCCAATCCCCCAAGGGGTCCTGGATTGGAGAGGGTGCAGGCTGGGCTGAAGGGACCCCCCCCCCATGCACGATTTTTGTGCACTGAGTCTCAAGTATATCAATAAAACTGGAAAAATAGGAATACCATATGATCTAGCAATCCCACTTCAGGGTATGTATTCAATGAAAATAAAATCATTATCTCAAAGAAATATCTGCATCTCTGTGTTCATTGTAGCATTATTCACAATAGGAAGACATAGAAAGAATCTAAGTTTCCACTGATGAATGAAAGGGCAAATAAAATGGAAATATATATTCACACAATGGAATATTATCCTATATAATAAAAGAGAAACATGCAAATTTGACCGTACCTTTGCTCTTGATTGGCTATGCTACCAACCAATCAGGAGCGGGGACAGGGCCAAGTGGCGCTAGCATTGGTCCCCAGGGGTGAAGATGAAACGGCAGTGGCGGCGAGCGCCCAGCCCCCGGGCACTGTGAGGGGAAGCAGTGGCAGCAGGGAGCGCCTGGCCCCTGGGGTGCTGTGAGCAGAAGTGGCAGTGAGAGCCCAGTTCGCAGGGCTGGGTGGTTGCAGGCAGTCAGGGCTGAGCTGAGCAGGGCAATGGCTGAGTGCCCAAGACCTAAAGCCTCACCAGAGGCTTTAGGAGGCTTTAGGACTTGGACAGGCTGGGGGTGAGCCATCAGTTGGACATTCCCTGAGGGCTCTCAGTATGTGAGAGGGGCCTGCCCACCCACCCCCAGTACACGAATTTCATGCACCGGGCCCCTAGTTCAGTTATAAAAAGATAAAAATTCTGCCTTTTGCAGCAATGTGAATGGATTTTGAGGGCATTGTGCTAAGTACATAAAATCAGACTGGAAAATACTGTATGATTTCACTTATATGTGGACTCTAAAAAAGCCAAACTCTTATAAACAGAATAGAATAGTGGTTATCAGGAGCTGGAGAGAAGGGATGTAAGAAATATGGGAGATGTTGGTCAAATGGTATTAATTTCAAGATATGAGGTTTAATGTATAGTAACTATCACTAAGAATACTGTATTATCTTCTTAAATGTTGTTAAGAGAGTAGATTTTAAATGTTATCACTACAAAAAAAGTGGTAATTATGTGAGGTAATTGAGCTGTTGACTACTTTATTAAGTTAATCATTTTATAATGTATACATGTATCAAATCATTGCATTGTAAACCTTAAACTTCTAGATATATCTCAATATCTCAACCAAGCTGGAGAAGAAAAAAAGAACAAAAAGAGAAAGTAAAACCAGTGATAGGCTGGTAAATTTTTAACTGACCATTATGAGAAAAGAGGTCTGATTCATAGTGCTTGCTAATTCCCATGGTCAATTCTCACTACGGTCAATTTTATGCTATTAACAAGGTGTCACTGAACAAAGTAGGGGAAAGATGTGTGCAAAGTTGGATATCAAACTACTGGCTCTAGCACATTGCCAATAAATCATCTTATTTGCTCATGGATATAGAGCTAACTACCTTTCATTAATGGCTAAGATTTCTTCTAAGCCAAGGTGGCAGATATCAGTGGGTAGGCAGGAGGGACACTTCTATATAATCAAGTATATCATGGTTCAGTTGGTTCCATAAGGTTGAATATTGTGATCTATAGCATTCCTATTATATTGATGAGAAATTTGCTTTGTCATGATAAAGAAAAAGAAAAGGCTCAATGATGGAAAAAAATTTTGTCATCTGATCAAAAGTGTGGAATTTAGCAGTTCAATGTTAGGCTTGAAATTAAATAGATCAGGACTAGCCATTCATATTGTGAACTTAATCTCCATTTTGTGTCATATTTCTTTAGTTACAAACAATAATGGGAAGTAATCCATTTCCTACTACTATATATAGGCATATTTCACTGAGTGTTTGAGAAATGAAACATTCTATTCTCCTTTAAAATAAAGAAAGGAAATGAGTCTCATTAGTACTGAATAGAGATTTACTTTGAAGGAAATTTCAACATCCCTATGATTCATACCAAGAAATCAGTATTTCTCACATATTCTATAAAGTAACTGGCCATTATTGTGGAGTCAAATACCACTCCTAAAGTGATCTGCACTATTTATTTCCATGATCCCAATTAAACTAATAAAATCTAATAGTATGACAGATGCTGCTCAGTTAGTATTTTGAGAATTCAAGAATAGGATAAATAAATGACTGAGGACTGTCTCAGACAATTTTTTGTAGCAATAAAGAGAAACACATTCTCTTGAATGCATTTACTGCTGGAAACATGAGCAGTGTAGCAGGTTCTATTGGTGCTCATCTACATGCTTTTCATGTTTGTTTTACTTCAGCATGTGGGATTACCTTCCTGAGAAATTCCTTTGGCCACAGGAGTGTGCCCAGCACATGAAAGGGGCAGGCCAGAAATGCCAAGGAATTGATAGTCCTGGGAAAGGTTATCTAACTATGATGACTGGGAGAGGTAAGTAAGTGTCTCAGTTCCCTTTCTCATTTGGTGGGTAACTGAGTTGTTATGTATGCTGTCTTCCAGGGGTCCCAGCCTTGATTGAGCCTGCTGTACTGTCTATATCAGAAATATGCTCACAAACATACCTGTATTGGCTTCCTTGCCTTCTCTGTTTATGTCCCCATTCCCCTACCAGTGCTTCCTGAGATTACTTCCCAAATAAACTACCTGTACTAAAATTCCTGTCCTTAGTTTGGCTTTTAGGGAAACTTAAATTAGGATAATCAGTAAGTGAGATATAATCTCATAGGAATCCAAGAACTGCCACTGGAATGAGTCTAATGACAAATGGGTTTGACATTGGGATCTCATGAGTATTTATTAATGAGGTTCCATCACTATATAAAACTAGAGGCCCAGTGCACAAAATTTGTGCACTTGTGAAGGTCCTTCAGCTGGGCCTGTGCCCTCTCCCAGTCTGGGAGCTGGCCTAAGCCGGCAGTCAGACATTCTTAGCACTGCTACAAAGATAGGAGAGGCTCCTGCCACAGCTGCTGTGCTTGCCAGCCGTGAACCCAGCTCAGAGCTTCTGGCTGAGCTGCACATCCCCTATGGGAGCGCATTTACCACCAGGGAGCAGCTCCTGCATTGAGCGTCTTCCCCCTGGTGGTCAGTGTACATCATAGCGACTGGTTGTTCCACCGTTTGGTCAATTTGCATATTAACCTTTTATTATATAGGATATGCTTAATTTCTTTGTGACTATGTTCTCCTTCCCCTCCAAAATAATGTCTCAACTTCTATTCTGCAGATATTTTCTCAATTCTGGAGCTCCTACTTACCAATAAATTTGAATTACTCATAATGTTGACTCACTCATGGTCTATCATGACCCTCCTACTTCTCTCTACTTCATGATTTTTCATTTTTAGGCTTCACCGTTAATCATAGGGCTCTAATTTCATTCTTCAACTCAAGTGGCAGAAAGTGAAAACCTAATGTACTCAATATTTGAACAGAGTTGATTACAATATGCATCATTCAATTCAAGATACTTATATCAGAGTGAAAGAGGCACAATTAAGCCAGCACAATATGTACAAACCAGGACTTTCTAAACAACTTGGGATGTATCATTACCTGGGACTATGACACTAATCAATTTATACTGGCTTCTTCTCTAAGATCAGTTGCTCAGTAATTATCAGATTAGCCCTGACTTATATGTGTGTGCAAGGAGTTGGCAGGTGGCTAGCACATGATCATCTATTAAAGAAACCAATGATTTTCTAAGAAAATAAAAATATAATTGTTAAGTTATAGAGCATTCATACTATAGGACTAAAAGGACCTTTATAGATAACCAGTGTTCCTCATACCAAACTTTGGGAACCACCAAAACAATCCACTCTTTGACACATCATTAGAATACATTCTAGGGGTGTAGGTAACTTGGTTATGAATTCAACTATAGCCTCTTTTGTAAAGATGCAGAGCCATTTGGTAAAACATCACTCTGAAACATGATATTTTGAATCAGTACTGAAGTTGAAGCTATCATATCCAGTCAGTATTAGGATTGTCTAAAATAAATAATATTGGGAGCCAATGACATCTCAAAGTAACTTTGTTAGGATGTAATTAAAATGAAAACATTTGGAAATGTATTTAAGACTGTTTCAGATACAGTGAATGGGAAGGGAAGTCCCTGATATTACTAAGGGAGCAAATGGCTTCTTTTAGTGTCTCACATCTCTGAAAATTAAAAAGAAACTCATCTGACCATTGTTTTGAATCAATGTATTATAAAATATTTATTTTTCTAGATTAATCTTATGGATATAATTTCTACAATTATTTCAGTAATGTTATAAGTAAGGTCCATTTCTTTCTATGTAGTTTCAGATAGAGAAGGGAATCAAGCCTTTTTTTCTACTACAGGATAACAAAAGATATAACCTTTCAGTGATTCTCTAAATATGTGGAGCAGTGACTGGATGAGATGGCAGTCAGGAGTCCTAGGCTCAGGTTTTACCACAGCTACTTCTGTCTTTAAATTTGTTTGTTCATCTGAGAAATGAACAGACTGAGCAAGATCAGATTTTCTAGGTGAGCTCTGCTGGCTCACAGAGTTTCATGTATCTGAATGGGTCACTTGAGATAGAAGAGGAAAGAGGAAAGATTCCCTTTCATGTCTTAAACAGCCAAAAAATTCAAGTATCCAACACATTTCAAAGAAATGGTGAGTTTAATGTTCTTTGTGTCCATGACTTCAGTAACCCTCTCTAAGCAGATAGCTTCTAAATTTATATCTTCAGAACAAATGCCTCCCCCAAGCATCAAGTTGCCTACTCAACCTCTCCAACGGGATGTTCAAAAGTCTCTCAACATGCCCACGATCAAATTCTTGATCTCCCATAATCAAATGGCTTCTTGTTATGTTCCTGACCTCAATGAGTAGTATAAGTATCAATTTGTGCAATCCTCAAAACTAGTTTTTATCCTAGACTTCGTCTGTTTCCTTACTTCAATTCATCTTCACTCTCATATACTACAGATCTGATTCTTTAATATCCCTTGAATGGTTTCACTTGTCTCCATTTAACCTGCAACCAATCTAATCAAAATTGCTGTCATCTCTTGCCTCGATCATAGCGACAGTTTTGTAATGAGTCTCTCTGCTTATTTGCTAAACCCCACTTCCTTTCAATCCATTCTCCATATTTAAAGCATATTGATTTAGAGAGGAAGGGAGAAGGATAGATAGAAATTTCAATGATGACAGAAAAACATTTATTGGCTGCCTCCTGCATGCTCCCTACTGGGGATCAAGCTCGGCTTTGTGCCCTGACCAGGAATTGAACTGTGACATCCTAGTTCATAGGTCGATGCTCAACCACTAAGCAACACTGGCTGAGCGGCATATTGACTTTTGGAATGTTAAGTCTGACCTTGTCACTTTATTAAAATCATTCAGTAGGTTACCATTGTTTTTAGGATAAAAACCAAACTCATTTACATGGCCTATTTATCTGGTCTTTGTCTTACCTCTTTCTCTAGTTTAGGCCCATGTTACCTCACCTTTTTTTTTCTTTATAATTTAGCTACTGGAGCCTTCCTTTCATGTCCTTATACAATGTAGGGGGCGGCCCCAAGCAAGACACTTTGAGCATTCTCTAAATCTTTGTGCTGGCTGAATTCGAGAGACATATTCACTGATGTTATCAGCTTGGCTTAACTTTGCCTCAGGTGTCTGGGAGAGGGCCTTGATATGTGAATGCAGGCTTGCCCCTGGAATGGGTGAATGAATAGGGTCTGGGTTCACCGAAACTCCTTTGATCCTAATGTTGGAGAAACCCCTTTGTATTGTGGAATATAAATAAATGCAGTTTCAGATAGAGAAGGGCTCTGTGCATGGCTGTTTCTCCATGAGAGGGAGAACAGATGTTCACCTAGCCCCAGCTTTTTAATCCTACTTCTGTGTCTTCTCGTTTATATTTCATTTTTCTTCATCCTCAGCTCCTCCACTCAGAAACTGAACCCAGTCTCTCTCCACGCTGGACGAAGGAGAGAGAGAGAGGAAAAAACACCCCTGATAATACAACCCATGGTATTTTCTGCCACAGAACCTTTGCATGTGTTATCTTCTTTGAAATGCTCTTTCTGCTCCATCCAAGCTCTGAACACCTTGTCTGGGCAATTCCAATTCATCATCTAGAATCTAGATACTACTTCAGTGGTTATATCCTAAGGGAAACTGGACAATACTCATTTTGGGTCATAATGCTGTTATCTGCACTTTTAGAAACGTAATCCTTTTTGTCTTCACACTCAGTCCACTCATTTATGTTATAATTTTATCTATAAATGAATTCTCTAACAGTTCTAACTCTGAGAATTAGTCTTTGGTAGATTGTATTTTCAAAAATGATTGCCTCTCCTTATCCTACATGGTTTTCTACAATGAATCCTTTTGACATCTCCAGTAAGAGATGGGATTTAGTTCCTCTCCCTTTCAATGGGAGCAGGCCTATAACTGCTTTGGCCAGTGGAGTACATCAGAAGTGACAGTGAATAACTTCCAAGGTCAAATCAGAAGAGGCAATGCAATTTCCTCCTTGTTCACTGGAACACTTCACTTTGAACCCCAAGGTGCCATGTAAAAAGTCCAATTACCCTGACGCTCCTCTGCTGCAAAAAAGCCAAGTCACATGGAAAGACCACGTATAGGTATTCCACTTGGCAGTTCTAGTCTTCATATCATTTCATCTAGGAGCCAGACATGAGCAAAAATTCCTTTGATAATTTCAAACCTAGATATCGATTTGCCTCCAGGCAGTGCCTCCCAGCTGAGGTCCCAGACATCATGAAGCAGAGACCTGACGTGTTCCTATCAGAATTCCTGATCCACAGAATTCATGAGCATAAAAAAAAATGGTTGCTTTAAGCTGCTAAATTTTGAGTGATTTGTTACTCAGTGAGAGTAAATAAAATGGAGGGCTGTTTCTGTCTTTTTTTTCCAAAGAGGTGCCTCAATTGTGTAATACAGTATCAGTGATACCCAATAGGTGCTCCTTAGTATTTATGAAAAGAATAAATACATGCCATTGCTTAAGCTATTCCCCCAACACCTTGAAGAAAACGCTTTTCCCTCCTCTGTTGTGAAATCATACACAGCTCTTAATGGCCAATCATGGAACATTTAGTTAACATTTTCAGTGAGTTCTATATAAAGCTACATATAATATAAAAATCTCATGAAAAGTAATGAGCCATCAAACTGCAACATTTTCACAAATTCTGCATTTAACTGAGCTTTCTTGAAGTTTATTACAATTATTGTTGCATATTTATTTACCAGCCAGTTTCTTTATCTGTCTATCCATCTCTTCATCTTCATCAAGAACTTAGTGATTTTAAGTGATGGTGGCAAGATCATTAGCCTTATATTCTGACAGCATTGAGAATTTGACTTCAAGTGTTGACTATATCAGAAAGAAATTAAGTTGTGGAAACTGTGAAATCATTGCTGCCAAGCTATTAAAGATAAGGTCCAATGAAGATGCAAAAAAAAAAAAAGCATTCAAGAAAAAAATAGATTCTTTGCCATATGGATAGATAATCTTTTAAGCTGCTAGAAGGTGATACATTTAAGGAATTCTTGATGGCCCTATTTTATATTATTATATTTTTAAAGTAAAATCTGTCATTTCTGTCTATTCTGATTAAATAGTGATACACTATGGAAAGGAAGTAAGGCTAAAGAAAGTTCTGGAACCAAAAAGAGGTAACTAAACAGTGGTTCATCCCAGAAAAGCCTATTTTGCATAAAGAAGAAGGGGGAGGGGGAATGAACTATAATAGTCCTCTGAAAAAGTTTTTGGAAAGAGACCAGCCTAACACTGAACAAAGATCTCTGTAAAAATCGTTGGCTGAGTGATTCATTCTCACCTATACTAGTAAGAAAGGTACAATTTCTTTGTATTAATGGATGCCATCCTATCTAATAAAAGAGTAACATGCAAATTGACCATACCTCCACTACACTACCAGCCAATAAAGGCAGGGGGTGGGGCAGGGGCATGGCCAGGGCATCACCAGCACACAGGAGGTGAGGCGGGCAGGGGAATGGCCACAGTGCAGTGAAGGCAACCACCATGCTATAAGCTCTCCCCACATGGTACTTCAGGGCCAGCCCTCCTATACTTATGGTGACTGAATCACATGCAAATGAGCACCTGGGGTCCCTGCATGCCCCTCAGCCCAGCACCCATGATGGGAGTAGTGGGGGGCTGCTGCCAGTCTCTAGTGTGTGCAGAGACCCCAGTGGACACCACAGGGTGGAGAAATTCACATTGCTCTTGGTTCCTGCAGGGTATTGGGAGCAGCAGGAATTCTGGGAAATATAGTTTTGAGCCCTGTGGTGAACATGTTGGGGCTATGACCTGGGTTTAGGCGAAACTTCAATTAAAGTTGTGAGCTCTCTGTAGGAGAGAGTTTGAAGTACTGAGCACGAAACGTGGAAGCAGCCAGGGGAGGGGGTGGTGGCGGCGGCACCCCGTGGCCCTCTGGCTGCTTGAGCGCAGAAGCGGGAAGGGAGTGTGGGGAGGGGCAGCAGCAGCGGCGGCGCTTTTTTTTTCTTAGCTCACACGCCTAAACCCAGGTCACAGCCCCAACATGTTCACCACAGAGCTCAGATTATTGGTCAATTCAGTGAAAATGGGACAGAAAAACTCACTAAGGAACAACAGCTTCCTGAATCTGTTCACTCATATCCTATCTGATCCAGAAATGCAGAAAATTACCCTCAGACACATCACAGGATCAAAGCCTTTGCATCCAGGAGAAGCTCAAAAGGACATAGACTTTTCCATTTGCTCTGCTCTTCCCTCCACAGGATTATCCTCTGACACAGTGAGTTCAGAGTTCTCTGGTGATTGCAAGGACCTAGGTCCTCATTGCCTCCTCCCCCACCCTCTGCTGCTCCTTGAAATAATCAATCATCCCCCTTTTGGGAGAAAGGAAGGGACACGTTAAAGAAGTCTTCTCTAAAGGGATGTTTATGAAAAAACTGTAGAAAGGACTACAAGAGAAGAGTGTTTTCTTTAGTAGACAAAGCAGCTCTATTGGGCAACAGGTTTGGGAGCTCTAACAGCCTGAGCCCACGCTGGGCTACCTACAGGGGCACTTGCACTTCCACCAAGCTTCTCAGCTTTACATTGAAACATGGTCTTCTTGGTGAACCCAATCCATAATGAAAAACTCCTGAACTACACTGTGTTTTACAGATAGTTTTTTTTTTAAATTGAGGCTTTAGGCCTTAGGCAGGCTGGGGGTGAGCCATCAGTTGGACATCCCATAAGGGCTCCCAGTAGGTGAGAGGGGACAGGTTGGGCTGAGGGACCACCCCTCCTCTGTGCACAAATTTCGTGCACCGGGCCACTAGTGTAATATAATTGTGGAGATATGCACATGGAAAACTAGCTAAGAAGGCTACTTCATTCATTACCCATAAAATTAAGGAGGCTCTAGAAATTAAAGTACATTTTCTGCTTTTTGCTCTTGGTTTTTTTTCTTCTGGATTGTACCTGCTTTTCTTAGGTGAGACATGAGAGTGGTGGACTAGTTTTGTTATTCAGCAGACATGCTCAGCATTTATGACCTAATTGTGTTTGAGTTTATATATATGTGAAACGTGCAAAATATATATGAGACATATATATATATATATATATATACACACACACACACACACATATATATACACACACATATATATATATAGTCAGTGATGCCTAATAGTTTATATATTTATGCAATGAATAAATGCCCATGTATTTACTTAAGTTAATCTCCTCAACACACTGCAGAAATATATATATATATATATATATATATATATATATATATATATATATATATATATAACCACACACACACAAAAAATCACTGCATATTTTTCCCTTTTTCCTTCTGGCAAGATATTTTCAAATACATAAATTCACACATGTACAGAAACCACTAAGGAAAGAAACAGCAGGATTAGCAAAATATATAAGGAAGGCAAATATCAAGTTCATTTCCAAATGTCGCCATGCCCATTATTTGCCTGTTCACTCTCAGTTCCATTCCTTGCCCTTTTCTGCCTTTCTTTGTAGGTCAGGGAACCACATATTCCAGACTTCCTTGCCAATTGGCTTCCAAGCACGATAAACCGATTAAAGGCCCTGATGGAGAAATAGGGAGGAGGCGAAAAGCAAGAAAATATCTCACCCTCTTTCTCTGTGTTGATCAGTATCTTTGAGAGCAGCTGTATCTCTTTCATGGCTCCTGTCCCTGATAGCCTCTCCCTCCCTGTTCCTAGCTTCCGGTGGGTAGGTATGTTCTGGCTAGTTCCCACTGGGTTTCTATGACTCTTGGGACTTGGTAATACCCCCTTCTCTGTTCTCCCTCCAATCCTTGGGTTAGTAGTGTCATTGTGCTGTTTCTAATCTTTGTGCCAGCTCCCTGTCACTTGGTTAGTTCCTTAGATCTTTGATCATCTCTGTGACAAACTACCCATAATAAAATCTTCCTGTTTGAAATATCCAGCACGGTTTCCACTTTTTGTTAAATTCACTGTCTGAAGCAATTCTTAATATAGTGGCACTCCCACAAAACAGATACTCAAAATAAGACTCTGTTTGGGGTTAAATACAATTATGACTTCCCTGCAGATGAAAAATGGGTTATCAGTAAGACATGTTTCTAGTAGACCATGACATCATTGATAACTTGAAAGAAGGCTATAGCTCAGGCATATTCATGATGATACAAATTAGTATAAATATCTTGCGGATGATGTTTTAAATGAGCTTGTATTGCATTAACACAATTCTGGCTGCTTGCTTTTTTAACTTTGCAGACAAATGCTTTCAGTAACAGATGATGGCAAGGACAGGGAAAGTTGTTATTTTCAAGAACATTTAAGTGCTTGTTTTAAAGGGCTTATCTCTAATTTCAATTCTAACAGAAGACCTGGTCCCTACATCAGAAGCATGAGCTGCAGAAGTACATAGGAGTAGAAATACATTATGTACTACAGAATCATGAAAGCCCTTGTTTGAAACCCCAAATTTTGGAGTCATATAGTATTGAGGAAATAATTTAAAGCTATGCATTTTTAAGGACAGTAATGTATACTGAAAAGAAGATTCTCAATCTAAATGTTGTGGTATATCTACTTTAAATTTAATTTTTTTTCAGTTACATTTTACATTTCAAATTATTTTGTATGAGCATAGTTAATCATATACTTTAAAAAATGTTTCTTCCTGGTGGAACCTGCATTGCCACCATGTGTCTACCATCCAGATACCATTGCTGACATGTACACATAAGGAACTATTTGACATTGAAACTGGGACTCAGAACAGTTGGACATTAAAACTGAGACTCAAACATTTTTTGTTCTTATACATTTATTTCCAGTATGCAGATACAAGATCTTTTTAAAGAAAAGAAACAGGGGGAAAAGATTGATACAGAGGCAAAGAAGCATTGAACAGACTGTCAAACTACAGGGGGAAGACACGGGAGGGTGCGAGGGCGGGGGCTATAAGAGGTCAACCGAAGGACTTGTATGTGTGCATATAAGCATAACCAATGGATACAAGACACTGCGGGGGGGGGGCAGGTGAGGGCATGTGCTTGAGGCTGGGGGAGGACAATGGTGGGAAAAATGAAAACATATGTACTACTATTTGTAATACTTTAAAGAATAAAAAAAATGTTTCCTCCTGATATTTCTAGTACCCACTGGCATACCCACAGGCACCGTACATGGTTATTACAATATTATTCACTATATTTCCTATGCTAGTCTACGTTACATGGCTATTTTATAACTAACAATTTGTTGTTTATATATATATATATATATATATATATATATTTATATTTATATATTATTGAATTTTTACAGAGAGGAAGGGAGAGGGATAGAGAATTAGAAACATTGATGAGAGAGAAATATCGATCAGCTGCCCCCTACACACTCCCCACTGGGGATGTGCCCACATCTAAGGTACATGCCCTGGACCGGAATCAAACCTGGGACCCTTGAGTTCGCAGGCTGACGCTCTATCCACTGAGTCAAACTGTTAGGGCCAACTTGTAGTTCTTAATCCCTTCACATTTTATACTCAGTGCTTCAAATTCCCTCCTCTCTGGCAACCACTGGTCTGTTCTCTGTTTCTCTTTGTTCATTTATATTGTTCTTTATATTCCACACATAAGTGAAGACAAATACCATATGGAACATATACTTCTAAGAACTATATCCTATATATGTCCTGGGAAACATAAGATAGTTACCAAATGTTCCTCTATAGCAAAACATATTGATCCAGTGGCTATAATTGTTCGAAATGGGAAAGTTAAATATGTGAACATCCTCACAGTCAGCTTTCTTGAGCATCTGGGAAAATGACATCTTTTACATCAGGAATGGAGCATTTTTATTTGTCATTGGGCCTTAGAAATCATACATTCTGAGTCATGATAAAAGATTTCACTCTTTATTTCAAAATGACTCACAACTTAAGAGCCCAATAGATTGTTTTGAAAGCTATATTACATTTGTTTGGCAAACTTCCTTATTTAAAATCAATATCCCTATGGACCTTTAGATAAATTCCCTTCCAGAACAGGTGATATTAGCAAGCAATCCATGAAATTGAAATGTTTGTAAGCTACTCTGTATTACGCAGCAGATCTTATTCTTATTGTGGCCTCAGTTTTTCTTCATCTGTACCTGCCTCTAGTTTCCTTATTCTCCTCTTTGACAATCAGACATTAATATGTGTGCTGGGTTTGAAGAATCACATAAGAAGTCCCATAAGACCATTTTTAGGTTGTTCAGTAATTTAATAGAGAATGAGGCTGCAGTATAGAATTTTATTTTGTGTGATGTGGTATTAAATATTTATCTGTGGACTCTTCCATGCCTGAGATGAGAACAGCAGCAGGAATGCCCTACTGATCCACTCTCTTCAAGGTTAATGAGAAAGGGAAAATAAAAGAAAAATTACCTCTAGGTTTGCCAAAGGTAAAGAAACATTTAAAGTCAAAACTTACATTTTGTGGTTTAAGAATATGAAAAATACCAACAAGACTCAGTGCTACCAGGGTGAGGGGAAATGGACAACTATCCTTCCAGAGGATATTTTATTTTAAGGAAATGCTCACATAGGTATAAAAGTCCCAAGGATATTTATCAGATAATTAAGCAATGAAGAAGGAACAGAAACAAAGTCAATCATTATCAATTAGGGCACTAGTCAAGAAAAACATAGTTTATATTTTATTTTAGTTACTTCAGAATTGTGTGGTAGCCACTAGTCACATATAATTAATAAACACTTGAAATGCGACTAGATGTACACCAGATTTCAAAGATTTAATATGAATAAAGAATACAAAATAAGCCCGGCTGGCATGGCTCAGTGGTTGAGCATCGACTTATGAACCAATAGGTCACGGTTTGATTCCCAGTCAGGGCACATGCTGGGGTTGTGGGCTCGATCCTCAGTGTGGGGCGTGCAGGAGGCAGCCGATTCATGATTCTCTCTCATCAGTGATGTTTCTCTGTCTCCCTCTCCCTTCTTCTGTGAAATCAATTTTAAAAATCTAAAAAGAAAAATAAACGAATTTAAAAAGAATATAAAATATCTCGTTAATAACTTTCATTTTGAATTCCTGCGGAAATAATAATTTATATATTAAGTTAAAGCATTATTAAATTTATTTCAACTATGTCTACTTTTTAAATATGGCTACCAGAAAATTTTAAATCACATATATGGCTCCCATTGATGGCTTCTATTATCTTTCTAGGAATAGTACTGCTCTAGAAGCAAAGCTTGAGACAAGGATTTATATGCAACTAATTTATTAAGAAAGTGTTTCTAGGAAAAACTGTAAAAGAGCAGGAAAAGTAGGATAGAGACTCAGAGGAAGCTGAGGAAGGGTGTGACTCAGATGAAGTTTCAGCCTCAGTCTGATCCTGCAGGGAGCTCTGGAGCCTAAATTACATCTCAGAGTTTGTCCCACCTTGAGGTTAGAGAGCTAACCTCTCAGTCTTGGACGTGGGGCCATCCTTGGGCATGTGGACATTTAGGTATTTCAGGATCTCTATTGTATTAAGGAGTTCCACTATACTAAGGGACATCCTCTAAAGATTACAAGCCATATGGCAACTTGAGGTTGGGGTACACAGAATAAGTGACAAGGATCTGAGGGGCTAAGAGTAGTCCAATGACCGTATCAGCTGCACTTTATACAATGGAATTATATGCAATAATTTTATAGATTTAGATTTTTATATAAAGAAAACACCAGTTAACATAGTATGGTATATTAAAAGCATGTTACCAAATATCATATACTATGATCCCATGTATAAAAAGTTATATACATATTTATATCTGCATAGAATAATGTTTAGAAGAATCTTCCACCAAAATATTAATACATTTTAAGTCTGACTTGTGATATTTGGTTATTTTTAAGATATTGCATTAAAATATGATTTTTTTTTGGTTACTGAGATTTTTGGTGTAGCCATAAATTTAGTATCCTAGATAAATGCCTCAACTTGCCTCAATCACTTGATAGCCCCTAGTCCAGTCCTAATTTGGAGGTGTCTTATGATACAGCCTTAGGCCAATTAATCATTCAGCTCATAAAAACATCATCTGCATATTAACTTTGAGGGTGACATCTTAAAAACCTAGCTTTAAACCCTTCCTTTCATTAATGGCAATCCAGCACTATCTTTACCTAAATTACAATAAGAAGAAGGACAAAAATATTTTAAATTCAGGAGTCGCCATAGACAGTTGAACAATGCCATGTGTGTTCTGTCATGATGTTGAGACACAGTATTTCTAGATCTGTTTGGGAATAGACGCAGTGTTTCCAGATATGCTTGGGAATAGTTGACAGAGCAGTAAATAATTTGACTTTGTTAAAGATGTGCTAATGTTAATGCAAAGAAAACAAAAGTAAAAACACTAAGGAGAAAATTGTTCATATAGACACAAAAGTGATTACTAAGAAGAAAACTCTAAGTCAGGACGACAAAGAAATCCTGCCATAAAGGATCTTTGGCAAAAATTTCAACATTGATTCTTGGCTTCATAGGGTCTTGCATTAAGGTTGATGGAAACCTAAGTGCAGGATCATGTCGCAGTACATTTTTATATTATTGCCCCCCCCTTTTTTTTTTGCTCTCAGGTACTTAAGTCCATCGAGTATGGAATATGTTGAGAGCATGAAAATGTTTCAAAATGTTGACCTCATCTCTTTATCATTCACAAATACCTCTTCCATAAAACTCTGTCCTTAGCAATTGGCACCAGGAGTGGTAAAAATAGAAAGGTTGAAACCTAAAGTTTGCCTTAGTAGTGGTTTTCCCCTGAAAGATTTATGTTAAATTGTGTATGCAGTTACACATTTATTATTACCCTAGTGTAATTTATGCCACTGCGGTTTTTAAATTTTTCCTCCTAACTTTACAAAACTGCATATTTTCAAATTGCGTTTCAAGCGTAGAGCTTAGACCTTACAAAGAATCCTTGTCTAAAAAAGGTGATTTATATTCTTGTTTTGAAATAGAATCTCAAATCAAACTGTTTAGTCATCTATGAATCAGTTTAGAATTAATGCTTGAAGAATTTTCTCAAATAATACCATATAGTTTATCCACAGGGGGAAATATGATATATGAAATGTTTGGTTACTTTTGAGAGACTTGTTATATATTGTGAAAAATCAGATCTTAAAGAAAATCCTTCAGAATTAAGGAGTACTCACAGCCAAAAATTACTATATGCTTATTTAGCAAGACCAATACAATATGAGTAGTATGTGATGCTTGAGAACAAATATGTGTGATAAACAAACAGGGCTAGTGGCTCTTAGATTATCACTTTGAAGTGGGCTGAAAAGAAAAAGAACTTGTACAGAAGAAAATATACCCCTATGTTCCTAGCAGTGGTATTTACAAAATAACAAGATCTAGAAGCAACCCCAATGCCCAACAATATACAAATGGGTAAAAAAGGCTGTGGCACATTTACACAATGGAATACCACATGGTTGTAAAAAAGAAGGAACTCTTACATTTGCAACAGCATGGGTGGACCTGGAGATTATTATATTAAGTGAAATAGGCCAGAAAGAGATAGATAAATACCACATGATCTCACTTATATGTATAATCTTATGAACGAAATAGAAACAGAGGCATGGATATATAGAGCAGACTGACAGCTGTCAGGGGGGAAGGGGATGGGGAAGACTGGATGAAAGAAGGTGAAGAGATTAGGCAAAGAACCTATACGCATAGCCCATAGACACACACAACAATGTGGTATTGGCCAGAGTTGGGGGCTGGCGGGGGGGGGGGGTACTGGGTGGAGGTGGGGAAAGGGAGGAAATGTCCATCTGTAATAGTGTCAACAATAAAAAAAAATAAAAGAGAAAAAACGAAAGTGAGCTCTGTAGTAGGTGCCTTTTGTGCTCAGACCATATCTCCTTGGCACACCATGTTGATGGCGGGGGATGGAAATAAACTCTGGAGTATCCTTGCCCTTTGAGGGTAGGGTAAGGAGTAGACAGCTCTACTGCTTGTGCTACATTGCTTTCCAGAGTTCCTTACTGGAACTGAGCCCCAGTTGTTCAGGGACAACATATTTGACAAAGCACTCTGCTTCCTTCCCTTCCTTATTTCAATTCCATTATCCCACAAGGGCATCCTGGGATCACCTTCTAAACAAACTACCTGCACATGAACCCTTGATGCAGGGTCTGCTTTAATGAATCCCCAAATTAGATAAACTTGGAATAAGTCAATGAAGAAATGGAGATAACAATTAGATTGGATTGATCACTCCATCAATTCCCAAATCCTTGAGTTTGATGTAGCTTTCATAGGACTGTTGTGTTCTGCTCTCTTTTACATACTAAGTTAAAATAAAACAAAATATTTCACTTTATAGATTTCTTCCCAAAGTGCAAAATGCGTGAAAATAAGTCCCCGTGGCTAAAAGTGTATGGTCTTGATATAAAAGATTTATACATACAATAAAAAAGTGAATAATTTTGAACTAACATTCTCAAAGCTTCTCCATAACATCGTTTATGGCTTAATGTTGACAAATGAAAAGGCTATTCTATAGGCCAACTGTGTACATTCATAAAATAAACTATCCAACAGTTTGGGAAGGGAATTTTTTTTTTTTACAAATGAAACAGGCCCACTTGAACACGATTTGTTCAAAAGTCATTAGTAACCTTTGGCATTTCATCTGAATTTCAATACGTTTGCGACTGGGGCAACATGAATATTTGAATATCACACTAGCAAAATGCAGATGCATCAAGACAATGGAAAGAGAAGATATAAGAACTCTCTTCTACTCTATCCAAATAAAGCATCAAGATAATGTTGAGGAGCCTAGATATATCTGTGTACTTTTAAAATATACAACAGACAAATGAGGTGCATTTCTAGAAAGAGCAGTGATTACTGCATTTCTCAAGTTCAACCATTCATTCCCATGTTTGAATCTAAATGCCCTGTCCTTTTACCATTATGTTGTATCATTTACTACTGGAAAATATGTTGTATTATTCAGATGTCAGCACAGGTACATTTTATGTATGTGAATGCTCATAGCTGTATTAATTATAATAAAAAAATTGTACACAACCCAAATTTTCACCAATAGGTAAAGTTGAATGGATAAAAAAATAATGATATACACATGCAATGAAATACTACCCAATAGAAAAGAACAACATGGTTGAATCTCAAAAACATACTTTATGTGAAAGGATCCAGGTACAAAAAGCTATATATTATATGCTGCATTTACCTGAAATTCTAGAAATTTAGAGCATTTGGTTTGAAAGTGATCTAAATCAATGTTTCTCAAACTTGAGTGAACATCAGAATAATATGCAGAGCTAGTAAACGTGCACATGCCTGGAACCAAGCACAGAGATCCTGATCCGCTACGTCTGGAGTCAGGCTGAGATTCTGAATTTCTAGCAAGCTTCTGGGTAATGTTGATGCTGCTGGTCAAAGGGACCACACTTTTAAATGTTTTTCTTTTTCTTTTTTCTCTCTTTATTGATTAAGGTATTACATATGTGTCCTTACCCCCCTCTTGCCCCTCACCCCCCACACACACTCATGCCCTCACCTCCTTGGTGTCTGTGTCCATTGGTTAGGCTTACCAGTATACGCATGCATAGAACTCCTTTGGGTGATCGCTCCCCCTTGCCCCCACCCTCCACTATCTTCCCTTTGAGGTTTGATGGTCTGATCGATGCTTCTTTGTCTCTGGGTCAGTTTTTGTTCATCAGTTTATGTTGTTCATTATATTCCATAAATGAGTGAGACCATCTGAAATTTATCTTTCTCTGGCTGGCTTATTTCACTTAGCATAATGCTCTCCAGTTCCATCCATGCTGTTGCAAATGGTAAGACGTCCCTTTTTACCACAGCATAGTATTCCACTGTGTAGATGTACTACAGTTTTTTAATCTGTTCATCTGCTGATGGGCACTTAGGCTGTTTCCAGATCTTAGCTATGGTAAATTGTGCTGCTATGAACATAGGGGTGCATATATCCTTTCTGATTGGTGTTTCTAGTTTCTTGGGATATATTCCTAGAAGTGGGGTCACTGGGTCAAGTGGGAGTTCCATTTTTAGTTTTTTGAGGAAACTCCATACTGTTCCCCACAGTGGCTGCACCAGTCTGCATTCCCACCAGCAGTGTATGAGGGTTCCTTTTTTCCGCATCCAATTACAGTTTATATTCAATATTATTTTGTATTAGTTTTAGGTGTATAGTATAGTGGTTAGACAATCATATATTTTACAAAGTGTTCCCCCTAATATTTCCAGTACCCACCTGGCATCATACATAGTTATTACAATATTATTGACTATATTTCGAATGCTGTGCTTTATACCCCCATGGCCATTTTATAACTACCAATCTGTACTTCTCAATCCCTTCACCTTTTGCACTCAAATTCTCTACCCTCAACTTGCATTTCTCTGATGATTAGTGACATTGAGTATCCTTTCATATATCTATTGGCTATCTTGTATATCATTTTTGGAGAAGTGTCTATTAAAGTCCGCTACCTATTTTTTAATTGGATTGTTTGCTTTTTTGTTGTTGTATTCTATGAGTTCTTCATAAATATTGGCTATTAAGGCCTTATCAGATGTATCATTGGTGAATATCCGTTTCCTTCCAGTAAGATGAAAGGGACCACTTTGAGTAGAACTGATGTAAAGACAAAAGGGATTCCAAAGCAAGAATAAAGTTTCATAATTATTGCTGAAAACTGTTCTGTTTTCATGGTCCGAAGTTGTATAGTACCAAGGACTTACTCAAGAGAGGTCTGAATTTGCTATTTGCTCAAATATAGTCAGTTTTCAATGAGCACTCTTTTGACTTTGTCAATGAGAGGATGTGATTGAACTTTTAAAAACTGATCCTGGTTTATTACCATTTCTTTCTTTTTAAAATTAAATTTATTGGAGTGAGATTGGTTAATAGGTTTCAAGTATACATTTCTATGAGACATGATCTGTATATTACATTGTGTACCCACTATTCAAAATCAAATAATCTCTCATTACCATAAATTTGGGACCTTTTACTCTTCATTACCTTTCCACTACCTTCCTTCTAGTACCCATCATACTGTTGATTGAGGTTCAGTTTTATATCCCATACATGAGTGATCAGATGGTTGTTAGCTTTTTCTGACTGACATTTCACTTAGCATAATATTCTCATTGTCCATGTAGGTTGTCACAAATGGCAATATTTAATCTTTTTAATGGCTGAGTAGTAGTATTCCATACTATATATGCACCACATCTTCCTCAACCAATACTCTATCCAAAGTCACGTTGGTTGTTTCCATTCCTTGGCCACTGTGAATAACAATGCAATGAGCAGAGAGATGCATATATCTTTGCAAATAAATTTTTTCAAGTTTTCAGGTGGATACCCATAAGAGGGATTGCTGGGTCATATAGTAACTCTATTAATTTTTTGAGGAACCACAATACTGTTTTCCATAGTGTTCTACCAGTTTACATTCCTACTAGCAGTGAATGAGTTCCTTTTTCTCCACAATCTTTCCAATATTTGTTACTACTTGTTGATAATAGCCATTCTAAAAGGTATGAGGTGGCATCTCCTTGTAGTTTTTATTTTTTCTGAATATATTTTTCTTGATTTTTTTAAAGGAATGGAGAAGGACAAAGAGATAGAAACATCAATGATGAGAGAGAATCACTGATTGCCTGCCTTCTGCAGCCCGTCACCCTGGAATATGCCCTGACTTGGAACCAAACAGTGACCTCCTGGTGCATAGGTCATCGCTCAACCACTGAACCATGCTGGCAGGGCTCATTGTAGTTTTGATTTACCTAATAGCTAATGAAGTTGACCATCTTTTCATGTATCTGTTGGCCATTTACATGTCTTTTGGGGAGAAGTGTCTGTTCAGGTCCTTTGCCCATTTTTTTTTATTGGGTTGTTTGGCATTGAGTTGTATGATTCCTTTTTTCACTTTATTTACTCTTAAATTTACTTTGCACATGTGACTGATGGCTACTATATCGGATAGTACAGTTCAGTGGTGAAGAGCCAGTGAGGATTTCCCAGAGATAGGAGATCCAGTCTCTATGCGGTCTCCACTTTCAGTCCTTGGATATCAGGGTTCTCTCCTGGGAGTCTTCTGTTGAAATATTTAGGAAGTTTATCTGTATTTTAGTTGTAATTCCAGTTTGTTCCTGGGAGCATGTCTATAGAGTATCCACTTACTCTGCCATCATTTTTTTAAAAATATATTTTATTGATTTTTTTACAGAGCGGAAGGGAGAGGGATAGAAAGTCAGAAACATCAATGAGAGAGAGACATCGATCAGCTGCCTCTTGCACGCCCCCCACTGGGGATGTGCCCGCAGCCAAGGTACATGCCCTTGCCAGAATCGAACCCGGGACCCTTCAGTCCGCAGTCCGACGCTCTATCCACTGAGCCAAACCGGTCTCGGCTCTGCCATCATTTTTAATCTCTATATGATTTCTTTATAAATTTTGCACATTAACCCCTTGCCAGAGCTGTTGTTTGCACATGTCATCTCCCATTGGTTAGTTGCCTTTTCGTTGTTTTGTTGTTGTTGTTGGTGGTGGTTTCTTTAGTTCGATATAGTCCCATTCATTTATTTTTGCCTTTACTTCCTAGTCTTTGGGGTCAAATTCATAAGATCTTTTCTACAACCAAGGTGCATGAGTTTAGTGCCTGTGTTTTCTTCTATATAATTTATTATTTCAGATCTTATATTTAGGACTTTGATCCACTTTGAATTAATTCTTGTACATGGAGACAAACTGTAATGTACTTTCATTCTTTTACCATTTCTTTCTCAGAAAATTCTCTGTGTCATCTATAGGCATGTACAGGATCCTCTTTTTTTTAATTCTTCACTCAGTCTTTTAATTTTTTATTTTTCTTTATTTTTATGGATTTCAGAGAGGAAGGGAGAGGAAAAGAGAGATAGAAACATCAATTATGAGAGAGAATCACTGTTCGTCTGCTTCCTGCACGTCCCCTACTGGATCGAGCTTGCAACCCAAGCATGTGCCCTTGATGTACAGGGACCTCTTGTCCTGCAGCCAGACTATGAGAGCTCATTGTCTAAACCCTTTCAGATGGAAGTTAATAGTTTTGTGGTCCCAAAAATATGCAATTAGTGAGTTTCACTGTACTGACATTTTTAATGTCAACATTACCAACAGCAGATGGGAGATGTCTGCACTGGGTGTCTGTTTCCAATTAAGATCTTTAATTTATGATAAATGAATACATTTCAATCATGTCTGCCTTGAATTCCGTGTATGCTTGGTTGATCAACAATAAAAGATGCTAGGGATGTTCTGGTATGCAATGAGAGACTAAGTCAGCCCACAGAAAGAAATCTCACTATTTTAATCATTCCTTAAATACTTATATTAAATAATAAAAACCAGAAAAAGGTAACAAATGAGCTGTACAGTTCTCTTTTACAGAAATGCATATGAAAATTTGGAAAACAGAAATGGGGAAAAGCATATGTAGGCATCACACCCTAACAAAAATCCTGCTAGCATTTAGGTCTTTGGACTATGAATAGAATCATTTAGATAAGTATAATTATAAATTGATTCCTGAAATTTTACCTAATATATACTAAGCTTTATTTTCCTGTTTTTATATAGTATGTTCCAGCTATTTGTTGCTGCATAACAAATCATCCGAAAACTTAGTGGCTTAAAATAAGACGAGTAATTTGAATCAAGAATTTGCAATTTTGGCAGGGCTTGGCAAGAACAGCTCAACTCTGGTCTTCTCAGCAGTAACTGGGTAATTTTAAATGCTGGGGGCTGTAATAATCTGATTTGCTCACTTTTATGTCTCTTGATGATGCTGACTGTTGGCTGGCACCTAAACTTGGGCTATCAACGGAAACACCACACGTGTTTCTGTTAATATGAACTCATTTAGCTTTTTCTTATCTGTGAAGCTTTTCATCTGACCTTCAATTCTGAATGATAGTTTTGCTGGGTAGAGTACTCTTGGTTGTAGGTTCTTGCTATTCATCACTTTGAATGTTGCTTGGATTTCCTAAAAACATGGTAGCTGGATTCTAAAGTAACCTCCCCATGACAGTGAGCCAGATGAAAGCTGTGTTGTTTTTTATGATCTAACTTCAGAATTCATACAGCATGAGTTTCACCACCTTCAATACATTAAAAATGAATGTCTAAGGCCACCTTAACCATTTCACTTATGGTTACATATTTAGGTAATTTTCATTCTTAAATTGTGATTAACATGCTTATTTAGCAGGTCTTCTAGAAGTAATTATATATTTCACTATGCCAAATCATTTCCAAAGAGAATTTGTGTTACTTCTAGGAGAATAAAGGTACTTTGATTTTGAAAGGTCTAAACATACCTTAATTGAAATAAGATCCTTTTTAAGAGCTTAGAATGAGATGGGGAAGCAGGTAGATGTTCCTCCCTTTGAGCCCTCAAGAAAACAATGCATCAGAAACTGTAAATTCACACTATGAGTCATACATTTTCTAATTTAAGATGAACTGCCAAGGCCAATGCTCCAAGCTTATTTAGAAGAGGAAAACCAATATGCCCCATAGCAATGGGAGGGACAAATGCTGGTGACAAATATAGTTAGGTTCTCTCTTGGGTGTGTGAGACCCCAAGAAAATATTTTTAGGGTCTCTAACTATATAAAAATTTTGATTTAAAATGTATGAAAAAATTCATACGCCTGTTTAATGATGAATATTTAGAATTATTATGAAGGAAAAACATTTGTATATATCTTTTTATTGCCCAGTTACAGCACATAAAAATTCTTTGTGGTATCTAGGCACCATCTCTTCTTTAAAATAAATCTTTATTGTTCCGATTATTACAATTGTTTCTCTTTTTTTCCCCCATAGCTCCCCTCCACCCAGTTCTGACCTCATCCTCTGCCCTTACCCCCACCTACTGTCCTTATCCATAGGTGTATGATTTTTATCCAGTCTCTTCCCACACCCCCTTCTCCCTTCCCCCCTGAGGATTGTCAGTCCATTCCCTTTCTATGCCCCTAATTCTATTATATTCACCAGTTTAGTCTGTTCATCAGATTTTTTATTCACTTGATTTTTAGATTCACTTGTTGATAGATATGTATTTGTTTTCCATAATTTTTATCTTTACCTCTTTCTTCTTTTCCTCTTCTTAAAGAATACCGTTAAGCATTTCATATAGTACTGGTTTGGTGGTGATGAACTCCTTTAGCTTTTTCTTATCTGTGAAATTCTATATCTGACCTTCAATTCTGAATGATAGCTTTGCTGGGTAGAGTACTCTTGGTTGTAGGTTCTTGCTATTTATCACTTTGACTATTTCTTGCCACTCCGGTATAGCCTGCATAGTTTATGTTGAGAAATCAGCTAACTATCATATGGGTGCTCCCTTGCAGGTAACTGTTTTTCTATTGCTGCTTTTGATATTCTCTCTTTGTCTTTTGCTCTTGGCATTTTAATTGTGATGTGTCTTGGTGTGGTCCTCTTTGGATTCCTTTTGTTTTGGGTCCTCTGTGCTTCCTGGACTTGTAAGTCTATTTCTTTCACCAGGTGGGGGAAGTTTTCTGTCATTATTTCTTCAAATAGGTTTTCAGTATCTTGCACTCTCTCTCCTTCTTGCATCCCCATAATTCGGATGTTGGTATGCTCAAAGTTGTCCCAGAGGCTCCTTACACTATCTTCATTTTTTTCTTTTTTCTTTTTTCTTTTCTGGGTGGGTGTTTTTTTGTTTGTTTTTTTTTTTTTTTTTTTTTGCTTCTTTGTATTTCAAATATTTGACTTGATTCTTGCAATCATCTAGTCTGCTGTTGGATCTCTGTATATTATTTTTTTTATTTCAGTCAGTGTATGCTTAATTTCTAGTTAGTCCTTTTTCATATCCTAAAGAGTCTCACTAAATTTATCAGCCTTTTCTAGAAAATTCTTGAAAAACCTTATAACCTTGGTTTTGAACTCTATAGCTAGTCATTTGCTTCCTTCCATTTCTTTCATTTGCAACCTGTTTCTTTGTCTCCACATTTTGTCTACTTCCCCGAGTTGATAGAGTGGCTTTGTGTGCTACACCTATAGGGCCCAGTGGCTCAGCCTACCCAGTTACCTGAGGTGGACACTCTTGGTACACCCCTTTGTAGGCTGTGCGCACAGTCTTGTTGTCATTAAGCCTTGATTGTTGTTGGTATCATTGGGAGTAATTGACCTCCAGGCCAATTTGTTTTGAGGATTAGCTGTTTCTACAATGGGAGAACTTCTGTGCTGAGACACCCTTATGAGATAACATTTGCTTCACTGGGGCTTTGGTGCTCACTGAGTCTGCCCTGTGAGTGTGTCCCTTATGGATCTGAGGAACTGTAATATGAATGGTCCCATTCTGACCCCTGGGTACACTGGCTATTGGATGTCCAAGGAGGTGCTAATTTAGCCTCTGCCTGAGGCCACTAAGCAGGAGCTACAGAGAGATCTTTAGATTCCTTTTCTTTTTATTGGGTTCTGGAGGTGCCCAGATGAGGCCCAGCTTTGAAACAATGAAAGCTGCTGTGCGGCCTTGGGTCTTCTTTTGGATGGTCTGGGTTTCTCTGACTCAGCTGCAGTTTGTTAGGTACATTTAGATTTCAGAGGACCAGGCCATTCATATGCTAAAGCCTCTGAGCTCAGCTTAGATGGGACAGAGTGTCAGGGCAGAGCAAACAGCAATGGCTTCCTGTCAGCCCTGCCTTAAGAGGCCCATGTGTCTCAGTGTCCCACAGTAATTGCTGCAAGCACATCTGAGAGAAAGCCGTCCTCGAGTTTTGCTTGATGCCAGACAGTCCAGTTTCTCCCCATATGAGTCTGGGTCACCAGAGTCTCACCTGGAACTGGAGTTCAGAGCAGTCCAGAGCTTTTTGTCTTCCTCCAGATTGATAAAGCCAGCCACATACTCAATTGCCAGACATCTCTGTGTGCACACCTCCATACCTCTGCCTTCTGCAGCTCCTATGATTCTCAGTGTGCTTTTTTCTTTCCTTCTAGTTGTAGAATTTCCATTCAGCCAGCCTTCCTGTGGTTCTGGATGACGTCCATTTTGTCTTTTAGTTGTAGTTTTGAAATTGTTGTGCGAGGCAGCAGTTCAGGAGTTTAACTATGCTGCCATCTTGCTTTCCCCTCAGCACCAGTTCTTCTTTTTCAGACACAGGAACCATATCTTCATGTTCTTTATAGTCAACTGTGTTATTCCTTGATAATTTTATAATTACTGCCAGGAAATAAAGCTAACAATCCTGCTTCAGAACCTCTTTGTATTGAAATAAGATCTTCTTGCCTATGTATTTCCCTAATATCTTTTATTTAATGGTAGTTACATCATTTTTCATGATCCTCCATCTCCATCATGCTGCCTGTAATACTGGCTTCCACGGACTCTTTCATAGGTTGTTACAGCGCTTTATTGATGATGATCATACTTGCAAATCTTTCCAAGAATATGCATAAAAATGTGAATGATAATTCATTTTTTGTCTGAATAAACTTCATAGTTTAGAATTTTATAGAGTAAATATACAACAACTCATACTCAAAACATGTATTTTCTTGAACTCTTTAGTCCACAATCACAGCATTTCTAGAACATGACCTCTCTCAATCTTGACCATACCTCTTCCTACTGCACACTGCCACCAAAGGAGGATATGAAGAGGACCCCTTGAGCAGAGAGAGAAAAGCAGAAATAATATTCTGGTCCACGATTGGCCCTCCCAGAAGATAATGCTGGCCTCAGCCAGTTGCAGCTACTAGAGGTTATCTTGGAAGTTTTCAAGAAAGGCATTCTAAAGAGCTGGGCTGCTGCGTGGCCTGGGCAGGGACTGAATTTGCCTGGTCTTTAGGGTGGTAAAAAGCACAGCTAGAGAAGAGTTAACTGCTGCAGATAAATGCTTTAGGTGAGTGTATGGCAGCAGATGACTTATTGTAGAATAGGATGGCCAGTATCAGGGATGTCAGCAAAGGTGATAGATAGGCAATGACCTGGCAGCTAAAAAACAAACAAACAAACAAACAAAAAACTCATGATGTGTCACATGCAAGTGCACTTCATGGAGAGATTCAGACTGGAAAAGAGTCACTGGGTTTCAGTTCCATCACTCTAAAACAGTGTTCCAAGTTCAAGGGTCTTAGAGTATTCTTGACAGTCAATCTCAATCCTTATCCTTCTTGATTTAGCAGTAGCACTTGACACAGTTTATTATTATTTCTACCTGAAACATTTTCTTTACTTTGCTTCCAGAACATCAAACTCACCCAGTTTTTCTCTGTACTCTCACGCTGTTTTTTTCTGTCTCCCCCGCTGATTATTCATTACTTTTCAGATATCTAACCATCAGATTTCCCAGAGCTTCATCCTTGGACTCAGTCTCTCCTATATTTATACTCTCTCTTTCGATTTTTTTATCCAGTTTCATAAATTTAAATGCCATTTACATGCTCTTGACCCTCATATTCATAACATTCATGTATCCCAAACATCTTCTCTGAACTTAAGAAACACACACACACACAGTTTATTTTTCTATTTGGATGTCTAAGATAGATCCCTAACTAATATGTCCAAAGGTCCCCCAAACTTTATCTTCCCATAGTGTTCCTCATATTAGTTGATGACCACACCATCCTCTAATTGCTCAGGACAAAATAACTTAAAATCATCCTTCACTCCTCTCTTCTTCTTACATCTAGTGATGTTGTGGAGCCAGCTTGAACCGAAACATAAGAGCCAGGTGTGCACATCTTTTCCCACCTCTGTGTTCAGTATCTCCACCACATACAAGAGTTACTGACACATAGTATGTATTCAATAAAAATTGTTCAAATTAATGTATAAATAGCACATATGAGGAGAAAGGAAGGTCAAATGGGGCAATGTTTTGTGCTTTCTAGGCCCCACTGAAACATTTAGCTCCATCCTTTCCAGATTTTGAGTTGTGCATATAATGCCACTTGTAAAAAAAGTTTCTTTGTATATGCAATAACAACAATACTAGTAATAGTGATAAGCTTTTAATACACTTTCTAGTGCAATACTATCATTTTTCCTATCACAGAAACAGAATGAAGGACAAATGGCTTGCCTAAGGTCTTACAATTCTACCCCAACCGCCTAACCAGTGGTCGGCAAACTCATTAGTCAACAGAGCCAAATATCAACAGTACAACGATTGAAATTTCTTTTGAGAGCCAAATTTTTTAAAATTTAAACTTCTTCTAACACCACTTCTTCAAAATAGACTCGCCCAGGCCATGGTATTTTGTGAAAGAGGCACACTCAAGGGGCCAAAGAGCCGCATGTGGTTTGCGAGCCACAGTTTGCCGACCACGGTCCTAAACCTAACCTTCTTGAGTGGAGGGGACAGGCTTGCTAAAACGGTGCGTTTTTCACAACATGTCCAGACACAGTCCTACCTCACTATGAGTGGGGTGAAGATGTACGTATGAAATAAACATCTTCAAGAGGAATGTGAATACAATTTAAAAATTGCATCAATTACATGATTAGGAACACAATGGAATACCTATGCTGATTGCTAATTACGTAAAGATATCTGACTCTTGTAGTTAAGAAAACAATGGCAATAAGAAATATAGGGAAACAGAAAACTATAGGAAACTCAAGGTTCAAATATGAAGTATACTAAAATGCAGTATCATTTAAAACAAATGGAGATAATAAATAATGTACAACAAAGCTTCACTGATCAGATAATTTAGGAAGGAGAAGAGAACCAACTGATTCTCTGAATTCTTGTATAATCTCTTTGAAGTTATAATAAATTATAGCTCTAGCTAATTATTAATTATGTGCTTATTTATCCCTGGGAGTTACTTTTCATTTTATGGTGCATTTTGCTTATAAACCAGTTCTTTCCCAAAATCATCTTTTTAAAGGACCGTCTTCAAAGCAGTTTCGGCCCGGCTGGCATGGCTCAGTGGTGGAGCGCTGACCTGTGAACCAGGAGGTCACAATGTGTTCTGGTCAGGACACATGCCCAGATTGCAGCCTCGATCCCCCCAGTAGGGGGCGTGCAGGAGGCAGCTGATCCATGATTCTCTCTCATCATTGATGTGTCTATCTCTCTCTTTCTCTTCCTTCCTCTCTGAAATCAATAAAAAATGTATTTTTAAAATGTAGGTTTCAGTGAACATACTCCTTAAAAACTTAAAAGTTATTTATTGGTTTGGTATCATCCTGATGCCTTCTGTTATTGGCACTTTTTATTTTTTTTTATGACAGTTAGCTTTCTAATTCTTATAAACAAACTCATGCCTATGAAGTTTCATGGAGTTTTGCAAAATCCAGTAAGTATCCACTTCTTCCTATTGTTCACTTAATGAAAAAATATTGCATGTTTATTTCCTTCTGTTTCACGTTAGTTGCTCTTCTGGTTATATATAGTCAAGTAAAATTAAAGTTCACAATTTCTAATGAAAATATTATTAGTGATAATGTTAGATGGTAAACTTGTTTTATTAGTATTTTTTACATTTCCTAAAATTTATTTCTAATGAACACCTATTAATCTTATATTCAGACATTTACACATTTTATAATTTTAAGTAATATAATTACACATAACAAAACACTAATTTGATTAAGTAAAATATATAGGTGCATATTAATAAGAAATCAAGCATTAATCCCTTTATCCCTTCAGTTTTTATCTAATGAAGAGGTTCTGCCTTCACCAATGGGATTTATTTACTTCATTTGAGGATAGATGATAGAAAAGGTGTTCTTTGTAGAAAGCCTAGAACTTTCCTCTAAACCTCCTATTTGCTGTGATGAACTCATTTGACTTACAGGAGGAACTGGAAACAGTATGCAACAACAGCAGCACCTACTGCTGCTCCCACTAATAGGGGAAGGAAGCTGAGATTTTCTTGGCCCCTCTCATCTCTCTAGGTTTTTAAGACCCTAGACTTGAGGCAAAATTCTCAGACCTTTTAACTCAGCAAATTAAGACTAAAGAGCTAAGATGTTATCAGTCCCAGAGGTATTTGTCTCTTAACATTCCCTTCTTTGTTTATTGATGATTTATAGCTTGGCTGACTCCAAAAAGAGATCTTAAGATACAGTATTTCAATAAGAAACTCTTGAATACCAGAAACTCCAAAGACTCAAAGGAATGCATTTCCATTGAAGAAATTTCAGGTATGATGGTGTTTGCATGAGGGAGGTATTTTAGGTTATCCACAACAAATAGATACCTGTTGGCCTTCCCAATCAGCAAAACTGACCCTGGGAATATATTATAAAAAAAATTTTAAGGTATCTGGAAAGTTATTGCAGGAAAACACAAAGCACAGAACAACATGTCCAGACACAGTCCTACCTCACTATTGACTATCCACTCTTTTGTTCCCATGTTTGCTTTTGAGATTAAGTGCTTTGGGAGTGAATCTTTTTCTCTTTTCATTCTTCTTCAAATCTGGATCCTTTGCACTTATCTTTAAGGATCATTCAGGTCCTGGCCCATGTGGTTATTAATAAAAATTCACCCTGAGGTATTAGAGACTGACAGCAATCTTTCTAATAAAAGAGTAATATGCAAATGTGACAGTACCTTTCCTACCTCCACAAGCCACGCCCACCAGCCATGCCTACCAGCCAATCAGAAGCGGATTATGCAAATAAACCCCAACCAAGATGGCTGCCACCACTGAGAGCAGAGGGAAGGCTTGGGTTTCCCTGGCAACAGAGGAAGCCAAGCTTTCTGCCTGCCGTTGCCAGCCTAGGCCTCCACTCAATGCTACAAAGTTTCAATTATAAAAGATACATAATACTAACAGAAATGGCAACAGCCACAGAGCTGGAGAGAGAAGAGGCTTAGGGTTTCTGGGGAGATGGAGGAAGCCAAACTTCTGCAGCCCTAGCTGAGGCCTCCTTCTAGGCTACAAAATTTCAAACAGAAATGGCTGCCACCAAAGAGCGAGCAGAAGGCTTGGCTCTGCTCCAGACTACAAAGTTTCAATTGTAGACATAAATTAATCCTAGATCCCAGGGCCTCCAATTGGGTCACTGGGGGGCGTAGCCGGCCTGCAAACCTCCATAGGCCCCTCACCCAGGCTGCCCCTCGCCCCAAGGGAATCCCCACCCTGATCCAGGACACCCTGCAGGGAAAACCAGCCGGTCCCCATCCATGCACCAGGCCTCTATCCTATCTAATAAAAGAGCAATACGCAGATTGACCATCACTCCAACACACAAGATGGCTACCCCCATGTGGTCAAAGATCCTGCCCCCATGTGAACACAAGATGGCCACCACAAGATGGCCAGCAGGGGAGGACAGTGGGAGGTTCCAGGCCTGCAAAGGAGGGCAGTTGTGGGCCATCAGGCCATCAGGGGTGGGCAGTTGGGAGGGACCAGGGCTGCAAGGGAGGGCATTTGGGGGCTATCAAGCCTGCAGGGGAGGGCAGTTAGGGGTGATCAGGCTTGCAGAGAGGGAAGTTAGGGGCAAACAGGCTGGCAGGAGAACAGTTAGACATCAATTAGGCTGGCAGGGTAGTGGTTAGGCAGTGATCAGGCTGGCAGGAAGAAGTGGTTAGGGGAAATCAGGGAGGCAGGCAGGTGAGCAGTTGGGAGCTAGCAGTCCTGGATTGTGAGAAGGATGTCCGACTGCCCATTTAGGCCCGATCCTACTAGGATCGGGCCTAAACAGGCAGTCAGACATCCCTTTAGGGGTCCCAGATTTGAGAGAGTGCAGGCTGGGCTGAGGGACACCCCTCCTGCCCCCCCCCATGCATGAATTTCATGCACCGAGCCTCTAGTAAACACATAAATGCAAGAGCCTGCAGTCTAACAGGAACCAAACATGTTTGCCTTGCAAAGAGGTTTTATTTACAATTCGGAATAAGATCTATCTTTCTTTCTGAAATTAGCTTGGATCTCTCAAGTGGGACTGATAAAATGTTGGTTCATGGGAAAAGAGAAAAAGCCAGTATAAATTAGCAGAATCTAATAGTCCAGGAGTGAGCCCAGACCCACTATCTAGCATAGGAATGCAAGCCTCGGGTAAAGATTTATTAGCTGGTCCAGCCATAAAAAAGGTGTGAACCTGTTCCACACAAAGTTTCATAAACACAGAGATGAGATATTAACTTATAAAATATTTCATTATTTTAATAATGAATCTTTATATGAAATAACAACTTGAATACTTATTTAATTTTTTTAGAATCTCCCTATAATTAATCTTATATTTAATGATTATAAAGGATTTAATATTTCTAGTTAGTATAATTTTCTATGAATTACTAAGCAAAATTAAACAATTTTTCTTCGATCCAGATTTCTATAGACAAAAATGTATATGAATTGGAGATTACTGATTTCCTAATAAGAAATGATTTTATGAAGATGGTCCCCATAAACTGCAAGAGGCTGAATCTAAAATAAAGTTAAATTGTGTTCAGTGCAATGCTAGTGTTATTGCTGGTGGAGATTTCTAATTGTTGAATATTTTTACTGTAATTTAATCCTAGTCCATGCACTGTTTATACATGAGATACACCATAAATGAGAGTTAACCAAACATTCCCCAAATTCCATAATTTTGCCATTTCAAGAATGCTATGTAAATGGCATCATACAGTGTTAATGTTTTGGGATTAGCTTTTCCACTCAGCCCCATTTCCTGAACATTCATTCAACTTGTTACATATAGCTATAATTTGCTCTTTTTTACTGCTGAATAGTATTCCATGATATAGATATACAACTATTTGTTTAACCATTCACCTGTTAAAAGATATCTGCATTGTTTCCAGTTTCAGCTATTTTGAATGAAGCTGTTAGGAACATTGTAAACACCATTTTTGTTTCCCCGGGATAAATGTGCAAAAGTGCAATTTTGAGGAAAACCATTCAGAGACCTAATTTTCCACTTCTTCATTTGTTCTGAAGTGCTGCTCAAAAAGTGTGTGTGCCATTGACTGGAACAAGTGGTAATTTGAAGGAGCAAGGTCTGGTGAATATGGCGGGTGGGTTAATAGTTCCCAGGCAAGATCTTTTTATGTGTCTTCAACTGGTTTTGAAGTGTGTGATGGTGTGTCATCATGAAGCAAAATTACTTTGCCAGATCTTCTGGCACATTCTGATAGTTTTACGATCAAAGCATGGTTCAAACTGATTATTTGTTGTCAAGAGCGATCAGTATTAATGGTTTCACCTTATTTGAGAAGCTCATAATACACCACATCTTCCTGATCCCATCAAACACAGAGCATTGTCTCCTTTCTGAAGTGATTTGGCCTTGCAGTCAATGTTGATGGTTGACCTGGATCAACCCATGATTTTGTGCATTTGGGATTCTCAAAATAAATCCACTTTTCACTGCCAGTCACAATTCGATGCAAAAGACTCTTTCGTGCCATTGAAGCAGTATTTTACTGATAACTTTTCGATTTTCCATTTGTCTTTCGTTCAGTTGATGTGGCACACATTTTCCTTCCTTTAAAATATTTCCCATTGCTTGTAAACAGTTGAAAATTGTTTGCTGAGCAACATTTAATCTTTCTGGAAGTTGTTTTTGAGTTTGACATGCATCTTCATCCAGTAATGCTTGTAATTTTTGGTCTTCGATCTTTTTTTGGTTGACCTAGACATCTTTGTCTTTCACATAGAAATAATCACTTTTAAAGCATTTAAATCAGCGTTCACAAGTATCTTGAGATGGAGCATGTTCACCATAAGATTCCCAAAGCATTCAGCAACACTTTTCTTCAAAATAAAGTAATGAGTTAAAACTTCCCACAGATGTTCTTTTTTGGCACAAAGTTTGACACTTTTGAGCATAAAAATAGGTATGATGTTAATACCGTCAGAAAATTTGACATACAAAGTTTTGAAGCTTCATATGTTGTCAATACAACAAAATAACATACATATCAAATCGCATATATATCAACATATGTGTAACTCCATATAGTAAATAAAATTTGCATTATTAATGGGTACACCTGGTACATAAAAATCACCCCAATAGATATAGGATGTTAGTCATTCTGAGAATCCCAAACACACAAAATCATGGGTTGATCCAGGTCAAATATCAACATTGACTGCAAGGTGAAATCGCTTTGGAAAGAAGACAGTGCTCTGCTTTTGGTGGAATCAGGAAGGTGTGGTGTATTATGAGCTTCTAAAACCAGGTGAAACCATAATACTAATCACTACATACAAGTAATCAATTTGAACCACGCTTTGATCATGAAATGACCAGAATGTTCAAGAAGACACGGCAAAGTAATTTTGCTTCATGATGATGCACCATCACACACTTCAAAACCAATTACACACATTAAAAGATCTTGCCTGGGAAGTATTAACCCACCCCCTGTATTCACTAGACCTTGCTCCTTCAGATTACTACTTGTTCCAATTAATGGCACATGCACTTTCTGAGCAGTACTTCAAAACAAATAAAGAAGTTTGGAAAATGGGGTCTTTGAATGGTATGCCTCAAAACAAGAAAAGTTCTATTGGGATGGTATTCACTCACAAATTACCTGAAAGATGGGGAAATGTGTAGCTAGAGTAGGACATTACTTTAAATAAAACACGTTTGACATTTCTCTTGAAATTATTGTGCTTTCTTTGATTACAAATCTGCTATTATTAACCGTTACACCTAATATTGGGTCATACTCTTAAGTGCATGTTTAGCTTTGTAAGAAACCATTATAGTTGTTTCCTGAGAGGCTGTGCCCTTTCATATTCTCACTAAAGGCCCAGTGCATGAATTCATGTTCGGGTGGGGTCCTTCAGCCTGGCCGGCAATTGGTGGCAATCAGGGTTGTCTCACCCAATCCTGATCAGGCTGGCCGGCCAGCGGGAGGGACCACGGTAGGTTTGCTAGATGTAGGAGGTTGGCTGTGAGAGTGCACTGACCACCTGGCTGGCCGGGGGGTCGAGGGGTGGGGTTGGACACAAGAGGTTGGCTGTCTACAGGACGTTGCCTCTGGGAGTGCACTGACTACCAGGGGGCAGCTCCTGCATTGAGCATCTGCCCCCTGGTGGTCAGTGCATGTCACAGTGACCAGTCGACTGGTTGTTCAATTCACCAGTTGTAATGGTTGCTTAGGCTTCATATATACAGATGGGTCCAGTTTCTTAACATCGTAGCATTTGATATCTGTTTTTGTTTTTTTATTTTAGCAATTGTGACAGGAGTGTAAAGAATCTCATTATTATTTGAATTTGAATTTTCCTAATGGGCAATAATGTTGAAATTCACTTCATGTACTTACTTTCCATTGCTGTATTTTCCTCAGCAAAATGTCCTTTGATTTCTTTTGCCCATTTTCTCCTTGAATTGTTTGTTTTTTTCATCATTGAGTTTTGATAGTCTTCTATATAGTCCTGATACCAGTCATTTGTGGCCATAGGTTTTGAAAATACTGTCTATGACAAAAATAGTTTTATACTTGTTCATATGGAAATAATATAATAATAATAATAAACTCTGTCTCACATAATCTCAACTGCAAACCTACTTTTGCTCCACACTGCATTTCATCTCAGTCTTTGGAATAACTTTTCTTCTTCTCCACAAGGTTTTTTGCAGAGAAAATGATTTCTCTTTGGATATGGTATAATTTATCAATTTTACCTCTTATGGATATGCTTTTGATATCAAGTCTAATAAGTCTTTGCCTAAACCAAGGTCCTAAAATTTTTCCAATATTTATTTATTAATGTTTACAGTTTTATACTTAATTGTAAGTCCATGATGCATTTTTAGCTGATTTTTGTATAACGTTTAGATTAAGGATTTTTTTTCTCTATGGGTGCCCAATTATAGTAACATAATTTATTGATTGATGCCGGCAAAATTCATTTCGTTTTTACATTGAATTGCTTTTGTACTTTGGTCAAACATCAGTAGGGCAACATGATCTCACTCATTTGTGGAATATAATGGACAAAAGTAGTTCCAGAGACACAGAAGCATCGAAAAGACTGCCAAATCTCAGAGGGAAGGAAGGGGAAGTTGGGAGGGTGGGATAAGAGATCAACCAAAGGACTTGTATGCATGCATATAAGCAAAATCAATGGACACAGACAGTAGGGGGATGAGGGCATATGCTGGGGGGAGGGTGGGAATGGTCGGAGATAGGTCTATGGGGGGAAATGTGACATATATAGTACTTTAAACAATAAATAATTTATATTAAAATAAACAGTAGGGAAGAATAGAAATTTTTCCAAAGAAGATATTTGAAAGGCCAACAGGTACATGAAAAGATGCTCAGCACAACCTGTCATTAGGGAAATGCAAATTAAAACCACAAAATATCACCTAAAACCTGCTAGAATGTTCATCAAAAAACAAGAGATAACAAATGCTATCAAGGATGTGGATAAAAGGAAATCCTTATATACTGGTGGTGGAAATGTTAATTGGTATAGCCATTATGTAAAACAGTATGGTACATCTTCAAAAAATTAAAAATAGAACAACCACATGATCCAACAATTGTACTTCTGGGAATATATCCAAAGGAAAAAAAAACATTAACTCAAAAAATATCTGACCTCCTATGCTAATAGAAGCATTATTTATAATAGCCAAGACAAGGAATGTCCAATGATAAGTAAATGGATAAAGAAGATGTGAAAATGTGATATATATATAATGATATATTATTCAGCCAAAAAATGAGGAAAGCATGGATAGATCTTGAAGGCATTATGATAAGTCAAATAAGTCAGAAAGACAAAATCATGACAAATCTGTATCATCTCACTTATATGTCAAATCTAAAAAGCCAAACTCTTAGAAACAAACAGTGGGGTAGATATGGAAGATGTTAGCCAAATGGTATGAACATCCAGCTATGCGATGAGTAATTTCTGGGGATCTGATGTACAGTGTGGTGACTATCATTAAGAGTACTGTATTACCTACTTGAATGTTGTTAATAGAGTAGATCTTAAATACTAGCACAATTAAAAATGGTAATTATGTGAAGTGATGTAATTGTTAATTAACCTTATTGTGGTAATCATTTTACAATATATATGTCTATCAAATCATCATGTTGCCCCCTTAAACTTATATGTGTTATGTCAATAATATCTCAGTAAAACATGTACACAGGCAAGCCCTTTACTATCTCTAGGAATTGGCTAATAGGAATAGTGGTGGAGGGCAATCCTTCCAGAGTCATGAAGGCCCCAAAACGTTAAAGCATCAAATATAGAAACTATAAGTAAGAAATGACTTGAAAATGACTTCAGGTTTTCTCACTGCACAGAATATAGTCAAACATTGCTGAGGTTAACTATTTGACCCTTTGTTCCTACCTGTGTGACATATAATAATAATCTGCTTCATGTTGATATTTACTACTGTGTTGCTGACAGTTTCCTGAAAGAGAAGTTGGGGTGCTTCACTGGCTGGAAAAAGTTTAGCTACACCAGAAAGCAGGCCTAATTAAGCAAGTTTATTCTCTATATACTATCTAATAAAAGAGTAATATGCAAACTGACCATACCTCCACAACACCCACAAGCCATGCCTACAAGCCAATCAGGAGCGAATTTGCAAATAAACCCAACCAAGATGACTGCTGGCCACAAAGAATGGGAGGGAGACTTGGGTTTTCCCTGCGATGGAGGAAGTCAAACTTTCCGCACACCCTGGCTTGCTCAGTCTTCCACTAAATGCTACAAAGTTTCAATTATAGAAGATAATGATGGAAGCCACAGAGCTGGAGAGAGTGGGAGGCTTGAATTGCACCCAGAGATGGAGGAAGCCAAACTTTTCACCTGCCCTGGCCAGCCCAGGCCTCTGCTCAAGGCTACAAAGTTTCAATTATAGAAGGTAAATAAATCCCAACAGAAATGGCTGCCACCACTGAGCAAACAGAAGGCTTGCCTCTGCTCCAGGCAACAAAGTTTCAATTGTAGAATATAAATTAATCCCAGATACCAGGGCCTCCAGCTGGGTTGCCAGGGGGTGTAGCCAGCCTGCAAACCTCCACAGGCCCCTCTCCCAGGGCACACCACACCCCAAGGGAACCTCCACTCTGATCCGGGCACCCTTCAGGGCAAACCAGCTGGCCCCTACCAATGTACCAGGCCTCTATCCTATCTAATAAAAGAGTAATAATATGCAAATTGACCATCACTCCAACACACAAGATGACTGTCCCCATGTGGACACAAGATAGCCACCACAAGATGGCCAGCAGGGGAAGGCAGTTGGGAGGGATGAGGCCTGCAAGGGAGAGCAGTTGGGGGTGATCAAGCCTGCAGGGGAGGGAAGTTAGGGGTGACCAGGCCTGCAGGGAAGGGCAGTTGGGGGGACCCAGGCCTGGAAGGGATGGCAGTTAGGGGCAAACAGGCTGGTAGGAGAGCAGTTAGGCATCAATCAGGCTGGCAGAGAGTGGGTAGGGGTGATCAGGCTGGCAGGCAGAAGCAATTAAGGGCAATCAGGAAGGCAGGCAGGCAAGCAGTTGGGAGCCAGTAGTCCTGGATTATGAAAGGGATGTCCGACTGCCCGTTTAGGCCTGATCCCAGGGATCAGGCCTAAACGGGCAGTCGGACATCCCTCAAAGGGTCCCAGATTGGAGAGGATGCAGGCTGGTCTGAGGGACACTCTCCCTCAGTCCCCCCATGCATGAATTCCATGCACCAGGCCTCTAGTGTGTGTATGTATGTGTGTGTATGTGTGTGTATGTGTGTATATATATATATGGTTAAGTTGACTCATGACTGGTGCATGCACGATATATATAAAGTTCCCGCTGGCGCCAATCACATATTTGTGTTTCGATCTGTCATTGTAGATCATGAATTTGACACTTCCATCATAGAGAAAGGGTGAATAGTTATATTAAAATGTTTCTTCTAATTAATTTCCTTTTAATGTGCATGAATCCATGCACTGGGCCCCTAGTATTAAATAAGAGTGGTGAATATGAACATGCTTGCCTTTTTTTTTTTAATCTAGAGAAAAAGAGTTAGATTATTTGTAGATGTTTTTAAAAATATATTTTTATTGATTTCAAAAAGAAAGGGAGAGGGAGAAAAAGAGAGACCTCAATGATAAGAGAGACCTCAGTGATTGGCTGCCTCCTACACACTTCCTACTGGAGATTGAGCCTGAAACCTGGGCATGTGCCCTGATTGGGAATCGAACACTGACCTCTTGGTCCATAGGTGGACACTTAACCATTGAACCACACCAGCCAGGCTGTAGATGTTTTTTATCAAGTTAAGGAAGTTCCCCTATATTCTCTCAGCAAAGTAAGAATATACATTTCGGGATTTAACTTGCTGATATTTTGTTGAGGATTTTTGCATCTAAGTTCGTAAGAGATATCTGTCTATAGTTTTCCATTTTTAAAACTTTTCATGGCTTTTGTCGGGTTTTGATGTGAGGGTAATGCTAACTTCACAGTGAGTGAAAAATGTTCCCTTCTCTATTCTTTAGAACAGATGGAACAAATTGGTTCTAATTCTTCTTTAAATGTTTGGTAGAATTATCCAGTGAAACCATCTGGGCCTGGAGATTTCTTTATTGGAAAATTTAAAATTCTGACTCTATTTCTTTAACGATTATAGATCCATTCATATTATCTATGTATCCTGATTTTCTTTGGTTATTTAGTATTTGAGTAATTAGTCTATATTTCCTAGGTTTTAAAATTTGTTTATGAATGTGATTTTCTTTAGAGTATTCTCTGCTGGATCTATAGTGATGCCCCCTGTTTCATTCCTGATATTGGTGATTTTTGTCTTTTCTCTTTTAGTCATTCATTATTTTCTAAAAACCAGCTTTCTATTTCATTATTTTCCTCTACTGTTTTCCAGTTTTCAATTTCATTGATCTCTGTTCTTATTATTTACTTTCTTCTGCTTACTTTGTTTTGTTCTTTGTTGTTTCTTGAGGTACAAAGTTAAATTATTGATTTGAGATTTTTCCTCTTTTCTAATGCAAGCATTCAGTGCTATACATTTGTCTCTCAGCAATGCTTTAGGTATGTTCCACATATTTTGATATGGTGCGCTTTCATTTGCATTGAGCTCTATGTATTTTTAAAATTTCCTTTGCGATTTCCTTTTCAAGTCATAAACTATTTGGAAGTATGATCTTACTCACACTCCACATTGCACATGGGTGGAGTGGAAGTTAAGCTGCCCCCTTGGCCCTGCTGACATTTTTCTGGCCAACAAGGGGGCACCAATCCTCACTGCTTTGTTGTCTCTGAGCGGGTGTGTAATTGCAGCTGCCTCCTGGGTCTTGTTGACACCAGGGAGAGGGAACGCAAGGGGCTGACTCATACTGTTTTGTTGTTGCAGGGTAAAGACAAAAGCTCAGCTCCCAGCTCGGCCCCGCTGAAACTGTCAGTTGGAGGAGTGTGATTTCTCCACTGGTGTTTAGCTGGAGTAGGGTAGACATTGCTAAAAAGGTTTTCTGTGGTTAGGTCACCCCTTTCCTAATCCTATGGAAAAAAGGAACAGGCTTTTCTTTGAGTGTTTTCATTTTTTTCCCGTTACTTGATAATTCTGGGTTGGAGGCTCCCTTATCTTCTGAGCTATATAGAGGACAATTAAAAACCCAGGAAACTTCACCACTGTGTCTTTCCATCAGTCCCAAAGTCACTAGGCCATATGCTTTTTTTCTACCTTTCAGAGTCTTCTTATGCTTGTTATGTCATGATCAGCAATTTATAGGTATAAGAGGATAGCTGGGATGAATAGAGTTATTCCATCTTGACTGGAACCAGAAGCTTATGATGAGTTTTTAATAATAAGAAGGGCTGTCATAGCTCTAGCCTGTTTGGCTCAGTGGATAGAGCATAGGCCTGCAGACTGAAGGGTCCTGAGTTTGATTCTGGTAAAGGGCACATGCCTAAGTAGTGGGCTCGACCCTCAGTAGGGGGCATGCAGGAGGGGAGCCAATCAATGATCTCTCTCAACACTGATGTTCTTATCTCTCTCTCCCTCTCCCTTCCTCTCTGAAATCAATAAAAATATATTTGAAAAAGAAGGGTTGTCATACATGAAAAGTTGGGAAAAACTGCTATATTATATTTCTCATCAGATGTTGTCCTGTGTGTGGATTTTTATTGAAAAAATTTTATTACACTACATATCCTACTTTTAAATAGCCTTTTCCTCTTAATATTATAAGAAGTACTTTTCAATTCTATCATCATCTCTTTGTGAGCATAATTTTAAGTTAATTGAATCATTCTTCTAGTATTAGTACATAGGATGTTTATAGTTTTTTACCACATTAAATAATCTATATATATAAAAGGCTAAGTGATCATCTGAGCATCCAACCAGACAGTACCTATGATGCGCACTGACCAATTGGGGACAGACACTCAACGCAGGAGCTGCTGAGCTGTGGTGACTTGGCAGTGGTGGTTCTTGGTTCTTGGGTGACGCACTCCAGAACCAGAGAGGAGAGAGCCCAATTCCTCAAGGGGCTGCATGATTGCTGTGGGTTATGTTGTTGCTGGGGTACTGTTGGCTCTAAATCTGGTTTACTGCTGAGCTGTGGTGACCACGGACTCCCTTCGAGCTGAGGTACCACCCCAGGTATGGCCAGCAGGGAAGAGACTGTGGGAGATTAGCTGCAGGGCATGTCCAGACATCTTGCCCAGACCTGCCTTGCCTGGCACCTTCTAACTAATTTCTTTCAATGTGCACAAATGTGTGCACCAGGCCACTACTGTTTTAATAAGTATATATGAGCATAAAGCCTTTTTCTAGTTCAGGCTACTTTTTTAGTTTATATTGCTCATATACACTAGAAGCCCGGTACATGGATTTGTGCACCAGTGGGGTCCCTACGCCTGGCCTGTGGGGCTGAAATCAACTCTCCAATATTCCTCAAAGGGTCCCATATTGCAAGAAGGTGGTTCTCTGGTGACACACCCCGGAATCGGGCTCCCTCCTCTCTGGTTCAAGGTGCGTCACTGAAGAACCACAGCTGCCAAGTCACCGCAGCTCTGCATCTCTTGCACTGAGCATCTTCCCTAGTGGTCAGTGTACATCATAGCTACTGGTTGGAGCATCTGCCCCATGGTGGTCAGTGTACATCACAGCTACCAGTCAGAGCGTCTTCCCCCCGGTGGTCATTGCACGTCATAGCTACCGGTCAGACAGTTGAATGGTCGGACAGTTGCTTAGGTTTTTATATATGTCGAGATAAATTAAATTATGTCAAGGCATAAACATTTTAAAGTCAATTGGCATAACACATGGTTCTAATTCTTATTATATTTGACAAGAGAGGGTACCTTTCTCATGTAGAACCCAGCGTTAATAAAGCCCAATTTGAATGGTCCTCTGAAATGAGAATAAAAGTATTTTATATCAACTACACTGGAAAAACTGACATGAAATGTAGAAAATAGCCCTAATCCAAGGGAATCATTATGCAGTACAAAAAAAGCAGTGTGTAGCTACTTTAGAACCCTCAGGAAATATGCCTGAGAATTTTATGACTTTGAAGTAATCCAGAGCCTGCAAGTTGTAAGAAAGCAGTAGCTGGCTGTGTTATTCATGGTGGCTGTTACCGAGGAAACAGAGGCAATGACTTGTAAAATCTGGTTTTGCTCGGAAAGATGGGTTGCCTAATGTTAGTTCCAGTTACTAGTGCCCAGGACAACCAAACATCATGGTTAGACCCACATCCTCAGTCATGACAGGGTTAACCCTGCCCCTGTTTCTGGGTTCTGTCCTTTCTCTTGGAAGGCCTAACTATGGCTGATTCCTTGGCACTTCAGCAGCTTTACTCTATTTAGCCAGTTGCCTTTCATGATCTCAGGGGCCTGAAGAAGCAGGCAAGAAGGACTAAATAGAGAACATGGGAGCACAAACAGACCACACTAGAGTATATTTGGTAGATTTGCAGAGAAACGAGTACTCTGCATTGTAACTAATCCTCTCTCTTATAATAAATAAATTAAGCAAAGTTGCAAGTTACAAAATCAACTTACAAAAATTAGTTGTCTTTCTATATACTAACAACAAGTTAAAAAGGAAATTTAAAAATCATCTAATTTCATATAGCATTAAAAAGAGTAAAATATTTGAAAATAAATATAGCCAAGGAGGTGAATGACTTATACAGTGAATGCTAAAAACCACTGCTGAAATAAATTAAACAAGACAGAAATAAATGGAAAGCCATTGTGTTCATGGCTTTTTAATTTATCTTTATTGTTGAAAGCATTACAGATGTCCCATTTTTCCCCTCATTGTTCCCCTCCACCCTGTACCCATTCCCCCTCCCTCCAGCCCAGGTCTTCACCACACTATTGTCTGTGTCCATAGGTTATGCATATACGCGTATAAGTTCTTTGATTAATCTCTCCTCACCCACCCCCACCTTCCCTCTGAGATTCATCAGTCTGTTCCATGTCTCTGGATCTATTTTGCATATCAGTATATCTTATTCATTAGATTCCACATATGAGTGAGATCATGTGATAATTGTCTTTCTCTGACTGGCTTATTTGGCTTAGCATCATACTCTCCAGGTCCCTCCATGCTGTCTCAAAGGATGAGACCCTTCTTTTTTACAGTATTACATGGTGCAAGTGTACCATGGCTTTTTTTATCCACGCATCTACTACTATTAGTATGTTATATGCAAATTTTGGTATCCTATAATGATCCTGGAATCAATCCCCTGCAGATACCAAAAGATGACTATAGTTATACTCATAAAGGCAAAAAGTAGAATGGTAGTTGCCAGAGGCTAAAGGGTGGGGAAAATGGGGAGTTACTGTTCAATGGGCATAGAGTTTCAGTCGTGCAAGATGAAAAATTTTATTTACCTGCTGTGCAACAGTGTACATATAATTAGAAGTATTATGCCATATATAATTTAAGAAGGTAGATTTCATGTTGTGTGAGTTTTACTACAAGAAAAAAAATACTTCTCAGTATGTGGTGCTAAGTTTAAAACACTTGTTTTGGGGAGCATTTTATATAGACATATAGGTATACCATCTTTAAGTAAACATAAAGGGAATTATACATTATTGCACTCACATTGATTGAAAATCTACTGCTGTTATTTATAAACAGTCTTATTTAGTTCTCTAAAGGAATCCTGCAATATAACAATATCAATATTATTCACACTTTCATTGATCCATTTAACAAATATTTTTGTGCATTTGGTATTTGCCTGCACTGTTTAAGGCACTGAAGATAGAGCTGAGTACAAGACAAGCAAAGGACCTGACCTCATGAAACTCAGACTACAGTAAAGGAGATAGAAAAGAAATAGTTTTATAATTTTTATAAGTAGATATAAAATATGATATAATAGTGTATATACTAATATAATACAATATGATTCAATGTAATATCGAGTGGTCAAATTTATGACAAATAATAAAGCAGGATGAGGAATTCAAGTCAGGAGCTATTTTAGAAAGGTCAGGGAAGGCCACTTTGAAGAGATAGCATGTGAATTGGTCTGAGTGAACTGAGAGAATAAGCCATGAAATACCTGAGCAAAGAGTACTTCCGGCAGAGAGAACAGCACAGCAAAGGCCGAGAGGGGAGGAGCATGTTTAGTATACTTACACAATAGCAAGGAGGCCAGCGTGGCTGGAATCCAGAGGAAGAGAGAAAACATCAAAGGAGGGGACGTTTCCGTTTTCATCTAACCAGTGGCCAAGCTAGTACTTCAGCAGTTTGGTTAACTCCAAAACCCATGCCTATTCCATTATACTCAGCCATTTATTATAATAGCCTGATTAGTCCTCATTGAGGATGGAACAAAAGCACTGAAAAACATTTGTTTCCAAAAATATGTCCTATAGCTATATTGGCTCCCCATTCCCATTGTTCCACTCTGCCTGAGGGAAAAAGGACAAAGACTTGAGGCATAAGGGGACTTTAGGCTTAGTAATGTAAAATGCAGTCTTAATTTACAAATATAATAATGAAGGACCAAAACCTGTTTTGACTTTAAGTGTACTCTTTAAGAAAAGCTAAGGTTATTTTCTATTCTTATTTCTAGTATTCTGATACTGAATGACGGACACTTTTAGCCAGGTCATGCATAATCCACAACCTTCAATTAAGATTGAAAGCAAAAATTGCCTCTTAATTTTAGGTTTTGAAAGGGTCAGGAAAAACAGACATCCATATTTACTCCTCTTTAGTTACTATAATATGATGAGAAAGGACTGTTTTACTTCAATATTTTGGTCATCTTCTTTGAGAATCATATTATTCACAAAATTGCCACTTGAAGTGAAGAGCAAGGTTTTCGTGGTGCCTTAATTACCACAAGGTATGTATTAATAAAAGTGGCACACTGATGTTTATTTTAAAAGGTTCCATGTATATCATAGTAAATATGCTAATCTCTCTCGCCCCCACCCCCCCTTTGAATTTTGGTTAATCCTCACCTGAGGATATTTTTCTATTGATATTTTATTTTTAGAGAGTGGAAGAGAGAGAAAGAGACACACAGAGAGAGATAAATCAATTGGTTGCCTTCACACATACCACAACTAGTGGCACCAGCGACTGAGGTACATGCCCTTGACCAGAATATCGAACCCAGGACTCTTCAATCTGCAGGCTGACACTCTTTCCACTGAGCCAAACCCCGCGAGGGCTGCTAATCTCTGGATGCAAGCTGCCTGACATCTCCTGAGAATACTGTTGAAAACTTTAAGAAATTCAATGGTTCTTTGAAGAAGTAATCTACTTAAGAGACAGGTCAGAAAAAAATTTTTTTTCCCTGACCAAAGGTAGATTTGCATTTTCTAAAGAAATATTTGAAAGATGTTCAGGATCTAAGATAAACAGGGTAAGACTAATCAAAGAATACATTTTGTATCATGGTGATTCATGCTAACAACAAAAATTTAAAAAAAAATGTTTGTCTGACCAAGAAACATTAAAGCACCTAAAGACTAATACTGATATATAGACTTCTGTAATGGCAACTGGAAATACTTCTATGTGATTTTCTTTTTAAGAAAAAAGTAAGCTACTTTTATGGTGTTTCATCTTCTAGTCCATCAGTGTCACTCAACTATTTAATGCTCTTTTACAAAAAGTCATTTAAACTCACAATTGTGAAGCAAATTACAAGGGAGCCACAAAAAGACAGTGTATAATTTTCAAATTACAAATAATGAAACTAGGGAAAAATCACCCTGTGAAAAGGTGCCTAGGTGGCTAGAAACAAACACACACACACCACAATCCACCTGGTAAGTAAACCAAAAAAATTCCATCTCATGCTTTTTTAACAAGAAAATTTTACTTTTTACCAATTCATTGTTAACACTAATGCAAGAAACTACTTTTATCCTACAAAGGTGAATATTTTATTTTATTATAATAATAAGGTTCTTAATAAGGATATAGATTATTAAAAACAATTGAAAATACAATTAAAAGTTCATTATGTTAAACTTAGAGGCCTGGTGCATGAATTCGTGCATGGCTGGGTTGCTCGGCCTGGCCAGTGAATGGGGCAGATTAGGGTTGATTGGGAAGGGATTGCGGGATTTTCAGGGGAAGGGACAGTGGGAGGTTGGCCATGGGAGCACACTGACCACCAGGGAGCAGCTCCTACATTGAGCATCTGCCCTCTATTGGTCAGTGCACATCATAGCGATCAGTCATCTGGTTGTCTAGTCGACCAGTTGTAAAGAGTAATTTATTTATACACACACACACACACACACACACACACACACACACACACACACTAGAAGCCCGGTGCATGAAATTTGTCCCTCAGCCCAGCCTGTACCCTCTCCAATCTGGGACCCCTCGAGGGATGCCCGACTGCCCATTTAGGCCCAATCCACTTCTTCCTGCCAGCCTGATTACCCCCTAACCACTACCCAGCCAGCCTAACTGATGTCTAACTGCTCCCCTGCCAGCCTATTTGCCCCCAACTTCCCTCCTCTGCCAGCCTGGTCATCCCTAACTGCCCTCCTCTGCAGGCTTGATTGCCCCCAACTGCCCTCCCTTGCAGGCCTGGTCCCTCCCAACTGCCCTCCCCTGCTGGCCATCTTGTGGTGGCCATCTTGTGCCCACATGGGGGCAGGATCTTTGACCACATGGGGGCAGCCCTCTTGTGTGTTGGAGTGATGGTCAATCTGAAAATTACTCTTTCATTAGATAGGATAGAGGCCTGGTGCATAGGTTGGGGACCAGCTGGTTTGCCCTGAAGGGTGTCCCAGATCAGGGTGGAAGTTCCCTTGGGATGTGGGGCGGCCTGGGAGAGGGGCCTATGGTGGTTTGCAGGCCAGCCAAGACCCCCAGCAACCCAAGCAGAGGTCCTGGGATATGGGATTAATTTATGTTCTACAATTGAAACTTTGTAGCCTGGAGCTAAGCCAAGCCTTCTGCTCGCTCCATGGCAATATCCATAATTGAAACTTTGTAGCCTGGAGTGGAGGCCTAGGCACTAGGGCTGCAGAAGCTTGGCCTCCTCCATTGCCAGGCAACCCTAGCCTCTGCTCTCTCTAGCTCCATGGCTACTGCCATTTCTGTTGGGATATATCTTCTATAATTGAAACTTTGTAGCATTGAGTGGAGGCCTAGGCTGGCAAGGGCAGGCAGAAAGCTTGGCTTCCTCCATTGCTTGGGAAACCTAAGCCTCCCTCCTGCTCTCAGTGGCTGCAGCCATCTTGGTTGGGGTTTATTTGCATAATTTGCTCCTGATTGGCTGATGGGCATGGATGTGGGCATGGCTTAATCAGAGGTATGGTCAATTTGCATATGACTCTTTTACTAGATAGGACTAGTGTCCCAGTACACAAAATTCATTATAGGGGGATTCCCTTAGTTCAGCCTTCACCCTTTCTAAGCGGGGACCCCTGGGGAGATGTCTGAGTGCCAGTTTAGGCCCAATCCCTGTGGAATCGGGTCTAACCCAGCAGTCGGACATCCCTCCCACAATCTGGGACTGTTGGCTCCTAACCATTCACCTATCTGCCTGTCTGATTGCCCCTAACTACCTCTGCCTGCCAGCCTGATTGCCTCTAACACACTGACTGCCTGCCTGATTGCCCCTAAAATCTCTGCCTGCTTGCCTGATCGCCCCTATCTGCCTTCCCCTGCTGGCCTAATCTTGCCCACAATGGCACTCTTCTGCCAGCCTGATCTAGCCCCCAACTGCCTTAAAACTCCTCTTCAGCCCCCACCTTGGGTTCTGCCTTTGCAGTTCACCCAGATTCCAGATTAGGTTCTGATTGGTTGGTTTCTATGCCAGTCAGTATCAAAAGCTCTGCCTCCTAGGCAGCCATTGGCTCCTCACAGTTCACCCAGATTTGGTTCTATGCCAGTCCCTGGGCCTATCTCTGGGCCTTATCGGAGAGGCAAGACTGATCAGTTGCCACCATGGAGGGTCAAAGAGAAAGGCAAGGGCTGATCAAGAGCTGCCATGGAGGCTACAGATCAGATCCTGCTTTTCTCTCCAGGCCTCTCTCCAGTCCTGATCCACAGCCCCCTCAGCTGTCAGTGCTGGGTTGCCGCAACTGCAACCCAGCACTGACTGCAGAACTGACTTCCAATGTTTGTTCAAGCCTTCAGTCATTACAGTCACTGCTATATATATATATATATATATATATATATATATATATATATATATATGTATGTTATAGGAATAAAATTATTAGACTTGGAAAAAATGACCTACCCTACTTCCCAGGTATAAATGTATTTACTTGCCTAAGCACCTTTGTTACAAAATTATTTAAAACTAAAATGAATAAGTGAATTTACTAAAGTTATTAATATATTTGTTAAAAACTGTATAATTTGTACAAGTTTTTTAATGTAAAAAAGTTTGTAAAATTCTTAAAACTCTTAAGAAGGTGAATCCTCAAAACCATGCTTTGAGTGTCAATTATTTCTGCTTATTTCTGAAGATAAAGGTTATTGGCAAGGAAGAAATGAAAATGGGCATGTTTATTAATGCTATTAATGCTATTAATCTTAGTGAATAGGATTTAGTATTTAATTTTCTCCCTCTCTCTCATATCATGACTTTCTAGAAAGAACTTAGGCTTTAGAACTGTACAAATCTAACTTCAAACTCTCAATTCCAATTTCCTTCAGGGTGTCAATTTGCTCATCTGTAATGTTGTGATAATAATATTAATTTTATAAAGTTATCTAACCAAAACGAGATATGTAAATGTTATAGCATAGTGACCACCATGTTTTACAAAGGACTATTTAAGAGCAATCCTCCTACAGTGGATGGCAGTGAGAGCAGCTATAAGACCTCTCTCACAATCTGGGACTGTTGGCCCCTAACCACTCACCTGCCTGCCTGTCTGATAGCCCCTAACTACCTTTGTCTGCCTGCCTGATTGCCAAAGCTAAGACCAAAGGGCTGGCTGGGTCATTAGACTTATTGTGCCGGATACTTCCATTTTCCACCCAGCTCTGTGCCCCAAGGAAACAAAAACTGGAGCAATGTCCTGGAGTATAGCTAAGACCTCCTGGGTTATTGGGTGATTTAACCTTCTCCTACTGTCTTCTCTCCTTTCATGCAGTGGAATCCAGGACTCAACATATGACATCAGCAATGAAAAAAACAATACAAAAAATTCTAGACTGAGATTCAAGGAACCACTCTCCAAAACTCCCACAGAATTGCATTACTAAGGGAGCTGCTGCAGAATCCAGAAGTCATAGCTGTCAATCCCAGAATCCTGGAGCCCACATCACAATTCACATCAATAACAGAAATACCTTACATGCTGCCTCTCTTCCCACTTAACTCTTTTCCCTATTCATTCAAGTTTCACACACAAGAACATCTGATTGGTGGAGCACAAATTGCATTCAGAATCTTAGCTACACTGGCATTTTTAAGTTTTGAATTACAGGAAGACACAGTAGAAAAAGACTGGAATAGAAGAGTGAGCAACTCTTTAGTATCTGCTACAGTATGACATCAAGCTCAAGCAGTTGGTTATAGATTTTCTTTGGTACCAGGAGTAGCACAACTACAGATTGAAACTTATAATTAATGGAAGATACCATGAACTGAAGGAAAGGGGTTGACTGTGAACCTCAAAGAAATTTATATAAAAATTATTTTCTTAAAGATATCAAGTGTAAAGACATTCATGAATGCAATGTCTCTAAGTAGTGCAGTCTCTATCTCCATTTCTGACGCTAGAAAGGATCCTATAGCAAAATACTTTAGCATATCTACTACTATAAAGACAGTTTCAGGACCCGGGCCTGGACTGCAGGTAGAATGGTCTTTATGCATTCAGGCAGGTCTGTGCAGCTGGGAGACATTGAAGGTGTCTCCCCCAATGATGCTGTATATGACTAGCACAGTTCCTGCTCTGCTGCTAATACCGTGGAAAAGAAAATAAGTTCATTAAAAATATAGCCTTTTTGATTCTCAGCTTATAAAAATGAACAAGGAATTATCGAAGTTATACAAAAAACCCACTGGCAATTAATAAAGTAAGGTAACCAAATTAAAGAGCACGTATAACTTCATTGATAGTGACCCAGGACTACAATATGATAATAAAATGAAATTAAATAATCCTATGTATGTACTCTACTTGGCAGACAACTTCTTAAGGGGGGAACATTTACTCAGCTTAGAATTATATTTGCCAGAGTAGGTTTTCTGGGATTCCAGTAGTGATTTTTTGGTTCTTTTTGGTGTGGTATACTTTGTGATGGTCACAAAGTCCTTTTATTGCAGTATGACTGGTCTTTTGCAATATGACTTTGTCATTCTTTCCACCCAGAGTTTCACTTTCCACCACCTTGAATCTGTCTTGGACTTGGGTCTTGCTTTGACCAACAGAATACGGCGGATGCAACATTTTGTGAGTTCCAAAGCCTAGACTTTAGAGGCCATGCAGGTTGCACCTTCTGCACCTTGGATACTGTCCTGAGACTACCACGTGAGGAAACCAGTTTAACCTACTAGACCAGTGGTTCTCAACCTTTCTAATGCCGTGACCCTTTCATACAGTTCCTCATTTTGTGGTGACGCCCATCCTTAACATTATTTTCGTTGCTACTTCATAACTCTAATTTTGCTACTCTTATGAATTTTAATGTAAGTATCTGTGTTTTCCAATGGTCTTAGGTGACCCTGCTAGCGGTTCTCAGGTCACCTAAGACCATCAGAAACACAGATATTTACATTACGATTCATAACAGTAGCAACATTACAGTGATGAAGTAGCACTGAAAATAAATTTATGGTTGGGGGTCACCACAACATGAGGAACTGTATTAGCGTCGCAGCTTTAGAAAGGCTGAGAACCACTGCTCTAGAGGATGAGAGCCCATAGGGAGAATAAAAGGCCAACAGCAACTGCCAGGCATGCCACTGAGCCCATCTTAGACTTTCTTGTACAGCCAATCTTTCATCATAATGCCAATTCAGAAGCGAGTCCAAGTAAGACCAACAGAACAACCCAATCAACTCACAGAATCATGAGTAATAATAGATCTATGTTGTTTTAAGCAAGCAAAAAAAATGACTTTCATTTATTTGCCCCTTTACTGTTATTTTTAGGATAAAGCCCAGGCTCATTAATGTGGTTTATAACGTCCAACAAAACATGGCTTCTTATCATATGAACCATGCGAGTCTCCACTAAGAACCTAAATTCTGTGTATTGTTGTGGATGTGGAGGCGAGTGAATGACCACTGGAGCCCAGACCAAATTAACATTTAGGGAGCCTTTATTAGCCGGCCTGGAGACTGCTCTGCCATCCTCCAATTGGAGACCAGAGAGCAGCCCCAACCCTTTGTGCGGGACCACTTTTAAGCACATTAACCACATCCTGTTTTTGCACAACAAGCAACCCAAGACAAAACAGTTTTTCCCAAGCTACATCAGAGTCATGCCATTGATGACCATGTCACCCACAGGGTCATCCTGTTCTTCAGAAAGCTGACAGTGTTCTATCTTGCAAGACCTACGTGCTGGGAAGGGGCCATGAGACCATATCTCAAGGCCTGACCTGGTGTCAGCACTGACTACTCTACCTGGGGCATAGTTCACGGCCTCAGTAGTGTTCAAAAATTCCCACTCTACAACAGTATGATCATTATAAATTTTCCTTAAGGGAGAACTAGAAAACATGGGAAGATGTTTAGGCTGCTGTCATCATTTGTATAGTTACAAAACTCAACAGAACAGCTGCCAGTGTGCAAAACAGCTGCCAATGTGTAGAGTATGAAAAAGTGAGCCTTTCACACACAGAGTGCTTTCTGGAGAATTCACAGAGAGCTGTGCTGGAGTATGTAGGGCAGTGTGCAGAATTTTATGCCACAAGCTATTTCTAACAGCTGCTTTTGCTGGAATCCATGACTGCTATCACAACACACACACACACACACACACACACACACACACACACACACACACGCACACACACTTCAGATAGAGACAAAAACTTTCTTTATGTTTCCACAGAGAGAGATTTTCTGCTGAATTGATTTTTTTTGTTTAAAGATTGCCTTATAAAATGTCCCCAAACTAACTTGAAAAATAGATCACAAGGTAAAAATTCTATAAATGCCACTCTCCAAACCCATAAAAATCTGTTAGTATCCATTTGGACAGTTACATTTCCTTGCTTGGCTTTCTTTTTCTTACTATATAAGATTGTGACCCATCTGAAAAGGAAGAGGAGAGAGGTGCTCTGGAGAGCAGCTGGAGACCTCATGGATTGTTGAGTGATACTGCCTTCTCCCGCCATTAGCATTTCTCTTCGCACACAGTTAAGGCTATATCTAGATGGATGCTTGTTTTATGCCTCTTCTTCCTCTTGGGATTTGGGGTGGGGATAGCTTATCTTATATAATAAAAGCCCAGTGACCAAAACGGCAGAATGACCAGAACAACGAGAAACTAGAATGACCCCTGTCCCTTGCCCCAGCTGGTCCTGCCCCCTAGCAGGGATCTCCACCCCAATCAGGGACATAGCTGGCCTACAAACTGCCCTTGGCCCCTTGCCCAGGCAGGTCCTCTCCCCAGTGGGGACTGCCACCCAAATTGGGGGTGTGGCTAGCCTGCAAACCCCCTGCGGTCCCTCGCCCTGGCCAGCTCTACCCACTACCTGGGGCCTCCACCCCTCTCTAGGGCCCTCATCAGGGCAGGCTGGCTAGCCCCCACCTGTGTATCGGATCTGCATCCTAGATAATAAAAGGGCAATGTGCAAATTGACCATAACAGTGGAACAACCAAAAAGACTGCTCAACCAGTCACTATGAGGCACACTATCACTTCTTGGTTCCTCTCCCTGACCAGCAGGCTCTGATCACCCAATGGCGAATAGGGCACTGGAGTGGGTGGCAGGGGACATAGGCAGCACCAGGACAAAGCCCCTGCCCCACTAGTCACTCCACACACAGAAGGCAAGCTGTGGTCAGGGCAGGGCAGGCCTCTTCCACCAGCTGTCAGGCTCTGATAGCCTAATGGTGAATGGGGAAATGGGGTTGGGTGGTGGCAGGGAGTGGGGCCGGCTGCAAGCAGCTGGGGAAGATGGCCCTGATCATAGGCCAGGCCTAGGGACCGTACCCATGCATGAATTTTGTGCACTGGTCCTCTAGTTAAATTATAAGGAGGTTGGAAATAAAATTCAGTAATCAAGATCCATCACAAAACTTGTGGGTTATTGAAAGACTGATTCATATAAAAAAGTATAAGGAATGAATGAAATGTTTTATCTTCCTTGGAGGTATCTTTATTGTCTCAGTTTTATCTCTAGCCACCCCTTCTTTCTCAAATCACTGAACTTCTAATCTACTTATTGCCTTGCACTCTATTGCTTCTCATGTGGCCTCAAGAGAAATATCATGAATTGAACCAGGACAACTTGTAGCCATAGACAAAACCTCAATCTTGGTTTAAATATATCTTGATACCTATTGTGCACCTTAATTTATGAACATAACTGGAAAAAAGGTATGCAGGTGGGCTCATTTTAGATGTATGACCACGAGCCACACATGGACTTTCAATGCTGCCTGGAAGTCCTATTATTATAGTTTCCAAAGGTCAAATCATACTTCCATTATCTAACATGACTATGTCACACTGTTGCCTCCTGCCTCAAAATTCCAATACCTTTTTCCCACTTCCTATTTTTTGTTGATGACTAAATCTTTTTTTTTCACTGAAAAGTCCCCAGAACAAGTTTTAACTCCCACATCTTTCATTACCACATTTTCCAACATTATTGCATCTGCACCCATATATTCTGCCTTCTCTCCAGTTATAATAGATAAACTCACTGGCTCCTATTCTGTACCCTTCTTACCATCTCAAGAACAATGCCTTTGTAACTATCTCTATTTTCTCTATAGTATCTATTTTGCTGTTATTTTCATCAGCTCACAAACATGCTGTAATAGTTCCAATCATAAAAAATCTCCCTTTTAACATTCCCTCATCATTCCATTTTACAGCCAAAGTCTTGAAAAATATTGCCTATACAACATTCACTACTTTCCTTCCAACTGTTCAATGAATCCACTAAACATGTTTTTTTTTTGTCATAAGAACACCACTGAAATGTGCCTTTTTAAGTCCCTTCCATATTGCCAAATCCCATGTCTATCCTTGATTTACTAGTACTTAAGGAAAAAATATTTCTTGAGCTCTTAGCTTCATCTGTCAAAATCGATCATTTTCTCTTTCATGAAACACTTTTTCACTTGGCGTCCAGTACTGGTTCTGCTTCCATTAATGGCTGCCTGTTCTGAGTCTACTGTTTTCTTGTTCCATATTTCTATATGTCACAATGCCCCAGAGTCAATCCTCATATGCCTTCTCCTCTCTACCTAGATTCTATAGATGATTTCATTGCTTTAAATACAATCTATCAGGTTACTGAAATCAGATTTGGGGAGGAACCAAGATGGCAGCATAGGTAAAATACCTATCTTGCTGTCATACTCAACAATTTTAATACTACAACTTAACGAAAGAGCAAAAACCTTCCAGAATCACCAGAAAGCTCGCCGAGTGAAAATTCCACAAATAAAAGTGAAGATAAGACACTGTGACTCGGAGGAGCGGTGGCGGACAGCGTTGAAAGATTCGTGCGGAGAGAGGTTTGGAGCGCGTGCCAACGGAGAGGGCAGGCGGCTGAAAACCGGTCAGTTTTCTCAAACGGGGAGACAAAGACGTCCCACTGGACTGATTCTCCAGCTTTGGGCGAGGTCCAGGGAACCAACCGACTATCATACGGGGTGAAAACTGGACAGTGGGAGGGCACGCCAAAAGCTCGGGTGCTGCAGGGGTCTCCCGGCTTGTGGAGAAGGCAGCTTGCGCGAACAGCTCGGCTGCATGACCGTGCAGAGAGCGCTCTGCGACTTGTCTCTCATTCAGAAAACCATCAGACTGCTTTGTTTTACGACCCTGAGTGAGACATTGGGCGTGCAGAGTCATTTGGGGAGAATCTGAATTCCCCAGCAGCTGGTGGAGCTTGGCAGCAGCTCACTCTCAGAGGTGCTGGTGGCCATTGCCCCCAGCACAGAGTCCCTGGGGCCGCATAGGGCAGAGCTGACGCTGTCTGCTTGGCCCGGAGACTCTGCCCATCCAACCCGAGCACAGCTGAGCTTCACCAACAATTGGCCTGGAGGTCAACCCCTCCAAGTGCTAACAACGATTAACCTGAGCTTCACTTCAGCAAGACTGTGCAACCCATATCCACCTCAGGTAACTGGGGAGGCTGAGCCACTGTCCCTTGTACGACATCTACCACACAAAGCTAATTGACCAACTCAGGGAAGCAGCCACCATGCAGAGACATGGAAAGAAATCAGATGTGAAAGAAATGGAGGAAAAAAAAACGACTGGACATGGAATTCAAAACCACGGTTATAGGGTTTTTCAAGAGGCTCCAACAAAAGGTCGAGGCCTATAAGGAATTAAGCAAGACCGCAAAGGAAATGAGTGAGTCGTACAAGGAAATGAACGAGACCTGCAAGGAAATGATCAAGACCAACGTGGAAATGAAGGAGACTCTCAAGGATATAAAGGAGACTCTCAAGGATATGAAAAAGGACCAACCAGAAATTAAGCATACACTGACTGAAATAAAAAATATTATACAAAAACCTAAAAGTGCTCTGGAGCACCCCGAGAACCAAGTTCAAGATTTGAAATACAAAGAGGGAAAATCCACTCCGCTGAAAAAGCAAGAAACCAAAAAAATCTAAAAAATTGAAGATAGTGTAAGGGGCCTCTGGGACAACCTCAAGCATACCAACATCCGAATTATAGAGGTGTCAGAAAAAGAGAGAGAGCAAGACAATGAAAACCTATTTGAAGAAATAGTGACCGAAAACTTCCCACACCTGGTGAAAGAAATTGACTTAGGAGTCCAAGAAGCGCACTGAACCCCAATATATAGGAACCCTAAGAGGACCACACCAAGGCACATCATAATTAAAATGCCAAGAGAAAAACAGATGGTTACCTATAAGGGAGCATCCATACAATCGTCAGCGGATTTCTCAACAGAAACGATGCAGGCCAGACGGGAGTGGCAAGAAATATTCAAAGTGATGAACAGCAAGAATCTACAACCAAGATTACTCTATCCAGCAAAGCTATCATTCAGAATTGAAGGCCAGATGAAGTGCTTCGCAGATAAGAAAAAGCTAAAGGAGTTCATCACCACCAAACCAACATTATATGAAATGCTGAAAGATATTCTTTAAGAAGAGGAAGAAGAAAAAGATAAAAGTGTAAATTAGGAACAACAAATACACATCTATCAACAAATGAATCTAAAAATCAAATGAAGTAATAAGCTGATGAACAGGATAAACTGGTGAATGTAACAAAATCACGGACATAGAGAGGGAATGGACTGACAACTCTTGGGGAGAAAGGGGGTGTGGGAAGTGCAGCAAGAGACTGGACAAAAATCATGCAACTATGGGAGAGGACAGTGGAGGGGGGTGAGGGCGGAGGGTGGGATGGGTACCAGGTGGAGGGGAAATATAGGGCGGGGGAAAAGGGAACAATGTAATTAATATACTGAACAATAAATATTTAAAAAATGAAAAAAAATACAATCTATCAGCTAATACTTCCTATTGTTTCCAGCTCCAATCTTCCCCTGAATTCTAGTCTCATATCTATTGTCTATTCTTGAATTTCTAATAAAGATCTTGAAATGAACCCTAGATACTTCCCTCCCCCAAATATGTTCCTTTTCCAGTGTCTTCCATTTCAGTGAATATTTCCCATCACAATAAATGGCACTGTTATAGCATGAATGTTTGTGTCCCTCCCAAATTCATATATTAAAATCCTAACCCCCAATATGATGGTGGGGCCTTTGGTAAATGATTTGGCTATGAGGGTGGAACTTTCACGAATGGAATTAGTGTTCTTATAAAAGAGACCATAGAGAAGTCCCTCAACCCTTCTGTAATGTGAGGGCACAAGAGCGTAGCTGTATATGAAATAGGAAATGAGCCCTCACCAGATACCAAATCTGCCAACACCTTGACCTTGGACTTCCTGGCCTCCAGAACTGTGAGAAATAATTTTTGTTGTTTATAAGCCACCAGTCTATGATAACTGTTGTAGCAGTCTAAACAGACTCACACAGGCACTCATCTAATCACTGTCACTGATACACTCCAGATTCCAGACATCAAGGCCTCTCGACTGGTTTACTACCATAGCTTCCCATTGCCTTCTACCTTTCATTCTTATCTCTCTACAGTTCATTCTCCTAGAGTTTTCAGGATGACCCTTGTAAAAATACTAGAAGCCCAGTGCATGAAATTCATGCACGGGGGTGGGGGTGGGGGAGGTGCAGTGTCCCTTAGCCCAGCCTGCACCCTCTCCAATCTGGGACCCCTTGAGAGATGTCCAACTGCCCATTTAGGCCTAATCTCCGTAGATCAGGCCCAAACAGGCAGTCAGATGTCCCTCTCACAATCCAGGACTGCTAGCTCCCAACTGCTTGCCTGAATGCCTTCCTCATTGCCCCTAACTGCTTCTGTCTTTACTTTATGGCCTCTGGCTATTTCTCTGACCTAATTTTCTCCTACTAGTTCTGTTTTCTACTAATCTCAAAACACACATTGGTGCCTTGTTCTTCCTCTTGCACAACAAATATGTTCCTACCTCTTGGCCTTTGCACTTGACATTCCGTCTTTTCTCAGGGACACGTTCTCTAACTTCATTCAGGTCCTTGTTCAAATGTCACTCTTTGCTGAGGTCTTCCTTGACCACTCTATCTTAAATGGAATCATCCATAATTGTGTTTTCATACACTGATTAATTTCCTTTTTATAACACCACTAACTGATATTAAACTATACATCCATTAATCAACTATGTTAATTATTTTGTTCATTCCTGTATCTACAGTGTACAATAGGAATTTAACCTAGTAGGTCCTCAAGTAAATGTTGTTGAATTAATTAATAACTTCCCAAAAAACTTTGGTAAAGAGAACCTTCTGTTCTTGTCTTAATAGGGCCTATTCAGTGTGTGGAAGAAAGATGGTTGGGAACATTTATTTACTTTGAGTAGTGAATTCATCTCAATTCATAATTGGAAAGTCTAGGCACCAGCAGGCTTCATTTACAAGTAACTTTTGAAATTAATTAAAACATGTATACAATAAAATCTAGAATGCCTGTGCATTTCTAATTTAAGGAGTAGTTTTTCTGATTCCCACTTGATACAACTCACTATTTGAATGTGTTCTGTGGCTATACCATTTAAAATTTATTTTACAGGATGTATTTCAGTCCGTTTCTGATTTGGATTTTAAAACAGCAGTTCTGTGTTTAAATGAATAAATGTCTGACCTAGTCCTGATAAAAAGAATTTCTCAGTAATAAGTCATAAACCTTTTAAAGATATATTTGTCATATTGATTACACTGGTAGGAATGTTTGAAGATGTTTTCATCCTGCTAAGCAGAACCACTATGATTTCCTGTTCTATGTTCTGTTTGCTTTGCACCCTAGGGATTTTCCCCCCACAAAACTAATTGAGGGTTTTTCAAGTAGACTTCAATATTGGTGCTTTATTCTTCGATTCACAGGGGAGAATAGTTAGACTAATAGATGAGAATTTTTCAATCTTATAATTCCATCCATAAATTTTTCTCATACTGGCTGCTGGGAATGCTAGCAGATGATAAAGTTTATTGAAGTGCCAGCAAATGCAGACTAGTGAAAATAATTTAGAATCTCTTTACTCACATGTGTGGTTGTGGTTGTATATTGCAAACATATGCCATATTTACTTTCAGTAAAACTCCTAGTTCACAAGATTGAGTTGTATATGTCAAAATTTCATGGTGTTTCTCAAAGGTCACTATGATTCCCAGATGCTTCACCATCTGAATCAGACTGACAATCTCTCCTTACAGATAAATAAACTAAAATTTACTGAAAGCAGACTTTATCAACTTATTTAATTTTCATTAAATGTTTAAATTACTTATGAAAACCACATTTCATAGATATGAAAACTGAGGTTTTAGGAGCATAAATTATCTGCTTCAAGTTACACAGGAGCTATGGATACAAAATCCAGTGTGCAAACACATGTTGATAGGAATCTGTACCAAATTAGCAGTTACTCCAAAGTTGTGTATCAGTACTCTTTTCTTAAGCTTAATACTTCAGAAATATATCTGAAAAAAAATAAAATGAACACCTCGGTATCAACTATGTAAATTTAAAAACTCTGTACTAATAAAAAGGTAACATGCTAATCTGACCAGAAGACCTTCCGGATGTCCTTCTAGACAAAGCCATAGTGGTAGGGCTGAAGAAGAAGTGGTTAGGGTTGATCAAACCAAGAGGGGAGGGCAGTTGGGGGTGATCAGGCCAGCATTGGGGCAGTTGAGGGTGAGCAGGCCAGCAATTGGAGGCAGTTGGTGGCAAGAAGGCTGTCATAGGGGGATGGTTGTGGACAAGCAGGCAAGCAGGAAGAGTGGTTAGGGGTGATCAGGCAGGCAGGCAGGTAAATGGTTAGGAGTCAGTGGTCTTGGATTGCGAGAGGGATGTCTAATTGCCAGTTTAGGCCCGATCCCACAGAGTCAGAGGGATCCCACAGGGATCAGGCCTAAGCTGGCTGTCAGATATCCCCTGAGGGGTCCAGATTGAAGAGGGCACAGGCAGGTTGAGAGATAACTCCCCACCTATGCATGAATTTCATGCACCAAGCCACTAGTAAAATATAAACAAAGAAATTTTTATATGTCCATTTCCATATTTCCCCCAGCCTAAAATCTGGGTTTATTATTCCCATGAATGTCTTTTGATTGGGATTATATTTAATTCTTAGATTTATTTTGGGACAATTAACATATTTATAATCATTGAATCTTCTCCACAAATGGATTTCTTACCATTTCTTTGGTTTTTTCCTTAAAGTCTTATAAAACTTTATTATTTCTCCATAAATGTTATATACATTTTTGTTAGATCTATTGCTGAGTATCTTTTTAAGTTGCTTTTAAAAGTGACATCTTTAAAAAATTACATTTTCTAAATTTGTTACTGATAGAAATGCAATAGAATCTAACATATTGATCTTACCTTTAGTAAATCTGCTGAACTTTCTTATAAATTCTAATAATTTTTCTATGGGTTATCTTTGATTTTCTGTTTAGATAATTATATGTTATATATATAGTGATAGTTTCAATCCTTACTTTCCTATTTTAATAAATTTTATTTTTAAAATTTATAAGAATTTATTTTATTCAATTCTTATCTTAGTATGCTGAATAGAATCTCCAGTGAATTGTTGCATCATTTCAACAAGTATTCTTGTCTCTATCCTTATTTTTAAAATATTCCTGCTACCATTAAACCATTAAGTCTGATGTTTACTTTGGAAGTTTTTCATAGACACTCTTAGGTTAAGCAATTATTTTGTATTGCTAGTAAGAGATTCTTAAATCATAACTACATAACTGAATTCTATCAAATGATTCTTCTGCTTCTGTTGAGAATATAAATACATTTTCTCCTTCTTTTGCTTACTGTGTGGAACTACATAATAGATTTTTCTAATGGTAAACCAGCCTTGTGAAACAGGATTTTTAAATGGAACTATTTCATTCTCCGTTTTGGCTGAGGCCCTAAGACAATAAACAGCACATTCCAATGCGAGGTGTGAGACCACCATGATAGTCCTGTAGAGAAGATAGCTGCAAACTTGATTTGTGACCCTTTAGCTGACCACCAGTTCCCACATCTAAAAACAGCCGAAGAGGCCAAGTTAAAGGCTGGAAAATAGAAGAAGAATTGGAAGAAAGCTGCAGGCATTTTGTCAAAAGTTCTCCCAGTGGAAGGACCTGGGAGCAGGGCTCACATTCACCTTAAGCCTGGGAAAAGAAGCTTCAGTGGAAGGACTCCAAGGCTTGGTATGTGTCACCCAGATCTCAGGAGACAAGATGGTACATTGGTTATTGATTCTGCTTTAGAATAAAAGGACAGGGAAGTTCTCAAAAAAAACCATCACAGTACCCCTTAGGGAAACAAAATATCATCTAGGCTCAGGGGCTGCTGATGCTGATTCATGAAAGTATTAATCCAGAAAAACGATATTTTCCACTTCTCACCTATCCCTTCCTATGGTGCAGTTCTAGAAAGATCACAAATCCTCATAAGCAATGTGGCCAGAGAAGGGTTAGAAACACTCTATGGATAAAGTGAGTAGATACTGGCCACATCCCCTTTCTCACTTCAGCTATCCAGTCCACAGTAGGCCTAAGGAAAAAAAAATGGAATAAGATATAACTTTAAAGAAATATTGAAGTTTAACTATTGATACTTTAATCAAACTGAGACTCTTCTGTGACAAAACATGACCAAAATACACAAAAGTCATGATGGAGCTGCCTTCGTTTTGATCCAAGAGAAAAGAATAATCCCACAGAGTGTACTTAAATTGACAGCAGGGAAATCAAAGTTGTTTTCTGATTATACCCCGTGAGTCCTACTTATTCAATTCACTACTTACACTTTTATGATTGAGTTAAACCTCACCGGCTTGTGCTACATATTTTAAGCCAATCAGAAAGAATATATACACCCTGATGTCCATAGCAGCACTACAAGGGCTAAGATTTGAAAAGAGTAGATGAATGGTTAGAAAAGTTGCGGTATATTTACACAATAGAATACGAAATCAGCTGTAAAAAAAAAAAAAAGAAAAGAAAAAAAAAGAGGGATCTCTTACCCTTTGGGACAGCATGAATGGACCTGGAGAATATTATGCTAAGGTAAGTAAGTCAATCTGAGAAAGACACATATCACATGATCTCAGTTATTTGTGGAATCTAATGAATAAAACAAACTGACCAACAAAATAAGACCCGAAGCATGGAGGTATAGGACAGACTGACATACCTTGCAGGGACAAGAAGAGATAAACCAAAAAACATACACTTATATGCATATCCCATGGACATGGGTGAAGGTGGTGAAAACTGGGGGAGTACTTAGTGGCTGGGAGGAGGGTGGAAATGAGAGACATCTGTAATACTAGCAGCAATAAAATATATATTTATAAGCCCTAGGCAACAAATAATCTACTATCTGTCTTTACATATTTCCTTATTCACATTTCATGTAAATAAAATCATACAATACGTGATCTTCTGTGACTAGCTTTTTTCACTTAGTATAATGTTTCAAGGTTTATCCAAAGTTGTAGCATGTATTTGAGCTTTTGTACTTGACTTATTTCCATTGCTGAATAATATTGCATTGCTGGTGCATGACTATAACATCAAAGTCTTTTAAATTATGTTGTTCAATTCTGTGTGCTGCTTCTCAGAACAAACTCTGCAGACCCAAAAGGTATTCAAAATATTGTCACCCAGCAAAAAAACATCTTTAAGCAAAATTCACCCATAGCCAATTAGTTTGCTGCCTATTTCAATAAGCATAAAATGTAGAATAAGAATAGAATCATGAATTAACTTGAATATTGATTGAGGACTTCCTATCTTAGTTTGGGCTCCCATAGGAATAGCCCTTGACACAAGAATTTGAGTGCAAATGGATTATTTGGGAAGCGCTCCTAGGAAACACTAATGGGTATTGGGGAATGGGAAGTGAGCCAAGGAAGGGAAGGCACCTAATATAGGACATGTTTTTAAAGCAAGTGACACTGTGGGCAACTACAGTTTAATTGCGCTGAGGATCTCTGGAAATTAGTGTAGAACATGCATCTAACTCGGTTATTCCAACTGAGGGGAAAGCAAGCTGGGGTTTTAATCCATCAACTCTGTCAATCAGCCATTAGTTGTGGACTCCTCACAGAGAGTGCTATTTCTCTGCCCTTCTGCCCTGTCATTTGCTGCAGAGCACAATAGGTTCTAATGGCAAACGAAGTCCTTTTTGAGACGGTCAGGCTGGTGTGCTCAGAAGGGGTAGGTGCTGAGGATATGAGGGGGTGTGGACAGTGTCTGCTGTAAATATAACAAATATTAATTGGATTTTTCCTATGTGCCAAACAGTGTTCTAGGCATAGAGGATAGAGCTGACAACAAAAGAGCAAAACCTCTACCCTCAGGTAATTTGTATTCAGGTGAGAGAGGAGCAGTAAACAACACAGATAAACCATAATCTGCTGGCAGAGGATGAGTACTAGGGTGAGAGTGAGATAAAGAATCTGGGGAGTGCCCTGCTAAATAAGGTGGTTGCTGGAAAAGTAACATGCCAGCAGAGCTCAGGGGTTTTATTTACACGCCAGTTTCCCCTTCAAGATGCTTTAAGATAATCACCAAGTTGGAAGGTTTTAAAAATCAGTTCCATAGCTAACATTCCAGAGGAAGAGGCATTTATTTCCATTGCCGAAGGACTCTCGGCAAAGTTTCCTACTAATTAATCTATGCGATGGAGACAGATAGGAAAACATTAGAAAGGGAAAATGTGAAGCTGGGAAGCAATCCTCTCCCCCTCAGTCACTGCCACCATCCTATGTACCTATAAATGCACCTTTACCGAAGCCTCCCCCATGGATAGTGCACTCGTTCCAGAGTTTCTCCTGGCGCCAGCAGCGGGCACCCACTGAGAGAAAAACAAGCAGGTGCCTCTGAGGAAAGCCTCAGTGAGTGGAGAAATTCTTACTGTGTGTAGAATCCATATGAAAGCAGTCTTTCTTCCTCTCCAAACAATTCTTGTTTGCTAAGGTCATGTTATGTTTCAAATGGTGTGTTTGTTCCTGGCCCTGGGCGGGGGGAGGGGTAACATTCTCATGGCTCATAAATCTACTGTGCTGCAATGTATAAATGTGTACAATGAAAAAACTCCAGGGACGCCCCCCGCCGCCTCCAGAACCTAATAGAAATTCTTTAGCACTCTGTTCTGCCTACTTTTTCAGTCTTATCTCTTGCTGCCTCCCAAGCTGCTCCTGGGTTGGAGGTGGGGAGAATGCTGTGGACACAGAGGACCATCCTCAGTTTTGAAATGCACCGCCTCTGTAAAACCTTCCAAGATTATCCTACCCCACTCTTCATGCTTCTTCTCACACACTTATCAAGCAGAAGTAGTCTCTTCCATTCTTTGAAAGCATCTTTATAATAGCATTTAGCCGTTAGCCCATTGTGCTGAAATTAACTTTATACTTTTGTTATAGCAGCTAGCGTGTGAACATTCTCATCCATATTTTGGCAACCAAGGCCTTCTGAAGTCTACCCCTTCCTTCCTATTTTTTAAAAAAATATATTTTATTGATTTTTTACAGAGGAAGGGACAGGGATAGAAAGTAAGAAACATCAATCAGCTGGCTCCTGCACACCCCCCACTGGGGGTGTGCTTGCAACCAAGGTACATGCTCTTGACTGGAATCCAACCTGGGAACTCTCAGTCCGCAGGCCGACGCTCTATCCACTGAGCCAAACCCATTTCGGCTACCCCTTCCTTCTTATCCCAGCTCATCACTCACTGTTTTCTTCAACAAGCCCTCTGGCTGGCCAGTCTTTTCTTTTCATTGTCCTTTTCATTTCTATAAACTTGAACATGCTATGTATTTTGGGCCACAACCAACTACCTGGAAGAATGTAGCTCAGGTATGAAGCCAGAATGTACTTTCTACTTCTTTACTCCAAGTCCAGACCTTGGGACCCACACAATGGAACTGGGTCATCAGCTGAGACCCTTAGATAAGTAGACTCTTAGTGGAATGTGGCATTCCTCACACCCTTGCAAGCACAGATGGGCATAGATTAAAAAAAAAAAGGTCAGTGATCTCTAATCCACCAATGTAGTCTATAGAGAAGCATGGCTCCAAGGATGTCATTCATAGTATAAGCATTCCGCCACTGAGGTAAATAATTTTTTGTTTCCACAGAGAAAACTGTGAGAGGTGAATAAAGAAGAATTGAAACATTCTCTTCATTACACTCAACAGAGTAAATGTTTCCACTTTATGGGCTGAGGAAAGCATGTGAACAAATGATTCCCCCTCACCTGTACATGGTTTTACTCATTAACTCTCTTACCCAGAAAATCATCCTCCTTCCCCTGTGTTTTTGCAAAACTTCTCATCCATCAAATCTGATTTCAAACTTATCTTTTCCCTGAAGCTATCTCTGATCACCTAAGCCTACATTTCCCTTCTCTTAAATTTTGAATATGTGTTTAAAATTGGTTACTTAGTTACATGTCGTTTTATTTACTACTTGTTTCACAGGTATGAGTTTATATCTCAAATTGAGATACTATGCTCCTTGAAGGCTGTCACAATCCCTAATTCACCTTCCATCTCGGTACACACAGCAATGCTTTGTACAGAGTAGATATTCAACAGTTAGTTTTGGAAAGTAGTGGAATTCAATGAGAATGAATTTAATGAAAAAAGAATGGAATATGATAGAATGGGATGCTGGCATAAAATTGCATAGAGACTGGGAATGGGAAGCTGGATTAAAACACAGAAAGCCTGGAATTTAATCAAGTACATACTGAATGTTTTATTATGAACATATAATCAGTCATTGAAAACTATGATTTCATGGAGTCTTGTAGGAGCCCAAACATCATGTGTTCATCAGCATTCATCCAGGGATTGCAGAAGCAGAATGTTTGAAGTTCACCATGCCCTCGTCCTTACACTTGAGTAAGGCTGCAAACTGTCCTCCCAAGACAAAAACCTCCCATCCTAACATCAAAGGTGTTTTGGTATTGAGAATCTTCCTCCTGTTCCAATGTGCTTTCTGTCCAGAGAACTCAAACGATCTTACAAACAATGCCTTATTCTCCAAGGAGTAAGCTCAAGGACAAGTTTTTATGCCCACTCCCTATAACTCCTGAAACTGACTCCAATCAAAATTGAGAAACTGAAGAAGCTTATCTTTGGGGTATCTCCATTCTTCCAAAAAGGCTTCTGCCTTTCTCTCAAATACTACCCCAAGAGAAACCAAGATGGTGGCATAAGGTATACACCTGTATGTGTTGCCTCTCACAACCACATCTAAACTACAACTAAAAGACAAAACGTCTATCACCCAGAACCATGCTGGCTGAGTAGAAGTTCTACAACTAGAAGGAAAGAGAAAAGAGCATTGAGACCAGGTAGGACATGCACAAGCGTGGAAAAGCAGAATTATGGAGGCGTACGAATCCAGCTGGTGATGACTGGCGACTGGGTGTGCTGTTTTTTTCAATCCAAAGGGAGACACAAGCTCCCAACTGCTCTGAACTCCAGTTTCTGGCAAGACTCTGGGGATCCAGACACCTACAGGGAAAAGCTGGACTGTCTGCCATCGGGTGGGAAAATGAGGGTGACTTTCTTGCAGAGGTGTACAAAGGAATCATTGTTTACTGCGCTGGGGTGTGGAATGCAGGGATGTGGAAACGGGGACGTGGAAATGGAGAGATGCAGAGATGGGTGACTGGCAGTCATCGCTGTTTGCCACACCCTAATGATTACCTAAGACCCCGCCCCACCCAATTTACAAACCCACCCAAACTGTGCCCAGTAGCTTTTGCATATGAATGTCCTGCCCTATTGCTTCTTAACCTAACAAACTGCAGCTGAGGTCAGACAGCTCCAAAATTTCCAAACCCCAAGCAAAGAGGAGAAATCTGCATATCTCACTGTAGCTCCTGCTGGGTGGCCTCAGACAGTAGCTAACCTGTACCCCAACGGAGATCCAGGAGCCAGTGTACCTAGTGGTCAGTGTGAAACAACACCAGATTTCAACTCCTCATATCCATAAGTGACACATTCAAGAGGCAGACTCAGTTGAGCACCAAAGCCCCATTGAAGCAAGACCTGCCCCATAAGGGTGTCTCCAGCACAGCAGTTCTTCCATTATAGACACAGCAAGTCCTCACAGCCAATTGGACTGGAGGTCAATTCCTTCCAGTGGACCAACAACAATCAAGGCTTAACTACAACAAGACTGTGCATTCAGTCCACAAAGGGGTGCACCATGAGTGTCTACCTCAGGTGACTGGGGAGGCTGACACATTGGGCCCTATAGATCAACTACCACAGAAAACCACCCTATCAACTTAGGGAAGTAGCCAAAGTAGAGAGGCAAAGAAATATGTCACAAATGAAGGAGATGGAGGAAAGCAAAATACTGGACAGAGAGTTGAAAACCACAGTTATAAGGTTACTCAAGAGTATTCTAGAAAACTCTGAGGAACTTAGTGAGACCTTTAAGGATCTTAATGATAATGCCAAAAAGGTGAAAAAGGACCAGTCAGAAATTAAGCATACACTGTCTGAAATAAAGAATATACAGAAATTCAACAGTAGACCAAAGGACCCCAATAATCAAACCAAAGATTTTAAATAGGAGGAAACAAACAAACAAACAAACAAACAAACAAAAAACACCCAACCAGAAAAACAAAAAGAAAAAAGAATCCCAAAATATGAAGAAAGTGTAAGGAGCCTCTGGGATAACTTTAAGCATACCAACATCAGAATTATAGGTGCCAGAAGAAGAGAGAGAACAAAATCTTGAAAACCTACTAGAAGAAATAATGATAGAAAATTTTTCCCTACCTGGTGAAAAAAATAGACTTACAAGTCCAGAAAGCACAGAAAACCCAAAACAAGAGGAATCCAAAGATGATCACACAGACACATCATATTTAAAATGTCAAGGGCAAAAAACAAAGGGAGAATCTTGAAAGCAGCAAGAGAAAAACAGTTAGTTACCTACAAGGGAGTATCCATACGAATGTCAGCTGATTTCTCAATGGAAACTATGCAGGGCAGACGAGAGAGGCAAGAAATATTCAGTGATGAAGAGCAAGAACCTATAACCAAGATTACTCTACCCAGCAAAGCTATCATTCAGAAATGAAGGTCAGATAAAGAGCTTCATCGATAAGAAAAAGCTAAAGGAGTTCATCACTGCCAAAGCAGTATTATATGAAATGCTTAAAGGTATTCTTTAAGAGGAACAACAAGAAGAAGAAAAAGGTAAAGATAAAAATTATGAACAACTAATACATACCTTTCAAAAAGTGAATCTAAAAAGCAAGTGAATAAAAAATCTGATGAGCAGAATGGACTGATGAGTAGAATAGAATCAGGGACATAGAAAGGAAGTGGATTGACAATTCTCAGGAAGAAGAAGGTGTGAGGGGTGCAAGAAGAGATTGGACAAAAATCTTACACCTATGGATGAAGACAGTGGCAGAGGTAGGGCATGAGGGGAATCAGGTGGAGGGGAGCTATGGGGGAAAAAGAGGAACATCTGTAATAATCTGAACAATAAAGATTTATCTTAAAAAATGCTATCCCCACTTCAAGCGCCCAGTTGATGATAAATGAGGGGTTGAATGGAGCTTTTTCAGTATCCTTCCTATCACTTCACAAATGCCTCAGTAAGATCTTACAAGAAAATACAGGTGAGCTGACTTAACTGAGAAAAAAAAAGCTGCAGAGAAAAGCCTGGAACAAGATTCTAAGTTTTTCATAAATGCAATCAGCCTCAACCTGACAAAACACACACTTTTGCTCTAATTCTGTTAGGCCCATGCAGTTTCTGATAGATAGATAGATATATATATATATATATATATATATATATATATATATATATATATATATCAGGTCAGTAACTATTTTGCAGTTTTCTTCTGGTCTAACAAAATAATTACAATGTAATTCAGAACAACAAGTATATAGCTCCAGGTTTAAAAAAAATTCTGAGCAAATTTAAGTCTCAAATTCTATATTGGCAATGTTGAAGTATCAGCATATGCTAGAATGAGATATAAAATAACAGTAATGGAAGAACTCCTATGTAGAGAGAGGCTCACAACTATGTTTATGACCCAGACCAACTGTGTTCTCTGGATTTTCTGTAAGAAACAAGTATTTCTTAGGATACACACCCACACACACCACACACACACACACACACACTGCTGAATCTCTTACACAATTAAGAATTTGATTTTCAAGCTGTTATCAAATTACATGTAAACAAAAAATATGCTATGAAACAATCAAGATAGATTTTTAAAATAAAGAAACTACATAGTATTGCAAAACTCACTTGCACCTTTGTACATAATATTTTGGAAATTTTTTAAAAAATGACCCTCCTGGCATGACTCTGGTTGAATGTCGACCTATGACCCAGGAGGGCACGGTTCAGTTCCTGGTCAGGGCACATGTCTAGATTGGTGGTTCGATCCCCAGTATGGGGCTTGTAGGAGGAAGCCCATCAACAATTCTCTCTCAGCATTGATGTTTCTATCTCTCCCTCCCTCTCCCTACCTGAAATCAATAGAAATATTTTTTTAAAAAGGAAGTTAAAAATGTACCTTAGAATCCCTATTTTGGGTTGCAAAAGCAATGTTGGTCTATGTTGTATAAGTACTGGGGACTGGTGGCCTATGTCCTTCCAGGATCTTTATCTACCAATAGAGTGGTAGTAAATAGAGTAGTGTTTTGCCACTTAACATGGGTCAGTATTACCATGTAGGTCAAGGAACACCAAATGTATAAATAAGTTCCACAGGAGAAAAAGAACTACCCTGTTTCCCTGAAAATAAGACAGTGTCTTATATTAATTTTTGCTCCCAAAGATGCGCTAGATCTTATTTTGGGGAGGATGCCTTATATTACAGTGAGTAGGTCTTATTTTGGGGGGATGTCTTACTTTTGGGGAAACAGGGTAGAAAGGGCTTAAAAACTGTGAACGAAATGTAGTGAAACGAAGAGGCTGTGAGTTGCTATTATACTTGCAGAAATTATTTCTGGTTTATCAGTCTTATGCCCATCTGAACAGTGCTGTTTCCTCATGCTCAGCAGTTGTTTATGTCAATGGGCTAAAGAAACATAAGCTTTGAGGAATTTACCCCTATAATCTCCTGTCCCTCTATACACACACTCTCCCCCAAATGTGCTGTGGTCATCTACTCACTCAACAACATACAAATTCCATTTGGGGACAGCCATCTAGGCAGATTTATAGTGGGCATAAAAATATCTTTTCTGAAATAAGCCAGTCTGAGAAAGGTAAATATCACATGATCTCACTCATTTGTGGAATATAATGAACAACATAAACTAATGAGAACAAAAACAGATCCAGAGACAGAGAAGTATCGATAAGGCCATCAAATCTCAGAGGGAAGGTAGGAAAGGGTGGGGGTAAGGGGGAAAGATCAACCAAAAGACTTGTATGCATGCGTGTAAGCCTAACCAATGGACACAGACAACAGTGGGGTGAGGGCATGAGTGAGGAGGTGGGGGGTCAATGGGAAATAAGGACACATATGTAACACTTTAATCAATAAAGAAAGAATAAAAAGCATCTTGTCTGCCCTGGCCAGTTTAGTGGATAGAGCTTCAGCCTGTGGACTGAAGGGTTCCAGGTTTGATTCCGGTCAAAGGCACATGCCCAGGCTGTGGGCTCAATCCCTAATAGGGGGCATGCAGGAGACAGCCAATCAATGATTATCTATCATCATTGATGTTTCTAACTCTCTCTCCCTTCTTCCCTAAAATCAATAAAAATATATTATATATATCTTGTCCTTTGCCAGAGCTATGGTAAGAATTTCTCTTTTCTTTTTCTGAACATTTATTCTAGACCAGGCATCAGTAAAATTTTTCTGTAAAGAGCCAGATAGTAAGTATTTTAGGCTTTGCAGATGTTTGTAGCATATTCTTCTCACTACTTTATATATTTTTAAACAAAAAATCATGCTTAGCTCATGATTCATACAAAAATAGGCCATAGGTCAGAATTGGCCCAATGGTCATAGTTTGCCAACCTCTGCTCCAGACTACCAGCTATCTAGTGTATTAGCCAGACATCGATGCATGCTGTAATGCTATATAATAAACTACTCCCAAATTCAAAGGTTTATAACACTAAGCATTTGCTCACAGGTCTGCAAATCATCTAGAGAAGCTCTGCTCATTTTCAGCCTAACGTAATACAGGTGTGTCCTAATATTATTATACTCATAGTCTCTGTTTTTAAAGGGATTTTGACATGAGAGAATATTGCTATTTTGGAAAAATATATCCTATTTACAAAGGAAAGTCACAAAAGTTGAGAGTTTTCTCAATGGGAAAAGAGACATAATGCTACATGAATTTCTTCTGTACCTGCCATCTGTTTTATTTTAAATAATAAAGTAGCTAGTATTTATTAGCATATAATATGCAATAGGCACAATTCTAACCCCTGTAAACACATTAACTTATTTCATCCTCAAAAGTATTATTACCAAACAAAGGCAACTGGTCAAGGTCATATGCTAGGAAATGGAAGAATCTATGAATCCCCCAGATTGTATGCCTCCTCCCAAGATTTCCTCAGGCCTATGATAAACTTCATGGCACTTCTGCTGTGCAGAATAATAAAATAAATCAAAACAGGAGTCTGTATGCAGATTTTTAAGTCTTAAAATTATTTTTTTTCATAAAACTTACCCTCCTGCAGTGCAAGACAAGTGTTCTTATGAATTAGACTTACCATGTTCATAAAACTCACATTGTGAAATCAGTTTATAAAGCCTTTGAGCTACTTAAATAAAAGAAAGAATGCATAATCATCAGCCATTTTTATTATGCTAACCAATCAGGTCTGCTGAAGGCTGATTATTTTAGACATGCATATGTGTTGAACACTGAAACACATCTGGCTTTAGCCATTTGAATGTAAATGACTTAAAGAAAATCACTTCTATCTTTTTATGACAGTGTATATTGGAGTTAATTTCCTTTGAGAAATAATAGACATAGAGTAAACTATGTAAAATGCACTAATCTTAAGTGTGCAGCTTGGTAATTTTTGCCATATAAGTACACATCCCCCCAACCTTCCTTCTCTCATTCCTATAACCATCACCTAGATGAAGATATAAAATATTTCTAGTACCTTCCCAATGCTCCCTCCTTCCTCTTCCCATTCTACACTCCCATATACAAATAACCAGTTTTTGGCCTCCTCTTGAATTTGACATAAATGGAATTGTAGATTATATATATATATATATATATATATATATATATATATATATATATATCTTTAAATTTGGCTTTTTCCACTCAGCATAGCATATGTGGGGTTCAGCCATGTTGTTATATGTACCAGTAGCTTGTTCTTTTTATTACTGGGTAGTTTTCCATTGTATCAATATACTACCATTTAATTATCCATTCTTCTACTGACAAGTATATGGCTTGATTTTGCTTTGACTGTTTGAATAAAGCTCTTATGAATACTCCTATATATGTCTTTTTGTGAAAATATGTATGCATTGTTCTTGGGTATACTGAAGTATGGAACTGCTGAGTCATAGGGTAGGCGTGTATTTATCTTTAGTAGAGTTTTCCAAAGTGATTATGTAGAGTTACATGTTGAAAAACCTAAGATCTGTAACACTGCTAAATGGTAGTTCTCTTTTTAATGGTTCAGTTGTAAATAAAGTTTCTACATTACACACAAAACCATGTTAAAACACAATCTTTTAATGCACTGAAATTTTGAGTTTTGGTGCAATTACCACATTTGGCAAAAATGCTTATTTATTCTATATAACATGTCTTCATCTTCTAATTATGTGTCTGATTTGAAATGAACCTCAAAAAGTTGTGTTTATTTATTGATTCTGGATATAATTGCATAGCAATCAGTTTTATGAGCCTGAGTTAAATTCTAGAACTTTTCTGTGTGGTCCATCGGTCTGTGCTCTAGAAATGTAAGAAGGATGACACCAAGAATATTCAGGAAGAGCATGTTCCATTTAGTTGGAAAGCAAAATCCCCTGCAGTTGCCTCAATTAGACCTAGAGACCCCAAACTGAAGTAAGTTGTCAGATCTCAGCTTTCCCCAGGTTGCTCTTTGGAATGTGCTGTTTGGCTAGGTTAGGAGAAGCAAGAAGTGGGCAAAAGTCAGGACGTGAAAGAAGTCAGAGCAACCGGGAAGGCCTGACAGTGTAAAAAGGTGTGCCAAACACAGTAGTGGTAATGACTACTGCCATTTAGATTGTCGGTCTCTGCTACAGACCACCTTTTGTTTTGGCCTTCGTCCGACTCTTTTTTTTTTTAATTTATCTTTATTGCTGAAAATATTACAAATGTCCCTCATTGAGCCACATTGAGCCTGTCCACCCCTCACCCACCCATCCCAGGCCTTCACCACATAACTGTCTGTGTTCAAGGGCTATGCATATCTATATATATCTATATATCTATATATCTATATATCTATATCTATATCATTTATATCTATATCTATCTATATCTATATCTATATCTATATCTATATCTATATCTATCTATATCTAATCCCAGCAACTGGAAAAGCAGAACAACCAGAGTGACCATAGTGTGTGGCTATGACACACACTATGGCAGTCAACCACCCTGATCTGGGCCCCGACTGGCCCCCAACACCCCAATCAGGGGTGGGGCCAGCCAGCCAACTACTCTCAACTCCCCTCCCCAGCCCAGCCTGATGGGCCCCACATGAATTTGTGTACTGGGCCTCTAGTATGCATATAAATTCCCAGGTTAATCTCTCTCCACCCATTCTCCCATCTCCACCTTCCCTCTAAAACTGTCTCTTCTCTCATCAACTTTCAATTACTGAATCCCCAGCCTGCTTTAGAGTTAAGCCTACAAAGGTAACTAGGAGCCACACTTGTTCTTCCTAAGACAACCTGGGCTCCATTGAGTGTTAGGATCTTTCAGAAACTGTGAAAGCCACTTCTCTTTTCTCCTTAAGATGTGATTTACTAGATAGCTTGAATCAAAGCTCGGTCACTACTATGAATACCTCCTTTTCTTCACTTAATGCCATGATTTCCTCTACTTATATAAACAGAACTAGAGGCCCAGTGCATGAAATTTGTGCATGGGGAGGGCAGGTGATGTCTCTCTGCCCAGCTTGCACCCTCTCCAATCTGGGACCCCTCGAAAAATGTCTCACTGCCCATTTAGGCCCAATCCTAGTATGATCAAGCCTAAACGGGCAGTCAGACATCCTTATCACAATCCAGGACTGCTGACTCCCAATTGCTCATCTGCTTGCCTTCCTGATTGCCCCTAACTGCTTCTGCCTGCCAGCCTGATCACCCATTAACTACTCCCATGCCAGCCTGATTGATGCCTAATTGCTCCTCTGCCAGGCTGTTTGCCCCTAACTGCCCTCTCTCGCAGGCCTGGTCACCCCCAACTTCCCTTCTCTGCTGGCCTAGTCACCCCTAACTGCTCTCCCCTGCAGGCTTGATTGCCCCCCACTGCCTCCCTTGCAGGCCTTGTACCTTCCAACTGCCCTCCCCTGCTAGCAATCTTGTGGTGGCCATCTTGTGTCCACATGGGGGCAGGATCTTTGACTACATGGGGGAAGCCATCTTGTGTGTTGGAGTGATGGTCAATCTGCATATTACTCTTTTATTAGATAGGACAGAGGCCTGGTGCATGGTTGGGGACCAGCTGGTTTGCCCTGCAGGGTGTCCCAGATCAGGGTGGGGATTCCCTTGGAGCATGGGGTAGCCTAGGTGAGGGGCCTGTAGTGGGTTGCAGGCTGGCCATGCCCCCCCAACAGTCCAAGCAGAGGCCCTGGTATCTGGAATTTATTTATGATCTACAATTGAAACTTTGTAGCCTGGAGCGGAGCCAAGCCTCCTGCTCGCTCAGTGACTGCAGTAATTTCTCTTGGGATATTTACCTTCTATAATTGAAACTTTGTAGCATTGAGTGGAGGCTTAGGCCGTCAAAGGCAGGCTGTCAAGGGCAGGCGGAAAGCTTGGCTTCCTCCATCGCCAGGGAAACCCAAGCCTCCCTCCTGCTCTCTGTGGCTGGCAGCCATCCTGGTTGGGGTTAATTTGCATATTACCTGATTGGCCACTGGGCATGGCTGGTGGGCGTGGCTTGTTAGTGTAGCGGAGGTATGATCAATTTGCATATTACTATTTTATTAGATAGGATGAGGTGATTATGATGCTGAAGGGCCATCAGTTACTTCATTCTAAGAAGTTTAGGAAGGCTGAAGATAAATAATAGAACAGAGGCTAAGAGAGTTACAGAGCACAGGGATCCACTCATGGTCTGCAAACTAGGAAAATATGCAGATAGGCAAGGACACATTTCAGGACAGCAGCCAACAGGGGAACATATCTCAGTCCAGGTCAGGCTGAAGTTCAGTAAGCAGTGACCTCACCCAATTAAATCCGTAATAGTAAAAGTAGTAATAATACCAACAAAATATGTAATGGCAATGGGCACTAACATAGCAATGCCAAAAGGCACTGCAGAAGGATCAGTGAAGTTGAAATAAATGTCAAAGACAAAGATAATAATAAATAGTCAAAGAAGGGGAGAACAATGATCAGTCACTCTTGAATGTGTTTGCTTATACTTCTCCATGAAGTACTTAAAAGCAAATGAAAAAAACAAGCCTCCTAGTGAGAAATAAAGACTCACGCAAGAGAATACATGCATAAGTTTACTTTACCAATCAAGGAGAACATGTTATTTAAAGTAGGGTAATAATTAACTCCTGCAAATAGAATGTAAAAGTACTTATAGTTTATATATTTGCTGATTGTTCTTTTCTTTAATTCAAAGGTGAAATATCTTTATTTGAAAATAATTATGAAGGTAGACTGGACAAAAGAAGGAAATTGCTTAAAAATGCAGAGAATAAGGCTGAGATAAAGGTAAACAATGAGTTTGTAGTTTAAAACAAATGAATGATACTACTTATAGGGGGTCAGAATAATAATAGCACTAGCCAGCATTTACTGATCATCTACTCTGTATTGGGCTAAGTACTTTACATAATTACATTATATCATTTAATTCTCTAACAATATTATGAGGATTAAATAGCGCAGATAAAGAAACTGAAGTGTAGAGATATTAAAATTTTGCGCAAGGTCACCTAGCTAGCAAGTGTCGAAAAGACTGTTTAGGACATGTATGCAACTAGTTTATTAAGCAGTATGAACTCAAAAGAGAGTACCAAAAATTGTCTTTATTTTTCCTACACACTGACTTAAAGAATCTGGCCACAATTTCTTTCTCTAACCCTTTAAAAAATGTTTTTGTAATATGTTTTTATTAATTTCAGAGAGAGGAAGGAAGAGTGAGAGAGAGCTAGAAATATCAATGGGGAGAGATAATCATTGGTCAGTGCCTCCTGCATGCCCAACACTGGGGATCAAGCCCATAACCCAGGCATCGAACATGACCTCTTGATTTATGGGTCAGTGCTCAACCACTGAGCAACAGTGGCCTGGCTCTCTTTTAGACAATGTCAGGCAAATTCTAAGTTTTCCAGTCTTCTTAAATTATAATAACAATTCCAGTACCTATAAATTGCTTTAGAATCTTAAAAGGTTTAAATAAAGTCTAAGCACGTATAATCAAAACTACATCATATCCAAAACAAGCCTCCGCTCTCCATCCATTTCAAGCCTGACCCACAGCCCTACAGTGAGGATGGAGGATCGCTTCCATTAACTTCTCTATTAGCTTTCTTCTTTTCTCCCAGGCATTGCAGATTACTCCAGCTGTGTCTTGCATTTGGAAGTCACAAGTAAGAAGCAGATTAGAGTATTTTTGGTAACATATGCTCTCAAATCCTAGGGGACCCATATCAAATCATCCTCAGAAATATCCTCATTCTGTGCTATTATACGTCTGCGAATTTTACAGCTCAGCAAACATCCAGTTGGGAGTGAGATGCCAATTTGCATTTTTTTTCCTGACATCTTCAATGTCCTAGGTAGTACTCTCTCAAAGAAAACCCTGAGATAAAGATTCAAGTGCAAGTAGTTTATTTGGAAGGTGATCCTAGGAAACATTGGCAGGAAAGAGGGTAAGTGAGACTGGGAAAGAAAGGAATTCAATGTATGGTGTGTGGTTAAGAAAGCTACATCAATGAATAATCGGGGCTGGAAAAACTCAGGAGCTGATGTAAAACATCTGCCTCAAAGTTCTACATGAGTTGCAAGGGAGCTAAGGTATTTATACACAAATGCCAATCATTGGTTGAAGGCCATTCCTGGGATGTTAGTTTCCTAACATTTTCAGCTTGCCCTGTGTTGAGGCAGAGAAGCCATCTGCAGCTTCATAAAAACACACACAAAACAAACAAACAAAAAACACAAACCATCCAGATGAAGCATACCAGCTTTGGTAGCTAACAACAGGCCAGAGCACAAGAAAGAGAAAATTTCTAAATACACCTCACTAGGTCAACAGTTAATTAAAATCTTACAAATTCCCCTTCCTCATAGAACACCTTTCTTAGTGAACTCTCATAAAATTGCTTAGGTTTCCATACTGTTTGCTTGGGGTCATGATGGTGAGTATCTTTCTCTTGTTGAACCCTAAGAAGATGCCTGCCAGTATCTTGGCTTTGATGTTAAAATGGGGGATATTTAAAGCCTATTGTCATCAGCTTTGGAACTTTAATGGAAATTCAGACAAAAGAAGTCTTTTCAACCTCATTATAGAGACTTTGTCACATAGAAGTAACAGGATAAGCTGGACAGTGTTAAAAAAGAGCAGAGAGATAAAACATGTGGAATGAAGTGCTCCTTATACTTGTGAAAAATTAAAACAACCTAAATGTCCATCAATAAAGGAAAGGTTAAATAGTTATGAGGTCTCTACATATGGTAGTATATCAAATAGTTAATACTTTGAGAAAATTAGTCCAATTTATCTTAGAAAGGCTGATAAGCAAAACATCAAACATCAAGGTATAAAATATATAATCATCTTAATTATCATATATATTTATACAAGGACACACACACGTCCTTTGATACATATATTAAATTGTAAATATAAAACCCATTCCTGCCCCCTCCAGAAGTCTTCTCCTTCTAAGGAGGGATTTTATGTGTGTGTGTGTGTGTGTGTGTGTGTGTGTGTGTGTGTGTGTGTGAGAGAGAGAGAGAGAGAGAGAGAGAGAGAGAGAGAGAGAAAGAGAGAGGAAAGAGAGAGAGAGAGAGAGAGAGAGAGAGAGAGAGAGAGAGAGAGAGGGAGAGAGAGGAATATCATTGTGACTTTGAGGGAGATAATTGCTTAAAGAGGAATTTCTGGAAATGTTGCCATTTGTGTATGTGTTTACTGGGGTGTCATTACTTAGTCCCCATTCTCTGTTCAAGAGGTCTTAATAAAAGTATACATTACAATTCAATGTATTAGAAAGTTAAATTTGGAACATTGTGAATATGACATTGTGATAAGACCAGTTTGTGGTAGTAGCAAAAAGGCCTGGTTTCATTTGCAGAATAATACAGAGCCTCATTTCATATAATATAGAGTATTTATATATATATACTAGAGGCCCGGTGTACGAAATTTGTGCATGGGGGTGGGGGGGTGTCCCTCAGCCCAGCCTGCACCCTCTCCAATCTGGGATATCCCTGTCACAATCCAAGACTGCCGGCTCCCAATTGCTCACCTGCCTGCCTTCCTGATTGCCCCTAACCACTTCTGCCTGCCAGCCTGATCACCCCCTAACCACTCCCCTGCCTAACAGGTCCCCTGCCAGCCTGTTTGCCCCTAACTGCTCTCCCCTGCAGGCCTGGTCACCCCTAACTGCCCTCCCTGCAGGCCTTGTACCCCCAAACTGCTCTCCCCTGCAGGCCTGGGTCCTCCATAATTGCCTTTCCCTGCAGGCCCAGTCACCCCCAACTTCCCTCCTCTTCCAGCCTCATCACCCCTAACTGCCATCCCCTGCAGGCTTGACCACCCACAACTGCCCTTTCTTGCAGGCCTGGTCCCTCCCAACTTCCCTCCCCTGCTGGCCATCTTGTAGTGGCCATCTTGTGTCCACATGGGGGCAGCCATTGTGCGTTGGAGTGATGGTAAATCTGCATACTACTCTTTTATTATATAGGATAGAGGTCTGGTACATGGGTGGGGGCCAGCTGGTTTGCCCTGAAGGGTGTCCCAGATCAGGGTGGGGGTTTCCTAAGTAGGTCGGGTGGCCAGGGTGAGGGGCCTATGATGGTTTGCAGGCCAGCCATGCCCCCTGGCAACCCAAGTGGAGGTCCTGGTATCTGGAATTTATTTATATTCTATAGTTGAAATTTTTTAGCCTGGAGCAGAGCCAAGCCTTCTGCTTGCTCTGTGGCTGCTGCCATTTCTGTTGGGATTCTATAATTGTAACTTTGTACACTTAAGTGGAGGCCTGAGCTGGCAAGGACAGGTGGAAAGCTTGGCTACCTCCATTGCTGGGGAAACCCAAGCCTCCCTTCTACTCTCTTTGGCTGCAGCCATCTTGGGTGGGTTTATTTGCATATTCGCTCCTGACTGGCTAGTGGTGTGGCTTGTGGGTGTAGTGGAGGTATGGTCAATTTGAATATTACTCTTTTATTAGATAGGATAGAACATATATATGAAATGTATATTTTATATTATACACTACTAGATGCCGGGTGCACGAAATTTGTGCATGGGGGTGGGGTGTGTTCCCCCAGCCAGGCCTGGGGCCTCTCTCAGTCTGGGAGCCCTCGGGGGATGTTGGACATCCTTAGTGCTGTTGTGGAGGGGAGAGAGGGTCCCACTACTGCAGCTGTGCTTGCCAGCAAGAGCCTGCTCAGGGCTTGTGGCTGAGCAGTGCTCCCCCTGTGGGAGCGCACTGACCACGGGGATGGTTGGAGGGACAGCTCCTGCATTGAGTACCTGCCCCCTGGTGGTCAGTGCATGTCATAGCTACCAGTCTTTCCACTGTTGTATTGATTTGCATATTAGCCTTTTATGATGTAGGATAGTATGTATTATATTAGGTTTGGATTACTTAAGTATTTTTGATTTATCATGTGTATTTTATATGCATAGAAAATATCTTTTTAAAACATCCAACCAACTGTTGATGGACACAATGGCTATTTCTGGATTGTAAGGTTGGGTGGGAATGTGGTGGTTTGCAGGCCTGCCACGCCCCCCCCAACCCCCCACCCCCCACGACCCAAGCGGAGGCCCTGGTATCTGGAATTTGGGAAAGAAATTGAAATTTATAGTTTCATGTTATATATTTCTTCCATATAATGTGATTCACACCACTATACTCTTTTTATAATGAAAAATAACAAAATAGAAAAAACCATGATCCATTCTGGCATCAATTGGTAGAGCAGTTGTATGGCTAGATGTTAAGTTCTTGAGATGGGAGGAATGTTTACAGATGAAACGAAAACGGTGAGCTGAAAGTCGATTCCATGCCTTCATCTACCTCATGAAGGACTTTGAACTTACTAGTAACTATGTTGGCAATAGAGGATTTTCAGAGGATATTTTGTCCTGAAATGACTTGATCGGTGTTCTGCTTCAGATAGAGGACACACTTTCTCTTCATAACAATTTTCTAACATAATTTAACTAGCTACCTTTTCCAAATCATGTTTCTTTTATTTTTTGTCTTATTATGGATTGTTGAAGTAATTATCTCATAACACATTAACTTGTTGGACAGAAATAAGCTAATATGTGTAGTAACTCCTTTGGAAGCTGTAAGGAACTATATAAAGAACTGTGATGTTCTTTGTTATGATGTTAGTTTTCTTATATTGTTATATCATCCAGCCTTATTTCATGGCTTATGTATTCACACTGGCTAGGGCCATGGCTTATGGATTTGAATCACTGTTTTCTGATTTATTTTCAGGTTGCAAATTATGTAATACATTCTTTTTTAATTGAATTTTAGAGAGGGAGGAAAGGGGAGGTAAAAGGAGGGAGAGGGAGGAGAAAGAGATTGGTCGCCCCCCTCTGCCCCTGCATGCACCCCAACCAGGGATCGAACCCACAACCTAGGTATGTGCCCTAACTGGAATCAAACCTATGCCCTTCTGGTGCATGGGAGAACACACCAACCAACCTAGCCACACTGTCCAGGGCTACGGCTTATGTATCTGAATCACTTCTTTCTGATTTATTTTCAGGTTGCCAATTACATAAAGCAATCTTTTTTAGTATCTCTCAGTTTATTCTTCTACTCCAATTAAAGGTGTCTGGAATTTTAAGTAACATTTCCATCACTAATTACTTATTCTTTCAACAACTATGCATGTCTTCCCTTTTTGCTTTGTGTACTATTAGAGGCCCAGTGCACAAATTCATGCATGGGTGGGGTCTGGCTGGTCCAGCCCCAATCGGGGAGGATCAGGGCTGGGCCTATCAGGAGGAGGAGATGGCAGGAAGTTGGCTGGCCACCCTCCCACCCCTGATCATGCTGATCAGGGCCAGGCTGGCTGGGGGAAGGGGCCGCAGGCAATTGGGCAGTGGGCCCTGTCCCAGATTGGGGTTGGGGGGCTTTTTGGATGCAGGGCCAGCTATGGGGAGGGGCTGTGGCTGATGGGCCATCTGGCCCTGCCCCCAAATATGGACCAGCAGCCTGTGGGAGGGGACATGGGTGGTTGGTTGGTGGGCCCTGCCCTTGATGGTGTGGGGGAGGTTGATATAGGTTAGGGCCAGATGGGGGGAAGGGCTGCAGGAGGTTGGTGGGCTGGCCCCACCCCCAATTGGGTGGGGGGCAATCAGGAGTGGGCTAGTCAGGGGGAGGGGCTGTGGACAGATCAGGGTGGTAGGGGCCCATAGGGGACATGGCCAGCCAAGGCTAGGGGCTGCAAGAGGTTGGCCACCCAGTCCCATCCCCTATTGGGGTGGGGAGTACAATCAGGGACGGTCCACCCAGGGGAAGAGGCTGTAGTCCTATTGCAGTGGGACAGGCTGATCAAGGGTGGGGCTGGCCAGTGGGAAGGGAGGGGGTGTTTGGCTTGCAGCCTGCTCTTGATTGGAGTGGGAGCTTCCGATCAGGGGCAGGCTGGCAGGGGGGAGGGGCCATGAGATTGGCTAGCAGGCCCTACCCCCTGATCTTTAGGTTGGCTGGCCACAGTGGGCATTATAGCAACCGGCCATTAAGGTCATTATGGCTGTTAGAGTCACTGGAGTTTTATATAGAGAGATTATTTGTAAAACCTTACTATTTTTTGTTATCATATCTGTTGTTGAACAAATTCTCCTTTTGTCAGAGAGAGAGCACGATCGAGAGTGGAGATGCACAAAGACCACAAAGTACCCTTTGAACTGTTATATGAGAAATGGGGAGCCCAGACTGGTTTTGCTTAGTGGATAGAGTGTCGGACATGGACTGAAGGGTCCTGAGTTTGATTCCGGTCAAGGGCACATGCCCAGGTTGTGGGCTTGATCCCCAGGAGGGGCGTGTAGGAGGCAGTCAATCAATGATTCTCCATCATCACTGATGTTTCTATCTCTCTCTCCCTCTCCCTTCCTCTCTGAAATCAATAAAAATATATTTAAAAAAAGAAATGGGGAATTCAGGGCAAGAGTAGATTTGTGATTAGAAGTGATGTAACTGAAAGGCCTGTGTAATGTCAATACATATTTTCCAATCAGGTAATCCTTCTCTCTGAAATCAATAAAAATATATTTAAAAAAAGAAATGGGGAATTCAGGGCAAGAGTAGATTTGTGATTAGAAGTGATGTAACTGAAAGGCCTGTGTAATGTCAATACATATTTTCCAATCAGGTAATCCTTAGAAAGCTTTCTAGCACCTTCCAATATGCAGGGAAAAGAGAATATTTAGCATTAATCAAGCATATTCCTAGCAGGTTTCAAAAGGCATGCAGCCATGTACCTGAGACAAAAGGAAGAAAGCAAAGGAGGGGTAGTCCAATCTTTGTTTTGAATTATGAATAGACTCCTTTTTCCTACAAGAAGGGGAGACCATTTTAATTGAGACATTAATCAAACTCATACTAACTCTTTAAAGCAAAGAATGATCTACAGAAACCAAAAACTTGAGCTACTTAAGAACAATCTTTTTTCTCCCCTCTTGAAGGGCTTAGTGGGAATTCATTTTACCTTCAATTAAATCCAACCTCAGTGCTTACTGCAGGCCAGAGGCTTATCCTAAATAATAATTCAGGGAAGCAAAGAAATTTGCTGGCTTCTCCTGGTAAGAAATTTCATTCCACATTAGTCTCCTGGAGAAATCACAGGTGGAGTTCTCCAAGAGCGGCATGAATGATGGCACTTTAATCCTCATTTATCTTCCCAGGCATGGCAAAGCCAGAGATTCTTTGTTGTCTCATTCTGTGGGCTGTGCAAACGTGCTCTATGAGCCTGCCTGAAAGCCAGCAAAGGTTTTTCTATTCAGATTTGCCTGTCATGAGATATTTGCTTATACTCATATCAACCTTTTTGAAAATCTTTTTAGAATTGTCACTGTGATAATTTATGCATTTCTCATGCATATCCATTTCACCTTCAAATGCAATCATCTAGCTTAACTTCTTAGGGGCACAAAATTTGAACAAGTGGTCATTAGTATTTAAAACACAACTGAATAGAACAAAAGAACTGCTTTGTAATTCGTGTCTCTGTGTGTGTGTGTGTGTGTGTGTGTGTGTGTGTGTGTCAGTGTGGTGGTGGTATATGTGTGGTATTTTCTGGAAGGCTAAAGATTATAAAACAGGGAACTTAAAACATACTTAAGAAAAACTGGAAGACTTCCATTTCAGGCTGCATGTCAGATTAAATAGCATGAATTACCCTTCCTATTGAAATTCTAAAATGGCTGGGCAAACTAGAAAGGACATCATCATTGTGGAGCTCAAATAAAAGTAGAAAATAAATGAAACAAAAAATAAAAATATTAAATCAAGAACCCAGGGAGGTGGGGGGATGTCAAAGGCACCTTTCCACCTTGGAGTTTTGGCAAACCTTAGAAAGTTTGAGTTTCTGCCTTTCACAACTGTACAATGTGTGGACGATAGTCCATTTTAAGTGGAGTTTGCAGTAAGCCATCTCCCATATACATGGGGCTCCATAGAACCACACCCAACACACCGATGGAATAACAGAGGATGAAAAATAATCCCCAAAAGAAAAAGAAAAGCCCACCATAGGAGATAGAAAACTTGCTTGTCTTGATCCTGCTGCTACATAACGATAACATGAAATTACCCCCTGAGAATTCACTATTATAAGAAAGCCCTTACTAGGGTTTACAGTTCAAATTCATACCACTTATATAGTCCAAAAACCTTAAGTGGAAAATTAAACTCAATGTATTGCAGGGTTGGTAACCACTTTCAGCAGACTACAGAGCAAATACAAATTTGTCTGGAAGAACTCAATTTCAATCCAGACTTTGAAGAATTAACAAAAATGAAGTTCCAAGGAAAATGAACATCTCAAAGTTAAAAATTATATATGAAACTAAGCACCATTAGACAAAAATAGAAAAACTAAGGCAGTAGGAACAGACACATAAAACTTGAGTTATTAGAATTATCAGGTACCAAATAAAGATGTTTAGAGAAATAAAAGAACAGGATAAAAGCAGATATGAAAAAACAGGCAACAAGAACTTCTAAGAAAAAGATATTAGATTTTTTGCAACTTTTACCTTTAAATAATTATAGATTCACAGGAAGTTGCAAAGGTAGTACAGAGAGGTTGGGATTGGGCCTAAATGGGCAGTCAGACATCCCTCTCACAATCCAGGACTGCTGGCTCCCAACCATTCACCTGTCTGCCATCCTGGTCACCCCCTAACCACTCCCCTGCCAGTATGATCAACGCTTAACTGCTCCTCTGCCAGCCCGATTGCCCCTAACTGCCCTTCCCTGCTGGCTGTGTAACCCCTAACTACCCTCACCTGCCAGTCTAGCTGCCCCTAACAGTCCTTCCCTGCAGGCCTAGTCCCTCCCAACTGTCCTCCCCTGCAGACATGGTAGCTCCCAACTGCCATCCTCTGCCTGCCTCGTCATCCCTGACTTCCCTCCCCTGCCAACCTGCTTGCCCCCAACTATTCTCCCGTGAAGGTCTGGTCACCCCTAACTGCCCTGCCCTGCTGGCCATCTTGTGGTGGCCATCTTGTGTCCACATGGGGGTGGCCATCTTGTGTTTTGGAGTGATGGTCAATTTGCATATTGCTCTTTTATTAAATAGGATACATAACCATCGTATACTATCAAAATTGAGAAATTTATACTGTATTAAGTGTATATAGTTCTGTGTCATTTTATCAAATAGATGGATTCTGTAACTATCTTGACAGTCAAGATACAAAACTACTTCAGCACCACAAAGATCTCCCTTTATAGATATTTTCATACCCTCAAACCTCCACTATCCCTAAGCCTTGGAAACAAATGATCTGTTCTCTATAATATTGTCATTTCAAGAATGTCAATAAAAATCGAATCATACAGCAAATATGTGACCTTTTGAATTTGGATTTTGGGACTCTGCATAATGCCTTGAGATTCATCCAAGTTGTTATGACATCAGTAGTTCATTCGTTTTTTCTTGTGGAGTAGCACTTGATGGTATGGAGGTACTATGGTTTATTTAACCATTCAATGACTCTAGGACAATTGAATAGTTTCTATATTTTTACTATTGTGAATAAGCTGCCAGGAATAATGCATAGGTTTTTGTGTATGTATACAGGTTTTCTATTTTCTAAAATAAATGCCCAGGATTGTGATTGCGAGGTCATATGGAAAATAGATGCATAGTTGTTGTTGTTTTTTTAAAGAAAGTATTAAACGGTATGCCAATTTACATTCTCACCAGCATTTGGTGTTGTCACTATTTTTTAAATTTTAGCTGTTCCAATAGGTGTGTATTCATATCTCATTGTGATCTTAATTTACATTTCTCTATCAGCTAGTGATGTTGAAATATTTTCATATGCATATCTGCCATCTGTATATACTCTTCAGTGAGACCTTTTGATATATTTTCTCATTTTTTATTGAACTGTTTGGGTTCTTTACTGATGAGTTTTGAAAATTCTTTAGATAGAGTCTATTCAATTTTTTGCAAATATTTTCTACCAGCTTCTACCAGTTCGTCTTTTTCTCCTCTTAACAGAATTTTTACAGAGCGAAAGTTTATAATTTTGATGGCTTATAAGATAAAAAGGAAGGTTACTGTGACATTATATTTCCATATATGGATGAAAATTTAGTCCTACAAGAATGCATAACACTTTAAAATGTTCTCATGTTTATTAAGTTATCCTTAAAATATAGTAGTGAATCACCTAGAAGTCATGATAAGCAATTCAAAATCTCCAAAAATTGAACTGCCATACTCCCCTCGGGAATCCTGAGTTTCCCTTTGACTGCCGTATCAGCCTATAGCGTGGGATTAACCAGGGCCAGACAACTATATCTACAGAGACCTGGACCTCTTCATTTCTAGGAATCAATTTTAGGGATACAAATTTAAATATGAGTATTTTGGAGAAGAAAATTAGGGAGGAATGAATTTTCTTAACAAAGCCAAGACCAGAGTTAACAGGCACCAATAATCAATAATCAGCTTTAGGAATGGTACTATGATGGGTGAGGCAATAAATAATATCTAGTTCTGATTTTCAAATAATTTATAATCAAATTAGGAAAATAAGAATAAATATTTTGGGGAAAATTAAATAATTCCCCGTGCATATGTAAAACTCTAAATCAAAAATACCAAAAAATTCCTAATGTAATATATGATTATTAACTAGTTGAATGTCATTCAGTAATGCCAAAAGAATTCCAAGGATGGAGTGATTCTGTGTGTGGGACTGCAGAGGGTTTTTACACTGAGAGACTTTGTATACTACATCAGGTACATAAAAATTAGCCAAAGGGAATGTAGGCATGGGTAGTTTTAAAGGAATCAATTTCTACATTTTCAACTCTCCTATGTATTCTTTCCTTAAAATGGTCTGACAGAATGTGCTAGCCATCATTCTGCATTTTATTTCCCATGTTTGTTGTTAAAGTCATACTTCTCCCACTTTACAAAAAGAAAAGCCGATTTCTCAACCATCCTGAACTTAACTATTCAATATTGCCCTGGTTGTGGAAACTTCCCTGGTGCCAGACAAGAGGACAAATCAAAATATTGATTTCACTGTTGTAAGAGTGAAGGGTAAATGAGAGATAACAAATCCTTTGTCAAATCAGCTTCCAATTCTGTGCTCTATACAAAACTGAAAAAAAAGTACTTAATCAAATTGTTGGTTGGTAGATCATTAAAAATAGTTTTTTATAATAAAACATGATTTTTGGCAAACAACAACAACAACAACAACTCAGAAGACACTGAAAGAACTAAATGGCATTGTTATAGCTAAACTCCATTTCTTATTCTCTACTTCTGTTTGTACAAAAGTGTGCTTAGTGCTTACATACCTCTAATGTGTAAAACTTAAGGAGAACTAATGGTGACCCCTGCCTCATTCTGGCAATGTGATGGTCATTCTAAGACACACAATTAAATTTAAAAAGTCCCACTATTATCTTTAAGAGAATCACTTTTACTGAAAATTTGCATTTCATGTTTGATGATTATTTTTAAATTTTTAACATATTGATATTGTTTTGGTTGTATTCTAATATTTTCAAGGCAGGAGGTTTGGAAATTCTCAAACTGCATTAGAATAATAAAGATCTCTCCCATCCCTGCCACAAAAACACTTTAAAGTCTCCTAGCATGGCTGCATTTTTATCTGTAATTTTAATGTTTTAATGACTAAGAATGTAGATTATTTTTCAAATGATTCAATGTGTCCCAATTAAAACTGTCACCAAAGCAATGGTTATAAAGGCTCGCCAAGCTCTGTGGGGCAAGTATGTGGAGTAGCAGGTGAAAGTAAGAAGAGTTAGATGCTGAAAGTTGTTAACAGCCAAGCTTTGTAGACATCTGAAATATTTTATTTTATTTGTAATTTAGTTTTCATTTAGTAGCCAGTGTCTCATCTCCAGTTTACTTGAAATTTTTGTCTTATAAGTCATAGTTGTGTGTGTGGTTCTTTTTTTTTGCTTACACTAGCTATAATTTCTATTAAAAATATGCAAAGTCTGCCTGATTGGCATGGCTCAGTGGTGGAGCATCAACCTATGAACCAGGAGGTCATGGTTTGATTCCCAATCAGGGCACATGCCCGGGTTGCAGGCTCGATCCCCAGTGGAGGTCATGCAGGAGTCAGCCAATCAATAATTCTCTCTCATCATTAATATTTCTCTCTCTTTCTCCCTCCCCCTTCCTCTCTGAAATCAATAGAAGTATATTTTAAAAGGTATGCAAAGTTATATCATTTTTTGGCTCAAACTAAGCTAACTTGGGTCCAACATAGTACCCAGGAAGATGGATGGAATGACAGAGGTGCCAATGAATGTTCAGACGTGAAGCAAGCAGGTTGGTCATACACACACATCTACTATGCCTAATCGGGACCAGGTAATGATGATGGTAATGGTTAGACAAATCAACAGTGACCAGTGTATGAGCACCCAAATCAAGAGAGAAAATTCGGATGTGTGTGATCACAGCCCCTGTGCTGGCACAAGCCAGAGACCTCAGGAGCTATTATAAATAGGGAACAAAACACTGTTAAGAGGAGAGTTATTCCTTACAAACAAGACAGGCCTCAATTTATGTGGGGACCAAGATGGGGTCTAAGTAAATAAATATATTGCTATTACAAGGCAAAATATGTTGACTGTCTTAAGAAAAGTTCAGCCAAGTTTCCATAAGGATTTATATTTATTTGGTAAAGTCAGAAAAAGCTACCTGCGACCTTGAGATGCACAGGATGGCAGGATCTTGACATTTATCTTTTTGTTTAAGAAAGGTTTTGTAATAAATTCCTACCATGCCCACGATCCTTTATCATTAATATTGTACTTAGAAGCCTGGTGGGAAGTTGCAGTTTCAGGAGAAATGATCAGAGAAAAATTCTTTATGATAACAAAGACAGAAAGATATTAAAACCTGGCATTTCCAGGAGTCCAGTGGCTGGGCATGCTGTGTAATAATGTAGCTATCCTCCATTCTCCCTCAGCCTTAAATTAAAGTGTGGTACAAGTAAAAGACTTGCTTTGGGTAATCAGGAAAAGGGTCATTGTTCCATATTAGGTTAAAAAAGAGGAAATAAGATATGATTTATATCTGTGCTATCCAACATAGTAGCTACTAGCCACATGTGGCTATTGAACACTTGAAGCATAGCTGGTACCATATGTTGAAATGATAATGTTTGGACATATTAGGTTTTAGAATATATAACATTAAAATTAATTTCATTTTGATTTTTTAATATGGCTACAAGAATATTTTAAACTATTTATGGGACTTCCATCACATTTTTAATGAATAGTATTGAATAGAGAATGCAGAGGAATATAGGTATTAGAGAAAGATAACTATAAGAAATGTGTGCTTCCCTAAGAACTTCTAGAGATTTTGAAAAGTACTTAATCTCCCACAATATGGGACATAGACTTAAAACATTTTACTTAGGTATTAAATTGAGAGTATTCTCCCAAGGTTGAGGAATTTAAGGAGGGTGGGAAAACAGTTATAGGGATTACATGAATCAAAACTTTTAATTCAGCTATTTATTCATATTTTAATAGATGATACCATTTAAAATTTACTAATTAAACTTATAGGTAAATCATTTCATTATTTTAAAAATACCTATATATCCTCATAAAACAAAATAGTACCATGTTGTTCACAAGGAACTGCACTGTGTTCTAAATGTACAGGTGATCCCAGGCTCTCTTAACGATCATGTAAAGAGTGTAATCATCCCTTCACACTTATCCACAACATAACATTTCTGGTTGGAAAGAAATGACAAGAGGTAGTCAATAAAACAGTCTGGTAGATAGAATTGTTCCTGACCTTTCCGCACCGTGACTGAAGCAGGAAGTACTAGAAGACATATCGCAGTAGAGTTAGCCTTTAGATCTATAGAAAGTAATAAATATTATGACTGCTGGCTGTGCCCCTTCTTCCTCTTACCTGGATGTAGTGGTGAGTAATGTCTGTTAAAAACAATTCCATTCCACCTGGGAAAATTCTGAGAAACAGGTTGCAAAATAATGTTCCAACATAATCTTCCCCCCCCCAAATAGCACTTGGTTTTTATATGTAGAGACGAAGAAGAGGGCTATGGGACCAACATTGGAAATCTTTTACAATGTACCTCCTCTCAATAATGGTAAAATGAATGAGCGTAGAAGAGTGGGATTTTAAGTCTGCTGCAAAAGACTAGTCCTAATTGCAATCAATGTATGTGGAAACGTATGCTTGAACAGTGCCTTCTGATTCATTTGGCAAACCTTCCATACTACAAATAGGACCCAATCTACACTGGACAATCAGTTGCTACTTAGAAAAATATCCTATGGAGGTTCTAAGATGACCACCTCTCACTGCTTGGAAATTCCTTCTTATATATAACCTCACAGGGAGGTACACAGAGGAATGTTGTACTCGTTTTCTTTTACCTATTAGAAAGGGAAAAAAGTGTCTTTTAATATTAAAAAATTATCTAGTTAACATTGGAAAGTATGCTCAAATTTTCAATTATAGTTCAGAATGCATAACCCTTATTCTATTATGAGATTACTAGAGGCCCAGTGCATGGATTCATGCACAGGTGGGGTCTCCCAACATGGCTTGTACCCTCTCGCAATCTGGGACCCCTCTGGGGATGTAGCAGTGCTGAAATGGCAGGTGGCCAAGGAGGAGCCCCAGCCAGGGCCGGGCATAGTTCCATTGCCACTCATCCCAGGCCACTGTGCCTGCCATTGCCGCCACCACCTCTTGGTAGTGCTGCTGTGGAGGTGGGAGAGGCTCCCACAGCCACAGCTGAGCTCACCAGCCATGAGCCCGGCTTCTGGCTGAGTGGTGGTCCCACTGTGGGAGCACACTGACCACCAGGGGGCAGCTCCTGTATTAAGCATCTACCCCCAGTGGTCAGTGTGTGTCATTGAGACTGATCAACCTGTCATTTGGTCATAACAGTCACTTAGGCTTTTATATATATATAGATGACAAAGTTCCTACTTACATAATGCATATCTCTACCTCTGTTTCTTTGTTACAGTTTCTCTACTAATCTTTTATTTCTTAATCAGTGTCTCCCTCCTACTCCTCACAATACTTTATCATGCCCTCCAGTCATCCTGGAATATATTCCTCTTCTCTGGTAAGGAATAATCATGGCACCCATATTCAAAATCATCTTGTGTGTGTACTCTTTGAATATCCCTGGTATTTTTTTTTTTAAAAATTGTTTTTATTCGTTTCACAGAGGGAAAGGGAGAGGGAGAGATAGAAACACCAATGATGAGAATCATCAACCAGCTGCCTCTCTGCATGCCTCCTACTGGGGATCAAACCCACAACCTGGGCATATGTCCTGACAAAGAATTGAACCCTGATCTCCTGGTTCATGGGTCAATGCTCAAACACTGAGCTACACCAGCCAGGCATCACAGGTACTTTTATAAGAAAGAGATTGTAGCATCCAGTTTGGGGTGCCTCCTCAGATTTCCCCCATTCTTCCTTTCAAACAGTGTAGGGCTACATGGCTCTTCCATGTGATGCTTCAGTGCTTCAGGGAAGGCTGGCTCCATCCCCAGCTTCAATGGGTGCCTCTTGAGTTGATTAAGCCAATAATGGTGATTCTACCACCAATTCCACTTGGCCAGTGATTGGCAAGTGATGTGTGAAAGGAAATCTTGTCATGTGGTCAGCTGTATGGAGACACAGAGCATGTAGGCACTTTTTATCTGACTCTGAATTTAGATGTACAAAAAGGTGATGATGAAGCTACTGCAGCCATTTTACAACCACGAGGGCATGTAACATACAGGAAATAAAGAACCTGAGTACATGATAAAATACATCATTGAACAATTGAAATAATAAACTATGAAGCCATGCTACCTCTGGATATTTTGTTATGTGAAATAACAAACACCTTGTGGCTTAAGTCATTTTGAGCTGGGTTTTTTTTGAAGCCAAAATCATTCTAATGGATGTGACAATGTAGCACATAACTTTGAAAACTGATGCTTAAGTCATTCTACCTGTGCCTGTATGCCACAATAATATTAATAGTTCTAGTTTCCTTCCATTTTACAGAAGGGCCTCAGGAAATTCTCTAAGTTTAGGTTTAAAATGGATAAATAAATAAAAATTTAAAGACTTTTAAGGTGGAGAGAACAAATTATTCTCTTTTCCATCATAAATTTTCTATCATTCATTTTCTGTCCAAACTTCTTTTCCAGTTTCCAAACACTACAGGATTTTAGGTCCACTTTCCTAGCTGCTTCATCAATCAGAGTTCTCTCTTTGGTCAGAATCACACTTGTCAAACCCTTGATACAGCAGATATAGGTTTGCCAACATAAGTAGTGGCAGTGGCAGGAGCAACGGCTACAGATGCTTTCCATGAAATTTGACAAAGAATTCCCAAAGAGCTGGGAAAGTTGAAAGACTATTTAAGCACGACTTAGCTAAGGTTAAATGTGACATCTGTGTTTTCTCTATGAAGACATCCTTTGCGCTAATAATGTGTGCCATTCAGAGTCTAAAATTTCAGTAAAAATTATCAAATATAAATAGAACTCAACAGAGAATATTTGAGACTTACTGAGTCTTTAAAACTCGTCCTTAAAAGAACAAGTCTTTTGGGCAAGAAAGATTTATAGTTGAGTAATTCCTTAATCTTAACAGATTTATTTCAACTCAATAAATCTTCATTGAAAGCCTAGCTTGAACTGAGCCCTGAGCTAGACAGTTGGCATGAACATAGACAATAAGAAAGAATTCTTCTCTGCTCTCCAGAAGCTCAAATTGGTCTCTAATCTAATTAAAAGTGCTAAATTGAAGCACAAATAGGGTACTTTGCAAATAAAAAAGGTGGAGTATCAGTGCTGACTGGAGGACTGGAGGTATATCACAAAGGAGATGACATTTGAACTATATCATAAAGGATGCATAGGATTAAAAGGAAGAATTGAATCCAGGTAGGTTGATTTGAGTGACGCAAAAAGACACTCCTGGAATGACAATTGAGATGCAATTAGGTTGTATGGGTTTTATCACTTCACCTTTGGAAGTCAGATGAACAATGAGACTCATTTTCCCATCTTCCTTTCCCTGACATGCCAGCTGTTAGAATTTCTTCCATCTTCAGCTATTGTTCAGCTCCTTAGTCTGAGACTGCAATTTCAATCTTAATGTCTGCTCTTTGTGTGATAGTTCTTGCATAAAATGCCTTCTCATTCTCTTCCATGGTACTTATTCTTGATGCAGAGAACAGATGGCAGAAGCCAAAGTCATTTCTGTTTATGGACCATTCACGATGTAAGTGAGGGACTTGGATACTGTGGCATATAACTGTTACAGACCTTTTACATTGTTTTTACTTAAATCATTTGATGGTTTTTAGGAAGTATATTTAAACAAGAAATCAGAAATGACCATGGCTCTTAGTGTTTTCCTAATCAGATTTTCCAGATTTTAAATTTGATGGTACGATTTAACATTTTACTATACCTACATCATATACATGTTTGGCCTAGGAAATACAAAAACTGACAGGGCAAGATAGGCCATTAAACACATATGCCTAAGCAACACCACGATGATGAGCATTGGTCTAGATAAGCAGTGTGGCTTCAAATTCATGATCTACTAGTTTATAGTAGTGTGATCTTGGGTGAGTCATGCAACTCTCTATACCTTAATATTCTTATGCTTAAAACAAGAATATCAATACTTAGTTCCTAAAGTTTCTATATAGACTTCCTAAGATAACATATGTAAAGGACTCAGCACTGTGTCAGGCACAAAATAAATGTTTTATATATTCATATGGTGCTATGTTTATAACTGGCCTAAGAAAGTTAAGAAAGGCCTCTTAGAGTAGACATTATTTACCTTAAGACTATAACAATAATTAGAGCTGCCTAGAGGACAAGGACCTACAAAGTATCTTCTGGGAAAAGGGGGGTAGCATGTGAAAAGACATGGAGTCAAAAATGACTGCAGGTCATTTGAGGAACTGTAAGTATTTTGGTATAACTGGAATCCAGGGTGAATGTGAATGAGTAAGAGTCAGGACAGCAGAGTAGGTAGATGAGGTCAAAGAAATAAGTTGAGGTCAAAACAAAAAAAGCTTTTGTATGCCACTGAGACATTTATAGCGTAACTTACGGCTGATCAAGAATAACAGAAAAATTTTAAACAGGAAAATGACATGATCATATGTTCACTTGGGGTCAAAGTGGTAGATGTGTGGGAGGGACAAGGGGTTACAATCCAGGAAAGAAACTACACTGGACTGAAGTAGTAAATAGGGAATCTATAAGAGGAAGAGGGTATGGATCAGCAAGATCGTCAAAGGTAGAATCAGTATGCTTTTACGACTAATATAAAAGAGCATGGTGTGGTTAGTATATACATCTAATATATCTCTCATCTTTCTAATTTGGAAAACTAGGTAGATTGAGGGGTCATTAACTTACACTGTAAAAGAGCTCAGTTTGAACATGTTGAGTCTGAGGGCTCTTTCAGACATCCAAGGAGAAAGATTAATCTGGGAATTCTATAATTCAGAAGAGACAATTGGTTTGAAGTTGTGGATTTGTAGTAGTCAACCCTAAATTAACTATGACTTAATTATGATGGGATCTATAGTAAAGAGTCTGGATTCATTTTTGATGTTTGGCTACTGGCAGTTTTTAAGTCCTGCCACTCCCTCTGTCCCTACATCTAGGCAAATTGACAAAAGGCCTGGATGCTCCTTACCTTGGTTCCAGGGGGCAGTTTCAAACTACGCAAGCCCCAGTCCATGCAAAGGAACCCTCACTCTAGCCCCACTACCTAACCATAATAAAATCCAAAGCCAACCACTCTTCCCTGCTCTCTCAAGCCATTTTTTTTTACCTGCTTGAGAACTCACACTTCTCTCTCAAAGTCTCATTATGTGAATGCCAAATCTCTTTAATACCCTCTTGGTGCATATGTAGTATCATCAGTGTCAATATCCAAATCAACTTTATGTGAGTGGTGGTGGGGAGGGGATCCATTCCACCTCTTTTGTATGGCAACAACAGGGACAAATTGTGTCCAATATTTAAAGGTCCATTGTTATGTGTCTTTCTCACAATAATATCTAGCCTTTGGGTACTTAATTATTAAGAACATGACAATGGAATCACCCAGTCATGGGATGTACAATGTTTAACAACTATACTAATAAAAAAGCAATACGCTAATTAGACCAGGAGACCTTCTGGAGATCTTCCGGATGCTCTTTTGGACAAAACCAAGGGCTTGGCCGGCCTGCAAACCACCCCCAAATGGCCATCAGCCTCTCCCCCAGGCCCACCCCAACCACAGCGGGGATCCTCACCCCTATGGGAGTGTGTCCAGCCTAAAAATGGCCCTCAGCCCTTTGCCCAGGCTGGCCATGCCTCCCAGTGGGGACTCCCACCCCAATGGGGCATGGCTGGCCTTCAAAACACCCCACCCCCTCACCCAGGCCGGCACAGTTCCCAGTCGAGACCACCATCCCGATGGGGGCGTGGCTGGCCTGCAAACTGTCTCAGGCCCCTTGCCCAGGCTGGCCCTGCCAGCCAAGAGGACCCTCTTCAGGGCAGACCAGCCAGCCCCACCTGTGCACCAGGTCTCTATCTATACTAATAAAAGGGTAATATGCTAATTAGACTGGGAGACCTTCCAGACAAAGCCATGGTGGCGGGCCAAGGCAGAGGCATTCAGGGGTGATTAGGCCAGGAGGGGGTGAGCAGGCTGGCAGGCAGAGTGATTAGGGGTGATCAGATAGGCAGGCAGTTGAGAGGATAGGAGTCAGTGGTCCAGGATTGTAAGAAGGATGTCCGACGGCCGGTTTAGGATCCGGCCTAAACCTGCTGTCAGACATCCCCCAAAGGTCCCAGATTGGAGAGGGTGCAGGCTGGGATGAGGGACACCGCCCCCCCTTGCACGAATTTCATGCACTGAGCCACGAGTGTATGTATGAAGTCGAAAGGGAAGTAGTCAGGGCATGGAAAGCCCTAGAAGAAAAACACCATTTGAACATCAAGCAGAAAAAGAGGAGCTTTGCAGAAAACTAAGAATGAATTCAAGCAAGGAGAGCATTTTTAAAAGGAAAAATAATCATGCTTTTAATCAAATGTTTAAAAGAATTCAAATTAGATTTGAAATATGTTATTGGTTTAATAATTAGGAGCTGGCTGGTATAAAGAAAGTGCTGTTTGGTTTAAAGAACATCTCATATGCAAAGGAACAACTGTCCTTCAAAGTTTTGACCATTACAATTATTCTACTTTCCTTTTAGACAATTAGGTAACTTTCATAGAGACAGTCATGCGAACTGTTTTCAGGTTAACACCCTGGATAAACATGGATACCTGTATACCTCCCTAATAAAATAATTTAACCATATTTCACTTAAAGCTAAGGATAACAAAGGATAAATAAACTCAACCCAATAGGAAACTAGAATATCTAGCTCAAAGTTATGGCCTATTGGCCAGAAATCAAAGGCTCTCTCTTATCCTAAATTCTAGTCATATTCCCAGAATTTGATACCAGCTTAGGATCGGCCTATATAGCTTCACTTCTAAAATTCTAGAACCAATAGAACCAGCACAGCTCTCCAGCAGAGTTAAGAATTGCTATGTGAGAGCAGTTTCATGGCTTATGTGGTTCCATGAGCTCCAATTACATATTGCCTTCCAATCTCAATCACTATCAGTGGTTGTCCAGAGTTCTGGGTTCAGGAGAATTCTAATGTCACAATGGGGTTTGGTGTATTTTCTGACTTTGATTTTTTCTACAGTGAGTAGATATTTGTTCTGTCTGTTAAGTGAGTATGACCACATCTATAGTACCTGTTGACTCATAGCTATGCCTTTACACCTCAGAAGCTAATTTATTCTGACTCCAGTTGTACAACTATAGTATATATGTATCTCAGTATACCTCAAATCAGTATGCGGTTTATGGTTTTTACACAAAGTTATTTTTATATATATTCTTTAACCATTAAAGTACAGGTGAAATTTGCAAACACTCCCCAAACTATGGATTGACCGTGATATGGATCAAAGTGCAGATTCAAAGTTGTTTTTCTTATGAAGGTTGTTTAGTTTTATAGGTTAGGATGATTGTCTATGAGATCAGACAGGTTCCCCCACCCCCACCCCAGACTGATCATACACAAGCCACGTGACCCTGAGTGAGATATTTAACTTAACTGAACCTCAGTATCTATATCTAGAAAATGATATTAAAATACCTACCTCATAGAGTTTTAAGGTGTGTGTGTGTGTGTGTGTGTGTGTGTGTGTGTGTGTGTGTATGGTTAGTGGCATACATAGCACAAAAATCACTTTACAAATGACAAATATCATTATAACATGAAAAACTTAGGCGATAGGAGCTAATATTCACTAGATCCATTTGATAGATCAGGAATCTAAAGTTAAAACAACTTCAACACCAGAAATATTTTAATAAAGACTGAAACTTAGGTTCCAAATGATTTTACAAATCATTTCTCTCATGAAACTTACATGATAAAGTCTCATACTTGGGGCTTTTTTAGTTTGTCTTTGTTATTAAGGTTGTTTAATTTTGTAGATTAGGATGATGATCTGTGGAATTAGAGAGACTCCCTCCCACCACCCCCAGTTTGACCACATATAAGCCATTTGACTCATAGTGGGATATTTCGTTTATCTGCACTTCAATCTCTATATAAAATGGCAGTCACTTTTTTTAGACCAGCCACTCCTGCCCAGTTTTCATATGGTCTAGAGCAGTGGTTGGCAAACCGCGGCTTGCGAGCCACATTCAGCTCTTTGGCCCCTGGAGTGTGGCTCTTCCACAAAATACCACAGTCTGGGCGAGTCTATTTTGAAGAAGTGGTGTTAGAAAAAGTTTAAGTTTAAAAAAATTGGTTCTTAAAAGAAATTTCAATCGTTGTACTGTTGATATTTGGCTCTGTTAACTAATGAGTTTGCCAACCATTGTGCTAAGCGAAATGAAACAAGTCAGATAGAGAAAAATAAGTATCACATGATCTCATGCCGACAGTGCAGGCCCTGCTCACACCCCCTAAAGATGTGGAGTGATTGCAGCTGGCGCCAACAGTGGTTGCGAGTAGGGTAGTCACCTCAGTGGCTGCGAGAGACGGCTGCTGGCCCTGATCTCCCCTAAGGAGCAGGGGGAGGTGGAGAAGCCATGTGGGCCAATTGGGGCTGATGCCAGGTACTGGCAGTGGCTCCATCACCAGCAACAGATGGAAGCAGGGCCAGTGCTGGCAGCAGGTGCAAGCATTGAGCAGGACCATAGCACACAGGAGCAAAGAATTTTCAGTAACCACCAGAGGCTCGCCCTGATGACAGTGACCAGCACTCCTCATTGGTCTGGCGCCCCCACTCACCTGTTCCACCATCCTGCCATGGCCGACGCATGTCATGTTCCGTGCACGACCACTGGTGGTCAGTGCACATCATAGTGACTGGTTGGTTCTATTGTTCTTCCTTTCAGTCTATTTGCATACTAGCCTTTTATTATATAGGATGGGACCATCACTGAACCAATCCCTGTGCAATATGCAATATGCTTATTGGCTTTGTCTCTGTTCATATGCACTGCTATAATAAAATGCCACAGACTGGATAGTTTATAAACAACAGAAATTTATTTTTCACAGTCCTAGAGACTAGGGAGTCAATGATTGACGTGCCAGGATGGTCAGGTTCTGGTGGGAGCCCTCTTCCTAGTTCATAGCAGGTGCCTTCTCAGAGTGTGCTCATATGTTAGAAATCACAGGATTTCTTTGGGCTCTCTTTTAAGAACACTAATCCCATTCATGCGGGCTCCACCCTTATGACCTAAACACCTCTCAAAGGCCTACCTCCAAATAACATTACATTAGGCATTAGCATTTCAACACATGAAATCGGTGTGACACAAACATTCAGAACGTAGCAAGTCTAATTTGGTCATATTCTCCATCTTTCCCCCCTTAAATTTATGGGCTATAAATAGGAGACAGGTAAATCCCCAGATAGATTTACAGATAGGATGAACGGATGACCAGCCACCAAAACGTATCATCTGTACCCTCAGTTCTGTATGCTTTCTGATGAGTATCTTTAATGCACTCCTACCCCTATACGCAAGTCATGAGGTAAAAAAAAAAATATTATTTCTATATTTAACTTCTGCTAACAGGTATTCTTTAATGGTAAAATGTTCATATAGCAGCTCCCAAAATATATATTGTAGGAGTTCACTAATAAGACTCTGTATTCTTCTCCCACCTGTCATCTTGGGATCTCTCACCATTCATTATCTGGTAGCAGGCCTGCAGTGTACAGATGGAAAAGTCACCCCAGAGGGAAGAGAGCTATTACACTCTACCCCCCTTCTGATTCCACTTCTGTACATTGCTAATTTAATCAGGCACATGATTTACTCACTCACCTTAAGCTTAAGCCAGACTTAATGTTTTAATGTTTAATTTTATTTAATGTTTTAATTTTATTTTCACCCACAAATATATCCATCTCAGCTTATGTATCTTTTTTAACAGAAATATAAGCTGAAGGAAAATGTCTTCTATCCTTACCCCTACTCAAGTCCTTCCCAGTTCAGATCATTCCAAATATATTATTTTAAGTCATGTACAAAATAAAAGCTTTGAAAGTATTTGTAGTAACTTTGAAGCCAGTATTATAGTGAGTGAATAGCATACTGATTGGAAATCCAAGTCAACATCCAAAATGGCCCTTTCTAACAACCACAACGGAAATTAGGGCTACGCCAGTGAGGACACTGTTTTAAGCAGATTCATGTGAGGCCAGGTTGGCGTGTTTGGGTTATCATTCAGAAACTGAAAGTCTTTCATTGCATCATCAGATTTGTTATGATCAATTGCAGAGTTTACAAAGGAAAATGTAGGTAAAAAAGTGGGAGCAAGAGAAATGAAGGTGGTAAAAGCCCAAGGTAGTTGTAATCACTGTCTTTGGACAATAGAATTTCCGAAGCAATAATATAGCATTCTAGCTTTGAAAAATAAGAGAGCTGGCTTGCAGGTGTATTTGATTAAAGTCTCGCACAGCTAATTAAAATTCCATTATGCACAATAGTGACTGTGGGTGGGTGGGGGTTATAATGTACTGCTGCTAAATAACCATTAGAACTTGTTCAATAGCTTATGAGTCACCCCATCTTATTTAATAATACCAAATTATATTTGAATCAGTTATAAAGAAATTCTTAGCTACACTAGTGCAATCCACGCTACATAAATAAATGCTTCAATTTGATTTTGAACTTTAAGATAGAGATATGAAAAAAATTTGATTATTTGCTATCACATATATGAATTTTAAAGTGTGTTCTCATTATCTTTACAATATTCTGATCTATGAGGGGAAGTGAGGTGGGGAAATATACAAGATAATAGTCATGTCTAGCAGCAAAATTTACATCAGACACCACCCTGTAAACAACATTTTGAAAACATGACTTTTCAAGGATAGACTCCTGCATGATAAATAGTTCTAAGCAGAATCAATAATTACTTGGAGAACTAACAATTATTTTAGATATATTTTAAAATCCCATTAGAGCCTGTGAAATATCCAATAATGAAGGTTGAATTATAATGCCTTTTAGTATATGCATTACAAATTAGCTAATTGAGAAAGTTATTTCAGGAAGAAAAATAGAATATCATGTGGATTTTTGAGTTACTGATAATTTTTAAACATCTCATTGTAATTTTAACATCTGATAACAGAAGTTTTAAGTCTTGTTGTGTATTCATAATGAAGACATTGAATTTTCCTTTCTGTGAAAATTTAATAATCATGAAAAATATGATGGAAAAGTTTTAGCATCTAAAGCTGTTCTCCATATATCTTTGATTTAATGAGAAACATTATTGTACAACATTTTTCCGCACTCAATTAAACCAACAGTTATTGAATGCCTACTATTTGGAAAGTAAATTACCAGAGGCTCTGAGAGATACTAGAGCATTTTGAATGCACAGAATTTAGTGTGAGAAAACAGACAATTGCAAAAATAACACATAAAATCAGGCAATGCTTTAATAAAAAAATACCATTATCTTATTTCATTTTTTAAAATATATTTTGTTGATTTCAGAGAGAAAGGCAGAGGGAGAGAGAGAAATATCAATGATGAGGGAGAATAATTGATCAGCTGTCTCCTGCATGCCCCACACTGGGAATCAAGCCCGCAATTCTGGCATGTGCCCTGACCAGGAATCGAATCATCACCTCCTGGTTTATAGATCTATGCTCAACCACTGAGCCAAGCCAGCTGCACAGAAATACCATCATTTTAAAATTAAAGAAGAGTAAATAATAGTCTTGTATTCGGAGTAAAAATATTTCAAAGGTTTATATTTTTAGTCTGCCATTATTAACGTCTGTCTAGGTGATGAATGATATTTATGACCAAGTAGAAAAATTCTCTGGAAGCCCTTAAGTGAAAGGTAGTACACCACGGTTTCAAATGTATGTGTAAGAATCAGAGAGGGCTTGCTAAAATACAAGTTGTTGGGCCTCACCTCAGTTTCTCATTCAGTGTGTCTGGGGTGAAGTTCAATAATAAGCATTTATAACAAGTTTCCAGGTGATGCTGATGTTGCTGGTCAGGAAGCCACACATTAAGAACCACTAGGGAGCTCTAGTGCCAATAACCCAAGTTATTGATTCCTGGATTCCTATTTATATCTACACGATTTCTGGAATGTGCCATAGGCATCTCATTCAGAAAAATTTGCATAATGAAAACACTGTGGCAGAAAATGCTAGGCAATCACCAAACCTTTATTATCTTCCTTTTCCTAGGTCTTCAGCTAGGCAACTGTTTCCAGTTTCCTTTGATAGTAAGTGTGCACCTGTGACTAAGATTTAGCCAAGGAATTTCAGCAGAAGTGATATGCTTCACTTCCAGGCCTGACTCCTAATGATACCCACAGACAGCCTTCGTGCCCTTTCCATCACTTTTGACTTGCAGCAAATGAGCATGGAAAATATGGAAGTTGCCAGTTGAACACAGCAAAGCCATAAGATTGAAGGAAGCTGAACCCATAAACCAACACTTGAAAGAGAGCTACCACCAAACAGCAACACCCGTTTGGGATTTACACAAGGGAAAACTTAAACTATTTTTCTTAGTATCTCTGACAGGTGGAATGCTATCTAGACATGGTTACTCAATAAATAATTACTGAATCATAAAGAAAAACGTTAAGTAATGCATCAGTCTAATAACAGACATTATTAGACACTAGAGGCTCAGTGCACGAAATTCGTGCATGGGGGGGTGAGGTGTCCCTCAGCCCAGCCTGCACCCTCTCCAATCTGGGACCCCTACAGGAATGTCTGACCGCCTGTTTAGGCCCAATCTCGGTATGATTGGGCCTAAACGGACAGTTGGACATCCCTCTCACAATCCAGGACTACTGGCTCCCAACTGCTCACCTGCCTGCCTTCCTGATGGCCCCTAACTGCTTCTGCCTGGCAACCTGATTGCCCCCTAACCACTCCCCTGCTATCCTGATCCATGCCTAACTGCTCCCTTGCCAGCCTGATTGACCCTTACTGCCCTCCCCTGAAGGCCTGGTCACCCCCAACTGCCCTCCCCTGCAGGCTTGATAGCCCCCAATTGCCCTTCCCTGCTGGCCTGATTGCCCACAACTGCCCTCCCTTGCAGGACTGGAACCTCCCAATAGCCCTCCCTTGCTGGCCATCTTGTGGTGGCCATCTTGTGTCCACATGGGGACAGAATATTTGACCACATGGGGGCAGCCCTCTTGTGTGTTACAGTGATAGTCAATTTGCATATTACTCTTTTATTATATAGGCTAATAAACTCCACAACAGTGGAGATATTTAGGCACAACTAAATGGTTGTCAATGAAGGGTTCTACAAAAGATATTCAGCAGGTAGAGGATTCCATAAAATAACCTCTGGGGACCCATCCAAATACAGCCTCTGTAATATTATACTCTAAATTTAAATGACTAGGATGCAGCTTTTGAGAGCTATAGCTATATCCCCGGCTCTATTATGTTCTATTCCTTTTGTTTTCTTCTTTACCAAATGTTTCATCTTTCCTTGTTAATTAATTAATCAACATTCACTGAACACAGAAAATCAGCCAGGCCTCTCAAAAAGGTACTGGAATATAGCTGGGTAAATGTTTGGGAATAAAAAGACATTTGAGCTATGAGCAGTTTGGCTCAGTAGATAGAGCGTCAGCCTGCAGACTGAAAGGTCCCAGGTTCAATTCCAGTCAAGGGCATGTACCTTGGTTGTGGGCACATAACCCAGTAGAGGATGTGAAGGAGGCATCTGATTGATGTTTCTCTCTCACTGATGTTTCTAACTCTCTACTCTCTCCCTTCCTCTCTGTAAAAATCAATAAAACATATTTTAAAAAGACATTTGAAATAATTGAAACAATATCAAATGTGTTATTAAATGCTACCATAAAAAGTTGAGCGAGTTACTTCAACTGTGCTATTGTGTATGTTGAAAGAATATCAGCCTACTGGCCAGGCAATCAAATAGCTCAAAGTCAATTTTCTTTTCTATAGATAAGCTGTGCAAACGTGGGAAAGTCATTTAACATCCATATTCCCTTCTATAAAACAAAAGTAACAATTCTGTCCGATTTACTAATGAAAAGAATGACAAAAATTAATTCACACATTAGTAAACAGGATCCTTTGTTAATGAGTGCTCTATTTTGGAACCTTATGTTTAACTTCAGCTATACATTGAATTGCTTGTTTTCTTTCTACTTGTAAGCAGGGTTTTTGTTGTTAGTGATGGTTCATTTAAAAGTCTTTTGTTCACTGAGACCGGTTTGGCTCAGTGGATAGAGATTCGGCCTGCAGATGGAAGGGTCCCAGGTTCGATTCCAGTCAAGGGCATGTACCTTGGCTGCGGGCACATCCCCAGTAGGGGGCGTGCAAGAGGCAGCTGATGGATGTCTCTCATCGATGTTTCTGACTTTCTATCCCTCTCCCTTCTGCTCTGTAAAAAATCAATAAAATATATTAAAAATAAATAAATAAAAGTCCTTTGTTCTACATGCCTGCAGTACCCAGAAAACTGCCTGTTTGGTTTTTTTTTATCATGATGAAAAAGTACAACAGGCCTTTGGTCCTTCACAGCAAGAAATACGTTCAGAGCTTGTCACTTTGGACTTATGTCCCCTTCAGCAGCCAGTTGTCACCACTGCTGTTGACCTGCCATTTGCTTTACTTCAGGATGGATACAGGAAACTCAAATGTTTCAGCAGGACTTCTTCGCCCAGCTGCTGACGACCAGCTGGGGGATCACATTTCATGAGCATTACTTCATGTTTTGGTAGATATACTAAATAGCCTTCCATATCTAAAGAGATGGCAAAGAACAGTTACAAAAAGGAACATTTCACGTTTTTCTAAATGAACCATAATGTAATAATAATTGATGTGAAACTGGGCAAGTTGGCCCCGACTAGATAAATTTCTTTCCACCAGCTGTAAATGCTGCCTCCAGCTGCATTCTTTTCATGGGAAAACAGTTCGAGTTTGGTACATTTTATCAGACTCATTTTAAAACCACTTCCAAAATGTTTTCCTCTGATTCTGTTTTGAATATTTTTGCATCTGTAATATATTTTTTAGATATTTTCTCAAATTAAACCCTTCGAAAAAGAAATGAATGAGAAGTTCTAGTTCAGCTTTTCTAAAAGTTTGATTCTGTTTCAGATTGCCCCTTTAATGTATGAGAGGTGCTTTGTTTAATAGTTGTCTTTTGTATCCCAAACTGGTTCCAATGTTATTAGCCCAAGAACAGAGACTCAGGGAAGAAAAGTAACTACATCACTGGTCTGTGTTGTTAATTTGGCTATAGTGGAGGGGCTTTTCCACAAATGCTACAAATCAGTGCCTTCTCGACTTTAATGTGCATATGATTCATTTTGTTAAATGTAGAGCATGACCCAGGAGTTCAGGGGTAGGACCTAAGTCTGTGCATTTCTAACATGTTCCCAGAAGATCCTGATGCTGCTGGCCCAAGGATCTACATTTTCCGTCGACTTTTTTCCTTCTCATTGTGTCTGTGTAGCAACAGACACTTGGAAGAAAACAATTTGAACCACTTTTCACAACTCTTGACAAAAGTAAGTAGATTTACTTTAAAATAACATTTAAAACTTAATAACAATAAAATGGGGTAAACACCAAATAGAAAGATGTCCTTGTAAGAATGGGTCAAAGACACATGAGATTCAATTAAGGAAAGAAAACAAATCTATTGTGTATGGCACTCAGAAGTAGAGTAGATAAAACATTATCAGAGGTTGTTTTGTAAAGATCTATTCTGTTTTGGTTGGTACAACCTCTGGGTGAAATCTTCTCCCCAGGATACCAAGAAATATTCTCCACTCAAGATGTCTTATTTCATACTGAATTTAGTTGCTTGCTGAACAGTGTAAACATAAACAGACAATGATGTCTTTAATCTCTTTAACCCAAGAAGCTGGCTGGTCTCTGTGTCCCAATTTAGAAATTTCTTTCAGCAAAATTCACAGGTTGCAAAAGATTACAGTACATAGTCTTTACAAATTGTTATATCCCCACTGAAAGAAGGGATGTACATTTCTCCAATATATGCTACTGGTGTCTTTAGATGACCATTTTTCACAATTATCACCTAGTGCGTTAATAACCATCAGTCATTTCATAGGCAGATTTAAGTTCATTAATGGAAGTGAATTCCATGAACAATGGAAGACCCTAGTGAAGTCCATTAAACCCAAAAGGAAGAACAGCCACCTTAAAAAAGTGACCAAAATTATAGAAGGGATGTAATAAAGGTTTGCCAGGAAATGAAGCTGATGGTTGTTTTTCTCATTTACACTTATCTGCTAAGTGTTCATGCCCATCTCTGCTTTACCAAATAGCAGGTAGAAAAGGAAAATTACCTACCTCTATTCTCCTGCCACTCATTCTTTCAGAGTTTGTTTTAGCATAATTATTAAATTAGCTTCTATGTTTTTACTAATGTTTATAGACCCACTGGCTAGTGTGGTGCTATGATAGAGAATGAATGTTCATTAAATATTTGCTAAATGACTGACTGACTGTATTACACATAGGGTAATTCATTGCTTAAATCTTTTTGCACCAGGAAAACTGACTCACTAAGAGAATGGAAAAAATATTCGTTGACATTTAAACACATATGTACACTGTAAAACTGGAATTAGTAATATATTTGGTTTTTATTCAGGGTAAGGGATAAAATGCATTTACTTTATTAATTTTCTGAATATCAACACTGGAAAAGTTACTTCTCATATTTAGCAGAATCTCTTCAATATTTGCCCCAGGAAGTACTTTATAATTCAGAAAGAGGATTTTCTAATTTAAAAATAAAAAACAAATATCGCTTATCTGACTTTGGAGTTCTTGGTACATAGAAACCATTATTATTTGTGGTGGACTGTAATATGCTACCCTGATTTCCCTTCAGTGAAGGGCTTGCTAAGCTTTCGGCTAATGGCACTGCAGTTGGTAGGCAAGTTTTAGCTTTAGTCTCTTTGTGATTACATCAGCTGCAAAAAATCATCTGGTTGAATATCATTCCCCTTACCTGATGACCTACATCCAATAACCAAGAACTGAAAGAGTAAAATGTTTGGGCCATCTTGACCCAAAATGGGACAACTCTAAAGGGCCATTCCAGTTTCAGACCTCACTATGGTTGACCATGTCTGTAGTTGGGTCTACCTTGTATCTCAACTTCTCTCTCTTTCCAAGCCCTGCTTCCTTTCCCTAGTGCCCCAAGGGCACTCAAAGTCTGCTTCCTGCAGAACTCCACCTAAGAGGTTATTTCCATGCTCTTTTTATATAAAATACAGAACATGTTTGTAAATATCCACTGAGGAAAATTGCTGCATTTTGTAGAATCTATTCTGTGAAAACACGCTTTTCTGAGTCAGAACTGTTTGAGAAAAATCCACATTGCTGAGGTTACTGCTTCCTAATTATTTTTTATTTCATTTTTATGTCCTTTTGATGACACAGGGGCGAAGATAGGGGTCACATTGCTATGGTGAGTCCCCTCCAGTGAACAGAACCTCATTTAAGGTTCTTATACTACAGAGTTGGAGTTGATGCAATGATTTCTAAGTTGACTCTTCTCCTCTGGTGCTGACATGAACTAAGCTCTGGAAATTTCTCCTATTCTCTGGATAAACTATGTAGCAAGTGACTTTGGAAAACCGATCTTAGAAATTCTCTCTGGATTGGTAAGTCACCCTATCACCAGTTCTGGGACTCTAGCTTACTTGGTTTATAGTCCTCCTTCCCAAATGTATTTCTTTATCTGATTGTGTGATGTATACTGATAATTTCAGGCAGAGAGGGGTAGGGAGAGGTCTCCATGGTGAGAGTTATTTCTGTTGTCTCCATGGAAATCTCTGCATAACTAATAGACCCAGAACTTAATTTTATTTCTTATTTTGAAATCATCAATAGCCTCAGCTTTGGAATATGTGTGTGGTTGAAGCCTCCAAAGCTTTTACTGCAACTTGTAAAGCGGGTAAAGCCAAGCTTCATTGGACATTTAGTCTCTATTTTTATTTTATTTTTTCCCTTCTTTCAGAACCCACGCTCCTCTTGTATTGTACTTTGGTTCCACTCCCCTCCTTTATTATAAAAAAGAAACTAGGGTACAAATAAATGATAAATCAACATAGTACTGTACTCTGGGGGATAACTTTTTAAGTGAAAACAAGGAAATACAGGAACTGAGGAATTTCAGGAACTGAGAAAATAAGTCTCTAAGGAATTTCAGGAACTGGGAAAATATGTGAATGGGGAAGAACAAGAAGAGGTTGAGGAACAAATCCTATGCATTGCTTATTCTGTGCCCCAATTTCCCCTTCCGAGGAGGGATGATAATGTTATCTACTTCTAAGGGTCATTGTGTGTATTAAATAAGGTATGACAGGTAAAGTGCCTAGAACAGTGTTTGACTTATTCAGCTGCTGCTGTTTTATGTTAATATTTATTTTTACGCATAAGGATAAGTTAGGAACAGTTCCCTTCTGCAGCTTTAACTTGAAGTATTAAATTACTAAAAGTCTGGTCTTTCATTTACAAAGAAGCCATAAAGCTCTGCTATTCAAACAGTGGTCTAAGGACCAGAAGCATCAGCCACAGCACAGAGCTTGTTAGAAGTCTGGAATCTCAAATCCCACTCCAGACCTAGCAAAGCAAAATACGCATTTTAACAAGATTCCCAGCTGATTCCTACACACGTTAAAATACGAGGAGCCTTGAAATAGGTATAATGGTCTCAAAAGTGGATTTGGAATAAAAAAGAACCAAGCTTCAATTTACTGACTCTGGGACTTTGGTGAGTTACTTCATCTTTCTGAGTCTCAGGTCTCTCATATATAAAATATGGAATAATAACACCTATTTTTAGGGTTGTTGTGAGGATTAAATATGAAAATATGTAAAGCACTTATGAATGCACATGTTGGACAACTACCAAGTACCCTATAAATTGTGGTTATAATTACTTTCAAAATAATATCTAGATTTTTTAAAGATACTTTCATGCTTCTAAGGACAAAAATCTTGACTTTAATTAGTTCAGGATTATTCAGACATTCACATGATTTTAAAGATACATAAAGGATATTAGGGATCTTCTTACTATTATATCAATCAAAGAAAAAAATGTGTTCCAGTGAAGATGACAACGTAGGCAATGCAATTCTAGAATCCTCCCACAATCACATCAAAATTACAACTATCGTACAGAACAGCCATCATTCAAAACACCAAAATCTAGCTGAACAGAAATCCTATGACTATAGATACAAAGAAAAGGTCACATTGGGACTGGTTGGAGGGGCATAGGTTGGGGAATGAGCTGATCCCACACCCACTTGTACCAGATAAAAATCAGGAAGGCTATCTTAGGTACAGAGTTCATCCTTGAGGAGTGAGGGGATCCCAGCCCTACACCATGTCCCCAGCCCAAGGTTCCAGTGCTAGGAAGAGAGGTCCCCATAATTTCCGGCTGTAAAAACCAGCAGGGATTATGACTGAGTGAGATGTAGGGCTTTTGGAATGCCTGGCATTCCTCTTACAGGGCCCACACACAGAATTACTAGAACTCACTTCCTCTGAGCTCAAAAGGCACCAGGGACACATGTGGAGGTACTAAATGTCTGGCATCAGGAGAGGGACAGCTTTCTTCCAGACAGAAGTGCTGGAAGAGGCAACTCTTCCTTATATGAGTCCTCCCCCGTCCCCCAAAGAACCAGCAGACAGCAGCCATACCGGAATCTCCATCAACCTGGCTCATAATGTTAGACCCATCCTGGTGATTCTCTGAGACCCTGCTGAACCCAACATTTATGTCCACCTAAGCCTTTTCCATACAAATAGCTAGTCTTGGCTCATGCTTTGGACTCTCCTAAAGGTGCTCAAATAGCATTTGGACTCTGTGTGCCCCATACCACTTGCTATGTGGCCCAAGGCTGGGCACTAGTGGCATCTTGTCTCAGATCACATATTGGCTTCTCCTGGAATCTCCAAGCCCAACAAAAGTAGCAACCATATGAAGATCACTATGTAGCTCATGCTGGGTGACCCTGGACAGGGCACAGGTGTCAGATGACCTAGTATATACCTCCTGGGAGGCCCCAGAGCCAGTGTACCTGGTGAACAGCTTTAGACCATATTGAAGCACCACCCAAATACCTCCACAATCAACACACTCAAGGGGCAGACTTGGCGAGCACCAGATCCTTACTAAAGTAAGTCCTGCTCCATCAGGTCTGCCCCTGAACAGCTAATGCTCCACTGTGGTTGCTCATTGGCCTAAGGGTAAATGCCACTCACTGAGGTGCCAGCAGCAATCAAGACTAAGGTACAATAGGATGGTGTACACAGCCCACATGAGAGGCACACCTGAAGTGCCCAGCTTGGGTGATCCTGCACCCACTGGATCCTAGAGGATATCTCTTATAGCCCATTCTACCAAGACTTAGAGATATAGTAGCTCTACCTAATACATATAAATAAACACAGGCAGGTGCCAAAATGAGGAGTCAAAGAAACACAGCCCAAACAAAAGAATGGGGGGGGGGGACCCTCCAGAAAAATAACTACACAAAAGGGAGACAAGCAGATGCAGAGTTTAAAATACTGGTTATAAGTATGTTCAATGAACTTAGGGGAAGAGTAGATGAACTAAGTGAAAAGTTCAACAAAGAGGTAGGAAACATAAATAGAAATAGAAAACATAAAAAGGAACCAGTCAGAAATGAAAAATACATTAGCGGGAATCAACAATGGAGTATATTAAGCAGAGGATCAAATAAGAGATTAGGATGATAAGAAAACAGAAAGCACCCATTGGAACAGAAAAAAAAAATCCAAAAAAGGAGAATAGTGTAAGGAGCCTCTAGGCCAACTTCAAATGTACCAACATTCCCATCATAGGGATAACAGAAGGAGAAGAAAGAGAGCAAGGGTTTGAAAAATTACATTAAAAATTATGATGAAAAACTCCCCTAACCTGATGAAGGAAAAAGACTCACAAGTCCAAGAAATGCAGAGTCCTAAACAAACTGAACCCAAAGATGCCCACACCAAGACAAGTCACAATTAAAATATTAAATGTTAAAGACAAATGGGGAATCTTAAAAGCAGCAACAGAAAAACAGTTAGATACCTACAAGGGTGCTCCCATTAGACTCTCAGCTGATTTATCAAAAGAAACTTTGCAAGCCCAAGGGATTGCCAAGAAATATTCAAAGTAATAGAAAAAATAAGGACCTATAACCAAGAATTACTCTATCCAGCAAAGCTATCATTCAGAATGCAAAGAAAGATGAATAGCTTCCTAGACAAGAAAAAGCTATGCTAAAGAAGTCTATCACCACCAAATCAGAATTACAATAGAAATTAAAGGGTCTTTTTAAAAAGGAGAAGAAAAATAAAAATATGTATAATAAAATGACAATACATATTTAGCAACACTTACTTTAAATACAAATGGGTTCAATGCTATAATCTAAAGGCATATAGAGGCTGAAAGGATAACAAAACAAGACCCTTAAATATGCTATCTACAAGAGACTTACTTCAGATTTAAAGACACAGAGACTAAAAGTAAAAGGATGGTAAGATTGGAAAATACGTTCTCCCATGCAGTGGGTTTTATTGTTGTTTTGTTGATAGTTTCTTTTGCTGGACAGAAGCTTTTTATTTTGATTTAGTCCATTTATTTATTTCCTCTTTAGTTTCCACTGCCCTAGGAACTGTATTGGTGAAGAAATTGCTTCGGCATGTGTCTCAGATTATGCTTCCTGTGGATTCCTCAAAGATTTTTATTGTTTCCCAACTTTTGGTAGAGTAGCTTTGTGTGCTAGGTGTCCTATAGGGCCCAGTGGCTCAGCCTCCCCAGTTACCTGAGGTGGACACTCTTGGTGCACCCCTTTGTGGACTGTGCACAGCCTTGTTGTAGTTATGTCTTGATTGTTGTTGGTATCACTGGGAGGAATTGACCTCAGACCAACTTGTTGTGAGGATCAGCCGTGTCTACACTGAGAGAACTTCTGTGCTGGAAACACCCTTATGAGACAAGACTTGCAAAACTGCAAAAGCCTCTGTGCTCAGCTTTGATGGGGTAGAGTCTCAGGGTGGAGCAGACAGCAATGGCTTCCCATCAGCCCTGCCCTGTGAGGCCCCTGGGTCTCAGTGTCCCTTGGTAATTGCTGGAGAACCTCTGAGAGAAAGCCACCCTCAAGTTTTGCCTGCTGCCAGACAGTCCAGTTTCTCCCCAATGAGTCTGGGTTCCCAGATTCTCACCCAGAACTGGAGTTCAGTGAAGTAGGGAACTTCCATCTCCCTCCTACTTGAGAAAGCCAGCCATGCACTCAGCAGTCAGTCCTCTCTGCTCACGCGTGCCTCCGTATCTCTGCATTCTGCAGCTCCCCTTAGTCTCAGTGTGCTTTTCTCTTTTACAGACAGTTCAGATTCCCCCCCAGATGAGTCTGGATTCCCAGAGTCTTGCCCATAACTGCAGTTCAGTGCAGATGGGAGCTTCTGTCTTGCTCCTGCTTGAGAAAGCCAGGCACGCACTTAGCTGTCTGTCCTTTCTGCACGTGCACATCTTCATACCTCAGCCTTTTGCAGCTCCTCTGAGTCCTAATGTGCTTTTCTCATTCCTTCTAGTTGTAGAATTTCCACTCAGCCAGCTTTCCTGTGGTTCTGGATGGTGTCCGTTTTGTTTTTTACTTGCAGTTTTGAAACTCTTGTGCGAGGCAGCAGTTTAGGTGTTTACCTATTTGAGATCTTAGTTTGTCTCCTTTATCCATTTTGAGTTTATTTTTGTATATGGTGTAAGTTGGTCATCTAGTTTAATTTTTTTGCCTGTATCTGTCCAATTTTCCCAACACCATTTATTGAAGAGACTGTCTTGACTCCATTTTATGTTCTTGCTTCCTTTGTCAAATATTAATTTAGCATAGTGGTTTTGGTCAATTTCTGGGTTCTCCATTCTATTCCATTGGTCTATATGTCTATTCTTGTGCCAGTACCAGGCAGTTTTGAGAACAGTGGCTTTGTAATACAGATTGATATATGGTATTGATATCCCTCCTACTTTGTACTTCTTTCTCAGGATTGCTGCAGCTACTCAGGGTCTTTTTTGTTCCAGATGAATTTTTGGAGAGTTCATTCTAGGTTTGTGAAACACCGATATGGGTTTAATCTCCAACATTTACAGGGAACTCATACAACTTAACAAAATAAAGATAAACAACCCAATAAAAAAATAGGCAATGGACCTAAATGGGCACTTTTCAAAAGAGAACATAAGGAAGGCCAAGAGACATATGAAAACATGCTCAAAATCACTAATCATCCGAGAGATGAAAATCAAAACAACAATCTGGTAGGTACCATCTCACACCTATCAGAATGGTTATCATCAACAAATCAACCAACGACAAGTGCTGGAGAGGATGTGGAGAAAAAGGAACTCTCATGCACTGCTGGTGGGAATGCAGACTGGTGCAGCCACTGTGGAGAACAGTATAGTGTTTCCTCAAAAAAAAAAAAAACAAACTAAAAATGGAACTCCCATTTAATCCAGAGATCCCACTTCTAGGAATATATTCCAAGAAACTTAGAAACACCAATCAGAAAGGATATATGCACACCTATGTTCACAGCAGCACAATTTACCATAGCTAAGATTTGGTAACAGCCTAAGCGCCCATCAGCAGATGAGTGGATTAAAAAACTGTGTTACATCTACACAATGGGACACTACACTGCGGTAAAAAAGAAGGAATTCTTACCATTTGCAACAGCATGGCTGGACATGGAGAGCATTATGCTAAGTGAAATAAGCCAGTCAGAGAACGATAAATGTCACACCATCTCATCATTTGTGGACTATAATGATCAACATAAACTGATGAATAAAAACAGATCCAGAGACAGAGAAGCATCAGATCATCAAACCCCAGAGGGAGGGTAGGGAAGTGTGGAGATAAAAGGGGAGAGATCAACCAAAGGACTTGTATGCATGCATATAAGCCTAACCAATGGACACAGACACCAGGGGAGTGAGGGGTGGGAGAGAAACGGGATGGGGGGAGAATAATGACACTTATATAATACCTTAATCAATAAAGAAAAAAGTAAAAGGATGGAAAATATATTTCATAAAAGAGAAACAAAAAACAACTTATGCCAAACAAAATAGACTGATTGAAATATTACTTTGAGTGCAATTACTAAGACATCAAAGGAACCTAATCAAAGGATCTTCTGTATTTTAGAAATAAAGCTCCCCTTATTTCACATTGTAATTCATTAACATGCCACCATCACTTGATGGAATGGCCCATGTATTCTGCCCAACAAGAGAACCTGATCTTTTGGGTAATGTTGAGTCACAAAGAGAAAAAGGGGGAGAGAAATGCAAAACATGAACCAGAAATCTGAAGAGATTGTTCAATCTGGAAAACCTGATTTTAATAAAATGTAAAAGAGTTTTAAGGCATATATAAGTTTAATTTTAATGCATTTTTTCATAACAAAAATACATATTTCTTGCTGAAACCAGAACATTAAGCAAAAGTAAAATAAATCAAGTCACCTAAAGGTATCATTTTAATATACTGAATTCTGGGCAATTTTCTCTGAATTATTATATTGGTTCTAATTAACAAAACTGGGATTATTCAGAAACATGATTATTAATGGGTATGTAATAATCCATCTGAGTCAAAATTTGAACATTCTTGGGCATTTAAGATATTTCCCAAAATTTTTCTATGGTTATATAATATAAGGATAATATGCAAATTGATCCTAACGGCAGAACAGCCAGGAGTGACCAGTCACTATGATGGGGACTGACCACAAGGAGGCAGACGCTCAATGCAGGAGAGGCCCCCTGGTGGTCGGTGCGGGGGAACTCTGCTAAGCCACAAGCAGGGCTGATGGTTGCAAGTGCAGCGGTGGTGGCAGCGCTAAGATGCCTAAGCCTTGAGTGGGACATCCCCCAAGGACTCCCAGACTGCAGAAGGGCGCAGGCCTGGCTGAGGGACCCCCTCCTCCCAGTGCACAAAATTTCGTGAACTGGGCCTCTAGTTATAAATAATACTGTGACAAGTATCTTCTTTGGGAAAACTTTGTCTGGATACACAAATATTTGATAGGTTCTTAGAAGTTAAATGCCTCAATCAAAAGGTAGAAATGTATTTAAGATTCTTGGTACACTGCCAAATTGCTTTCCAAAAGGATTATCCCCATGTATTCTCCCATGAGCAATGTATGAATATGCCTTTCTAAGAGCATCAGAGCTACATGGAGTTTTATTTTGTATCAGTCTTCTCTAATTTGATAGTCAAACTGCTATCTCATTACCTTACCATTCATTTTAAATGTAGTTTATCAATTTACATGTAAATATATTAAACATTTATGTTTTTTAATCTTTTGTAATTTATTCATAAACATAGCCCAAATCTTCTACTGGGAAGTTAGGTTTTCTCATAGTTTTCTTAACATCTTTATATATTAAAATACAGCAGTTCTTTATTACATTTTACACTAATATTTTACCATTAATTTTAGTTATGGTGAAGTTTCATTGTTATCACTGTACAGAAATTTGGGATTTTCATGCAATCAGAGCTATCTAGGTTTTCCTTTGTTAATTTTCACATTATTTTTATTCTTGTAAATATTCCCCTATTAAAAGAACTAGTGAATATCAACTCATATTTTTTTTCTTAACCAGCACTACCAGTTTTATTAAGTATAACAATGCTTGAAGGCAGAATGTGGTCAAAAATGATTTTACTTTACTCACCATAACTAAACTATTCAAAAAGCACATAATTTTGGAGACACTTATGAATTGAATATAGATATAATAATCTCAAGTCTTAAATGAAATTACCTGAAAGATGATTGTACAGAGTACTTGCGGAAAAAGGGTGAACAATATATGTCAGAGAAAAAGAGCAAGTATTGTAAAAGTAAAGTTGAAAATAGACCTTTTAGAGAAGTTTCATACTTCTGATTCATTGAAGGGAACAACTTTGTACTATTATAATCTTTATTCAATTAGTTTCATTTGCAACAGATACATAACTAGTATTCAAGTACTCAGATACCATTGTATTACAATAGTAACATTGACCAATTCGGATTGAGTTTGCAAAGGCCTTGCTTGCAATGCAACAAACACACTTCAAAATAATTGAAGAAACTATGATTATAAATTTTTAAACAATTTTTGTCCTAATACATGTTTCCATAATGAATACACTAAGAAGAATGTATGAATTCTGATATAAAGCAAACACATGAAAGGAAGACATGGATGAAGAGAGGAGAGGTGGTAAGAAAACAGCTGGATTCATTAGTTCCCATAAGTCTAAATATATTTCCATCCAGTTATATTTATTCTCTGAAAAATTGAAAGCAGTGTATAAATCTGTGCCCACATAGGAAAGGCACATGACAGAAAACAGAATCTACATTGGGAAGGAGGAAAGGAAAACATGGGTTGTCAGGAAGTTACCACAGTGTCTGCCAACACCATGTCAGTGACAGATGGTTTTTGAAAGGGTACCTTCAAGGAACCATTAATCAGAGAATAATGAGGACTACAAAATGCAATGTTTCTTAACTACTGAGCATATTATTAGCAAGAAATTCCTGTGGCATATATACTGTGTGCATGAATAGTGTACTGGATCACATGTGCTCTATAAATATATGATAGACTGTGGCAGACTGATTACACAACTAACCCCAATTTTTCATATATGATTGTACCCATGCCATTTGATAGTGCCCTCTCACACTAACTTTGAGCCTGGCCGTTTGATTTGCTTTGGCTAGTAGTAAACTTCAGAGCAATAAACTTGTTGCAAACAGAGGCTTGCAAAGGTACTTATGTAGTTCTGATTTCGCTCCTGGATCCTGCAACTATCAGAATACAGGTCCAAAGTAGACTGCTTATAGATGGGATCATATGTCACTAGGCCATCCCAGTCAAAGCCATCCTAGACCAGCCAGCCCCAGCCAACCTAACCACTGACTATAGGAGCATGAACAAACATAGCTTAGGTCAGATGCGTTTGGCCTAGCTCCTGAAAACCTCTCAGGTTACCCTAACCCAGTGATCAGCAAACTCATTAGTCAACAGAGCCAAATATCAACAGTACAATGATCGAAATTTCTTTTAAGAGCCAAATTTTTAAAACTTAAACTTCTAATGCCACTTCTTGAAAATAGACTTGGCCAGGCTGTGGTATTTTGTGGAAGAGCCACACTCAAGGAGCCAAAGAGCCGCATGCGGCTTGTGAGCCGCAGTTTGCCGCTGTTGACTAATGAGTTGGCCAACCACTGCCCTAGACTCATGAGCAATAATAGTGAGCCCACAATTGTGAGGGAACTCATAACCTAGAGATTCTCACTGAGGAGAAAGGGTTCATGTCCCACATTAGGTGTCCCAACATTTAAGACCAACACCAGAAAGATGATCCCCCAAAACATCTGACTTTGAAAACCAACAAGGTTCATGTACGTGACCTAAAGGGCTGCGGAAAACTATGGGATGGCTTTTAAAGGGCCCATACACAGACTTACCTTCCCCAGGGCTCAATGCAGAAGTATCCCTTTGAAAAGTGCCCAGAATTCATGTGAAGGAGACTCATTTCTTAATTTTAAAATGACTGGTCTGAGGGACAGCAGCTTGTTGGAATACACTCTGGGGTCAGAGGCTTCTGGGTACCAGCTTCTTCTTCCTCTACCTTGCTAACTCTAGCAGGCGTTATTTGGATGCCATTTTTATGCTCCAACCAATGGACACCGTCATTTCTCCCATTTTCTTTAGTCTTTTCCCTTTTCCTTTTTTCCTTTTTCTCTTTCTTTCCTTTTTTAGTTTCATTTTTTTCTCTCTTGTCAGCAGGTGCCATACTTGCACACCCCCTCTGTCTCACTCCAGCCAGTGAGCATCATCTTAACACTCTCCCTTTGCCATGCTCCAGAGCACCAGTATCTCCTAAGGAAGTTTCTATGCATACGTCTTATACCCCAATTTTTACAAATGGTGACCCAATTTTGAGGCAAACAATCCTAAAAAAGTTTTTTGGAGCCAAAAAAGACCACAAATAGCCAAAGGAATCCTGGAAAAGAACAAAGCTGGTAGTATCACACTTCCTTATAAAACTACTAGAGGCCCAATGCAAAAATATTGTGCAAGAGTAGGCCTTCCTTCCCCTGGCTCCAGCACCTGGCTTTCCTCTGGCACCGGGGACCCAGGACCCCGCCTTCCCTCCAGCCACCAGCACCCAGGACCTGGGCTTCCCTTGAAGAGGGTGGTCCCACCCACCTGCCACGGCCTGCTGGTCGGTCGCAGCTGCTGTGGCTTGCCTAGGCCCTCGTAGCCCCAGCTTCGTCCAGAAGGTTGTCTGGAAGGACATCCAGAAGGTCATCTGGCTGTCCAGTCTAATTAGTACATTATGCTTTTATTATTATAGATTATTATAGATAGTAATCAAAATAGTATAGTACTGGCATTTTAAAAAAGACACATATCAGTAGAACAGAACTGAGAGCCCAAAAATAAGCCCTTACATATATGGTCAAATGATATTTCACAAGGAAACCAAGATGACTCAGTGGACAAAAGACAGTCTCTTCAATAAATTGTTTGGCAGAAATTGGATATTCACATGTTAAAAAATGAAACTAAACCACTATCTTATGGCACTCCCCAAAATTAACTCGAAGTGGATTAAATACTTAAATGTAAAACCAGAAAAATGTAAAACTCATGGAAGAAAACAGCAAGAAAGCCCCTTTCCATTGGTCTTGGCAAGTGATTTCTTAGATATGACATCTGAAGCACAAGCAACAAAATGAAAAATAAATACATGAGATTATATCAAACTAGAAAGTTTTTGCAAAACAAAGGAAACAACTAACAAAACAAAAAAAGGCAACCTATTAAATAGGAGAAAATATTTGTAAACTACATATCTGATATGGTGTTAATATGTAAAATCTATAAATAAATCATACTACTCAACAGCAAAAATATAAAATGACCAAATTTAAATGGGGGGGATAAAGATACATATGTAATATCTTAATAAAGAAAAACACTTATACAGTATATTCAAAAAATAGGTAAAAGACCCAAATATACATTTCTTCAAAGAAGATATACAGATGGCCAACCAGATGGTTCATGAAATGTGCTCAACATCACTAATAATCATGAAAATACAAATCAAAACCACAATGAGATATCACTTCACACCTGTTAGAATGGCTATTATGAAGAAAACAAGCAATAACAAATGTTGGCAAGGATATGGAGAAAAGGGAATTCTTGTGTACTGTTGGTAGGAATGTACATTGGTATAGGCACTAAGGAAAATAGTATGGATGTTCCTGAAAAAAAATAATAAAATAAATAGAACTACCTTATGACTCAAAATTCCAATCCTGGTTATATATAAAAATCAAATGAAAGTACTATGTCAAAGAGATATGTGCATCCATATGTTCATAGCAGAATTATTTACAAGAGCCAAGACATAGAAACAACTTGTGTCCATCAATAAATGAATGAATAAAAACTGTGATAACCAAATTCTGCCATTCGCAACATCACGGATGGACATTGAGGGCATTATTCTCAGTAAAACAAATAAGACAGAGAAAGACTATCACTTACATGTAGAATATAATAACAGAACTCATAGAAACAGTGAAAAATTTATGGTTGTCTGAGACAGGAAGGAGGGTGCAGGATAGCAGAAATGGGTGAAAGTGGTCAAAAGGCACAAACATTCAGTTATAAGATAAGTAAGTCCTAAGGCTATAATGTACATCGCAGTAACTATAGTTATTACTGAAAGGCATATTTGAAAACTTCTAATAGAGTAGATCTTAAAAGGGGTGACCAGGCCTGCAGGGGAGGGCAGTTAGGGGCAATAAGGCTGGCAGGAGAGCAGTTAGGCATCAATCAGGCTGGCAGGAAGAAGCGGTTAGGGGTAATCAGGAAGGCAGGCAGGCAAGCAGTTGGGAGCCATAAGTCCTGGATTGTGAGTGGTATGTCCGACTGCCTGTTTAGGCAGTTGGATTGGGCCTAAATGGGCAGTCAGACATCCCTCAAGGGGTCCCAGATTAGAGATGGTGCAGGCTGGGCTGAAGGACACACCCCCCATGCACGGATTTCTGCACCAGGCCTCTAGTCCTATCTAATAAAAGGGTGATATGCAAATTAACCATCACTCCATCACAAAGATGGTGTTGCCCAGTCCTCTTAGCCTGGCCAGAGTCCCCCAGTCCCAGGGGGCAGCAGCTGTGAGCAGGCAGCATGAGTGGCCTGGCGGAATGCTTGTCTCGTCGCCGTGGCAATGAAGCAAGCATGCCACCCTGGCCACAGAAGGCCTTGGGCAGTAGGTACATAGTGACTGGGGAAGGAGGAATGCCTGCGTTGTTGCCTCAGCGGCAAGGCAAGTATTCCGTGCCCTGCTGTGGATGGGCTTTGGGCCGCGGAGAGCCTCCTGGCAGCAGGCGCAGAGCAGTCAGGCCCCGCAGAGAGCTACTGGTGCACGGATTTGTGCACAGGGCTAAAAATATTTTAATAAAGCTGAAAGAAAATTCTAAATAAAATAAACCAGTCCTAGGTGCTACCAGGAGAGTTTCAAACTTTAAACAAACAGCACGTGACAAATCATTACTTAGCCCATTGTCCTTACCTCCTTACCTTGGACAAGAGTCTGTCAGATATTCAGGCAGAACTGAATATAAGCCTAGAACTGTCTCAGTCTAGCTGTAAAATAATTTTATCTTCCACAGCTACAAAGGCAGTGGCCTAGAGAAAATGCTGCTTAAGCCAAGCCTTGAAGAACAGGCACTTATGTTCATTTTGAATTTAGTAGTGCCATTTATTTGCTAGTCAATAGATATTTAATACTTATTAGTTGCTATATGTAGAAAGAAAATTTTATGGTACTTTTAATTCTTCCCTTTAGCATTCATATTACCTATATTTGGCTGACATTTAAAATGTTAATGTCTTAACTATTTTTGGATTGGACTCATTTTAGGTCTGAGAAAAAAAATTATTCTTATAATAACAAAAACTATATTTTAAAATTCCTTCTATGTGTTAGGTGCTTTAAGTTTATTTGATTTTATTTTGACAATTATCTGGTAAGGTATCAATGCCATCTCTGACCTGAAGATAAGGAACACACCCACAGAGGCTACACAAGTTGCCTCAAGTAATAGATAATAAGAAGAGGTAAGCACTAAGTCCAGGTCAGCTTAACTCCACAGCCAGCTTAACATTATAATTGTAGCAAATGCTGTCCCACTCCAGTCATATCCCTTTGACATATGTCACGTACTCCATGCACAATCAAGGACCCATGATTCTCCAACTGCACAGGATAGACCAGGATTGCTGGATACAGTATCCCAGAGAGCATCTCGCAGGCAGGAAAGATGAGAATGAAGGAAAGATACCTCTGCTTCCTTACATCTGGGGTATTGCAATTCTGAGGTGTGTTCCAGATGTCCCCAGAAAGACCCACACGCCCATCCTCCTACTTATACCCCTAGGACCACCTCCCCAATTAATAAACTGTATTTCAATCCTTGCCTGAGAGTCTGTTTCTGGTGTAACGCAGTCTAAGACAATATATACCACATTCTCTCACCTTCCCTTCCAACCTTAGTTCAGAAGTTCAGTCTCCCACTCACTGCAGTTATGTACAAAAGAACAAACAGAAAACATCAGGCTCTGTTTAAAAAACTCCCCCATAAATAGTGCTAAATATCAGTATGACAACCTATTTTAACTGAGGACAGTGCTAGCTAGTTGTGAGCTAGTTCTTACTTGTATTGAGAAGAGCTACTATTTTGTGTAATTTAAAACTGTCATTGTAGCTCTGTACTCTAAAGCTAGGGCAAAGCTATTTTCTATTCCACTTGCTAACTTTTCATATTTGAGGAGAACTTTCTACTCTTCCCAAAGCCTACCTCATTCCATTCTTTCAATGTTTAAATTGTAAAGTACCTGGTTAAGAGAAAACCAAACTCTGGACACAACTTTTAGGATTTATCTGACATAGTCCCCCTTGAAGCAAGCCTAGATCTAAGTCATCAAAGACAGATGGTAAAACTATGTAAAAATCTGTACTCAATATAATTTTTATACTGCTTTTCCTGGCCACTGCCCAGAATTTTGTCACCCTGCCCCACATCCACAGCTCTATCTCCTGTTATAAAGTAGAAAAAGAAGGCTAATTGGAATTCTTCTATGTCATAGCAATTTTCAGTAAAATATTAAAATTCATCTTTAAGGGGTTTTCAATTTTAGGGCTTGGCAATGATGAAAAGCTCCCAGATCCTGGGGGGCAGGGAGATGTGACTGCTATGTAATTTTGTGATCTTTCTAAGAGTAGAAAATGTGTCTCTTTCCTTTAAAAAAAAAACTGTCGAAATTTGAAGAATTTAAAATTAACATGAAACTACTTCTTTCATAAGTGTTGGCATTAGCAGCTTAAAAAATGAACTACTCTCGATCATTATATACAAATTTACATCATTATGTAAATGTCATCTATCCATCTCTAAGCCTGTTACAATGAATTCATCTATTATTCATGTTTTGGTTGTGTGCTGGACATTTTGTGTCATGTCCAAGATACTCATTTTGGAGAGGGACATTTTAAGAAACCTGCTTTCCTAGCTTTCTATTTAAGGTCTTGTAAAATTATTGGACTTTTCTCACATACTAGTAACAGCAAAGTGTCCTTGCCATTAATTCTTCCAAGTATGTGTCTCAGGCTGATTCTAACATCCTTCTATTTAAAAATAAATTCTTGGTTTTTCAGTAAGCTCAACCCTTAGCAGGACTGTAAAGAATATATCAAAATCTTCCCATTCCTTCTGGGCGTTGTTCATCGGGCGCCTTTTTACTTTCTCCCTCACTTGTTCTTACTAAATAATACTGTACAAGTAATTTAAACCTTAGACACACCAAAAGGAAAAAAGAAAATCTATGACGCAAATTAAAATGTCTTACCTACTTCTAAATGTATTTGAAATCATCTATGATCACTCTGCTAGATCTGGTTTTGAAACCCCTGCAAACATTGATGTTCACAGACTCTGCTGGCCTGAGGACATCACTATGGTGGGAGTAGTAACAAAAATCCAAATTCCTGGGACGTCCCACTGCAGATTCTGATTTTGTTGAGAAAGACTGACAGAATCAGAATCAAGGGAGGGATGGAGGAAGCGAAGAAGGAAAAAGAGTGCATAAATAATTGTGGTAAACTCCAGGTCTAATTTTTAGGAATGATATATGAAAAGCTTATGAGCTGTCCTCCTCCAAAGCCCGGTCTGAAAGTTTCTCTGCTCACTTAAAAAACTGGCTCAGTGGTTGAGCATCGACATATGAACCAGGAGGTCATGGTTCAATTCTGGCCTGAGTACATGTCCAGGTTTCAAAGCTCAATACCCAGTGGGGGGGGGGGGCATGCAGAAGACAGCCAATCAATGAGTCTCTCTCATCACTGATGTTTCTCTCTCTCCCTCTCCCTTCCTCTCTGAAATCAATAAAAACATATATTTTTAAAAAGCTATGCAGGATGCCTGAAGTCTCCTCACTGCATATTAGGGGGTAGGAAAGATAAGTGATGAAAGACAAGTATGATAATCATCCTGCTTCAAAGGAAGCAAAGTACAGTGTTATTACAAGTCCAGTGGCTTCATGTTTAAAAACCTAGATTTCATAAAATTAGCATGACATTTAATTAAGAACCTGAGCATAGTTTTTTTTTCTGTCCCAAATGGACATTGGTTTAAGGTTTTTCTGGAGACTCATATCAGATGGATTAGTTATGGTGCTTTTGTTATAGTATTTCCTGGATACTCTTGGAAAATGAGCAATATTTAGAGGCTCATAAAAATTTTTCAATGGGGTCAAGGAAACTCATTGCCATAACAGAGTTAAGACTTCAGGCCCAGCGGTCTTCAGTCCCTTTCTGATCTTCAACTCATTCCATCCCTGCCTGACAATCCCATCTGGATGGAGATATCCAACCAGAACCTTCTAATCAGAGACCTGCCAAGATCCAAAGCCTGTTTGTGTGTATGATGAAAACACACTATCTTATCTCTGACCACACAGATAATGTTCCCCTGTACTGATGAGATGATTAAAATGTCTTTATATTCACAAATGTACTTGGTGGGTAAGCTTCATCATTACCTCTTCCTCCTTACCCACCACTTCTCTTGGTGCTTTCCTCTTCACACTTCTTTTTTTCTCTTCATTCACTCGTGAATCCACAGTGTCTTATTTCTCTAATGTTCCAGCAGCTTAATGTTGCCTCCTTACTCTTCACATACCTCTAGTTCCACACCCCCACCAACATATCTCACATTTCCATGTAACCCATTCCTTCCCCTAGGCCTTCCAGACAGTTCAAAATAAAGCACTCTCACAAGAGGCTGTCTGACTGCTCTCTAGTCTCCAGTTTTCCCTGTAAAAACCTCACACAGGAACCTGTTGAAACAATTTTGTTCCATGTAATTTAGTCATACTGCATTTTCTTAGAAAAAAATTCTAAAAAATCCATTATTGTGACTTATTTCCTCTCTTTTTGCTCCCACGTCTCTCATTAAATCAAAATGCATTTTAGGGACTTTTCATTTCCTAATATTACAAGCAAAAGGGGCAAAAAAAATGCAGTGAATTTTCTCCTTCCTCCAAAAAGAGCCCAGAGCTGGTAGCATGAGCGATTCAGTCCAATTTAAGCTCTTTTGAAAGTACAGTGCAAGCTTATGGTGTTCTATAAATAACAGCCACATTTCCCAAAGCTGTCCGTGGTCTATACGAGGACCCCAATTAAACTCAAAACAGTGGAAAGAATAAATCTGTCAAAAAATGTATTTACAGTGTATCAAGCAGGTTCAACTATGGAATAAGACAAAATCTAATTTCCTTAAAGTCACTGAGCATCTGCATTTTGGTAAAATGAAATCCTAAACAATAAACACATTTGATTTTACACACTCTACAAATAAGCTTTTTATTTTACAGTTACTTTGTAGTAAGTTGTTTTTTTTTTAGGATGTCACATATTTAAGGCAATTGAATATAAGTAAAACCTCATCTTTCTAAACCTAAAAGTACGATTTCATCCTTTCTATCACCTGCTGTTTGATGATTAATACATGGACATCAACTTCCTATGTAAATCTTTGTTTCTATGATTCAAAATGTTATATTAGGACCCAGGTGAAAAACAGTGTGCTAAATTTCCAACCCCAAATCCCTGGTGCAAATAGGTTAGAGTGTAGGGAAGGGTTTGGGAGATGACATTGATGAACACACATTGACTCGACTTTCATAAGCAGGATTATATTTTGAGTTAACAAGAGTAACTGGGCATAGATCACAGAGAAGAAATTTGGTGGCAGTAACAAGCTGACCTGTCAATGAAATCCAACTAAGGCCAACATTTGCCTTAGCAGCCTGGGGTATTCCTGTTTAATGAAATGTCCTGATTTGACATACCGATTTCCAAATTAGTAAACAGTTTTTTGATAAAACTGTCCCTTTCTCTAGCTCTGATGTAAGGAGTAAAGACATTATTTTGCCTCTCAGCAGGGACTGAATAAGAAAAATCTATCTCTTAATTAACAGGACAAGTTCTCTGAGTGATGCTGTACACAAAACAGTGCATGAATCACTCTTAGATTTCTGAGTATGAGTCCTAGCTTTAATATGAAGCATTCACATAAGAACTTTTTTCTTCCCTTCCAACATAATCACTTCTTCCTCTATGTGTTTCCCTGAGTTTATCATCCAAGAATATTGGCAATAAAGAGCTAGAAGTATTAAAATGAGAGTTTCATTCCCCAGGTGTCCTAACACCATGATACCCAGGCTGCCATCATTTGCATGCTATCCTTTAGAACAACCCTATTCTTTCTGGAAAGGATTATGGACAGCCTTCTAAATCTGGTCTTAAATTGTTTTTAAGAACAGATTTTTCAAAGTGTCCTTAGAGATGGGGTTACCCATTCTTTCTACCCATTAGTACTTGCATTCGGTGTCCTACAAAAAAAAAGTCCAGTTTGCCAATTAGTTCACAGTCATTTGACACATACCAGACAGGGAGAAAGAAAGATGCCCTCTAATCCACTAGAACTGAAGGACCAGACAATCTGGAACTGTGATATCAGGTTGTGAATATTTTGGGGCTCACTATGCAAATTATTTCTAACTATCCATAATAGCAGTTTTTCCCAACACATTTAGTAGGCAAATAACAGTCCATGACACCTGGCCCTCTTATGTTCATTCACATAATTTCATTAATTTGCCTCATTTAACTGTGCTTATCCCTTTCGTTGTACTTCTATTAGACTACTGAGTTTTCCCTGCATTTCATCTAGCTTCCAAATAATCAGCATTCAGCCTTCATTCATTCAATCATCTTACTAGGTATGAGGACAATATCTCTGCTTTCAATATCCTTTTGAAGCACTCATTACCTTTCTCGCTGTTAAAAATTATGAAACATTCCTGATACACACATTTAGCCTGAGGTAGATGGGTGCACTTCTATAAAATAAAACAGGATGTATGAATAATTCTTCAAAAAAAATAAAGTCCTTTGAAATTAGCTCTCCTAGGAGTCTATTAACCCCACATTCATATCTTTTGAATAGCATATATAAAACACAGTTTACTGCTGATATAATCTCTGGATTGTTTTCATTCTTTAATGAAGACAAACTAAAACTAAAAGAGGAGAGAGATTATCATACAAGGGTGATATCTGAGAGCATAGTTAATGTTTTAATTTCTTTCTGAGCACTGACAAGTTGCCCATAGATGAGGCCAGTGGTATTCAATCCATGTATTTAATCAGAATGTTATTAAGCCCCAATCTAAGCCAGGCACTGTGCTAGGTACTAAGTATACAGTTACTAAAGACAACCCTTCACTCAAGTAGGATCTAAGCTAGTGCATACAGATACAAGGAAATAATTATAAAATTGCATGTTGTTACAAATTATGGGCAAGCTATGGACCAGGTGCCAGTTTGCCAGTTTAGGGGTTGGGGAAAGGCTTTGTCAGGACGGAAGGAGTCGGAATGAGTCCGGTAAGATAGGAAGAATGGTGTTCCAAGTAAAGGGAACATTATTTACAAAGGCACAGATGCTGAGGTTTAAGAACTGTATGTGTGGGAGTGGCTACATTTTAGGAAGAACCCCATCCTCCAGGATGCTTCAGATTGAATTGATTTCCTTGCCTCAGGTTGTCCCAATAATTTCTTTGTGATACTGACCAGTGTTAGAATAATGTACCACAAACAGTAAATAGGATTTCTACCATCTGTATATAAGGATAACTTTAAACTTCATGCACTTGACTGTTCTCAAGTGGTACTTGTTTGTAGTTATATTAGATGGGAGTAGGCAAGAAGCTTATTTACCAGATAAACCAGTTTCAAATTATCAATATGGGGGGGAGATATATTCTTTCAGAAAATTATGCAGACAGGACCACTGTCTTAGGCCAGTAGTTCTCAAACTTGAATGTACATGAGAATCCCCTGGAAGCCTTGTTAAAATACAAACTGCTGGTCCCCCTCCCCAGAGTTTTTCATCCATCAGGTCCAGGCAGGCTAAGGACTGAGCATTTGCATTTCTAACAAGTTCCCATATGATGCTGATGTTCCTGGTCCAGAACCATACTTTGGAGAAACACTGGTCTACATATTTCTTTGAAGACATTGCAGTCACAGGATTGAAACTACCAAATAACACCAACTCTTATGTGTTAATCATAAATCAGAGTTTAACACTCCTAAAATAACAGATTGCCTTCAAGATATTTTTTAACTGAAGACTAGAGACCTTAAATCTCATCCACTCCCCAGGCTTCTACCTCCTTCGCTTTGTCCTCTGGGCTTGTGAAAGCAATATGATTTCAATAATTTATTCTTATACTAAAAGCCTTATTTTTGATAAGCACACTCTCTCCTGCAGTCGGGTGCTTTCTGAAATATTTTGTTATGTAAGGAACACATTACTCCCAAATTTAAGGAGAATTCAACAACTATTGCTCTTGTGAAAGCTGCTCACAACAGTGTTAAGAGTGCTCTTTCTAGTGAAGGGGAAATCAGGCCAAATAAGTATCAGTCTGAGGGTCCACACAGTTGCAGCTGAATTTAAATAATGAAATAAAGTATCAATATTTTCAGGAAACATTTGTCTTTAAAACTTGGGAAGAGGCTTTTTTGGCTTCCCAAAACATATATGGCATTTTGGCTAAATGAGTTTTATATCCACTGAGTACATTCACTGAAACCTTCAAGCAAACCATGGCTCAGAGTAGCCTCAGGTTCTTTAAATGACAAAATGTCTGAGGTTAAACAATATAAAAGCAGAAAAGCTACATTTTCACCCAGAAGAGTCTGTTCCCCACTTGCCTTATTATGAAATCCTGCTGGCTGAGGGAGCCTCTGGTACAATGACTCTGCAGTTATTTTAAGTATCTGTGTGGGAGGGAGGGGGATGGGGTGGACATAAGGTTGATAAATTCCCTTATCCACCTCTGGAGGAAAGGAACTCTGTGCAGGATCCTGCCTTATTTATCCAGCGAAAAGTGGAATCAACTTGATATGGCCCAGAGAAAGGGGACTGGGCAGAGGGAAGGAAAAAAAGAACATGACATTGAAAATATTTCCGTTAGTCCATAATTTTTTAAGCAAAATCACACAGCAAGCAATAGAATATATTAAAAAAACATTTTAATGAACATATCACCATTCATTCATCTCTTTTCTGTTTCAGTGCTCTTGATAAATTGAGCTGAAATATCTGTGTAGTTCTTGTCACTTGTGTGCAACAGGGACTGTCAGAGGCATGACTGAGAGCAACCCAAGGTAAGTGGAGTAAGAAGCAACATTTTCTTTTCCCTATTTAAAACACTGCATATACTATTTGTGGGTCTCTTGGTGAGCTGATTTCTCCTAGAAAACTTGCCCTCATCAGAACTTCCCTGCATCCATCCACTTACACAGGGACTCCTCGCTTCTTCACTGCCCACCCTCATACTAGGTCAAGAATCATGAACCCTGTGCTTCTCTCGCAAGCTCTTCCCAGAGCATCAGATTAGAGAGGGCAGAAAACAACTGAAAGAACACTGACATTTGATTCGTGTAATTTAAAATGAATCCTCATAAATTTTAGACCCAAACCATGATACCTAAAGAATATCATAATTGCTGAAACCAGTTTGGCTCAGTGGATAGAGCATCGGCCTGCAGACTGAGGGGTCCCAGGTTGATTCCCGTCAAGGGCATGTACCTAGGTTGTGGGCACATCCCCAGTAGGGGGTGTGCAGGAGGCAGCCAATCGATGTTTCTCTCTCATCGATTTTCTGACTTTCTATCCCTCTCCCCTCCTCTCTGTAAAAATTCAATAAAATATACTTTTTAAAAAAAGAATACCATAATACCTTAAATCCATAATACTTAAAGAAAATTATCTCTGACAACAAATACACTGGTCAAATGCATAAGTATCAAAACTTAATGAAGCATAAGTGGATTAGTGTGAGTATCCATGCGATAGAATTTCAGAGAAGCTATCCCAAAATAATTGTTTTTAATATACTGCAAATTACCCATAAGTAATGGCTCTGTAGAATAAATTTTATTGCTTATATTAAACCACAATGATAACTATTGTATTTTTTTTTTAAAAAATGCTAAGGTGCACTTTAAAAAAAATATTATCTTTATTGATTTCCGAAAGAAAGGAAGAAGGGAGAGAGAGATAAAAACATCAGTGATGAGAGAGAACCATTGATCTGCTACCTCCTGAATGCCCCACGCTGGGAATCAAGCCTGCAAACCCGGCATGTGCCCTTACCAGGGAATTGGACCCTGTACTCCTGTTCATAGGTTGATGCTCAACCACTGAGCCATGCTGGCTGCAGTAAGGCACTCTTTTTAAAAATATTTTTACATCTAAGAGATCAGGATGCATCTGACAGTCACTGATGTATTATGGCTTTATTGGCATTTTTAGCAGCATAAAACAACAATGCAGTTTATATTCAATGGTGTCTAATTTGGTGATATGAATAATTATCAATGAATGATAGGATAAAACTTTAGCATGAATCATTTCAACTAACTAGTCATATTTTGAGTGACTTACTAAGTGCCAGGCATTGGGTTTAGGTGATTGGGAGGCAAAGATAAATAGAATAGGATGTATCCTTGATTTCAGAGTTAATAGTATAGCAAGGGCAAGTCACAAATAAGCAAATAAGTTAATGCAGAATTTAGTGCTGTGGGAGGACAAAAGAGGGAGAAAGTCATCCTGAGTAAAGGATTTGAAAAGAGGCCCAAGGAGAAGGTAATTTTTAGATGAGTCTTAAAGGATGAGAAGGCTCCCACTGTGCAGAAGTAGAATCTAAAATAAAGAAGAGAAGCAAATCCATAGACTATGGAAATTACTCAAGAAATATCAGAGAGCTGTGATATCATTAACTGAAAGAAACCAACTTGCAAGCACAATATTGGCACAGATGTATGGTGGAATTCAGATTGGTTCGGGCATATTAAGTTTGAGGTCTTGATAGGACATTGTAGTAGGCATCTGCCATTTTTGAGTGCTCATCCCATAACTGGAATTTCCCCACTGTGTAAGTCTTATGAGAAGGTAGGGCCCGCTTCCCACTACAGAAGTAAAAAAAGAAAAGCCACATTTGTTTCCCTGCCTCTCTTGCTGCTAGGATACAGTTGTGACAGTAGCTTTGGCCCAAAAGACATGCCTGTCCTGAGGTTTGAATCTGAAGTTAGTGATACAAAAATGCAAGGCTAAGAAAGAATTCCTTCAGAGGTGATGGCAGTGGCAGGATCTAGCATTCAGCAATTTTGCTGAGTGATTTTGGCCAGAGTCCCGGCTATGAAACCTTCCTACAATCTTGTCTGTTTTCCAACCATGTTTTACAGCTTTCCCAAGGATGCTGGGAGATAGCCAATATATTTTCAATATGTTGCTTTTCTGCTTAAATCCCCAAGAGTGAGTTTCTGTGGTTTGAAATTTAAGAATCCTGGGTGCTACAGACACACATCAGAAGATGTTTTACTTAGACTTTGAAAATGAGCACAGAGCACAGAAGGAAAGTCAGCCCAAAGAACTAAACAGAGGAATTATTTGACTTGGACTTAAAATGAAAGCTAAGAGAGAAAATACAGATACAGAGACAAGATGGAGGGAAAGAAAGGCATTTTTCTGGGGGTGGGGGGAGACAGAACAAGAACACTGAACATATGGGAAAGAAGGGAAGGGGCCGTCAGAGAGCCATAGAAAGCACATATCCAGAGGGCCCACTAAAGGCCAAGTGTCTTGCATAAGCTAGCTCATTTAATATTTACAAAACATTAGTTAGGTATTGCTATCCTGTCTTTACAGACGAGGAAATGAGATGCATGGACACTAATTAAATAACTTTATGAAGTTCATATGAATAAGTGGTGTGATCAGGATTCAAACTCAGATTTGTCTGATTCCTACATCATACCGCCTTCATGCCAAGAACTTTAGTAAAGGACTTCAACACAGAAGCCAAAGGTAAGATCTTACCTAGTGCAGGGGTTCTCACCTTTGGCTGCATTTTGGATATGGGAAACATCTAGGAAAGTATGGAAACTGCTAATGCCTGGGTTCCACACCCAGAGTTTTCAGTGCAAGGAGCCTGAGGTGTAACCTGGGGATCTGGACTTTGAAAAGCTTCTTAGGTGGTTCCAATGTGCAGCTGAAGTTGAGAAACACTGTGGTTAGTGCTATTTCAGCAAGTAAGTCCAATGGCTTGAAGAGTAAGTGGGAAGTTAGGCTACTGAGGCCACTCGTGCTGAAATGAAGTAATAATAGGGAACACTGCAGTGAGGGGAAAGAGGTTTGAGAGACATGAGTTTCTAGGTGGTTGAAAAGTGAATTGGCAATGGACACAGAGAAAGTGAGTGTACACTATTCTTACAGTAATACCTATCGAGGGGAAGGGAGGTTGATGGGTAGGCAGTCACTCAGGAAGCTTGTAAGTTGAAAACATACTTTGGAAGGATACAGAGCAATGAGAGTATCTACAGGCTGAGAGAAGGGGGTTCATGGGAAGTAAGAATTGCAGAGAAAAGGGAGAGAGTTGAGGTCCTAGAGGAGGTGAAATCTTTAATTCAAAAGGAGAGAAAGGTTAACTTTTAGAAAAGAAGAGGAAAATTTTTTCCCTTACTGGCTTATTTCACTTAGTGTAATGCTCTCTAGTTCCATCCAGGTTGCTGCAAAAGGTAAGAATCCTTCTTTTTTATGGCAGCATAGTATTCCATTGTGTAGATGTACTATAGTTTTGTGATCCAGTAACCTGCTGACGGGCATTTAGGCTGTTTCCAAATATTGGCTATGATAAATTGTGCTGCTATGAACATAGGGATGCATATATCATTTCTAATTCGTGTTTATAGCATCTTGGGATATATTCCTAAGAGTGGGATCACTGGGTCAAATGGGAGCTCCATTTTTAGTCTGCATTCCCACCAGCAGTGCACGAGGGTTCCTTTTTCTTCGCATCCTCGCCAGCATTTGTCGTTTGTTGATTTGTTCATGATAGCCATTCTGACAGGTGTTAGATGATACCGCATTGTCATTTTGCAAAATCATCACTTTTAAAGCTTTTAAACCAGCGTTTACAAATATCTTGAGATGAAGCATGTTCACCATAAGCTTCCCAAAGTATATGATAACTTTCAGCAGCACTTTTCTTCAAAATAAAGTAATGAATTAAACCTCCCACAAATGTTTTTTTGGCACAAGATTCGACAATTTTAAGCATAAATATATCCATAATGTTAACACCTTCAGAAAATTTGACATAGGAAGTTTTGAAGCTTGCTATCAATACAAGAAAACAGCATGCATATCAAATTGCATATATATCAACATATGTGTAACTCCATCTATTGAAAAAAATCCGCATTATTAACCGGTACAACTGGTACATAAACATCACCACAATAGATATAGCTCCATATATATGTATTGTGTATTCTTTTTCTAATTCAACAGAGAAAAGAAGTTTCTCAAACATTGCTCAAACTGATGCCTCTGTCCCTTTTCCTAATTCAGATCTCTGGTTTTGATGAACTTCCTAATTATTTCTCCAACTTCATTCTAGCCAAAGGTCGTTTCATAAATGTTATTGATAGCCCAGTTTTTGAGAAACGTTTCTCCAGACAATCATGGCCTGCACTTGCTAATTTGTTCTTTGAAATGTTCTCTTTCGACTCCCCTCCCCGCTCCCTTCCTTTGGTCTTCTGGTTAGATATTCCTTCAGGCTTTCTCTGGATCTATGGTCCTATAATAAATACCCTGATCCCACTTTCTATGTCATAGCATGCATTTCAGTTATAAATATCTGTCTAGAGACTATCTGCCCTGCTAAACTATAAGATCTACTAGGTAAGGACCATGTCTGGAATGTCATAAGTATTCAATAGATATTTGTTGAATATTTGTGAATGGAAAATGAATTTTAAGGGAGAGAAACCAAGGTAGGAAGGCTCATTTAGGAAGCTTTCACAGAGAGTCGATTTCCACTTAACTGCTTTATCATTTTCATGCACACTGTTCCCCAGTGTGCTTTCCCTCCCAACAGCCTGTACCAGCATTTTTAGGTCTGAGGACTGTTTCAGTCTGCCATAACCCTCCCTTTGGCTGTTTTCAGGAAGTAGGCAGGGCTTGGGAATTGATGTCCCCACAGGCCAGCCCATAAGTAACAAATGACAGATACCAGACTTAATACTCCAATTCCTTGGCCTTGTTCAAAAACATGCAAATCCAAACAACAGGCTGTTTAGGCGTATATGTATAAGTTGCAAAAGGGAATGATTAGCACAAAGTTCAGGATTGTAATTTCTCTGTGAGGAAGAGAAGAAGGAAGATGTGATTAGGGAGTAGCATATAGGGGTTTTAATGATACTACTAACATTCTGCTTCTTGAGCTAGGTAATGCATGTTTGATGTTCATTTTATTCTTTTTTGTTCAACAATATATATATACTTAAAGAAGGAAGAGGGAGAGGACAACAATGATCTAGTAGGCTAAAGAAGAGATAGAATAATGGGAATAATTTTTCATACTGGAGGAGCACTGAGATGATTATGAACAGAAGGAAAACAAAACAAAACAAAACAAAAAACACACCAAGAATAAGGGAGAGAGGGTAAATCTCAAGAGAAGTGAAGCAGATTGCACTAGCCTTAAGAAAATTTTGGATTATATGACCCAACAATCCCATTCCTGGGTAGAACCCCTCAGAAATAAATACATGTGCTCACCCAAAGATGTGTGTTTATAATAATGCTTAGGAATGGAGTTCTGACACATGCTACCATGTTGCTGAATCTTTAAAATATTATGGTAACTGAAAGAAGCCAGTCACGAAAGGACAACTATTACAAAATTCCACAAATTTGTGATAATTAAAATAGGCAAATCACAGAAACACAAAGTAGAGTTTATAAAAGGCTGAGAGGAAGGAGAAATGGGGAGTTATTGTTTAAAAATATATTTTATTGCATTTTTACAGAGAGGAAGAGAGATGAATAGAGAGTTAGAAACATCGATGAGAGAGAAACATTGATCAGCTGCCTCCTGCACACCTCCTATTGGGGATGTGCCCGCAACCAAGGTGCATGCCCTAGACCAGAATCGATACCAGGGACCTTTCAGTCCACAGGCCAATGCTCTTGGATAATAAAATATTTTTATAAAAATACAAATCAATATTTTATATTTTGATATTCCTTTTAAAATAGCTTGTAACTGGCAAAAAAATCTGCTCATAGCCAAGGGGGGTGAAATGTGGCATTGAATTATTACAAATTAGAGTCCTGGTGCATGAAATTCATGCATGGGGGGTGGTCACCTCAGCCCAGCCTGCACCCTCTCCAATATGGGAACCCTCAGGGGATGTCTGACCTTCCTCTCACAATCCAGGACCACTGGATCCAAACTGCTCACCTGCCTGCCTGCCTGATGGCCCCCACCTGCCCCCCCTGCCAGCCTAGTTGCCCCGAACTGCCCCCCTGCTGGCCTTGTCATCCCACACAGCCTGCTCGTTCAGTCGTTAGGTCATTCCTCACTAACCCCCCCGCCAGCCTGGTAGCTCCATGAAGCCTGCTGTTCAGTCATTTGGTTGTCCCTCACTACCTCCCTGCTGGCCTTGTCACCCTAGGCAGCTTGCTGTTCAGTCATCCGTCCAGTTGTTTCAGTTGTGATGACCCCTGACTTTTTGTATATTAGCATTTCATTACGTAATATTATTAAACTATTATAAAAACTGTTGGGTGGGAAGGAATCTTGGAGTCATCTAGCCCAACATTCAAACTTTATATAAAGTCTTCTCTGCAACAACTTATGATTTTCGACCTGAATACTTCCAGAGACCCTCACCCAAGGTTCCCAAATCTACTGTTGAATTGCTGTTATTGATATAAATTACTTCAAGTGAACTAAATCAACCTCCCTGCAACTTCCACCTCTGATTACAGCTCCACCCTCCAAAACATCATGGAATAAGCTAAATTATTTTTACATATGATGTAATAGTAGACAATATGGTTAGCAAGTGGAATAGACATGGGTTCAAGTTCTAGCTCTCTTATTAAATAGTTGACCTTATTTTTCTCATAATATAAAATGGAGTGAAAAAATAATCCTGTCCAATTGTTGTACAATTAAATATTAAATATTAAGCACCAGAAACAGATCCAGTTCCTCAAACAGAAGTTTAATAAATTGTACCTTTAAAAATTATGTGGAGATAATATATTTCCCCTTTAGCATCTCTTCTCCAGGCACCTGCCAATCACTTCAAAGTATTCTATTTGACATGCTCTGTAGCTCCTTCACAGTCCTGGATCTTATCTTTTTTATAAACTCCACTCAGATACCATGTCACATTAAACTTAATACATTACACCCAATATTACCTAACTGCTCACTGGACTATTACTTTGCTCTAGAACAGTGCTTTCCAATAGAATTTTCTGCGATGAGAGAAATGTTCTATAGCTGCATTGTAGAGTATGGCAGCTGCTAGCCACATAAGGCTGTTGAACACTTGGAATATGACTGCTGTTTCTGAGAAACTAAATGTTTAATTTAACATATCTACACTAATAAAAGAGAAACATGCAAATTGACCATAACTCCGGTACCCCCACAAGCCACACCCACCAGCCATTCAGGAGTGAGTATGCAAATTAAACCAACCAAGATGGCTGCAGCCACAGAGTGAGCAGGAGGCTTGGGTTTCCCCAGCAATGGAGGAAGCCAAGCTTCCTGCCTGCTCTGGCTGGCCCTGGCCTCCACTAAAGGCTACAAAGTTTTAATTATAGAAGATAAATAAATCCCAAAAAAATGGTGGTAGCCACAGAAATGGAGAGAGCGGGAGACTTGTGTTACCCCCAGCGATGGAGGAAGCCAAGCTTCCCGGCTGGCCCTGGTTTCCACTCAAATCTACAAAGTTTCAATTCTAGAAGATAAATAAATCCCAGATACCAGGGCCTCCATCTGAGTCACTGGGGGCTGGCTGGACTGCAAATCACCACAAGCCCCACACCCAGACCACCCCATGGCCCAAGGGAACCCCCACTCTGATCCAGGACACCCTTTAGGGCAAACCACCCGGCCCCACCCATGCACCAGGCCTCTATACTATCTAATAAAAGAGTAATATGCAGATTTACTATCACTCCAATACACAAGAGGGCTGCCCCTATGTGGTCAAAGATCCTGCCCCCATGTGGATACAAGATGGCTGCTACAAGATGGCCAGTAGAGGAGGACAGCTGGGAGGGACAGACCTGCAGGAGACGGCAGTTAGGGGTGACCAGGCTGGCAGAGGAGGGAAGTTGGGAGTAAACAGGCTGGCAGAGGAGCAGTTAGATATCAATCAGGCTGGCAGGGGAGTAGTTAAGGGGTGATGAGGCTGGCAGGCAGAACAGTTAGGGGCAATCAGGAAGGCATACAGGTGAGCAGTTGGGAGCCATCAGTCCTGGATTGTGAGAGGGATGTCCCAGATTGGAGAGGATGCAGGCTGGGCTGAGGGACACCCCTCCCCAGCACAAATTTTATGCACTAGGCCTCTAGTATTAATATAATTTAAATTTAATTAGCCACATGAGGATAGTGGCTACCATAATGGACAGGGTAGATTTAGACATTATACTCTCATTAATGCCACCTAAACTTGGATGACTATCTTAGAGTCTATTTCATACTAGGAGCTATGGTCAGCTATTTTAGTTTTTACTTCATTAAACCTCGTTTTTACTTCACAACAAGTACTATTAATATTTAGTCCAGTTTTCCTTCACCCTGTAATTGTGAAATGTGTTTTCTGAATCACATGGGAACATAACTTTAGGGAACTTCAATTTCTCAATTTTAGGGAACCTCAATTTCCTCATCTATAGAATAATAAGATTGCTTGTACTCTGTACCTTACACAGTTGAGTTAGAGAATTAGAAAGTTAATGATTGTGAACAAGTTTGGAAGGCCATAAAATGCTTTACAAAGTCACAATTTCAACATCACTACTAATGTTAAATGTTATAGTTCAATCTATCAAGATACTTATTAATGTGGATGCCATCTTTTAGTTGATTAAATTTTGACTACTTCATGATATATAAATGTCCTGGGTCTGTTAAGCCTCTCCACATTACTAGATGAAATCTAGCCCCACAAATTGGCCTCATAAAGCTTACTAACATCGATATTTCAGCTCTTGCTCTTACCTTTCTTACTCCATCTTCAGCTGTACTGAGCTATATGCCCTCTCTTGCCTCTAAGTTTTTACACATGCTCTCTCTCCCTCTGAAACTCTGTGATTCCCTACCCACTACTCATCTGGAAGAGTGATCTGGTTCTACCCTTAGGGGAATGGCTCAGGAGCTGTATTAGTTTGCTAGGGCTACCATAACAAAGTACCACAGTCTCAGTGGAATAAACAACATGAAGGTATTTTCTCACAATTCTAAGGGCTCGGAGCCTGAGATTAAGGTGTCAGAAGGGTTGGTTTATTCTAATCTCTCTCCTTGGCTTGTCGATAGCTGTCTTCCAGTATCTTCCCATGGTCTTCCCTCTCTGTGTATCTGTGTCTAAATTTCCTCTTGTTATAAAGTAAGCAGTCATACTGAGGGTCCACCTATATAACTTCACTTTACCTTAATTACCTCATTAAAGGCACTATTTCAAAATACAGTTATACTAGAGGCCTGGTGCAAGAAATTCATGCACAGGTAGGGTCCCTAGGCCCAGCTGGTAATCAGGGCCCATAGGAGCCTTCAGGCTGCTGGACAGGGCCTTCCTTCCCTGGCTGCCAGCTGCAGGCTAGGGCCTTCCTTCCTGGGCTGCCAGCTGGGGCCTTCCTTCATTCCATGCCACCCCCTGGTGGTCAGCACATGTTATAGTGAGTGATTAAACTCCCGGTCGAACTCCTGAGGGGACACTTTGCATATCAGCCTTTTATACAGTATATACAGATTCTGAGGTACTAGAGATTTAATGTAAACACTGAATTTGAGGAATACTCAATTTAGCCCATCAGAGCAGCTTTTATATCTACCCCAATCTAGAAATTTGAGATCACATCTGTACTGGCTAGATCTGTGGATAAAATTCAGGGGTTTTGTGAATATAAAACCACATCTTGACTATCACAAACTTCTAAACAAAATGTAGTATTTCCTCCCAATATGAGCGCAGGCAACAAACCACACTAGCATTAGCTATACCTGTGACTTTGTCATCAATAGAATTCATAGATAGCTTCATATCACATTACAATTGTTGCAGACATTTCAAACATTGTTTATGCTCATCGCTACCTTAAAATATGTCAGTTTGAAAACGCACTACTAGATCTGGGTTTTTAATGTATTAATAAAGAAACACTATCTCATATACTTGTTTTATAAGTATTTTGATAATTCGATTTCAATATAATTGATTTATGTTGCAATCCTGCATAATTATTTTTATACATTTAAAAACAATATTCTAAGAAGGGGGTCGGTAGGTCAAAGGGGCTCATGGCACAAAAAAGGGTTGAGAAACCCTGACTGGTGAACTTGATCACATATGGAAACCCAGTCAGAGGTGAAACTCTGCCAATTCAGTCAAGGCAAGATAGGTGACCAATCATGTTGGATATAAAGTCTTTAATAAAATGTCTAATTTACTTATAATTTGAGATAAGGGGTCCCCATTTTGTATATTGTGCTTCCCAAAACTTATGAACACTAAGGTTCATTTTCTTTTATATAATCTCAATCTGGCTTCAACTGTGCCCTATTTATTTCGTCCTCAACTTGGGCAGTACCTCCTTCTATGCCAACATGACCCTCAAGGTTTCTCGGTCCTAAATTGGTATTTTGGATTAATCAGCTAAGCTTTGTCCCTGAGACAGCCAATGACCGAAGATTTTTTCTGGACAAAATGATTGAGTATGTTGCCTAAGAGGAAGAAGCACTGAGAATAAGTAATGTGTGGGGGAGGTTTGGAGAGGGGTGCACATAGACTTGACATCACCAATTTCACAGCCCACCCTCTAGCAATATTTTGCCTGATCTGCCCAAACTTTCAAGTTTCTGTTTCTCCTACCCTCAAGTCCCTGGCAGCTGCATTTATGCTCTTATTTATCTATCTGTGAAGCAGGGGTGAATGCAGGTTTTGTGGAGCCATGATGCTTATACACTTTGGGGACCCTCTTTAAGAAAAAGGTGACAAAACTACAAATACAAAATTAGGCACAGGGCCTTAGAAAGAATTGATGCAATTGAATGACCCTTTAGCTTAAATTCCTTTTAATATGCCTGCCTTTGCAATAGGGACTATAGTAAACAGAAAAGTGATTATATTTGGAGTTATATTTTGAGGCCCCAATCTGTTACTTGCTAACCTAGAATATGGCCATGATCAGAGAGGACAGGGGACAAGAGGGGCCCCAGCAACCTAGAAGCATAGATGCCCAAATATCTCCATAAGACACCATTCTTAGAAGATTAGTTTGAGAATCTAATATCACAATTGATATGAAGGAACTTAATAAACTGAAGAGCGTGAGTAAAATGTGAATTGTGGTTTTATTACACTCTAAGCAGTCTCTGACAAAGATGTCGTTCTTTGCAGCCAGTCCCTTGGCCACCAGAGAAGACCTCAGAGAAGATGGTAATGGAAGCTAGGGGCACTGTCCTTCTTCCATAGCTAGACCATAGTGAGAATCAAAGTCATCATTCCTTCTATTCTTCTTCTTGATTTTTATCCACAATTATTTCTAAACTAACCAAATTTTAAATAAAAAGAAAGTGGTATAGAAAGATATATTTTTCTTGAAAAATATTTTTCTTGAAAAATATTCTTTCTATAAAAATATCGCAAATTATAGCATTTTATATGCTATAAAATTAGCATATATGTGGGAATGTTACAGCTTTTTAGAAAGCAATTTGAGACATTGTTAAGAACATAAAAGATGTATCTACCCTAAGTAATAGAGAGACCAATGAGTATTTCTACAAGATTATTTATCATTCTGAATAAATGAAACCTATATGTACAATGTTCAGTATTGTGTGAATGAATATTAACATAATGCTTTTGTAAATGAATATGTTTATAACATAAAGTTAAATTATAGACAGAGTAAAATGTCAAAGTTGAAAGAAAATATGGTAACAGGTTAATACTAATTATCTGAGGGTATTAGCTTCTGAGTAATTGTACTCCCTTCCTTATTCTTTTATGTATTTTCTAAACTTACCACAATAAACACGTCATGATTATAATTAGAAAGAAATGAATTTTTTTTTTAAATGAAGGAACTTGCCGAACCAGTTTGGCTCAGTGGATACAGCATCGGCCTGGGGACTGAAGGGTCCCAGGTTCGATTCCGGTCAAGGGCATGTACCTTGGCTGCGGGCACATCCCCAGTTGGAGGTGTGCAAGAGGCAGCTGATCGATGTTTCTGACTTTCTGTTCCTCTCCCTTCCTCTCTGTGAAAAATCAATAAAATATATTTAAAAAATAAAAAAATGAAGCAACTTGATTTGAAAATGGAGATACCTATTACTCATAAAAAGCCAAGTTTCAGAGTAAATTTATTATCAGTATCAATTAACAGACTAAGACTTTGCTGCAAAGTGCCTGGTTAGGCTTGCTAGAATTTAAAAAACAAGGCCTCTGACTGAGAGCAGTGGGCAAGAAGAGCTTAGTTTTATATGATAAAAGAATGGGCAAATGGAGCCTGATTCTACAGCCTGTCTGCCTTTGAAATTGTGTGCTATTTGTGCAACTGCTCATGCTTAGTTGGCAGATCAAGGGGCACCCTGCAGATCCTCACATGGTAAGAACTTAGATAGTAATTTCAAACCACAGCAGATGGAAACTGTGAGCACAGAAGGTCACTCAAAATATCAGTTGCTTTCAATTTACAATAGCTAAGATTTGGAAATAACCTAAGTGCCCATCAGCAGATGAGTAGATTAAAAAACTGCGGTACATCTACACAATGGAATATTAAACCACTATAAAAAAGAAGGAACCTTTACCATTTGCAACAACATGGATGAAACTGGAGAGCATTACGCTAAGTGAAATAAGCCAGTCGGAGAAATATCACATGATCTCATTCATATGTGGGATATAATGATCAACATAATTTGATAAATAAGAATAGATCCAGAGACAAATGGCAGGGGGAGTGGTTAGAGAGCAACCAAAGGACTTGTATGCATGCATATCAGCATAACCAATGGACACAGACACTGGGACGGTGGGGGCTTGCCTGGGGTAGGAATGGCAGGGTGGGGGTCAAGCAGGAAAAAAGGAGACATATGTAAAATTTTCGACAATAAATAAATAAATATTAGTTGCTTTACCTCTGTACAGCTATGAAGAGAGGGAAGAAGTTATAGACCTGCCATAATACAGTGCATTTGTTTCATTCCAGAACGCTCCTATTACTATGTTCAAAAGGCCAGACTTTAAAATTAAGTTACTCACACAAAAAAAAAATATGGGACCAAGGGCAGAAAGTGATAGCCTAGCCAAATATTAAAGAACGTTGCCCCACCCTAGCCGGTTTAGCTCAGTGGATAGAGCATCGACTTGCAGACTGAAGGGCCCCAGGTTCAATTCCGGTCAAGGGTATATGCCCAAGTTGTGGGCTCGATCCCCAGGAGAGGGCATGCAGGAGGCAGACAATCAATGAATTTCTCATCATTGATGTTTCTATCTCTCTCCCTCTCCCTTCCTCTCTGAAATCAATAAAAATATAATTTTTTAAGAAAGAACATTGCCTGGCTGGTGTGGCTCAGTTGATTGAGCATCCTCCCACACAACAGTAGGTCACAGATTCAATTCCCAGTCAGGACACATGCCAAGGTTTTGGGCTTGATCCCCAGTAGGAGTATAGGAGGCAGCTGATCATTTATTCTCTCTTATCATTGATGTTTCCATCTCTCACTCCCTCCCCTTTACTCTCTGAAATCAATAAAAAACATATTTAAAAAAACATTAAATTGGGGGTTTCCACATAGATGTAATATCACAAGGTCCTACAAATACAAAATGTATTTGTATTTGAAAAAGCATGTTATACTGCTGTTTTGTTTTTGTTTTTTTTAGCAATTCAGAGCCTCAAACGATTCAGGATGCAATTTAAATGAAATCTTTAAAAGAATATTTGTAGCTTAAATCCCAAAATGCTCAGATTTGCCACTTAAATTTCTTTAGAGATGAATTTTCCTCAGATGGTGCCAGCTTTTATAGGCAAAAAGAAAATGTGTTTCAGTAGTGGAGTTAAGGTATGAAAAATGTTTCCCGATCTTAATAAGATGATTGAGTCTATGAATAGGATACTTTTAAATGAATAAAAAGTGATGAAGTCATGGGATATGAATTAAATTTAGAACACATGAATATATGAAACCAATTGGGCTTTGAGAACCATGGCTCATATTTCTCCCCTGCCTTTAGCTGAATTTAATGAAGACTTTTGAAAATTTCATGCTTCCATCATTAAAAAGACCTCTAAAACTATGCTTCATTGTGGGAGGATGATACCATTCTAGTCAAATAATTACATGAGAGAGAATAAAAAAAGACATATAAAATTGAAAGAAAAGAGAAATCAAAATTAATCATTTAAAAGTTTTAAATGCTTTTTTAATTTAGGATAAACTTGAAGAAGGGGTTATTAAAAGAGGCAAGGCTTTTATAAGTAAGAATGTTTATTTATTGTATTTTTTAAAACTTCATATATGGTGTCTTGATATCATATATGATTCATAAACTATTTCTATTGTAGACAAATTGTCAGAGGAGTAAAAACTGAATGGAATAAGAAATGATAAAACTAAATTATTTTATGCTTAAGTAAACACTACTCTTAAGCCTTACATGACTATACAAAACATCAGCTGACTTAAGATATACCTTTAAGACTAAAACCAACAAAGAATTTGAAAGCTCAAAGTTCCAAACTGCAAGGACCACTCCCTTAAAGAAAGTAATTATATACTGGGAATAGGCTTTCTTGATCACTCAAGCAGTTTAAGTGACATTAGTTTTTAAATGAAACACCAATCCAGAGCTTGGACTATGTACCTATACTGTGAAGTGGACCAAGGAGATAGAGAATTTCTAAATATATCACTTCTTTTGAAATGTCTGTTCAATGTAGTAAACATTTATTTGGTTGCCTACTATGTGCAAACACTGGAAGACTATCCTATATAATCCTATATAATCAAACCCTAATATGCAAATTAACGGAACAGCAGAATGACCAGCAGACCAATCAATCACTATGATACGCACTGACCACCAGGAGGCAGAGGCTCAATGCAGGAGTGCTGGTCAGTGGACATCATAGTGACCAGTAGATCCGCTGGTCATTCCACTGTTTGGTCTATATGCATATTAGGGTTTTATTATACAGGACTAGAGACCTGGTGTATGACATTTGTGCATGGAGTGGGGGTGTCCCTCAGCAGGCCTGTGCCCTCAGGGGATGTTCAACTGCCTAAACCAGCAGTCGAACAACCCTGTCGCAATCTGGTAGGCTGCATGCACCAGGGACCATACTTTTCATACAGGTGAAAGGCATCTTGCTGTTGTATGGGCAGCTAAATATTTTTCCCTGGTTATAAAAGTAGTACATAATATGATCCTTCTGAGGTACTAGTACCATTTTCCCCATCTTATGGGTGGAAAACCTGAAGCAGAGGGAAGATTTTGTCACACAGTTATAAGTGTCAGAATCAGGGCTGACTAAAATATGTGCAAGCCAGAGTCCATGCATGTCATTGCTGCATCATCCTGTTTTTTCAGTGTTACAGTAGCCTTGCCAGGTTTTACTTTTTTTAAATTATTATTTTTTATTTTTTTGCAGTATAACTTATATTTAATAGTAGTACATATGTTTTCCTCCCCCTCCATTATCCTCCCCCAGCCTCCCTTACCCCCCAGCACATCCCCACCCATCCTCCTCCCCGCCCCAGTGTCTTTCATTCATTGGTTATGCTCATATGCAAGCATACAAGTCCTTCGGTTGATCTTCCCCAGCATCCTTTTTAAATCTAAGAGACTGTTCCCAATATATAGGGTAGTGTCCCTAGGCCTGGCTGGTGATCAGGACCAATCTGTGGGGCAACTGGTGGGCACCCGCCTTGGCTGGTGGCCTGGCACTGCCCCCTGATCACCGCCACTGATCATCTCCCTCTTAGGGGGGGATGGGGGGGCAGACACTCAACACAGAAGCTGCCCCCTGGTGGTCAGTGCGCACCCACAGGGGGAGCACCACTCAGCCAGAATCCAGGCTCAGGGCTGATAAACACTTCAGGTAAGGAGAGAGGAGTCCTGTACTGTGAGAGTCCCCAGCAGGCAGATATCCCTGAGGGGTCCCGGACTGTGAGAGGGCTGAGGGAGCCCCCCCAGTGCACGAATTTTATGCACTGGGCCTCTAAGTGATAAATAAAACACAGTCTCAACCCAAGTTGCTCATACAAGTAGCTTATGCTGGCCTGCCTCAGCCTCAACCCAGATATGTAAGCAAAATGATGTCTCTTCTGATAAAAATTGCCTTATTTCTTAATCCTCAATTTAACATGCCCCATGACTCAAATATCTGGCCACAGATGATTACACCACTGATGGACACATGGCCCAATCTGGGCCAACCAAATTCTTTTCTGTGCATAGGAATTAAGACTGAATTAAGACTAATGTTGACTTCATTTAGGAATGGTGGGCACTTGAACAAAAAGGACATGTGAAATCAGAACTAAAGCAAGTATCTTAATAATTAAATCTCTAGAATGAAACCCAAAATCAATGACCTTACATTGCTTCCCACCAAGGCATACTGACTTCTCTCAGCAGGATACTCCCCAAAACAACTATGTCTATTTATATCTATGTGCATTTACTCATTTTTCTCCCATCACCTTCTTTCTACTTAAATAAAATGTTTCCCGCCTTTAAGGATCAATCTCAAGCTCTACTTTTTGACCATTCAGGACAAATTATTTCTCAAAAATTCTATTAGTAATTGTAATTATAATAATAATGGCATAATAATAGCCAACCCTTTTTGAGCATACGCTATGTTTGAAACACTGTTATAAGCACTATACATATATTACTTAATTTATAATCACAGCTAGAACAATGATTATCACTATCTTATAGATGAGGAAATGGAGACAGAGGAGGTGAAGTTATTTTCTCATGAAGAGATGAAGCAATAAATACAGACCACAGGTTAGATTTCATATACTTCTCATCTTTACATGCAATATCTCCTTTAATCCTTACAGCAAACCCATTAAGTAGGCATTGTTTTTAATTATTTATTTCTTTAATCCTCGCCCAAGAATAATTTCCTATTGATTTTAGAGAGAGTAGAAGAGACAGGGAAAGACAGAAAAACATTGATGTGAGAGAAACACATCGATTGGTTGTCTCCTGCCTGAACCCTGACCAGAGCCCAGGCCAGGGAGGAGCCTGCAATGGAGGCACATGCCCTTGACAGGAATCAAACCCAGAAAGCTCAGTCCACAGGCTGTAGCTCTAATTCACTGAGCCAAACAGCCAGGGCCCATTAAGGATGTATTAATATTCCCATGTTTAAAATGAGAAAACTGAAGCTCAAAGAAGCAAAGGACATTATTCAAAGTTACACAAAGAGTAATGTGACACTAGAAGATTAATCCTAAATTGTATACTCACAACGCCTTGATTTCTAAGTACTAGACTACTTTTTTAAAAAATATTTTTTATTGATTTTTTTACAGAGCGGAAGGGAGAGGGATAGAAAGTCAGAAACATCGATGAGAGAGAGACATCAATTAGCTGCCTCTTGCACGCCCCCTACTGGGGATGCGCCCGCAGCCAAGGTACATGCCCTTGGCCGGAATCGAACCGGGGACCCTTCAGTCCGCAGTCCGACGCTCTATCCACTGAGCCAAACCGGTCTCGGCAGTACTAGACTACTTGTAAGGTCCTGAGGATCAGGGCTTCTACATCTTATCCTTCTGGACACAATGCTTACACACACAAAATATACAAATAAACATAAAATAAAAAGCTTTAAAGATATTTGTTCTAATAAGGGTTCTAAAAAGAAATATTAGAATGGTAGCCAAAATACTATAACTATTTGTTGCTTACGATAAAAATGAAAATTATATCTTCCTCTGAAACTATGAAGCTCCTAAAAGTTAATTAGCTTTGTGTTACTATTTGGATGCAGCTCCGGACTTCTTAACCTAACTGCAAATTATTATTACATCTGTCATTCTGTCTGTGGCAAAATGAGGAAGGGAACACAGCCCCCAGTGTTGCTTATCCTTGAAAGATTTTCGGCTCGATCTTTTGCTGTTTGACTCTTGGCTTACTTCAGTCAGGAAAGAAATAAAGGAATGAGCCTGGCCAGTGTGGCTCAGTGGTTGAGCATCGACCTATAAACTAGAAGGTCACAGTTTGATTCCCAGTTGAGGCACATGCCTGGGTTGCCGGCTCAATCTCCAGTGTGGGGCCTGCAGGCTGCAGTCAATCAATGGTTCTCATTATTGATGTTTGTATCTCTCTCCCTCTCCCTACCTCTCTAAAAATCATTCAACCATATTTAAAAAAAAAAACTAAAGAAATGGAATGGGTGTTTTTGCCTCATTTCCTTAGTAGCAGAACTATATTTCATCCAACTATGGTGAGTTGAGAAACCTCAGCGTAGCAAAGGAAGTAAACACAATCCCTTTTCAATAGAAAAAAAACCCAATCAAGTTATACCTGACAATCAAGGAGCCCCAGGGTCTCAAGTCTCTACCAACTAAAACAAAATTGAGTCTAGTTATTTCTGCACCTATTCTAAAGAAAGTTTGAAGATAAAATTTTCTGAACCTTCTGTTCTGTTGATGAATGATAAGAAAGCAACTGTTAATATCAAGGGATTAGTGGACATTGGAAAGAAGTATTGACTTTCAGAATTGGACGAAAACTTCGTGATCATTTATGTTTAAACTAGAGACCCATGCATGAAATCTGTACACTGAAGGGGCGGCCCCCAGCCTGGCTATGGCCTCTCACAGTGTGGAAGCCCCAGGATTGACCACCCCAAAGAGGTAGGCCCTGCTCACCCATCCAGGGCTCCTCAATAGATTGCCCCAAAGAAGTAGGCGGGAGCTATGGGACCTGCCTCCACACCATATATGCAGCATCAAGCCTCCACTCACCTGTGCATGCACACAGCACATGCAGCCTCCTGGTGATGGTGATAGCTTGTTAGGGTGTGAGGGCATCACAGTGTGAGGCCGTCATGATCACATAGGCTTTTATTAATAGGACTAGAGGCCCTGTGCATGGGGTTGTCCCTGAGCCTAGCCTGTACCCTCTCCAATCTGGGACCCCTTGAGGGATGTCCGACTGCCCATTTAGGCCCGATCCTACCAGGATCGAGCCTAAACGAGCAGTAGGACATCCTTCTCACAATCCAGGACTGTGGGCTCCCAACTGCTTGCCTGCCTGCCTCCTTGATTGCCCCTAACTGCTTCTGCCTGCCATCCTGATGACCCCCTAACCACTACCCTGCCAGCCTGTTTGCCCTCAACTGCCCTCCCTTGCAGGCCTGGTCCCTCCCAACTGCCCTCCCCTGCTGGCCATCTTGTAGTGGCCATCGTGTGTCCACATGAGGGCAGGATCTTTGACCACATGGGGGCAGCCATCTTGTGTGTTGGAGTGATGGTCAATCTGCATATTATTCTTTTATTAGATAGGATAGAGGCCTGGTGCATGGGTGGGGGCCAGCTGATTTGCCCTGAAGAATGTCCCAGATCAGGGTGGGGGTTCACTTGGGGCATGGGGCAGCCTGGGTGAGGTGTGGTGGTTTGCAGGCCAACCTCACCCTCCAGTGATCCAAGCAGATGCCCTGGGATCTGGGATTAATTTATGTTCTACAATTGAAACTTTGTAGCCTGGAGTGGAGCCAATCCTTCTGCTCACTCCGTGGTGGCAGCCATTTCTGTTGGGATATTTACCTTCTATAATTGAAACACTGTAGCCTGGAGTGGAGGCCTAGGCCAGCCAGAGCTGCCGAAGCTTGGCTTCCTCACCTGGGCAACCCTAGCCTCTTCTATCTCCAGCTCTCTGGCTACTGCCATTTCTGTTGGGATATATCTTCTATAATTGAAACTTTGTAGCATTGAGTGGAGGCCTAGGCCGGCAATGGCAGGTGGAAATCTTGGCTTCCTCTGTTGCCAGGGAAACCCAAGCCTCCCTCCTGCTTTCAGTGGCCACAGCCATCTTGGTTGGGGTTTATTTGCTCCTGATTGGCTTGTGGGAGTGGCTTGATCAGAGGTACAGTCAATTTGTATATTACTCTTTTATTAGATAGAATATCTTCCATAACACTTCCTCCAATTGTCATTGCCTATACTTAAAAGTATTACAGAAAATGTTTAGATTCCAGAGATGATAGATTCCATTTTGGGATGGCTCTCATCTTATTGTAGTAAAACATTTCTTTCTATCCAGTCTCTCATAGCAATAAATTAGTCCTCTGAGGTTCCCATAGCCAGATATTATCATCATTACTTTTATTACTGTTTTATACTTATACTAGAGGACCGGTGCACAAAATTCATGCACTCAGTGGGATCACTCAGTCTGACCTGCATTCTCTCACAGCCCTGGAGTCCTCGGGGGATGTCTGACTTAGGCCCACTGTCAGTTGGACATCCTTAGTGCTGCCATGGAGGCGAGAGAGGCTCCAGCCACTGCTGCTGCACTCACTAGCTGTGAACCCGGCTTCTGGCTGAGCAGAGCTCTCCCTGTGGGAGCACACTGACCACCAGGGGGCAACTCCTGCACTGAGCGTCTTCCCGCTGGTGGCCAGTGTGCATCTTAGTGACCAGTCATTCTGCCATTCAATCAATTTGCATATTTGCCTTTTATACGATAAAATATAGTATGTATCTAATAACAAAATATTTGACAAATATTTTCTATGTGCATAAAATTCTGTTAATAGATACTGTTTATTAGACCATTATAATAAGAATTTACAAATATTAATGTATTATTATTGAGACAGGGGATCTTTGATGTATAATAATACTGAGCATATTAAAGATATAAACCCATAAAATCCTCACAATCATATGATGTGGATATCATGATCTCTTTATTGCAGATGAGAAAACTGATACTCAAATAAATTCATTCTTCTCAGAGTCCTATAGCTAAGTGGTAGAGCCAGGTTTCTCTAGGTCCTAAGTTGGTGCTCAAAAACAACAATAGCAACAACAACAACAACAACAACACTAGTCTATATCATCTCCCAAATCAAGATACTGCTCTATGCAAAAATACTATGTAGACACTTTTAATTTTTTAATCAGATACTTCACTTACAAACCTTTGCTTAGTATTTGATAGATAAGCTATGTGTTTGTGTGTTAGCTTGTATATGCTTAACAGCAAGCCAAGTACTTAGAAAACATGAAAATCTAACTTCACAAGAAGATATTTTGCCAATGCTGCTAGAAATCACCAGGGAAGAGCCTCCTCAGTTCACTCCATATTGGCAGACAAGAAAATGTCAACACTTTTATGGCTGTAGTTACTATCCCTTTTTTAGGCTCAAGTAGACCCCGAATCACTTTTTTCCACTTTCTTTTATCAGGGGGCACAGAAACATTGTTTTAACATAAAGTCAGCCCAATATATCCACCCTAGAGTGGCATGTACCTTCAGTGTTATATACTAAGAATAATATCTAAAGATTAAAAAAATAAGAGAAAGCTTCTGCTCCATCTGATATCACTGTAACTTACTTGAAAATGTTTTGTTAGATTTTTAAACCTTATTAAATATGTAGTGGGTCATCTTGATGTTGTTTCCGGTATTTTTCCAGCCACAATTATCACATATGCGTGTTTCTAATAGGAATCATGTTTCAGTTGCCAATTCCACGAACCTCTTACCAGCATCTTAAGTCGTTTTTTTAAAAAGTGATTGCTTGTTGTGTTTACTGCATTGGACCTCATCTGTAAAGCTTATTTAATTGTCTGCTATGATTACTTGCTTGAAAATACATGTAGCCTACTGAAAACCTTGCAAATTAAGGCACCTTCTTGGCAACAAAATTATTCTCCAAGAATCTAGCAGACACAGGAAGACTATTTTTTTTTGTCCAGAGATTATACCAAGTCTCTCTAGAACTAAGTTTCTCTAGTACTAATTGAGTACAGTATACAAAAGTACGGTCCATATCCGCTGTCTAGTGTCTTAGTCACATTTTACATTCATAAGGATCCCAGATTAGAAAGTGACTGCTGAACCATTAACACCTATGATGAGGTCAATAAAAAAATAGAAAATAACAAGCATGGGAGAGGAAGTAGAGAAATTGGAACAATCACACATTGCTAGCTGGTAGTAGTGTAAAATGGTGCAGATGGTCTGGAAAACAGTTTGGTAAATCCTTAAAAAGCTAAACATAGATTTACCATATGACCCAGCAATGCCACTCCTAGGTATGTAATCAAAGGAATTGAAAGCAGGGATTAAAGAGATACCTAAATGCCAATGTTCATTGCAGCATTATCAACAATATTCAAAAGGTAGAAACAACTTAAATGTCCATCAGCAGACAAATAAACAAAATACAGTATATCCATATAATGAAATATGCAGTCTCCAAAGGGAATGAAGTACTGATATATGCTGCAACACGGATGAACCTTGAAAAATTATGTGAAGTGAAATAAGCCAAATACAAAAGGATAAATACTGCATTATTCCACTTACATAAAGTATTTAGAATAGACAAATTCATAGAAGCAGAAAATAGATTAAGGTTAAGACCATATGGGGGAGGGGAGAATGGGTAATTACTGCTTAATGTTTTCAGTTTCTGTTTAGAATGATGAAGGAATTTTGGAAATAGATAGTGGTGAAGATGGCACAACATTGTAAATGTAATTGATACCACTGAACCTACACTTTAAATGGTTAAAATGTTAAAAATTTATGTTATATATATTTTACCACAGTTTTAGAATATTAATAATATAATATACCAAAATGGGTAAATATTATAGTATGTGAATTCCAACTCAATAAAGCTGTTAAAAATTTTGCTGCTAGACTAGCAATGGTAACTGTAGTGACAATGATGATGATAATAAAAACAACAACTACCATTTGGGAACTATCATACTAGAACCTTTACAGGGCTTTACCTCACAAGAGTTCTTTAAATTAAACATAACAGCATTGTCTCACTTTTCACGTAAGGTGCAGAAACTCAGGTAGCTCATGCAACTTTCTCAGAGACACAGAGCTAATAAGTGATGAAGCTGGGATTTAAATTGAAATCCAAAATTCCTGCTCAAACTTCCTCACTAGGCCTATAACCCTTAAAATTTGGAGCAGTTACGTATGTTCCTATAACTCCCTTTTATAGAAGGAAAAAGGAAGGAGTCCTACTCTTCCACTCTAATAAATAAAGGAAGTCTAATGTCTTCATGTGGGCATTTCAAGTTCTAAAATAATGCTGGTCTTGACCCATATACAGCTCTATGAAATAAAATCTGAACTGGGAAGATATGAGTATGTCTGTATGTATGATGGTCTAATATGGACTAATAGAGACAGAATGTTGTTGAAGTTGAGAACTTGGATTTTGTTGACAGACTTGAATTTCTAGCATGCTTCTGACACTTTCTAGCTGTGTAGTTTTGTGCAAGTCACCAAACCCATCTAAGACCTAGTTATCTCATCTGTAAGATAAAACGAATACTTCTACTTCCTAAGTCTGATGTGAGGATTAAGGGCAATAATGTCTGTAAGACATCTGAAACAGTGCCTGTCATGGAATCAACACTCAACACACGGCACCTCTTGTTACAATGTAGGATGAAATGGGAGCTTTAGTAAAGTGGAGTTACAGGCAAAAACTGTTTTAGTTTGGTAAAACAACCCATATAATAAAAGGCTAATATGCAAATTGTCTCCTCTAGCAGGAATTTGACCAGCAGGCAGGCCAGCTAACCACCCAGGTCCGCTCCCCCTGGCCAGGCTGACCAGACCCATGCACGAACTCATGCACCAGGCCTCTACACACACACACACACACACACACACACACACACACACACACACTCACACACTCTGGGTGGCCAGATTATTATCCCTTCAGTGATCATAATAATCTGGCCACTCAGTGTATGTAAGATGTACTCTTTTTCCATTAGGATCTCATAGACTTTGAGTAATTTGAAAAGACAGTGCACATGGGGAAAAAATCAGTATTGTAAAAGTATGCTAGGAGCCAAATGAATGCTTCCTTCAACCTCAGGAGCCTGGGAGACTGAATGCTAAAAATAGCAGGGATTGTGTTTGAGGTAAACAGCATGCACAAGAGTACAGAAAAGAAAGAGTTTTAGGAGACACTGAGGAAAAAAATAAATAGTAATAATGAAGGAAATTAAATTACTAAATTATTTATATCCTTTGCTCATTTCCAAAAGAATTCTGAGGTGACTTCAATAAAAAATAACAAAACACAGCACTATCATCCCTGGCTGGTGTGCTGAGGAATAGAGAATTGGCCCATGCACTGAAGGGTCATAGGTTCGATTCCTGGTCAAGGGCTTATACCTGGATTTGAGCACATGCAGGAGTTCACCAATTGATGTGACTCTCTCACATTGATGTTTTTCTCTCTCCCTCTTCCCACCTTTCCACTCTCTCTAAAAAAAATCAGTGGGAAAATATCCTTTGGTGAGGATTAACAAACAAACAAACAAACAAAAACATAGACCATCATAAAAAGAAGAAATAGAGAGAACCAAGATGGAGGCATAGGTAAAACACCTATCTTGCCATCATACTCAACAATTTTAATACTACAACTTAACGAAAGAACAAACACCTTCCAGAATCACCAGAAAGCTGGCCGAGTGAAAATTCCACAAATAAAAGTGAAGATAAGACACTGTGACTCGGAGAAGCGGCGGACAGCGTTCAAAGATTCACGTGGAGAGAGGTTTGGAGTGCGCCAGCAGAGAGGGCGGGCGGCTGAAAACCGGCCAGTTTTCTCAAATGGGGAGACAAAGACGTCCCACTGGACTGATTCTCCAGCTTTGGGCGAAGTCCTGGGAACCCACTATCATACGGGGCGAAAACTGGACAGTGGGAGGGCACGCCAAAACTCGGGCGCTGCAGGGGTCTGCCTGCTTGTGGAGAAGGCAGCTTGCGCGAACAGCTCGGCTGTGTGACCGCGGAGAGAGCGCTCTGCGACTCACTCTCTCAATTCAGAAAACCGTCAGACTGCTTTGTTTTACGACCCTGGGTGAGACATTGGGTGTGTAGACTCATTTGGGGAGAGTCTGAATTCCCCGGCAGCCGGTGGAGCTTGGCAGCGGCTCTCTCTCAGAGGTGCTGGCAGCCATTGCCCCTGGCACAGAGTCCCTGGGGCCGCATAGGGCGGAGCTAACGCTGTCTGCTTGGCCCAGAGACTCTGCCCATCCAACCTGAGCACAGCTGAGCTTCACAGACAATTGGCCTGGAGGTCAACCCCTCCAAGTGCTAACAATGATTAACCTAAGCTTAACTTCAGCAAGACTGTGTAACCCATATCCACCTCAGGTAACTGGGGAGGCTGAGCCACTGTCCCTAGTAGGAAGTCTACCACACAAAGCTAATTGACCAACTCAGGGAAGCAGCCACCATGCAGAGACATGGAAAGAAATCAGATGTGAAAGAAATGGAGAAAAAAAATGACTGGACATGGAATTCAAAACCACGGTTATAGGGCTTCTCAAGGGGCTCCAACAAAAGATCGAGGCCTATAAGGAAATAAGCGAGGCCACAAAGGAAATGAATGAGTCACACAAGGAAATGAACGAGACCCTCAAGGATATGAACGAGACCTGCAAGGAAATGATCAAGACCAATGTGGAAATGAAGGAGACCCTCAAGGATATAAAGGAGACTTTCAAGGATATGAAAAAGGACCAACCAGAAATTAAGCATACACTGACTGAAATAAAAAATATTATACAAAGACCTAAAAGTGCTCTGGAGCACCCCAAGAACCAAGTTAAAGATTTGAAATACAAAGAGGGAAAATTCACTCAGCTGAAAAAGCAAGAAACCAAAAGAATCCAAAAAATTGAAGATAGTGTAAGGGGCCTCTGGGACAACCTCAAGCATACCAATATCCGAATTATAGGGGTGCCAGAAAAAGAGAGAGACCGACAATGAAAACCTATTTGAAGAAATAGTGACTGAAAACTTCCCACACCTAGTGAAAGAAGTTGACTTAGGAGTCCAAGAAGCGCACTGAACCCCAATATATAGGAACCCTAAGAGGACCACACCAAGGCACATCATAATTAAAATGCCAAGAGAAAAATAGATGGTTACCTATAAGGGAGCATCCATACAATTGTCAGCGGATTTCTCAACAGAAACGATGCAGGCCAGACGGGAGTGGCAAGAAATATTCAAAGTGATGAACAGCAAGAATCTACAACCAAGATTACTCTATCCAGCAAAGCTATCATTCAGAATTGAAGGCCAGATGAAGTGCTTCGCAGATAAGAAAAAGCTAAAGGAGTTCATCACCACCAAACCAACATTATATGAAATGCTGAAAGATATTCTTTAAGAAGAGGAAGAAGAAAAAGATAAAAGTGTAAATTAGGACCAACAAATACACATCTATCAACAAATGAATCTAAAAATCAAATGAAGTAATAAGCTGATGAACAGGATAAACTGGTGAATGTAACAAAATCACAGACATAGAGAGGGAATGGACTGACAACTCTTGGGGAGAAAGGGGGTGTGGGAAGTGCAGCAAGAGACTGGACAAAAATCATGCAACTATGGGAGAAGACAGTGGAGGGGGGTGAGGGCAGAGGGTGGGATGGGTACCAGGTGGAGGGGAACTATAAGGGAAAAAAGGGAACAATGTAATTAATAAACTGAACAATAAAGATTTAAAAAAATAAAAAATAAAAAGAAGTAATAGGAGTCTACAGTGAAGGCAATAGAAAGATGGAGGTAGTGCACCAAAATCCAGAGCTGGGGATGTTGTCAGGTGGGCATAAAATATAGCTTAGACCTTCTTGATATTCAAGACAAAGTGGAGAGATGAGTGCAACATTTTATTAGTAATTAAACTCTCAGCAGGATAACTGTTAAACAACAGACTCAGAATAACATGATGCTCAGTAGGCTCCACTGTAGTTTTTTAAAGAAAACAGAGTCATCTTACTAGGATGCTTTTATTACTCTTTAATTGACAGTGAAAGCACACTTTTTTGGTAGGTGGAGATGTTAGAGAATTGAATGGTTAGTGTCTGGATTTCCCCTTTTCTAATATTCATTTTAAGCTGGTCTCTGTCAGGAGAGCAAGCAAGTTGGGGGACTTGCAGAGTCCTTTGTGAAGTGTGTTTGATAGTAGGGTTAATATAGTGTTCTAAATAAGGAAGAATGCGACATGGTGTGTACCTTTCCACCTGTAGATAGGCCTAGATTTTCCTTAGAAAATAGTTTAGATCTGGTCAGCCATTTAAACTAGTACCAGTTTGAGGTTCTAGAGTTTTGCACCATGATGCATGGAGAACAAGGCATTTATTTATCTTTAAATAGTTGAATGTCAGTCATGGTCAAGAAGAGTTAACTTATCTGTGGTTGGAAGACAAATTTTTGACAAGTCTTGTGTTAGATGAAAAAGTTGGACTCTAGGTTATTAAGGTCGGATTAGTTAAGCCATATTACTTTAATTTTAAAGCCTTGTTAATTTTTTTAAATTTTCCCTAATTTCATTAGTTTCTTTTGAGTTTATTCTAGTTACCATAAAACAATCTTGGCCTTTAAAGGAAACATCTGTAAAATGGATAACCTGATTCCCTAGACTCAGTGGTTCTTAACAGACTTCATCCTCTTTATTTCAGAACTAGAGGCCCAGTGCATGAAACCCATGCATGGTAAGGTCCCTAGGCCTGGCTAGCGATCAGGGGGGCCTTCTGGCTGATGGCCAAAGCCTCCCTTTCCTGGCTGCCAGCTGCCAGCCAGGGCCTTCCCTCATTCCGAGCTGCCTCCTGATGGTCAGCACATGTCAGAGAGAGTAATAGAACTCGTGGTCTCCTGGTTGAACTCCTACGGGGACACTTTGCATATTAGCCTTATATATATATATATATATATATAAATTTAAAATGTTAGAATATGGTAATTAAGAAAGTACCATTCCTCCCACACCCCAGTTTTCTTTTACTTCAATCCTATCTAATAAAGAGGCATATGCTAATTGACTGCCATGTCCTCAAAGATGGCAGTGCCCACAGTCACAAGATGGGGGTGACCAGTCCCCTCAGCCCTGCCAGGGTGGCAGGCATGTGGCACAGCCGGGTTGGCCCCCAGGCAGGTCTGGCTACTCTGTGAGCCTGCCTCTGGAGTCCCCCGTCCCTTCAGCACCCCAGCCACCCAGTGCTGGCCTGAGGTGCAGGCAAGCCTCATATGGCAGCTGCCTAGCTGCCCAGTGCCAGCCCAAGGCTCAGGTGACCAGGGCTGGCAGAGACTTGTGCTGCTGGCAGTGGCAGCAGCAGCAGAGGTGTAATGAGGGTGTTGCCTTCCCCTGATTGTGAGGTCGCCTTCCGCCCCTGAGGGCTCCTAGACTGTGAAAGGGGGCAGGCCAGGCTGAGGGTCCCCCCCCTCCAGTGCATGAATTTTCATGCACCAGGCCTCTAGTAGAAATTAAAGTATGAGATAAGGTTAATATTAGGGAAAAAATTGTCCTGTGTTTTGCTCTCAAGAACAGAAAATAAATTAAAGTCCTTCTCCAGAGATACACAGGACTAGAAGAATCTGAAGTTACCCATGAGGATAGAACCAAAAACATTGTGGGAAGGCAGACAGATTGAGAAATTAAGGGGCCCTGAGGGAGAAGAAAAGGGGCAGCGGCCACAGAAATAACGGTAAGTATGTGTGGATTCTTAGATTAATGGAAACAGAAGAAAATTACTTTATCCTAGCCTCTATATACTCACTGTATATTGAAGATAATTGTAAAACTTACTTTCTTTATATCTTTATGTTTTATTTTAAGAAATTAACAGTATGTGCATGTCATCCCAGAAATTATAAGCATAACTAAGAGATAACTAAGGTGATAAAAATATTATCATTAATAGTAGGGAGCACACAGATTCCAAAGATGACTCAGAGTTAGGACTGAAGAACATATATTGAGTCCTCCTCAAGTAGTTTCCATATCTCCTAATAATCTCAGTATGAGATGAAGGGGTTCAGTAAATACACTGGCACCTCTCATCCTGATTCACTTTTTAGTTATAAATATAAGATCTACACACAGGAATAAAAACTCAAACTATACAGAAGAAAATAAAAGTAAAGTGTAAAATGTTTCTCATTCCTAACTTTGTACCATCCCCCAAATCCTAATTTCCAATTTAATGGACAGTTTTATAGTTAATTTTTCTGGTAGTTACTTCCCTTATTCTAAACCAGTGGTTCTCCAATTTCTATGTACACAACAATTATCTGCAAAGCTTGCTGCTTGCTTAAAAAATAGATTACTGGGCCTTTCTCTAAAAAGATCTGGGGTGTAGCCAAGAAAACTGAATTTTAAAAAGCTTTTTGGGCAAATTTAATTCAGGTAGTTTATGGAATAACTTTGAAAAAATGTTGTTACAAATTATACCTTAAATTTGTACATTTTAACCCATCAAACTTATTAACATTTCAATATTGAAAATGGGAAATTTTAGCACTCAAACATCTCTCCTTTCTAGCTTTTAATAATTATATTATTAGTTTTACTTTCCCTATTGACTATCACTGTAATTTATAATGCAGCTAGACCTCTAGTTATTGATCCTGGTCCTTTACATGGTATATATTGACTTTCACAATATAGCCTCTATCACACTTGTCCCCACTTTTAACCCTTCTCCACCTCCCAACCCTCTGTCAGCTCTACCATTAATATAATCAAGTTCACTATGACATGATTCTGGAAACCAAGAGCCAATGAAAATACTATTACTTTTTATCATTAATGTAAATCTCATTTCCTTGTGAATCAAGGTGCTTGCCTGGACAATGACATTGACTATATCACAAAAACATTGGCACTTACAACCTGTGCCACTACTCCCATTGCCTAGTTTGACTTGCTTCTCTTTTCTTATACTGTATCACTTCTTCGAAGTCAAATCATGTATTTTTTGCTTCATATTTGTGTTATGATTTTCTTATACATGTTATTTTGTAGAGAGCTTCTTTTTTTCTTAATGACCAGAATGAAAACCTAGATAAAAGAAAGAGCAGCTGGGCTGGAGGTGATGCAAAGAATTCAATAACTATCTAGAAGACAGAAGTGACTAACTTTGGAATAGCATTGTATTAGTTAGGTAGGCTAAGCTACAGTGAAATATAGATCCAAATATTCATAATGATTCAAACAACATAAAAGTTTATTTCTTGCTCATATCACTGTCCATGGAAGATGCTCCTTGTCAGCTGGAAGCTCTCCTTCATTTGGTGATTTTGGAATTTGGGCTCCTCCTACTATGGTCCCACTATCCTTTAGAACTTTGATAGTAAGCAGAAGGGGAGAGAGATTGTGAAGGGGCCACACCCTCATTTTAAAAGCTTTTGCCAGGAAATGATGTATAATACTTGTATACATATTCCATTCACTAGTACTTAGTATCATGGCCACAAGTTACTGCAGTGTAGGCTGAGAAATACAGTCTAGAAAAAGAAATGGATTTTGAAAAACATCTAAAAGTCCTAGCACAATCAGTGAGGAAAAGAGAGAATCTTGGAATAATTCATAACATTCAGATTAGCCAACTGAGCAAATGGTGGTAGCAATAGGGAATTTAGGTTTTCTTGGAGGGATGTGGAGTAATGAGTTAGGTTTGGAACATGTTTATAAAATACATGTGTGGAGATGTCCACTGTATCTTCCTATGCTTATCCTTAAGGATTACAGACAAATGACATTGGTCATTGTGCTAATTTACAGTCTTATATGAGCCTTAAATGTATACCCAACATAAAGAAGATTTATTTCAATCAAATCTCTGAAAATGTTTCCATTGAATCCTTTACTACTCATAGGCTCAGATAGGAAAAATATTATTATTAATAATAAAACAATATTATTCCAAAGCAGAGAGCAAGTTCATCTCCCATGAAAGCTAAATGATATGTTGTATTCAGAACTGAATTTTTACACAGTGCACAGCCATTCACAATGTAAAGACAAGAGATTGGGAGCATTGTCCTGGTATGGCTGTGCTTGATTTCAAATCATGGGGAACTGGCAGAGATGGAATTCTTTGCTAATTTTATTTGTTTACTTTTAAGAGATTTCCTCTGGAAAAATATGCCTCATGTACATGAGGGAGGTGAAAAGGGGCAATTAAAGTAACTGATGCCTGAGAGTAGACTCATTCAGCTCTGGCCCCTCAGAGTAAATTGCCTCAAGGTGAAATTAACTCTCAGGTTCTTAAGTGGCCATATTCTACCTTGTCTGTAAAAACAATCATAAAGACAAATCTGAGTGTTCTTAATACAACTTGGTGAATCATTAAGATTTCATTGTCCTTGATGATTATCTTGTGGTTAGACAATGCCTTCTCACCTCCAAGACAGATGTTTTTTATTTGAATGAACTAGGTGACTGGGTGAATTAAAATATTTCTATTTTTTACTGTAAAAATAATGTGTATATATATTTATTATTCATAAACCAGGATAATTATACTTAAATTAATATTTCCTCTACCTTTTATGTATCAAACTTTGTTTTATAATTGATTGTGTGATAACATCACAGAACTGGGGTGGGGTGAGAGCATTAAATACCTCGCTAGTATCGTCATAAAATGGGTGGTTAGGTGAGTCCACATGTTTCAACACATTCGCTCAAGGTCAGCAGGGATAACATATATATATATATATATATATATATATATATATATATCGCTAATATGCAAAGTGTCCCCTAGGGAGTTTAACCTGGAGACCAGGAGTTTGATCGCTCATTATGATATGTGCTGACTACCAGGGGGTGGCACAGAGCGAAGGAAGGCCCCAGCTGGCAGCTGGAAGCCCCTGATAGGCTCTGATCACTGGCCAGGCCTAGGGACCCTACCCGCGCACAAATTTTATGCACCGGGCCTCTAGTTTATTAATAAATAGCTATCAAACATGCTTAAGAATTGTCAAAAATATTATGTGAACAATAGGACAATGAAAAGTGACTATAAAATAAAACACTATAGAAATCTATAAATCACAAATATCCCCCTGAAGCCCTTCAAAAGAGAGAGGAGGGAGGGAGGGAAAGAAGAAATAAGGCTTTTTGCCCTTGGAATAAAAATAAAAATAAAAACTCTGACACTATCATAGTTTGAGTGTTAAAAAAGACTTTAGCACAAAGTGCCAAAATGATATAAATAAAAAAGGCTCTCTTGCTGTTCTTCACAAAACAAATATTTCTCTACTCATACCAATGGAAACCCCAGATACTACACAGCCAGCCAATCTGTGTTTACTTTCCCTGTTATGTAACCTGTCTTACCCCTAACTCTTCTACTCCACAGGGGAGGCAGAGTTCTACAAACAGCCTAAGATGAAATCATCATTATTATGGCTTTTGCGTGCTGAGTTGTGGCTTGGTCCCATAATTCTAAGGGCTAAACCCACAGAGACAAGAAAAGATTAGCAAAGGCTCTTTGCCACTCTCTCTATGGGAGTCCACTTGGAGGGCTTCTCCATTGACTAACCCCCATGGAACCCCAGTGCCAGATTCTGTATCACTACAAAATACAAGGTTGCATTACATACCTCTTTACGTGGGTGCCAGATGGAGCTGCCAGTAGGAAGAAATGACTAGGTCTTGAATCTATATTGTTTCTAGGATCCCAGGGAAAAAAGGGTAACCCATTACATGTCGATAGATAACATGCCCTCAGTCCTTGACATTCTCCCTCATTGGGAGTTCATTGTTTCAATTAATTTCCACCTCAATTAATATTCATCAAGTATCCAGAGTGAGCTAGGCTCAGCTGGGGGTGGGGGAGCAAATAAGGACCATCACTCCCTATGACCATATTTCTACTGTGGAATGTATTCATCAATATGGAGATATCCAACACCCCACTGACCTGGCTGGTCTTTATGAACTCTTTAGAAGTAATTATTAAGCCATCTGCCTTATGTGGGCATATATGACCCTAGAGAAATTCTAGTGTAAGAGGTACAGCTGTCTGATAAGATCTGTTTTTGCCTGTGCCAAGGACCTAATTTTATAAAGTTCTCTGTAATAAGACATTTAGGGGATGTCAACAAAACACAATCGTAGCCACAGAAAAAATATGCATATTTCATTTTCCTTTGGGGGAAGGGGAGAGAGAGAGAGAGAGAGAGAGAGAGAGAGAGAGAGAGAGAGAGAGAGAGATTGAGAGATACTGTTGATAGAATGTATTTTGTGGCTCGTTTCAGATGATAACCCCAATGTCCTCTCAGTTTTATGTGGAACAAAGCTGAATTAAAGGATTTCCAAATGTAAACTGATGAAATTTTTTCTAAGTTTCCTTTGCTCTGAAATTTATTACATAATATTTATCAGTGGCAGACAGTAAGTGATAGTGCCATGTACACTTTTCAGAATATAAGAGCAAACCTGAATTAGCACTAATCTGTTAGCTTCAGAACCATCTACCTATGCAAATAAACTTTCACTGCATTTTCTATATTTGAAAATTTGCATATTGATAGTAGGCATGAATGTTTTTATATAAGTCCACACCAAGTTTGCGACAGTTTTAAGGCTATTCTGAACCATTCTAAATTATTAATCCTGGCTTCAGAGAAGTAATCAAAATTATTCAATATCCACAGGAAACTAATTTTGTTACCTTTCTCAGTAATAGATTCAAAATTCTTTAGGATCCAGTGTTTTGATAGTACTTTCCAAATGTCCATTTTTATTTGCTTATCTCAAATTGAAGGTAAAAGTTTGCATTACCAATAGTCCTTCTCCATAGTTAATGGGCACCTCAATTTGTCTTAAATGACATACTATAGTATTCCAAATTAGGGCAGCGCCCACCTTTGCATAATATTCCAGCCTTCATAGCTGGGATATAACTAATTTACAGATATCTGGTGGTTAGAAAGTCAAACGTCCTTTTCTGGAAAATTAGCTTGTAGATAGCATCCTATATAGTAAAGAGCTAATATGCTAATTAGACCAGATGGCTAAAGGGCCATGAGGCAGTGAGGCAGTCAGGGCAGCTGGGGCTGCAAGGGCCAAGGCAGCCGGGGATGAGGCCTGTTCTTGCACGAATTTTGTGCATGGGCTTCTAGTAATACAATAAAAGGTCAACGATCTAACATAATCTTATAGTCCACTATGGTGTGGTGTCAGTACAGGTTTCTACAGAAAGAAATGGAACACTCAAGGTATTAAAAGAGAATTTAAGGTTTGGACCATTTATAAAAATTTGAGCAAAATTTTGAAAAAGTAACATGGGCTGTTACAGTGTCTCAGGGCTAACAACATCAGGAAGGCTGAGGCCTGTAGAAATAAGGGCAGGGAACCATTACTAGAACCTGGGAGAGTACCCACACAGACAGCGTGGCCTTCAGTTATAGCAGGGGTGGGAAACTTTTTTTTGCTGGACCATGTGGATATTCGCTTAGTATAATTCACTTAATATAAATTTATGTTGCTATGAAAAAAGCTCCTAGATTCATTGAATTTCAAGTTCTACCTGTGGTTGCCTTGGCAGGGCCAGACCAAATGTTTCCCGGGCCTTATATGGCCCACAGGCCAGATTTCCCCCACTCTTGAGTTAGAGGGAAGCAATGAACTCCTGGTGCTTAGGTACAAAGGGAACCAGAGGAAAAACACCCTCTTCTTATTCCTCCCACTTTTCTATTTCTTATAGGTTCCTCCCACTGGTCAGGGTGGAAGCGAAAGGGAAAGGAAGGCCTGCTGAGACAGTCTACAGAAGTCAGTCTCCTCTACAGAGTAGCAGGAAGAATGATACAAGGATATGGGATACAAACGAGACATGTGTAAGTCAACCAGCCAGCCTAGAAGCCCTGCTTCATCATTGGATATTTTGGGGCATTACTCTAATAATAATGACAAAATCTTGTTATGTTATAATATAAAAGGCAAGACTAATACAGTAATAGCTGTACTAGGAATATAATAATTTAAATAATATATAGGCATACCTCATTTTATTGCATTTTTCTTTATTGCATTTCACAGGTATTGCATTCTTTTTTACATGTTGAAGGCAAGACCCTCCACTAGCAAAAATATTACAACTCACTTTATTGTGATGGTCTGGAACCAAACCTACAATTATCTCTGAAGTCTATCTGTATATAATAAGTAGTATACTGTATTGTAAATGTAGTAGTCTATAGTTACAATGCATACCAGAGCACATACAAGTTCAATAGGTCACAGGTGTTTACCAATAACATACAGGAACATGCAGCAAAATAATCTGTTGTAGGAAATTAATGTGCAATTCTGAATCTACATTAACAAATTTTTAAATGTAAATATATTTATAGCTTAATCTTTGTTTTTATTTTCCCTAAAATTTTACAGTTAATGTAATAATTATAACTTTAATTCAATGCATTGTTCATATCAACACACATGGATTAGTTCTGAATACAAAAAGTCAATAATTTGACCAAAATTTTAATTAACTCTAGATCGTGTAACTATCTAATAATAAATAAATATTCCATTGGAACATTAGTTTGGATGGAAATGATTTCAAACACTATCTAGATACATTATATATACAGCTTTAATGACCTTTGGACTCAACATATTCAGATAAGTTATTATGCTTTGGTTATTTCACCTCTTGGCTTTGTCCCTCTTTTCCATTTCTTGAGGCAACTCTGGGTAAAACATTTTTAATAACTCATTCACAAGTTGACTCTTCCACTGCTGTAATGCCTCCATTAGTATCAGTTAATTCCAATTTCCTCTTATAAGAATGAATGAGGAGCCTCCATCTATAAAATCCCAGCCATCCCTTGAAATCTGTTCATTATATTAAATCCTTCAGGTTCCTCCAAAAGAGTACTAACTCTTCAAGTACTCTTCAAACAGAACACTTGGCTGCTAATGTGCTACTACCCAGGGAGGCTATAACCAATGAATGCCTTTGACTATCCCCACAGTGCTTTCCAAATGAGTCCTCCTGACTGACTGACTGACTGAATGACTGACTCTGCCAATCTACAGCTGAAACTCCTCATAGCAATCTTCACCAAGACAAAGTCCAGATGCTTGGTGGCCAGGATTTTGTAGAATCTTTGAAATAGTGTCTATCAACCTTTTTTGTTTTATTATCACTCCCCATCTAAAGATGCTTTTCACATGCATTTTTTCCAAATAACCTTCCCACAGCATGAAATTTTTATACTAAAAATTAGCTTTATATCTGTTCATATACTGTGTGGCCCTTTGGAAGGGGCAAAAATCATTATAACATCTAAGGGGCTTGTTTTTCCCCCACCATCGTTTTGTGTCCACTTGGAGATAATATTACCTCCACTGAGAATACATATAATGCTTGGAGGACTTGAAGGACTCCAAATTATATATACTAGTTTACTAAATTTCTACTTTATCTGGAAGTGAAGGAAGAAGAGTGAAGTGATATTGGCAGAAATATGAAAAAAAAGAGTACCATGACTTTGCCCTGAGGTCCTAATCAACCAACTGAATCAATCAATCAATCTACTGAATTTTAACTATGCTATGTAGGTATGCAGATATAAAAATACAGGGTACAGTGTTTAAAATAAAAAAATCTCCATTCTTTAAATATCCATTATTTAAATATCCATTCCATCTTCTGAAGTGTCCCATATATTTGCCCTGAATTTCAAACATAATTACATTAAGACTTCAGTCTCTGGAAAACAGTTTTCTATGCACAGGTATGCTTACAAAGATGTAAAAAAAATCACAAAAATGCAATGGAAGCTCAAGTTTAGACATGTTGCTAAAAATTCAGGGGAAGGAATGCATGATCTGCTTTCTAAACAGGAGCTTCTAGGTTTGGTGTCAATCCAGAGAAGAGTAATTGCTATACCGGTAATGCAATTCCTTTCATTTCCAATCTCAGTAATATAAATATTCCTATTAATTCCTGCTCTGTCACCATAGTAACAATGAAGTCTTCCAGGACCTGAATTTAACATGAGTAACTAACAGCATTTGGGCACAGGGCTATGTTCTGGGAAAGTGATTCCCAAACATAGGTCAGTTGTCCTCCCACATTAGAATCACCTCGGAGCTTATCAAAAGTACAGATGCACAGTGCTGCAGCCAGAATTAGTGGAGGAGAATTTCCCAAAGTGAGGCCAAGAGATCAGCTATGTATTTTTCAGTTTATTCTGATTCACACCCAGATTTGGAAAGTACTGTGGGGATAGTCAAAGGTATTCTTTGGTTATAGAAACAAACAAAAAATGCAAAGTAGTGTTCTGATTCAGATTTCACTAGTCACTGAGTTTCTGACCTTGGGCCAAAAACTTATCATTTCATTGACTTTGCCCTCATTTATGTATGTTTTCCACCTCCTCTTTATTCCTAGCTTCCTCTCATCCATGAGTCTCTCGCAGTCTAACATGCCCCAGGGCCCCTCCTACCTACCAGCCTTAATTTACCTTTCAGCTAGTGCTGCCACTGACAATGTCCTTGCTCTTTCCTTTTGTTCCTTACCCCAAGCACCTGAGGAACATTAAATGGGTTCAACCCATTGCTGTCATCCCTGACGGACCATGTTTATGCAGGCTAGTTGGACAACTAGGACCTCGAAGCCACTAGACCACTAGAGAACCTGTAGTTTGGCTGCTTTCGAGTTGGATGTTCTCCCCAGGCCAATCAGCTGAGACCAGAAGTATAGAATCACCTGGTACAGAACAAGGTCATCCCAGTATCTGGAACGACCTATGGACACTTTCTTCAATAAATCTTTGACTTTTTTGTACTTTTTGTATTGACATTTGACACTGCTGATTACTTTCATTATTAAAACTATATCTTACCTTGGCTTACATGGCATTATTCTTTTGTGCCTGTCCTCTCACCTCTCCTTTTCTAAAGGCTCACCTTTACAGATCATTCATATGTAAGGCACCACCCTTGCACTAACTACCATCTCCACACATCTCATGACCTGAACACTGGTATTTTAATCAGATAATTCAAACTCTTTCCTCTATTTTTTCAACTTGTATCTATATCCATTTAAAATATATTTTTGCTGATTTCAGAGAGGAAGGGAGAGGAAGAGATACAAACATCAGTGCTGAGAGAGAATCACTGATTTGCTCTCCTGCATGCCCCCTACTTTTGATGGAGCCTGCAATCTAGGCAAGTGCCTTGACCTGGAATCGAACAGTGACCAGCCAAGTGTTCTGTTTGAAGAGTACTTGAAGAGTTAGCACTCTTTTGGAGGAGCCTGAAGGATTTAATATAACAACTGCGTTATATCTATATCTTGACAAGTATTTAAAGAATGTTGTCAGAGGCAGCAAATGCTCTCCATGCTTCCCCTTTCCTCCTAAGAACTTGTTTTCATGTCAAATGTGTCAGCCAGATCTGGCACAAACTTGAAGATGGGTCCTTGGATCCATTGTAGGTAAAGCAGATACTGTGCTGTGCCATCTATGTCCCTGAGCTGGTAATGTAGCCATGGGACAGTCCTCAGCTATCAGCCCTGTCCAGAAATTGCCTTTGGTTGGAAAGAGCTGCTTCACTTAAAGTCATGAGCCTTTGCCAGGGTCAACCTGCATCAAATGAGCATAAAGGAGCACAAAGACATAGCTCTTTGTTGTAATTCAGGGTAACCCTGATGGATTGTCCCAGTTTCAGTTCCCCGTGGAGCTGGTTGAAGTCTCTTTGGGGCCAATATTAACACCCAACTTCTTTCTTTGCCCACTATGCTTCCTCCCCTTGGCCTCCAGATGTTGATCTGTAGAGCACTCCCAGTAATTCTCTGGGGTGCTAATCTCTCTCCGAGAGTCTGCTTCCCAGGAATCCCAAGCCTGCAACTATGAGTCACCTAGGCAATCAAACTGATAGATCACTATGTCTATCTTATCACCAACATGTGCATGCATACTTTGTATTTCAACATCTGCTACGTTGCCAGACCTCAGAAAAGCCTCTCTCTCATTTGGCACCAGCAATTTAAACAATATTAAGTGCCTGGTATAATGCATGTGGAACACATTGAAAAGGCATAAAAGAAATTGGAAAATGTTCAAGTGAATCAGAAAAGTAAACATATCCAAAATAAAAAAGGCAAAATGGCAAAAGCTCTGAATTAGGTAAATTTTTAGAAAGGAATAGTCCTCTACAATGTCCTATAAGTAGAAAAATTAAATGGTGAATTTTCCAAGACAGTTCCCCATACTGACAAAGCATGAAATGGAAAGGTGTGGACAGAACAATCAACCTGATTCCTCATTCTACCTCAAACAGACGTTCCAGTGTGTGAAATCTACCATTAGATTAACTCAAAAGAAAGCCTAGCCTGGCTCTGACAGGAAGGGGACCAAGAATTGTCCTTTAAAAATTAATCACTAGTCTTACTAAAGATTCAGTGACAAATTTAAGAGGGAAGAAGAGACGGACAAATAGCCTAATGTCACTAAAGGTCACCTAATGTCACTGAGATCTCCCCTTATAGTCTAATGTCACTGAAGGTGCCCTAATGTCATTGAAGTTGCCCACTTACAGCCTAATATTACTGAATGCTGGGATTCCTGTGATAGATGCGTTTTGACCCAGTTCCAAGAATCTCCCTCATACTTACAATGATCCCTCAAAAACAGTTTTGACTCATTTTAGGCCGTGCTGTTTAATCGATTTTTTTAAAGTGTGGATAAGGTTATGCAGAGCGCCACTCTAACAAAGAAAAATGCATGATGTTCATACTCAAAGTATTGGTTCAAGCAGTGATAAATATCTCCTAATGCTCATTTGCACAGGTGTTGAAAAAATGACCATTAAATGGCCAAGATTCAAATGTGAAAATGGCACTTTGATTTGCAGCTATGGCCACTGTTTGCAGAGTCACTTGGTTCTCTATCTGCCTCTCAGAGACCCTGCTGTCCGCAAGCTACTGTTCAAACCAGGCTCTATCATACCCTTAAGCTTTTTGTCAGCCCTATCTAATAGCTGCCAGGTTTTTTCATATATGCCCAGAAATGTAGTCCTTTCTTGCAGCTGTGATCCAGAGAGTTTTTTAAAAGCCCCCCTTTCTTCTCAGTTTGTAGTTACTGCAGTTTTCAATTCATTAAGGGTTTGAGTGTCTGTTGCCTACCATTATATAGTTGCACTGGGTTAGCACAAGCATTTCTTCAATGAAGGCAGATTGATTATGTTTTATGACCCTTGTTTTAAATTTATTTGTTTATGTAAGTTCTGGTTGTCTATTACTGCATAACAAAGCATCCCACACTTAGTGGTGTATCCCAGCAAAAATATTTTTTTTATTATTATCACTCTCTGGGGTTGATTGGGCTTAGACAGACACTTCTTGTTCAGAATTTCTTGTTTGGCGACATGCAGGCAGTAGGATCCTGATTCACTTATAAGAATATTTTCAGAGTTGCTTTTATGCCTTTTCAAAATATTCCAAATGTATTATCTACATTTGATCCTCCAAAGTGCTGTCATTTCGTAATGCCAACTAGAAAAATTAAGTAACAAGTTTGTGTTGGCATTTAAAATACTAATGTGCAAAGGACCTGAATAGACACTTCTCCAAAGAGGACACACAGATGGCCAATAGACATATGAAAAGATGCTCAATATCACTAATCACCAGAGAAATGCATATTAAAACCACAATGAGATATCACCTCACACAGGTAAGAATGGCTATCATCAATAAATCTGCAAAAGACAAGTTTTGGTGAGGGTGTGGAGAAAAGGGAACCCTCATTCACTGTTGATGGGAATGCAGATTGGTGCAGCCAGTTTGGTGGAAGTATTGCGTTTCCTAAAGTAATTAAAAATAGGGAATTCTGGCCAAAATGGCAGCATAGGTAAACACAGCACTCATATCTTCCCACAATCACATCAAAATTTCAACTAAACTACAGAACCATCATTCAGAATCATCTGAAATCATCTGAAATCATGAATGGAAGTCCTGAAACTACAGAATTAAAAATATAAGCCACATAAAAATAGGTTGGAGTTGCAGAGATGAGGAATGGGCTGGTCCGACACGAATGTGTGGCAGATAAATACTGGGAGGGTTATCTTGGCTACGGAGGTATCCCTTGAGGGGGGATCTCATCCCCAAACCAGCCCCCTTCCTGAGCCCAAGGTTCAAGTGCCACAAAGAGAAGTCTTCATGAATTCTGGCTGGAAAAATCAATGAGAATTATGGCTGAGGGGGGGCTGAGGCTGCTGGAGTCCCAGGCAGATCCTCTTAAAGGGTCTGCACATGGACTTACTTGGACTCACACCTTCTGATCTCCAGGGTTGGGACAATAGCTGAAAAGGCATCAGGGACATATAGTGAGGAACTGAATTGTTTGGCATCAGGATAAAAGCTGGAAGGGAAGCTTTCTCACAGAAAGAAGTGCTGGTAGATGCCATTGCTCTTTTGCTAAGCCCTGCCCGCAAAAACTCAGCAGGCACCATCCATACCTGACATGCCATCAACCTGGCCTACACTGTTTTCCCTACCCTAGCAATTCCCTCAGGCCCTTCCCCACACAATTTTCAGGCCCACCCAAGCTGTTTCCAGTGACTTTTCTATATGATTGGCCTGTCTTGGCACATGATTCAAATTTTTCTAAAATGTATCAAACAAGCAGCATCTGGCCTCAGTGAGCCCAATATCTCTTGCTAAGGGGTCCCAGGCTGAGCACCAATAGTGGCCAGCCTTGGTTCATAGCTTGGCCTTTCCTTGACAACTCCATTCCCAGCACAAGAAGCAGCCCTCTGAAGATTGCTTTGTAGCTTATGCTAGGAGGTCCCAGGCAGAAGAACATAGGCAGTGAAAAGAGTACTCTCATTCACTGCTGATGGGAATGCTGATTGGTATCTCTGGGAGACTCCAGAGCCAGTAGACCTATTGGACAGCTTCAGAGCAAGTCAGAGCACCAATACCCAATCACCTATACAAGTTACACACTCAAGGGGTGTACTCAAGGGGCACCAGAGTCACACTTAAATAAGTCCTGCTCTGTGGGGTGGGCCCTTGCACAGTTGATCATCCAAGGTGGTCAGTGGTCATACTACACCTTACAGCTAATCATTCTGAGGAAATTCTTCCCATTGATGTGCCAATAGAAATCAAGACTTAACTATAAGAAGAGAGTGTAAAGCTCACACAGGGGGTTCACCTTGAGTAACCAGCTTGGATGATTGGGCAGGCTATACCACTGGACCCCACAGAACACTTAATACATTAGGCCATGGTATGAAGTCTGGGAGACATAGCAGTTCTACCTAATACATAGAAACAAACATAGAGGTGCTACCAAAATAAGGAGTCAAAGAAACATGTCCCAAATTAAAGAACAGAACAAAACTCCATAAAAATAACTAAACCAAATGAAGACAAGCAATCTACTAGATGCAAAGTTCACTGGTTATAAGGATGCTCAAGGAACTTAATAACATCAATAGTCAAAAAGAGCCAGTCAGAAATACAGGAATCACTAACTTAAATTTAAGAATAATTTACAGGGAATCAATAGTAGAGTAGATGAAGCTGAAAATCAAATCAGTCATTTGAATTGTAAGAAAGAAAAAACACTCAGAAAAAGAACAGCAAAAAGAAACACACACACACACACAAACAAGGGTGGTATCTGTAACACTTTTAACAATAAAGATAAATCTTGTAAAAATAAAAAAAATAATCCAAATAAATGAGAATAATGTAAGGAGCCTCTGGGACAACTACAAGTGTACCAACATTCACATCATAGGGTTGCTGGAAAGATACGAGAGAGTGCAAGAAATTGAAACCTTATTTGAAAAAACAATGACAAAAACTTCACTAACCTGGTGAAGGAAATAGACATATAGGCCCTGGAAGCAGAGAGTCCCAAAGGCCCACAATAAGATGCATCATAATTAAAATGACAAAGGTTAAATATAAAAAGAGAGAATCTTAAAAGCAGAAAGAGAAAAGCAGTTAGTTACCTACAAGGCTGTGCCATATGACTATCAGCTGATTTTTCAACAGAAACTTTGCAGGCCAGAAGGGAGTAGCAAGAAATATTCAAAATGATGAATAGCAAGGACCACAACCAAGATTACTATACCTAGCAAAGCTTGGACATTTAGGTGGTTAATGGAGGGTCAACAAGCTAAAATATATAAAGCCAGAACTGTCTCAGAAAATTCAGTTTGTGTTTATAGCATGTATAGTATGCTATAGAGGAATATATATATATATATATATATATATATATATATATATATATATCTCTAAGTGACTGACCATTCAACCAGTAGCTATGTCATGCACTGACCACTAGCAGGCAGACGCTCAATGCATAGGCATGAAAACATGGAGCAGACTGATAAATCTCAGAGGGAAGAGGGGAGGGGACAGAGTGGGAAGAGATCAACCAAAGATCTTATATGCATACTAGAGGCCTGGTGCACAGATTCATGCACCAGTGGGATCGTTTGGCCTGGCCTGTGGGGATCAGGCTGAAACCAGCCTGGTGCACACATGTACCAGTGGGGTCCTCAGCCTGGCCTGTGGGGATTGGGCCGAAACTGGCAGTCTGACACCCCCGAGGGGTCCTGGGTTGTGAGAGAGCACAAGCCAGGCCAATGGACCCCACCAGTGCATGAATCCATGCACCAGGCCTGTTTTGGCCTGATCCCTGCAGACCAGGCTGAGGGACCCCACTGGTGCATGAGTTCATGCACTGGGCCTCCAATCTTTTAGAATTGAAAGAGAGAAAAAAAAAACAGATGAAAAAGCTAAGGAAGTTCATCATCAACAAACCAATATTATATGAAATGCTAAAGGGTCTTTAAGAAGAAAAAGAATATAAAAAGGGTGAACAATATAATGATAATAAATGCAAATCTATCAACAGTTGAATCTAAAAATAAAATGAACAAATAGAAACAGACTCAGATACAGTGAACATTTTGATGATTGCCAGATGGGATGGGGATTAGGGAGACAGGCAAAATGGTGAAGGGCTTAAAAAGTACAAATTTTTGGTACAGAATAGTCACAGAGATGTAAAGGACAGCAAAGGAAATATAGTTAATAATATTATATATTCTAATAACTATGTATGGTGTCAGATGGATGTTAGATTTATTAGAATGATTACATGTTATATAATATCTATTCACTGGGATATATACCTAAAATTAATATAATAATGTATTTCAACTGTAATAAAAGTAAAAAATATATTAAAAAATTAAAAATGGAATTGCTTTATGACCCAGCAATTCCACTAATTCAAAAGAATGTATGCACCCCTATTTTCATAAGAGCACAATTTACAATAACCAATATTTGGAAGCAGTCCAAGTGCCCATCAGTATATGGGTGGATAAAATTGCTGTGGTACATTTATACAATGGAATACTACTCAACCATAAAAAATAAGGAAATTTTACCCTCCATGACAGCATGAATGCACCTGGAGAACACTGTGAATAGAAATTAACGTATTCTTTCATTTTTTATGTATGATTGAAATTTTTAAATTAAAATTATAAAAATAGGTAAATGGACTAATCTAGATAAACTCTTGCACATGTGCATCAGAAGACATACAAGTTTATAGCAGCAAATGTGCTCTCAGAGCATCAAAAAGTTAAATAACCCAAATGCTCTTCAGTACAAAATGAATGGATAAATTATGGACTATGTATATGATGGGATGCTACAGAGTAGTAAAAATGAATCATCTAGAGTTACAATATGGATTTTACAACATCACAACGTGGATGAATCTCCAAAACATCATAATCACAGGATGAAGGAAGTTACAAAAGATACCATGCGGTATGATTTCATGTATTTAAAGTTCAAAAACAGGAAAAGCTAAAAGTAACTATTAGGTAAAACTCTTAAGAAAAGCAAGGGTCCAAAGGTAATTTTTATATATGTACTAGTGCCTTGGTGCACAAAATTTGTGCATGTAGGGGGTGGGGGGGGGGAGGTTGTCTCTCAGTCTGGCCTATATCCTCTCCAATCAGAGACCCCTGTGGGATCAGGCCTGAACTGGCACTTGCATAACCCCCTCACAATCTGCTCCTGACCACTCACCTGCCTGACTGCTTGATCACCCCTAACCACTCTGTTTGCTGGCCTGATTGCCCAACTGGTCCCCTCTGCCAGCCTGCTCAGCCCCAACTGCCCCCCCCACCAGCCTGATCACCCCCAACTGCCTTCCCCTCCTGGCCTGACCACCCCTAATGACCTCTGCCTTGGTCCCACCACCATGGCGATCTGGGACCCCCAGCACACGTGTCAAAGCACGGCGGTGGCCGGTCTTCCCTCCTGCCTCTCACAGTCCCCCCCGCCTCTCACGGCCCCACCCTTCACATGCACGCCGGTAATCTGGGACCCCTGTGTGCACGCCCTTCGCGATCTGGGACCCCTGGCGAGTGCGGCGGTGGCCTGTCTTCCTGCCAGCCTCCGTGCGGCCTAGGGAATGGGCACTGTGGCCTAAGGGGACCAACAGCGCAGCGTCTGCTCCCCAGGCCCACAGCACCCATTCCTCAGGCCATGCAGAGGCGGTGCAAGGGGCTGGGTCGCGCGTGACCCTGCTCCCCTCGCGACCCCACCCCCACTCATGATTGGCTGGTATCGTAGCAAAGGTACAGTCAAATTTGCATGTTTCTTTTATTATATAGGATAATAATACAATCCTCCACCAGTCAAAAAAAAAATAGCAGTTTTATTTGGACTGAATACCATACTGCCTCCTATCAGTTGTGATCTTCCAGTTAATTCTTTGTGGAACTGTGTTCAGGAAACTTTAGAAATTATGCAACATACAGATGATACATTATAGAATTACACACTTAAAAACTATATAATTTTATTAACCAATGTCATCCCAATATATTTAATGAAAATAAATAAGCACCTGGAGATACACTTTGAGCTATTGGTTAGAGACAAAATGGAGGTCAAGACACTTAAAACCAGGTTGGCCTATGGACATCCCCCAAGGGGTCCCAGATTGCAAGATGGTGAAGGCCAGGCCAAGGGACCTCGTTGGTGCATGATTGGGGCTGGCGAGGGACCGCAGAAGAGCTCAAGGGCATGTCTGGCCCTTCTCACCCACTCCCAATCAGCAAGCTAACCTAGCAATCAGAGCCTCTACCCCCTGGTAGTCAGTGGGCATCATAGCTGCTGGTCAAATGGTCGAATGGTCAAACAGATGCTTAGGCTTTTATATATATATAGATGACCTCAAGGGACAGATCTTGGGCAACTAGGTGAAAGATTCAGGAAGACAGATCTGAATCAATGTAAGGGAAAGCCAAACCAAAATATAACAGCCTCACAGGGAAGTGGATTGCATATTTCAAGAAGCATTCCAAAGGAGATTAGCCAAATGATGGGATTGGGCAGGGTAGGAGAAAAGGTGTATGAAATGATTTTTTTAGGATTATGAGTGTTTGGGTTCTGGGCAGGTTCTAGGTATGGGAGAGAGGATTCTGAGCTATTAGTTAAGAGGCCTGAGTCATTGCCCTTGCTCACCTACTAACTGGCTATACAATTACCATTTGGGGGGTTAATTTATTTTTTTCAAATTAGGCAAGAATATGAGAAGTTAATACTGGTATCACTGTCTTGATAGAGACAAAGATCCCATATCAGGTTTGTTTGGCACTGATGTCAACCTTATGACAGCGAAGCTATTTCATTGAGGCCAACCTAATTTACTAAGATTGGGAACCTCATATAGACCAACATGTTTTAGAGCATTTCTTCATTCAATAAAGAAGAGTGAAAGTATAATGTACATATCACAACTATGAAATTTAAAAAAACAGATTTAACCAAAGGGAAAGATTGCATGGTAGCTATGCTTAATGCTCAAGAAGAATCAATTTGTTTTTTGAGAGTAATTACTCACCCTCCAAGAGTAGCTTTATCCTTGGCTTATATGAAATATCAGTATACTTGGAAATAAGTACTACAAATATTTTATTTTTTATTAGATACTAAATAATTAGTGTTACTAAATAGTACATAATAAGCGAAAAATAACTGGTAACATACTGTTCACATTCTGGGTCTTATAAGAGTATTCAAGAATAGCTATGGCATCCTTGATATCTCAGGAACCAGAAAGAGTCAGATGTGTTTGTGTTATTCCTATAAATTTTACAGAGGAGGGAAAACTCTTTCTTGGTACTAAAACCCAGGACTATGACAGAAAAGAAGCCTCATTTCCTGACACAATATCCATTCCTATATCAGGAATATAGTCATTTTTATCTACTTTTCACCTATGGTACTTTGTAGCAATTTCTAATGGGGAAGTACATCACTCAGAGTTCTGGCAAGGCTATACAATTATACTCACATGATTCAATGAGGAGACCAAGTAGGGGAGGTGGAGGGTAAGGAGGAGAGATCAACCAAAGGACTTGTATGTATGCATATAATGGACACAGACACCAGGGGAGTGAGGACACGAGCAGGAGGGGTGACAAGGGGGGGGGGTGGTACAAGAACACATATGTAATACCTTAATCAACTAAGAAAATAAAAATAAAAAAACTACTTACAGGTGTATGAATAGGTTTAAGGGAAACAACCAGGAAGGCTGAGGCATCCTGAGATAAGTTATAGCTGAAAGTCATTAACAACTCCAGAATTGAAGAGGAAAAATGAAGAAATAGTAGTGTTACAGATACCAGTGAGAGCTGAAACCACCATAGGAGATATACAGCAGAACTGTAGTAATGGAGAGACTCAGCCACACCCATAACCAATGCGTGAAGTATGTTGGCAGATGGAAAAGATAACACATCTCTCTCTCTCTCTCTCTCTCTCTCTCTCTCTCTCTCTCTCTCTCTCTCTTTCTCTCTCCTTTTCCTCTCTCTCTTCATGTCCTGTGATTTCATGTTGGTGCTACAATTAGTGGAGTTAGCAAAGCAAGCTCAGGAATTTGGTACATGTTCAAAATTTTTTGTTGGATAATTAGCTCCTAATTCTAATTTTTAATTTCTTCCTATAGTATCATACTCTCATGGGGATGTGGTCTAGAAATGTCTGGTGATAACCACCCAACCTGTAAATAATTCAGTTCACATGCCACTTAAAGAGGAAAATGATTCATGGGATCACATTTATTGTCATTTCATCCTCATTTAAAATTAATTCAGCCTCTAATATAGAGTATTATAGACAGAAATGGTTTTAGATCTCATAAATCTTCTACAAATATAAAAATATCTAGACATGTTCAGCAAAAAGAGGAGAGGGTATAAATACTACATGCAGATATAAAAGTTTGGTTATACAGATATGTGTATCTGGGGAATGTGGGTGCACCTTTCTTAAAATATATTTTATTGATTTTTTTACAGAGAAGAAAGGAGAGGGATAGAAAGTCAGAAACATTGATGAGAGAGAAACATCGATCAGCCACCTCCTGCACACCCCCTACTGGGGATGTGCCCACAACCAAGGCACATGCCCTTGACCAAAATCGAACTCGGGACCTTTCGGTCTGCAAGCCGACACGCTATCCACTAAGCCAAACTGGTTTCAGCTGTGTGTGTATCTTAAGTGAGTATGAATATAGCCTATATAATAAAAGGCTAATATGCTAATCGACTGAACAGTGGAACTACCAGTTGCTAAGACATGCACTGACCACCAGGAGGAAGACACTCGATGCAGGAGCTGCTCCCTAGTGGTCAGTGCGCTCCCACAGGGAAAGCACCACTCAGCCAGAAGCCAGGCTCATGGCTGGCGTGCGCAGTGGTGGTGGGAGCCTCTTCTGCCTCTGCAGCAGCACTAAGGATGTCTGACTGAAGGATTTGGCCCACTCCCCTAAGCCATCAGTTGGACATTCCCTGGGGTCCCAGACTATAAGTGGATGCAGGCCAGGCTGAAGGACTCCCCAGGTGCATGATTTTTGTGCACTGGGCCTCTAGTATATATAAGTATGTCACTGAATATCGTCCATTTACCTTCTCCAGATCCCTCCCCAGAATCACTCTCCCTTCTCTCCCTCTTTTGTATCCTGGGGGACTGAACCTTATAAATAACATCAATGGTTTTCCTCATCCTCTAGTTTCTTGTTAGGTTCAGATAATGGAAGGATAATCAGCAGAATAACAGAGGGCAATAATAGAGAAAGGTCAGGATATTTATTCCTCCGACTCACCTTGTGGAATCACTGACTATGCCACTGCAACTGCCCTGCAACTGAAAATCACAATTTCTATCATACAATCCATGTTTCTGTCCGAGTTCTAGCTAATGCTCTCTTCCTTGGTCCTTTTAGTAGTGATGATACCTGCTGTGACCATTTCCTGAAGTATTCTACTACCCTATGTTTTCCCATCCTGTAAATAGTGCCTTTATTAAACTCTTCTCAGATTACCCATTTTAAGTGTGCCATGTTTCCAGCAGAAAGCCTGACTGATAAAATATGCCCTGACAATTCACAAGAACTGTTTTCCAGTCTACATTTCATGCTTTAAAAAGTCATATTTTCTGGGTAATAATCTAGATCTATTAGATTCTAGTGTCTTCAAGAGCGGGAATCATACCATACACACATTGTAACATTTGCATCCCTAAATAGCCCCACCTCATAGTTATCATTCAATAATTATTCTAAGGAATACAACTGAATTAAAATACAACATATTCCTAGGCTATGATCTTGAATGTACAAGATAAACATTATCTTAACCATGACATAAAAATCGCATGATCCTAAAGAATTTGAGGATGTTAACTTACTGAACATAATACCCATTTTAGTATCTTCTTCATGCAGAAATAAATGGTGTTTAAGGGTATTTTACAGCTTAGTGTATAATTATATTAATCAGAGAGTGTGACTTCTGTTGGTTCATTTACTGTTGCCATGGTAGCGGACACATGTTTGCAAGTAGAGAGCACACATAGAACCCATTCTTTTTTTTTAAAAAAAGTATATTTTTATTGATTTCAGAGAGGAAGCAAGAGGGAGGGAGAGATAGAAACGTCCATGATGAAAGAGAATCATGGATCGGCTGCCTCCTGCAAGTCCCCCACGGGGATTGAGCCCACAACCCGGGCATATACCCTTGACAGGAATTGAACCTGGGACCTTTCAGTTTGCCATCCGATGCTCTATTCACTGAGGCAAACTGGCTAGGGCATAGAACCCATTCTTAATTACACATATAACACTACATTTCAAAGAACACCATAAATATGGAGGTGGTGGATTGCATGAAGAAGAGATATGATGAAAAATAAATATTCTCTGCAGCTTTTCTATCTCTTGGTTATTCTTACACTCTTTAGTAGTATGTTATCACTTTTGTTACCCTTTTTCTTTCATGGCAGTAAAAAGGTTTCTACAGCCACTCATCAATTTATAGTCCTCTCCTGCTGAAATGATCCAGAACTGTTTCTGAAAAAAATGTCAGGAAGAAATTAAGTTCTGTCATAACAAAAATACAGTGGAATGTATGTGTCCACTGACAATTTTCTAAGAAAACTGACAACACCTTCTGTCTCTTCTCATATCATGGCAAAGCATCAAGGCTTTCCTTTCTAAGTAGTCTTTGTATTACTAAGAGTTCTTATTTGTATTTAAACATCTTGCTTAGCTGTGCAATGTAGTGAATAGCTCTTGCCATTCACAAGGATATTGCCAAGATTAGCTAATTATACATTTTAAAACAAATAAAAAACATAATATCAAGGCTAAAAATAATTTTCCAATCAAAGGTTTTTCATAAAAATCAAGATTAAATAATCCTTTTTACTTCATCTCCCTCTATTTTTCAGATATTATATAAAGAAAACTACATATTCTTTGCAAAAATAAGAAATGATCTTTTCTTAAGTCGGAGTAAGTCTTTCCAAAGAACTATATGCCAATTAAATTCAATCTATTGCATTTCATTGGCCAATGCAAGTCACAAAGCCAATCCAGATTCAAGGGGTAATTATTTTAATGTTACTTTTGTCTGACTAAACTTAATATTATATTGGCAATAAATTGTGTAACAATATTTTTGCCCCCTTTAGTTTTCATCTCATCAATGTTGATCATCTGTTTATCTATCCTTTTTATTAACATTTTGCTAACTACTTTTAATGCACTTGACACTTCCACAGACTCAAATGATAATGAAATGAACAGTTCCAACTCTACAAAAACTCATGTCTACTGGATGAGACAGACATTCTGTCAACTTGCAAGCCATCTGTTTATGATCAGTGAAAGTTTCAGTGGCAACCACTTATCTCTGCTCCCTGTGCTCACTTATCCTCCAGCAGCCTAGCCAAAAATCATGTTTAGATATCCATGGATAACTTTCAAAGGAAAAAAAGAAGTGTATAAGGGCTCCTGAGCCTGAAGTTTGAAACTGGCCCACTGTCACTCCATTGCATCTCATTGGCCACGGGAAGTCTCAAGGCCAATCCAGAGTCAAGGAGTAATTATATAGGCTCCACCTCCTTTTTAAGAAATATGTTTTTAATGATTTCAGAGAAAGGAAGGGAGATGGAGATGGAGATGGAGATGGAGATGGAGATGGAGAGAGAGAGAGAGAGAGAGAGAGAGAGAGAGAGAGAGAGAGAGAGAACTAGCAATGATGAGACTAAAGGATGGCATGCCCCCTACTGGGAACTGAGCCCACAAAAGAAAAATTGATACTTATATTGACAGTGTAAAACAATGAGTCTAAAATATATAATTGAGAAATATCCTTGAGTTAAGTGTTCCTTTGTTATATTGTTTACTTACCTACACATCTGAAAAACAAAGTAAGACCTTATATTTCATAACCATTTCAATACTTAAAAATTCTTATTTGTCAACAACTGGAGAATCACAGAAATGACAGAGACTAGCTTATACTGAGTACTCCATATACACTGAGTGGCCAGATTATTATGACCACCTGACATTTGTAGGCCAATTAGCCGTACACTGCATTAAATGAGATATGGAAGCCAAAGGCCTGTTCGAACACCTTTGCTCTCTGTAGTTACCAAGATAAAGCATCTCCAATTCAAACAGGAACACAAGGATTGGACAGTTGAGCATTGGAAAAAAGTCATGTGAATCACATTTCCAGTTGCATCATGCAGATGGCAGAGAGAATTTCACGGAAAAAGTATGAAAGCATGCACCCGACATGCATGAATACAAACCTTCAAGCTGGTGGGGGCAGTGTTATGGTTTGGGGCATGTTGTCCTGGCATGATTTGGGCCCTTTAATTCGTGTGGAACAATGTCTGAATAGCACAACATACCTAAGTATCGTTGCTGATCAAGTTCATCCTCTGCAGGACACCCATGAAAAAACACACATGGTGTCAAAATAAGCCAAAGGAAAATCATTTAGGCAAAAATAAAAAGAATCCCAAGTCTATTTTGCAGAGAGGATCCCTTTGTTAACTTTTGGTCGAGAATCTGTTTGTGTGTTTTTAGGGAACAATTCCAAGACCATGCGGGTTCCTGCGACAGTGAGGAACTGACGGGTCTGTTCCAGTCACAAGGACGGTCCAGAGATGGGGGACACTGACGACACCTTGCCATGCTAGCAGTTGGCAGCTGTGCATGGCTGCAGGCAGCCCAGGACCAAACCAGAGAGGATGGACGTTGCATTGCCACAATGTGTCCACCATCTGGATACCATTGCTGACATGTACACATAAAGAATTATTTGACATTGAAACTGGGACTCAGAACAGTTGGACATTGAAACTGACACTCAAACTTTTTTTGTTCTTTTACATTTATTTCTAGTATGCAGAGGCAAGATATTTTTGAGGAAAAGAAACAGGGGAGAGTGATTGATGTAGAGGCAGGGAGGCATTGAACAGGCTGTCAAGCTACAGGGGGAAGGGAGGTGGATGCTGGGGGAGATCAACTGAAGGACTTGTATGCATACATATGAGCATAACCAATGAATGAAAGACACTGGGGAGGGGGTAAGGATATGTGCTGGGGGGTAAGGGAGGCTGGGGGAGGATAAAAGGGGGGAAAGGAAAACATATGTACTACTATTAAATATAAGTTATACTGCAAAAAAATCAATAAAAATATATTAAATTGAAAAAAAAGTTAATCCTATCATGTTAATGACGTATCCCAATGGAGATGGCACCTTCCAACAAGACAATGCGCCATGCCACGCACGGTGCTGGTATTGTGCAGGAGTGGTTTCAAGAACATGAGGGAGACTTTACCTTGCATGGGTGGCCCCCACAATCACCAGACCTCAATCCAATTGAGCGTTTGTGGGACAAAGTGAAAAGAGCCATCAGGCAGCTGGTTCCACAACCATCAAACTCACAGAACTGGACATGCTATTCATCGGGCATGGTGTCAGACTCCTCGCTTCACCTTTCAACTTCTCATGGAGTCAATGCCAAGAAGAATCGCCGCAGTACTGAAAGCAAAAGGTGGCCCAACGAGGTACTGATGGGGTGATCATAATATTCTGGCCACTCAAAGTATATTTATTTACTAAATAAATTAATAAATGAAAAAAATCAATGAAGTAACTTGAAAAGTCTATAAAACTGTATTAGGCCAGCCAGGCAGAACCAAGAAATATTCTGCCACTGAAAGCAGCCAAACTGGGAAACCTCCTTATCGCCACAACTTGAAACTGATTCTCCTTTCCCATCAAGAGAAACTAGCTCCTCAGACAACATCAACAGAGACCAGTGGGAACCTCAGTGGCACCAGATTAACTAAGCACACAAAATTACTATCAAGTCTCTGAAAATTAAACCCACTGAAACCAAAGCCCACAAATGTAAACCAAGACCTGTGTGCATAAAGTGACTGCTGCTAAAATAAAATATTGAAATAGAACTCTGTATCCTATCATAATAGCAAACTGTACTGTATGCAACTTAAAATCACACATAATTTCCAAGAAGCAAGAAAACCAAACTTGAATAGGAAAGATAATCAATTGACACCAACGCAAGGACAAGTCAGATGTTGGAATTATCAAAGGAAGATTTTAAAGCAGCCATCATAAAAAAAATTTAAGTCAGAGAAATATAAATATCACATGATCTGACTCATTTGTGGACTATAATGAACAACATGAACCGATGAACAAAAACAGATCCAGAGACAGATAAGCATCAATCAGATGCTCAAACCTCAGAGGGAAGGTAGGGGAGGGTAGAGGTAAGGGGGAGAAATCAACCAAAGGACTTGTATGCATGCATATAATCCTAACCAATGGACACTGGACAGAGACAGCAGGGGAGTGAGGGCATGGACAGGAGTGGGGTAGGGTAGTCAATGGAGGGGATAGGGAAACCTATGCAATACCTTAATCAATAAAAATATATTAAAAATCACTGGAAAAATTGTCTCGGGTGAAGATTAACAAAAATAAATGAATAAAACAAATGTTTCAACAATTACAAATTCCTTTGGAAAAAAGCAAAATAATCTTAGCAAAGAAAAGTTATAAAAGAACAAAACTGAAATATAAAACTTGAAAATATAGTAAGAATTTTTTTTAAAAAATACTGTGCTGGACAACTTCAATAGCAAATTCGGGGTGACATAAATAAGATCAGTAAATCTGAACACATGAACAGAATTTACCTAATATGAAAAACAGAGAAAACTATATTAAAAAGAAACACAAACACAACTGCAGTAGAAAATTAAATTGATTGATTTGCCACTTCCTCATTTCCAATATAAGCATTTTATACTACAAATTTCCCTCTCGGCACTACTTTAGCTGTTGCATCACACATATTTGTACATGTTGTATTTTCACTTTAATTTTAAATTTCCTTTTAAACTTTCTCTTGTACCCTCTTGGAATTATTTTAAAGTATGTTATTTAATTTTCTATCAATTCTTATAGAAAAAGCATTTCACAAAATTCAATGTTTGTTCATAATAAAAACTCATAGCAACTTAGGAATAGAGGACAATTCTTGCAACTTAAAAAAGAGCATCAATTTTTAGGGGCAGAAATAAAATATTGTGGACCAGCTACAATTACATGAAATATGAATCATACTCTGTTAATCATGACAGTTCTGTTCTGATGAGAGAAAGCACATTCTAACCTGGCTGAGAGTTGTATGCCCTAGGACATGGGAGCTAACACCAAAATGCAGTCCATCCTTCTGTCCCCAAAACTGTCTATCATAATGGAAAGATTTACAATTTCGTGGCTGAAACAATCTAATCCTGGAGGCACATGCTCCTTACAACCCCAGCCCCTATTGCCTGTAATCTGGTCCAGGGGCGCCCATCCTCTGTGACCCCCTCTCCAGCCCTCATGACTTGTAACCTGTAATCATTATCCTGTGCCTACTTTTCCATGCCTGTAATTCATATTTTCCCACATAATCTTTGTCTTTCTACCAAATATAAGCAGCTAGCTTATGGGGAGAGGCAGAGTAGATTTTAGTGGGTGACCTGCTGCTCTCCCATACTGCCAATATTATTGGAATAAATGCTCATATGTGACTCAGCCCTGTTTCTGCTTCATTGGCTCAAGTAGTGACAGCAGCTTGGACCCCTTGGTTGTCCAGTTACATAATGCCTACAGTTAAGATCATACTTCATGGAGAAAGATTGAATGTGTTATTCCTAAGAATGGTAACAAGGGAAGGACATTCTTACTACCCTTATTCAAAATAGTACTTGAAAAAAATAGTACTTGAAGTCAGAGCCACTGTAATAAGCAAGAGAAAGAAAAACACAATTTGGAAATAAGAAAAACTGCCCCTATTTGTGGATAACATGATTTTCTATTTAGGAAATTTTAAGAAAACTTTAAAAACTTCTAGAACAAATAAGTGAGTTTAGAAAGATCCAAAAATACAATATAAATCACAGAAATCAATTGCATTTTTATTACACTGACAATGAATGTGTAGAATTAACAATAAAATTTAAAACGATATGATTTATAATTACTCCAAAGAAAAAGAACAGATCCAGAGACATAGCAACATAGAACAGACTGAGGAATCTCAGAGGGGAAGCGGGAGTTTGGGGGGTGGGGATGGGATGAGATTAACCTAAGAATTTATATGCGTATATACATAACCCATGGACACAGACAATAGTGTAGTGAAGGCCTCGAGGGGTGGGAGTGGAATGGAGGCGGTCAATGGGAAAAAGAAGGGGGACATCTATAATACTTTCACCAATAAAGAAAATTAATTAATTAATTAATTAATTAAACAAATGGAAAAATAACTACTTAGTTATATATTTACCAAAATGTGCACAGGATTTGTATGCTAAAAGTTTCAAAATGCTGATGAAAAATATCAAAGGCTATCTAAATACATAAAAAGACATACTGTGTTCATGTATTAGATGAATTGATGTAGGAAAGATGTAAATTATCCCCACACTGAATTTTAGGTTTAAGATAATGATTATCATAATTTCAGCAATATTTTTATAGATATCAGATGACTATCCTAAAATCGATATGAAAAGACACAGACCCCCAAATACCTACACAATCTTGAAAAAGAATAAACTGGGAAGAATCACTCAACCCAATATTAAGACTTACTGTATAGCTAATCAAAATAATGTTGTATGAGCAGAGGACAGACTTACAGATCAGTGTAATGAAATAGAGAACCTAGAAAAAATCCCATATCAATATGTTCAATTAATTTTTAACAAAGATACTTAATGATGCAAAGCAATTCAAAGGAGGAAAGACAGTCTTTTCACCAACCAGTGCTGGAGCAAATAAATACAAATAGGGTGCGGGAGGAGGCTTTGACTTAATTCTCATGCATAATACAAAAATTAACTCAAAATGGGTAATGAACTTAAATGCAAAACATAAAACTAAAACGTTTAGGTAAAACTATAGGAGAAAGTCTTCAGGATCTAGGGCTAGGCAAAGAGTTCTTATACTTGACAACAAAAACACAATCCATAAGAGAAGAAACCATTTGATAAAAAACATGTAAATATGTTCAACATTACTGACCATCATAAAATGCAAACTGAAACCATAATGAGATACCTATGACTATACACCAATCAGAATGGCTAAAATAAAAAAAATAGTGACAACACTAAATGTCTTTGAGGATGTGTAGAAAGTGGATTACTTACATATTGTTGGTGAGAATGTAAAATGCTACAACTCTTACAGGATTCCAGGGAAACTGAGTCAGAAAAGTTAAAAAAGGCCATACAGTGTGGGCAATCTGCACCCAGTTCCCTAGCAAGCCATTCTCTTCCCAGCCAAGGACACCAGAGCAAATGGTTAAAAAAACTTCCTAATGAGAGAATGCAGAAAGGAAGGGGAGAGGGGGAAAGGAACAAAGGGCAATTTCAATCCCTAAGCAGGGAAGCCAGTAGTTTCAAGGCTTGGCAAGATAAACATTGCTAGGTACTTCTCATTAATTCTGGGAAAGCCACAACAAAGTTATAAAAAAGAGGACCTTGAGAATTAATCTGTACCAAAATAGTCAGCAGAAGAATTTTGAGACCTACGAATAGACAGTATATACTAGTAATGTCTCAGACCCCTTCCCAACCTGCTCCTCAGATTAGCTGAGAGCCCACCTATGCTTCATAAGCCAGATGTATAGGTATGCTTGCTTTGCTTTTTTCAATAAAGGTGAATGCTTTAATTGCTTTAATAAATTGGTTTTTCACAACGCAGTCAAGTTCTCTAGTATAAATTCATTTATATGAGAAGACGAGAATCAAGGTTGGGACAACCCTCTCCCACTGACTCAGGGGGCTGTCTGGTAAGGCCGCCCTGGTGTCTGTGAGTGGTGCCTATAACACAACCACTTTGAAAAAGTCTGGCGTCTTCTTTGAAAACTAAACATATATTTACCACACAAGGCGATACTTACACTCTCTGTATTTATCTCAGATAAATGAAAACTTTTACTCACAAATCCTATATGCAAACATTATTCATAAAAGTTTTATTTATAATAACCAACAACTGGAAACAACCCAGATGGCTTTCTACAGGTAAGTGATTAAACTACTGTGTAACTGCACAATGGAATACTACTCGGCAATAGGAAGGAATGAACAAAACAATTGAGATGAATTTCCAGGGAATTATACTAAATGAAAGAAAGCCAATCCAAAAAGATTAAATGCTGGATAGCTCAGTTATTATAATATTTTGAAATGACAAAATTATAGAAATGATGAACAGATTAGGCATCAGGATGGAGCTATGTGTGTGAGGGAGAAAAACAGGGATCCTTGTAGTAACATAACTGGTTATTTTCTTTGACTATAATAGTGGATATGTGAGCATATGTAATAAAAGTATGTAGAACTAAATATGTACACACAGACACAAAAATACTGGTAAAACTGGGGAAATCTCAATTAGATTGTTAGATCTTATCAATATCAATGTCCTATGTGATAGTGTACTATAATTTTGTAAGATGTTATCCTTTGGGGACATTGGGTAAAAGGTACACTCGATTTCTCTGTGCTAGTCTAACAACTACATGTGGATCTACAGTTATCTCATAAAAATGCTTCAATTACCAAAGAAGGCTACACAGAACCTACTGAATGCAAGTATGAAATTCTTTATCTTCCCTTAAAGAGACCTGTATTTTTATTGGTATACATACTTAAGACTTTAAAAATCTGTCATGTTGCCACTTGTATTTTGCCACCATCTCCTTTATGAAGTGAAATGTACATAAGGTTTTGAAGTGCTACTGTTTCTAAGTAATAGTAGTAGAAAGAAAAATATCTTCAAATACCTTGTCAGAGTAGAAAATAAAGAGGGGTCTAACTCAATTGCCCACACTCTCTTAGCAAAATATCAAACTTTCAAGGAAAAGATTAGGTACCAGTTTTAACAATTTTTTTCCTTTTATTTCTCTTTCTTTCCTAGGACAATTTCATTCAATGATTAAAATCCTATTTAATAAAAGAGTAACATGCAAATGTGACTGTACCTTGGCTCCTGATTGGCTATGCTAGCAGCCAGTCGGAGCAAGGGGTGGGGTCAAGAGGCATGGGCGCCAGGCCCCAGGAACGGAGATGAAGTGGTGAAGTCATCAAGCGCCCGACCACAGGTGCAGAGACCAGGCAGTGCTGATGAACCACAGCTGCGTCTAACTAAGGCCCCTAGGCACAGAAAACGAGGCAGTGGTGGCGGTGAGAAATCACCACAGCTGAGGCCCCAGGTAGAAAGGTGCCGACGTTATCGACAGAAAATGTCTGAAGAGCGACGTGCATCTGATCTTGAAAGAAGGTGACGCCTGCGACAGAATGTATCTGAAGAGCAGCTATTGAAAAAACGTCACTCCAAAGCCGATAAACACCGGCATCTATGACAAGAAATGTCTAAAGAACAATGTGCCTTTGAAGTTGAAAGAAGGTGGTGGCGAACAGAGAATATGTCTAAAAAACAGTCATCAACAAGTACTAGCAATAGTGGTAGGAACTGCCTTCTCAGCGAAAATGGAGTACATGAGGATGCAATTCTCGAACACAGTTGTGGTGAAATGACTGTTAAGATGTGAATTTTGCCTATTACTAAATTTCTCTGATGAAAAACCATCTGATGGGAAATTTACTCAATGTTGTAGCAAAGGGAAAGTCTGTCCAAATGATATACATTTTCCAGATTACCTGCCATATTTAAAAAGATTAATGACAAACGAAGATTCTGACAGTAAAAATTTCATGGGAAACATTCGATCTATAAATAGTTCTTTTGCTTTTGCTTCCATGGGTGAAAATGTTGCATCGCCATCAGGGTATGGGCCATACTGTTTTAGAATACATGAACAAGTTTATCATCATACTGGAACTTTACATTCTTCTGATGGTGTTTCTCGGAAGTTTGCTCAACTCTATATTTTGGATACAGCCGAAGCCACACGTAAAAGATTAGCAATCCCAGCAAACCAGGCCTGCTCAGAAAGACTCATGATCAACATAAATAACCTCATGCATGAAATAAATGAATTAACAAAACTGTACAAGATGCTACATGAGGTAGAAAAGGAAGCCCAATCTGAAGCAGCAGCAAAAGATATAGCTCCCACGGAAGTAACTATGGCAATTAAATATGATCGTAAGAGTGACCCAGGAAGATAAAATTCTCCCGTGTAACCGAGGTTGCTGTCATATTCAGAAACGAAGATGGAGAACCTCCTTTTGAAAGAGACTTGGCTCATTCATTGTAAACCAGATCCCAATAATCCAAATTCCACTAAAGTGAAACGAATCAGTATCCTGTTTCCTACATTAGATGCAATAACATATCCTATTCTTTTTCCACATGGTGAAAAAGGTTAGGGAACAGATATTGCATTAAGACTCAGAGACAACAGTGTACTCAACACTAATACTAGACAAAATGTAAGAACATGAGTCACCCAAATGCAGTATTATGGATTTCATCTCTCTGTGAGGGACACGTTCAATCCTATTTTAAATGCAGGAAAAATAACTCAACAGTTTATTGTGGATTCGTATTATTGTTATATCATTTTGTTATTATTTATTTATTAATGAAATTATGTATTATTTTCATATACATTGTACTCGTTATCTTTTATCTCTTCACACTTTTATTGTAGAGAAAGGGCAAATAGCACTATTAAAATATTTCCTCTAGTTAATACCCTTTTAATGTGCACGAATTTTGTGCACCAGGCCACTAGTTTAGAATAAAAAAGAAAAAGTACAGAAGAGGCAAAAGGATCCTCAACCCATGCTTATCTGTGTGAGTCTGAGCAGAACTATTCAATTTACTGGTAAAAATCAAAGCATTCCACCAAATCCCAAGATCCCTTCCAACCTGAAAATATTCTATGATCCTACGAAATTTAAAATGTTGATGAAAATATAGTTGATGGTGTTTCACCCCATTCCTTCATTAGACTTAATTTAATAACATTCTCCATGATAACTTCAATTGGCATTCCAAGCATTCCCTTCAGCTGTGTAAATGATGCCCTTCATTCCAGCATAACTGTTCAGGTTTCATTACCAAGTCTCCAAGTGCCAATTAACTTTAAAGCAGCTCTCAAATATGGGCTCCATTACAATTAAATGCCCCTGAATATCCCTTAAATTGAATCAACTGTACAGGATAGCAGCTAAAATTTTGGGTAAACAAAACTTAACAGCATTTTCTTTTTCCATTCCATTAAAATTTAAGTGTGAAAAGACTTGAGAAGGTATCAATCATATACCTGCTTCAAGGTGTCTTAGCTACTAATGCTTTGGGGAGGGTACTACTAGTATTTTGGGGGTCTCAGATCTCACCATTCTCAAGTGTTAGTCTTGATACAGTACCAAATATAACTCTTGTTTTATTAGAGCACCCAGTCCTTTGAGAAAATTTAGGCTAGGAAAACTCTCAGTGGTACTTACTCTTCTTACTACCTGATTCCCACACCTTGCCAAAAAACCTTTAGTGCCTTACTGAATCTCCAAGTCTAAGCTTTTTTTTCAAGCAGCAGACCTGGCTGTTGACCACAACTCAATGTGTGGTGTCTTCCTTCACGGCATTTTGAGACACCTAGTATGAAACTAGTCTGCTATAGTCAGGTTTACTATATTAATGCTGTTCAACAAAGACAATTCCCTACCTTCTCCCCTTCAATTCTCAGTGGCTTACAACCTCAAATATACATTTCTCTCTTAGAAGTCTAAAGGTCAGCTGTTGGTAAAATAAACTTGACTAGGTTTGTGTGTCTTGACTTTTATCAATGATTGACTGCATGTAATTTCTGTACATCTCTTTTTTAAATATATTTTATTGAATTTTTACAGAGAGGAAGGGAGAGGGAGAGAGAGTTAGAAACAACGATGAGAAAGAAACATCGATCATGTGCCTCCTGCATTCTCCCTACTGGGGATGTGTCTGCAACCAAGGTACATGCCCTTGACCGGAATTGAACCTGGGATCCTTGAGTCCACAGGCCAATGCTCTATCCACTGAGCCAAACCAGTTATGACATGCACATCTCTTTTTGTTTAAAATATTTTTTATTTCTTTCAGAGAGGAAGGGAGAGGGAGAGACAGATAAAAAAAAAACTGTTTCTTTGAAACCTATCACTGAAAAGTGTTTTGCTCTCAATTTTGCCCATATTTTGTTCACTAAAGCCAAACATATGACCGAGCCAAATATTAGTGGATTGAGAAAGTATATTTTATATATGGGGAATCCATGGCAAGGACAGGGAGGGAACGAAGACATTAATAATTCTATCTATGACTTCTGCTTACTAGTATAAAAAGAAAAAGGGAATGAAACTAGTACTATTTCAATATAAGTTTAAGGCATTTTACTTTTTCACCTTCTTCCCAGAGAGTGAGAATCTGGGTTTTGGAAGCATGCTGTCAGTTCCAATGACCTCTTTATTCTTTCTCCCTGCACAGACTCAGAAGGCCTGATTAAACAGCCTGTGCTGACATCCCAATGTTTCCTAGTTATAAGATGAAAAAGAGATCCAGTAAGAATACTTAGGGTTGGGGCAGGGAATGAGATCAGGTAATATGGGAAGATGAGTACCACTGAGAGTTTTCCCAACCTGGATATTCTTAAAGAACTTGGTAGTCTAGTAAATCAAGAATTATAAAATAAAAGAAGGAAATTTTTGAACCATATCAAGGGTAACTCTTATCTTGTGAACAATGAGATCTGAGCCCCAGAAGAATCTTGGACAAGATTCCCCCAAAGCACTAGCAGCCCAGAGGTATTCAAAGCTGCTACAGGACTGATACTGTCTCCAGTAGGAGAGTCTCTTTCCAGCTTAAAATGCAAAATAGCCTTTCTGCATCCCTAGTTCCATTTCACCACCTTCCGCATTTTCTCAACTGAGACTCAAAAGGATGTAATGAATTGCTCTAAAACAGAGAGTGTTAATGTAAGAGGTAGCACAAAACTTTAGCTGACTCCCACACTCACCAGGATCATAAATGCCACTAAGAAGTATTTTGGAAACTCGAGGAAGAATTTTTAATTTTCACAATGATTTGGAGATGGTGTTGGCATTTGGTGGGTCAGAAATAATACGATAAATACCATACAATGAGTAGGTCACTGATATATAACAAAGTATTCTGTATTCCACATGAGTTTCTGATGTCTTACCAGACAAATTCATATAGACAAAAACCCCATTTATAAGTATTTAGAAATAGAACTTACTCTATGTCACACAAAATGTTTTGTGTATGGTGTTAATTTGCACTGAATTTTCAAGAAAGGTAAACACTATATAAATCAAAGGAAGATTTTACTTGTTTCATGAGTTTTGTTTGGAATTTTACCAAATTATTTACCTTTCAGAACAACTATATTCCTAAGGCAGTGGTCAGCAGACTCATTAGTCAACAGAGTGGCAAACTGAGGCTGAGCCACAGTTTGCCGACCACAGCCCTAAGGTAAAGCTGCATATATATTTCTATTACCAATACAACACACCCATAACAGTCTGCAGATATACCTGTTGTATTCACACTGATTGAAATAAATGGATACAAGCAATGTGTTAAAGGTTAGTCATGCCTTCACTCACATTAAAAATTACAAATTACATATTTCTATGCAAAGTATCATATGTAATAAAACACATTGAAAAACATTACATGCTATAAAGTACACATGACTGAAACATTATAAATTACTTTCCTTTTATCTCTCCTTTACATAACAATTTGTGTATTTATTGCTTTTAAAAAACTTAGTTGCATAATTAGGTTATACTATATATGAATTTAATTTCAGGACATACAAAATTATTTTTTATAAACAGGAAACACTAATTTTGATAGGCTTGGGAAGTTCCTCTCTATGCTCTCCTGCTGTTTCTCTCCCCCCCCTTTTAAAAATAATGCATAGTCAGTTTTGATTCCTCATTAATAATTTAGCATTATGAATTTATAAAATCAAATACAATGAAGCAATAATGATAAATGTTTATCTTCAAATTCATGAATTCAAGTGTCAATGTTTTCCTCATAAATATGCTTTCTACAAAATGCTTTTATATTCCAATCCTTTTCTCCACACTTTCCCTTCTCTAAGCCATTGTCTTACATCTTAGCTCTAATCATTAAGTGTTAAAATATCTTTCAGAAAAAAAACAAGAGCTAATATGTATTTGGACCAATACAGAACTCATGCTACACTAATATGTGTGTGGTTTCTTCTTTCATGCCTTCTATTCATCTATTATTGGATGTAATTTTCTGTCTTTAAAGAGGTCCTATTACTTTCTTACTGAATATTTAAGTTTTGTGATCCTCTGGGTTAAGATCATTGCTTTGGAAATAAAGCATCCTTATTGTATCTGATTCATCCTATTTGGGTTTCCCCTAAAATTAACTTTCTTTACATTGGCCAAATTTATTAATACTAGTATATGCTAGGTCAAATGTTAAACACTGGGTAGGAAGGAGGTAAAAATTTAATAATCTCCATTTGTGCTTTCCATGAGTTTATCCCCCTAGTTACAACAAACTGTACCCTCCTTTCCTAACCAGAAATAGAGAGATGACAAAATTATATGTTGTTACTTCACAGTTTTCATTTCTGATTTTATTTATTTGGGTCTTTTATCTTTGTTTCTTGATGAATCTGGCTAAAGGTCCATCAATCTTATTTATTTTTTCAAGATATCAGCTCCCGGTTTCATTGATCTTTTGTATTTTTTTTCAGTACCTATATTATTTATTTCTGCTCTAATCTTTATTATTTCCGTCCTTCTACTTACTCTGAGTTTTTCTTGTTTTTCTCTTTCTAATTCTTTAAGTTGTAGTGTTAGATGGTTTATTATTAATTTTTCTTGTTTTTTAGGTAGGCCTGTAATGTTGTAAACTTCCCTCTCAGGACTGCTTTTGCTTTATCTCGGAGATGTGGGGTGTTGTGTATTCATTTTAATTTGTCTTCAGAAAGTTTTTTATTTTTTTCTTGATCTCATTGGCAACACATTCACTGTTTAATAACATGCTAGTGGACCTCAATTAGTTTGAATGTTTTTGAGTGGTTTTAGTGTAGTTTATTTCTAATTTCATTCCACTGTGACCAGGGAAGATGTTTGATATGATTCAATCTTATTGAACTTGTAAAGACTTGTTTTGTACCCTAACCTATGATCTATCTTTGAGAATGACCCATGTTCACTTGAGAAGAATGTGTATTCTCCAGATTCAGGGTGAAATTTTCTATAAATGTAAGTTAAATCATCTGCTCCAGTGTGTCATGTAGAGTTTCTGTATACTTGTTAATTTTTGTCTGGGAGATCTAGAGTCAGTGGAGTATTAAAGTCCCCTACTATGACTGTATTGTTGTCGATCTCTCCCTTAAAGTCCTCCAGAAGAAACCCATCACTTTTAAATGAAACTGTATGCCATGAAGTTATTGTCAAAAGGAATGTGTGCAATTGCTTGTGTGTCACTTACATTTCTATTACTGTGCTTCTTTGTTGTTTGCTGATTATGTACAAACCCAGGCCAAAGAGTTAACATTTGGATAATAATTACTGCCTAAGATTTCTCAGTTTTGTCATAAAATAATGTGTTTATAAAAACTACCCACATTTTTGTACGTCTTTTTCTGGAATTTATGCCTTTGTCCAATTTATAAACAAAACTGTGCCATCTTAACAGATGGTTGTACATGTAAATAACCAGAAAAACAGGAAGAATTGGAAGATTATGTATCACTGGGGTTCCTATATAATTACTAAGTGTACCGGTTAATAATATGGATTTTTTTAATAGCTGGAGTTACACATATATTGATATACATGAGATCTGATATGTATGCTATTTTGTATTGACAACAAGCTTCAAAACTTCATATGTCAAATTTGCTGAAGGTGTTAACATCACAGATATTTTTACCCTTAAAAATGTCGAATTTTGTGCGAAAAAAAAAGAGCACTTGCGGGGAGTTATAATTCATTATTTTATTTTGAAGAAAAATGCTACTGAATACTTCAGGAAGCTTGTGGTGAACATGCTCCATCTCAAGATACTTGTGAACACTGGTTTAAATGCTGTAAAGTTGATGATTTCTATGTCAAAGACAAAGAACATCCAGATAAACCAAAATGTTTGAAGACCAACAATCACAAGCATTATTGGATGAAGAGGTGTGTCAAACGCAAAAACAACTTGCAGAAAGATTAAAAGTTGCTCAGCAAACAATTTCTGATCAGTTACAAGCAATGGGAAAGATTTTAAAGGGAGGAAAATGGTTGCCACATTAACTGAAAGGAAGACAAATGGAAAACCGAAAAGTCATCAGTAAAATGTTGCTTCAATGACAAAAAGAAAGTCTTTTTTGCATCGAATTATGACTGGCGATGAAAAGTGGATTTATTTTGAGAATCCCAAACACACAAAATCATGAGTTGATCCAGGTCAACCATCAACATCAACTGCAAGGCCAAATAGCTTTGGAAATAAGACAATGCTCTGTGTTCGGTGGGATCAGGAAGGTGTGGTGTGTTATGAGCTTCTAAAACAAGGTGAAACCATTAATACTGATTGCTACTGACAACAAGTAATCAATTTGAACCATGCTTTGATCATGAAATGACCAGAATGTTCCAGAAGATATGGCAAAATAATTTTGCTTCATGATGACACACCATCACGCACTTCAAAACCAGTTAAAAACACATTAAAAACCTTGCCTGGGAACTATTAACCCATCCTCTGTATTCACCAGACCTTGCTCCTTCAGATGATCTCTTGTTCTGATCGATGGCACATGCCTTTCCGAGCAGCACATCAAAACATATGAAGAAGTCGAAAACTGGGTCTCTGAATGGTTTGCCTCAAAACAAGAAAAGTTCTATTGGACAGTATCCACAAAATACCTAAAGATGAGGGAAATGTGTAGCTAGCAATGGACGTTACTTTGAATAAAGAACTTTTGATGTCTCTCTTGAAATTATCATGTTTATTTTATTACAAAATCCAACATTATTAACCAGTACACCTACTATATGCTCGGGAAGAAAAACTATGCAGCAAGTATGTAAATTCAGATTTTGAGAAAAGTATTACTACTCTGATTATGCATTAGAAGAACTACCTTGGGAAATTTTTTTTTTAATCTATACCAGTGATTAAAATTTAGCTAATTTTGGGAGTGACTTGGGAAATGGGATTTTTTAAAAGCTCCCCAGCCTGGCCAGTGTGCTTCAGCGATTGAGTGTTGATGCAGGAATCAAGAGGTTGCCAGTTCAATTCTAGGTCAGAGCATATATCGGTATTGTGGGCTTGATCCCCAGTAGGAGGTGTGCAGAAGGCAGGGGATAGATGATTCTTATCAATGATGTTTCTATTTTCCCCTCTCCTTTCCTTTCACTCTAAAAATATAATAAAAACATATTTTACAAAGCTCCCCAAGTGATTCCAAGATACAGCCAAGATTGAGACCTATCGCATTAAACAAAATCCATAACTCAGCTCTATTTAACAATCATGTTTACTTACATATTTAAAGAAAATAATTTAAAAGATACTTTTCAGAAAGCAAAAGCAATTCTGTCAGCATAATAACATATTATTCACAGGCATAGATGATAGTGTTTTCTATCAATAATAACTCATTTTATTTAAACAAATTAGGTCAAAGAACTATAACATTTAATATATCTCTTTATACCATGGTTTTAAAAATCTGACATAGACATATTTTAATTAAATGTAATAGAAACAGGTACCTGAATATGTCAGTGAGTTGCTAATGCTTCATTATTATGCAACTAGAGGCCCGGTTCACAAAATTCATGCATGGAGGGGTGGGGGATGTCCCTTAGTCCAGCCTGTACTCTCTCCAATCTGGGAACCTCGAGGGATGTCCAACTGCCCGTTTAGGCTCGAGCCTACCGGAATCAAGCCTAAATGAGCAGTTCACCCCATATTGTCTCAATGAAAGCTAATTCCCTATAAATTTATGCTATTCATAATATGGTCTAACACAAGCAGGATAGGCATCACATGGGCACTTGCTAGAATTGCAGACTATCAGGCCCCACCCAAGACTTATAGATTCAGAATATGCTTTTAAAGGAGACCTCCAAATAATGGGGGAAGTTTTCAGTCACTATTTCTTCAAATAGGTTTTTAGTATCTTGTTCTCTCTTTTTCTGGCACCCCCATAATTTGGATGTTGGTATGCTTGAGGTTGTCCCAGAGGCTCCTTACACTATCTTCAATTTTTTGGATTCTCTTTGCTTTTTTCTTTTCCAGCTGAGTGGTTTTTGCTTCTTTGTATTTCAAATCTCTGACTTGATTCTTGCGGTCCTCTAGTCTGCTTTTAGGTCTTTGTATAATATCTTTTATTTCAGTCAGTGTATGCTTAATTTCTAGTTGGTCCTTTTTCATATCCTTGAAGGTCTCATTAAGTTCATTGGCCTTTTCTAGGGGCCTCTTGAAAAATCTCATAACCCTGATTTTGAACTCTATGTCCAGTTGTTTTTTTCCTCCCTTTCTTTCATGTCTGATTTCTTTTCATGTCTCTGCATTTTCGCTGCTTCCTTGAGTTGGTCAATTAGCTTTGTGTGGTAGGTGTCCTCTAGGGGACAGTAGGTCAGCCTCCCCAATTACGTGAAGTGGATACTCTTGCTGCTGCCCTTTATGGGTTGCACAGTCTTGTTGTAGTTAAGCCTAGATTGTTGTTGGTATCACTGGGAGGGTTTGACCTCCAGGCCAATTGGCTGTGAGAATCAGCTATTTCTATGCTGGGAGAGCTTCTGTGCTCAGCTTGGATGGGGCAGCCTTGGTTTCCCATCAGCCCTGCCCTAAACAGGGCCTGGTCTCCATGCCCTGCAACAACGGCTGCATGCACCTTTGAGAAAAAGCTGCCGCCAGCCAGGCATCCTCTCCGCAAGCTTGCTCGCCTCTGCAGCTCCTAAGTTTCAGTGTGCTTCCTCATTACAGTCCAGTTTCACCCCGTATGATTCTGGGTTCCCCGAGACTTGCCCGGAACTGGGGATCAGAGCAGTGAGAGGCCTTTGTCTTCCTTCCCATTCGGGAAAACCAGCTGGGTATTCAGCCACCCGCCCTTTCCACTTGCACATGGCTCTGCACCTCTGTCTCTGCACATCTCCGCAACTCTGCCCTCTGCAGCTCCTGTGAGTCTCAGTGTCCTTTTATATTTCCTTCTATTTGTAAAATTTCCATTCAGCCAGATTTCTGGTGGTTCTGGATGATGTCTGTTTTGCCTTTTAGATTTAGTTTTGAAATTGCTGTGCAGGGCAGCAGTATAGGTGTTTAACTATGCTGCCATCTTGGTTCCTTTACATTTGCTTTTTCTTATTTGTCTTGTGAAATTTAAAAAAAGAAAATGTAACATAACTGTGAGGAAGGCACAAGGAAGACTATCTGTGTTTATTTATTGTCTGAGACTATTAGGAATTGAGAAGGGGATCAATTAAGTAAATAAACATGTTGCCATGTTTAACTTAATCTTTAATATGTTTTAATTGAGAAAAAACATTAACAGCACATTTTGGTCTGAACTAGCCTAGGGAAAGAGGCCTTTCCATAAAAGTAATGTGGTAGACAACTTCTAAGATGGTTCCAAACCTTTCCTGCCTCCTTATATCCACACACTTGTTAATCCTCTCTCCCTTAGGAGTGGGCTGGACCTAGTCAATCCTAATTAATACAATATAGCAAAAGCAATGAGATGTCACTTCTGAGATCAGGATTTATAAAGATTATGGCGTTCATCTTGCTCTTCCTTTCTCATTCCCTTGCTTGCTTTGAGAAAAGATTGCTGCATGTTGTAAATTGCTCTAAAGAGAAGCTCATGTGACAAAAAAAACAAGAAAGGCCCCTGGCCAAAATCCTGTGAAAAACTAACGTTTTAAGGCATCCATTTTTGCAATAATTTGTTATGGAGTAATAGATAAGTAATACACATGCTTCAATAATTTTTTTTTCTGTTGTGAGTTTATCCCAAATCACTTTTTCTATTTTTAAAAGAAAATAGGTACTTCACAAGTATGTTGGCAGGTGGTAACATAAATCTTGACAGTGATTCACTACCTGGATCTAAATTACCATCACTATTTTCATTTGGAGTACTGAGTTTTACATAAATATATAAAGAGCAAGCCTAGCCCTAACCAGTTTGGATCAGTGGATAGAGTGTCGACCTGCAAACTCAAAGGTCCCAGGTTCAATTCCGGTCAAGGGCTTATATACTGGCTGCTGGCAAATCCCCAGGGGAGGTGTGCAGGAGACGGCTAATTGATGTTTCTCTCTCATCGATGTTTCTAGTTCTCTGTCCCTCTCCCTTCCTCTCTGTAAAAAAAAGCCAATAAAATATATTTAAAAAATAAAATAAAGAGCAAGCCTAAATCTGACACAGAAAACGTCCAAAACATGAATTGCTATTTCCTCTGTCTAAGATATAGATAAAAGCAGTGTTCTTTTATGGCATCTTAAATTTCAGTGACTTTTATTTGTATTATTATAACTTTTGAGCATCAATGATATATTCATTTTTTTCTCAAAGACATCCTGATGAAGTACTAACTTTTTAAACATTTTCCCAAAGACAAAAAAAATATTGTGGAAAAAGAAAAGAAACAAAAAGAGATCTAAAAGACTAAAAAGAATAGTATTAAGCAGAATATTTGCAAATTTTACATGCCAACTATCTTTATGTTGCTTATCACTATGTGGAAAAAAACATATGAATCCTTGCAATATTTTGAAAATTCATTCTGAGGAACTTTAAATTCATGAAAGTTAGCTTGTCCTTAACAATGATGAAAGCAGGCTTTTAAAATTACTTTGGAATGTCTCTAGTTCTAATTTCAGCCACTCAAGAGTCAGGTGTGGATATAGTTAAGAATATCCTCAGGCTACAGAACTCGGACATGGATACTAGAATATTTATTCCCCTCCCTACACAAACAAAAGAAAATGCCTGTATTGCTGTCAATCTCTTCCTTAAAGTTCATCAAGAGATTTTTATGTACCTGGGTGCTCCTATATTGGGTGCATATGTGTTTAGAAGGTTATATTTTCTTATTGAATTATCCCCTTTAGTATTATGTCTCTTGTTATGGTCGTTGTTTGGAAATTTAATTTTTCTGATACTAGTATTGCTATCCCAAATTTTTTCCTTTTATTTGCATGGAATATTTTCTCCATCCATTTACTCTCACTCTGTGTATATTTTGTTCTGAAGTTGGTCTCTTGTAGACAGCATATACATGAGTCACATTCTCTTATACATTTAGTAACCCTATGTCTTTTGACTAGCGCATTTAATCCATTTACATTTAAGATTATTATTGATAGGTATTTATTTGTTCCCATTTTTATTTTCTTTATGCCTATGATCCTCTCTCTCCTGTTCCTCTTCTTTTTAAAGCAGTCCCTTTAACATTTCTTGCATTGCAAGTCTAGTGTTAATATACTCCTTTAACATTTTTTTCTCTGGAAAGCTTTTTATTTCATCTTCAATTTTAAATGATAGCCTTGCTGGATACAGTAGTCTTGGATTTAGACCCTTGCTTTTTATTACACTGAATATTTCATGCCACTAATCTAAATTGTTTCTACTGAGAAGTCAGCTGACATTCTAATGTGAACTTCTTTGTAGGTAATTTTTCTGTCTATCTCTTAGTGCCTTTAAGATTCTTTGTATTTAACATCTGCCATTTTAATTATGATGTGTCTAGGTGTGGGTCTCTTTGGATTCATCTTCATTGGGACTTTCTGTGTCCCCTTGAAATTGTGTGACATTTTTCTTCACCAGATTAGGGAAGTTTTCTGTCATTATTTATTTAAACAAGTTATCTGTTCCTTGTTCACCTTTTCCCCTTTCTGGTATCCTTATAATGCAGAACTTCTAGACTTAATAAATGAATTTGGCAAGGTAGCAGGATACAAAATCAATATCCACAAATTGATGGCATATTTATACACCAATAATGAAAGAGAAGCTAAAAAATAATACCATTTACCACTGTAAAAAAAGATAAGATACCTAGGAATAAACTTAACTAAAGAGGTAAAAGATCTGTACTTGGATACTGTAGGACATTGGAAACAGAAATAGAGGAAGATACAAACAAATTTAAAATGTTCATGTATTGGAAGAATTAACATAATTAAAATGTCAATACTACTCAAGGCAAACTATATATTCAATGCAGTCCCTATTAAAATACCATTGACATACTTCAAAGAACTAGAACAAATACTCCAAAACTTCATATGGAACCATATAAAGATCCTGAATAGTTGTAGCAATCTTCAGAAAGAAGAACAAAGTTGGAAGGATCACAATATCAGATATTAAACTATACTACAAAGCCATTATAACCAAAACAGCAAAGTACTGGCACCAGAATAGGCATATTGACCAATGGAACAGAACAGAAACCCCAGAAATTGATCCATACCATTAAAGTCAATTAATATTTGACAAAGGAGGCAAGAACATACAATGGAGGAAAGACAGTCTCTTCAACAAATGGTGTTGGGAAAACTGGACAGATACATGCAAAAAATGAAACAAGACCACCAACTTATACCATAACAAGAATAAACTCAAAAGGAATAAAAGACTTAAATGTAAGGAATGAAACCATAAAAATCTTAGAAGAAAACATAGGCAGTAAAATCTCAGACATCAGATGTAGCAGAATTTTTGCCATTACATCTCCTAGAGCAAGAGAAATAAAGGGAAAAATAAACAAATGGGACTACATCAAAATAAAAATCTGCACAGCAAAAGAAACCACCATCAAAATGAACGGGAACCCACTATATGGGAGAACTTAATTCGCCAATGATACATCTGTAAGGGGTTAATATCCAAAATATATAAAACAATATCCAAAAAATAGAAAGAGATAAACTAAAGAACATATACTTACATTCATAGCCCATGGATATGGGCAATAGGGTGGTGAAGCCAGGGGATGGCAAGGCAGGGGCTGGGAAGAAGAGGATAAAGCGGAGGAACATGGGAGATATCTGTAACACTATCAACAAATAAAATTATAGGTACTTTAAAAAAAGGATTCCAGGATTGAATGTGCGCATACATATGCTACCTTATCCTGGTTCGTTAGGCAATATTTTCACTGGTTTTAAAAGCTAAATGAAATAAGCCAGGCAGACAAAGAAAAGTATCATATGATTTCACTAATATGTGGAATCTAATGAAATAATAAGCAAAACAGAGATAGATTCATAGAGAACAGGCTGTTGGAGGGGCTCTGTGTGGGTGGTGGCGGGATTGATCAAAAAAGAGGATAAAAGAGAAAAACTCATAGAATCAGACAACAGTGTGGTGATTGCTGGGGGGAAGGGAGTAGGAGAGGTAGAAGAGGGTATGGGGGGGGAAATGGTGATAGAAGGAGACTCGACTTGGGGTGGTGAACACAATAAAGTTCAGTACAGATGATATGTTGCAGAATTGTGCAGCTGGAACATGTATGATTTGTTAACCAGTGTCACCCCAATAAATCCAATAAAAAATAAGAAATAAAAGGCATATACTTTTTTAGTGGCTTTCAAATGGCAAGAAATTTATTTTCCTTGATAAGTTTATAATTAATTATTCCTGGTAAAATTAAATAATTAGGCAGGTGATCACACACCACATTGGAAATTTTCTATAAATATAGTGGATGCATTCTGTTGAACACTATTATGTCTAGGCACTGGAATTACAAAGGAGAATAAAATATTTAAACAGAAGCTACATTTTTAAGTTGCATAGATATGTACAAGTATTTATACAATACTGAAGAGGAAGTCGTACTGAATGAGAATTATTCAAGTAAATGTGTGTATTGGTTAGGGTGGAGGGATTTAGAGTATTCCAAAAAGAGTTGAATGCATGAGCTAAGGTTCAAAAGCAAGAAACAGTATGCTATGTTCTAGGAATCGACGCCAGACCAAAAAATACAAAACTCCCTAGCAACCCTGGCAAATAATTTTTACTAGTTAAGGAAGAAGAACTAAAATTTTATATCCAAACCTCCCCTTTAGTCCCACATATCTGTTAGAGTTTATTGTTTATATTTATGTTAAAGTTTATTATTTGAAGAAATATACATAAATCTCATGTAATTCTGAGGGTTCAATAATTTTTAACAACCCTTTTGTTATATCTATAAAGTCTTGAATTGCAAAACACCTTTAAAATTATAGACCAATATCTAGATTAGGTCAACCCTATTTGAATCTTCTATTTATGGATATGAAGCACTTAGAGGGTCAAACCAGGTAAACATCACCCACTGGAGAATATTTCTTCAGCAAGTTTTTAAAATGGGTTTGCTGCAAGTTATCCAGGATTTTTACAAGCATTTTCCTTATCTTACCCCAAAATATTGCCATTCTATTCAAGGGCTATGCTTCTCCAAAGCATAGGCAGCCAATTCTACCCAAAACATATTTCCTTGGCTGCTTGATTATTCTAAACCATGGTCTTTCAACTTTTGGGTCACACTTGGCAATGTTGTGATGGGAATTGACTGTCCTTGGCCCCACATTTAGCCCAGAGAATAATTTCATGCCAAGAAAAAGAAGACAGCAGTCAAAGATATAAATGGAGAGTAATTAAAATGCCTCAAATCCAGTATTTGTTTATAGAAAGCTCCCTGATTGCTAATGTATTTGTTTCTGTAACTGCCAAAAAACATAATTTGTAACTAATTTATTGAATGGTTGAACACATTTTTATATTATCCAAGAGCTTTCTAGTATTCATTTCTATAATATAGAAATATACCATCTTCAGTTTAATATTTTACCTGTAGGTGGTAACTTGGTAGTATTTCATATGTACTTTCATAGTAATTTAGTGATTTTAGTGCTTCTCTATATTTCCAATAATAAAAGGCATCCATATATAATTTAATGATTTATAGTTAATTTAATTATTGGTATATTTAATGGAATAAAACAAAAACAGCACTGAGTTTCTTTCTCAGGACTCATAATATTTATTCCCTTTAAAGTTACCATTTATCCCAAGTTATTTTTTTATTTCTTCCTTGATATTTTCATTAACACATTGGTTGGTTAGTAGCACTGTTTTTAGCTTCTACATGTTTGTATTTTTTCCAGTTTTCTTAATGTAATTCATTGCTAGTTTCACAATGTTCTGCTGGGAAAAGATGCTTGATATGATTTCAATCTTCTTAAATTTACTGAATTGTCTTTTATGGCCTAACATGTGGTCTGTCCTGCAAATAAAATGTGTCTTCTCCTGTCTGGGAATGGGGATTGTTCTGTAAATGTCTATTAAGTTAATCTGATATAATGTGTCCTTTAGGCCACGATTTCCTTTTTAGTTTTCTGTCTAGATGATCTATCTATTGATGTCAATAGGGTGTTAAAGTCCCCTACTATTATTATATTAGCGTCAATCTTTCCCTTTATGTCTTTTAGTATTTGCTTTATGTATTTAGGTGCTCCTATGTTATGTGCATAAATGTTTATAAGTGTAATATACTCTTGTTGGATACCCCTTATTATTATGTAATGTCCTTCTAAGTATCCTTAAAGTTTTTGTTTTAAAGTCTGCTTTATCTGATATGGGTATTGCTACCTCAGCTTTTTTATATCTATTTGCATGAAATACCTTTTCCTGTCCCTTCACTTTTAGTTTGTGTGTATCTTTCAATGTGAAATGAGCCCTTGTAAGCAGCATAAGCAAGGATCTTGGTTTTTTTAAAAATTATTAATCCAGTCAGCCCTCCTATGTCTTTTGATTGGAGCATTTAGTCCATTTACATTTAAAGTTATTATGTATAGGTATGTTCTTATCATTATTTTATTGCTTTCTAGTTGTTTTTAATGTAATTCTCTCTCCCTTTCTTCTTCTTTTGCTCTCTTTTCTTGAACATGTTTAACTTTGTTCAGTGATTTGTTTGGGTTCCTTTTTATACTTTTTGTGTATCCATTATAGGATTTTGGTTTTGGGTTACCATGTGGTTCATATATAGCAAGCTATGTTTATGGCCGTCTATTTTAAGTTAAGGGTCGCTTAAGTTCAAAAAAATTCCAAAAGTACTACATTTTTAGTTACTCCTGCATATTTGTGTTTTTGACATCATACTTTACATCTTTGTATGTATTTATAACTTAATTTATTACTATAGTTACATGTGCTCTCACTACCTTTGTCTTTTAACCATCCTACTAGCTTTATAATTGGTCAATTACACTTACTAAATGTTTGCCTTTATCAATAAGACTTTCCCCCTATCTTGCCTTATTTTCAGTTTGGGCCTTTTCTTTTCCACTTAAAGAAATCCCTTTAATATTTCTTGCACTACCATTTTAATGGTGATGAACTTTTATAGCTTTTGCCATTCTTTTCTGGTCTTCAAAATTTCTGCTGAAAAATCTGCTGAAGCCTTATGGGAGATCTACTGTACTTAAATAGATGCTTTTCTCTTGCTACTCTTAAGATTCTTTATCTTTGCTGTTTTAATTATGAGACATATTGGTGTGAACCTCTTTAGTTTCATTGTGTTTGAAACTCTCAGTGTTTCTTTGACTTGGATGTCTGTTTCCTTCATCAGGTTAGAAATTTTTCAGGTATTATTTCTTTAAACAAATTTCCCACCATTTCTCCCTCTCCTCCCCTTCAGAAACTCCCTATGATTCAAATGTTGGTATGTTTGATGTGGTACCAGAGTTCCATTAAAATTCCTTTTCCTTTTTGCTTTTCTAAGCCAATGATTTCCACTACTTTGTCTTCTGGCTCACAGACTCATTCTTTTGCATCATCTAATTTCCTGTTGATTACTTCTAGTGTATTTTTCATTTCAGCTCTAGTAGTCTTCAGTTCTGACTGGTTATTTTTTTTATATTTTCAGTACCTTTGTTGAAGTTCTCACTGAGTTTATCTATTCTTCTCCTGAGACCATTGAACATCTTTGTAACCATTGTTATACTTTTTTTTCCTGGTATATTGCTTGTCTCCAGTTTGTTTCATTCTTTTTCTGGGAGTTTTTTCCTGTCCTTTAATTTCAAACATATTTTTATGTCTCCTCATTATGACTGTCTCTCTGTGTCCATTTGTTATTAAATAGGTGAAACAGCAACCTCTCCTGGTCTTAAAAACATGGACTTGTAGAGGAGCTTCCCATCTGTAGCGTATGTGTGCTGGGTACCTTTAGCAGGCGAGCTGGAGTTCACATCTGTATTTTACAAGGATCAACTGTATTTTCAATCCCCAGGTGGGAATCCACATTTCCAGAGGGCTGTTTTAACTTCTTGGGGTCTACTATAATGCATAGTGGCTATGGCTAACAATACTATATTGAATATTGAAAATTTGCAAAGAACGTAGACTTTATGTTAAATGTTCTTAACACACAAAAAGAAAATCTTCCCACCAGACTTCCAGTTATGTAGGATAATAAGTCAATTTCAGTTGGGTTTTCTATTACTTAGTAGAAAATTACTGTCACAGTTGGGCTTTCAATACAACTGTAACCCAGTGACATGATTATTTAAAATTAATTGATGGAATATTTTGTTGTCACATACACATAACCTTACAAGCTTTCTAGAAAAATAACCCCAAGATATAGAATAGAGAATAGAATTCACTTGCATTTTCCATTGTTTCTTTTCATAATATCAAGGTTAAATTAAGATAAATCTCTCAGATTTAGAAATCAGATAACATAATTCATATTATAAATATTATTCAAAACATAAAGAGCTATTTCTAAAATACAAGTAAAATTACTTATATTATTTTTAAAGGAATACAAACTTTAGGAGGTATTTTTCTTTCAAATTCATTTTCCTTAATGCCACACATCAAACTTTGCTTATAATAATAACATTCTGAAATCTATACCTTGGGTTCCCCAAAAGACACAAGGGCTTACATGTAGGTGGTTTATTTTGGGAATATGAAAAGGCTGAAATAGGGAAGGAAAAGCAATAAAAGAGTCCCTTATTTAACTAGGTAGTATTGTGGTTAATTGGTGCTCAAATCCACTGGGAACCCTAATAGGAAACATGCAGAATGCACTTCAGATTTGCAACCCCAAGGCCTTTTTGAGGTTTCACTTCCTTCAACTGAAAAATAAGAATTTGTCTTTTTTATGAATTCTAAAATCACAGTTTGAACATTTTAATTACATATAAACAAATATGAAGGGGAAAATAAGACATTTTGAGGGGTTAACTATCTGAATCTGCGCCAGTAGCCTGCATTCTGACACACACTCTTGCTTGCCAATAAACTCCATTCTTACCTGTGATACCTGCCCTGCCTTGCAGAACCTATTTCCTGGAATACTTCCATTTTACAGAGGCCATGAACCATGAACCATATACAACCCCCTGAGGGGGTTGGCAGCACTGAGTGCAATCTCACTTTCCCCATCCCAACTAATGGGTGGCTGCAAAGTTCAGAAGCCTGATCCATATTTGGGGGACAGAGGAACTAAGGGTATAAAGGAAAAGTTCATCCATATTCATCACTCAGTATTTGGAGACTGACTCCCCTGAGTCACAGCACTAGTACATCTGCAAGGAAACGCTACTTTTTTGAATATCCTCCGAGTGCCCGGCTGGTCAATTCTCCCGCACCACCTGGCAGCTTAACTGCAACAAGATACTGCTTTGACTGACCAACCAAAAACAACACACCAAAATTCATACTGTAAGCATGAGTAATTTCATTCATATATTTTGAAATATATTTCAGATTCCTAGAATACTGTTGCATTAATAATGCACAATGGGAAATGCAGTAGGTAAAACGTGTTCACTTATAATGTTTGGTGTGGTTATTTTTTCCTATTGTATTATAAAGAATCTGTTATACCCAGACAGTGCTGAGGAATAAGCCCGAATGACTGAAGTTATAGTTGATCTTTCAGTTGCAAAAGGTGGTGATATCTTCACTCCACCAATTAATATTTCATAACATTTTAGCCATATACTGATTTGGTCATAACTATGTGGAACCAAAAGAAGAGAGGATAAATAGAAACTGCTATATCTAAAACAAGAGTTTTCTAGAGTGATTTAAGAGACCAGGATAATGTCCAAGAAGCTTTATTCTTAATGTACTTGGAATTGTTTATTCTGAATTTAAAGTACTTGGAATTGTTTATTCTAGTCATTTACAACTGCTTTCTTTCCCAAATATACATAACATCATTATTTATTTCAATCCAATGTTACAGGTTCATCTTAGTTTTTAGTACTTATCACATTAAGTAGGTATTTATTATAATGTTATAGGATAGAGAAATACTACAATGACTTACAATGTACTAATTCAATTCAATATCTATAAATGGTAAGGTTTTTCATTAGTATGTTAATGAAATTTCTTCCTTTTAAAGAAACATAAAATAGTTGACATAATTTCCCTATATTTTTGGCAATCATTTTCATATTCTCAACTAGAAGCTGGTGCACGAAATTCTTCACTGGGGGCGGGATGTCCCTCAGCCCGGCTTGTGCCCTCTCACAGGAGAGAACCCCTTGCTCCTTATCGCCCACCTGCCTGCTTGCTCCTTACTGCTTGGTTCACTATTCCTTAGTGGTGCTGTGGAGGCGGGAGAGGCTCCCACCACCACTGCTGCACTTGCCAGCCTTGAGCCCAGCTTCTGGATGAGTGGCTCTCCCACTGTGGGAGTGCTCTGACCATGAGGAAGCAGCTCCTGCATTAAGTGTCTGCCCCTTGATGGTCAGTGTGCACCATAACAACCTATCATTCTGGTCATTCTGCCAAAATCATCATTTAGGCTTTTATTATATAGACTATAGGCCCAGTGCACAAAATTCGTGCACGGGGGGGGATGTCCCTCAGCCTAGCCTGCACCCTCTCCAATCTGGAACCCCCCGGGGGATGTCCGACTGCCCGTTTAGGCCCAATCCCAGTAGGTTTGGGCCTAAACGGGCAGTCGGACATCCTTCTCACAATCCAGGACTGCTGGCTCCAAACTGCTCACCTGCCTGCCTCCCTGATTGTCCCTAACTGCTTCTGCCTCCCAGCCGATCACCCCCTAACCACTTCCCTGCCAGCCTAATTGATTTTTAACTGCTCCCCTGCCAACCTGTTTGCCCCCAACTTCCCTCCTCTGCTGACCTGGTCACCCCCAACTGCCCTCCCTTGCAGGCCTGATCCTTCCCAACTGCCCTCCCCTGCTGGCCTGATCTCCCCCAACTGCCCTCCCTTGCAGGCCTGGTCCCTCCCAACTGTCTTCTCCTGCTGGCCATCTTGTAGTGGCCATCTTGTGTCCACATGGGGCAGGATCTTTGACCACATGGGGGCAGCCCTTTTGTGTGTTGGAATGATGGTCAATCTGGATATTACTCTTTTATTAGATAGGATAGAGGCCTGGTGCATGGGTGGGGACTGGCTGGTTTGCCCTGAAAGCTGTCCTGGATCAGGGTGGGGGTTCCCTTGGGGTCTGGGGAGGCCTGGGCGAGGAGCCTATCATGGTTTGCAGGCTGGCCATGCCCCTCAGAGACCCAAGCGGAGGCCCTGGGATCTGGGATTAATTTATGTTCTACAATTGAAACTTTGTAGCCTGGAGCAGAGCCAAACCTTCTGCTTCCTCCGTGGCAACAGCCATTTCTGTTTGAAACTTCGTAGCCTAGAGTGGAGGCCTAGGCTAGGGCTGCAGAAGTTTGGCTTCCTCCATCACCCTGGCAAACCCAGCCTCTGCTCTCTCCAGCTCCATGGCTGCCACCATTTCTACTGGGATTATGTATCTTCTATAATTGAAACTTTGTAGCACTGAGTGGAGGCCTACACCAGCAAAGGCAGGTGGAAAGCTTGGCTTCCTCCATTGCCAGGAAAGCCCAACCCTCCCTCTTGTTCTCAGTGATGGCAGCCATATTTTGCTCCTGATTGTCTGATGGGTGTGCCTGTGGGCGTAGCTTGATCATAGGTATGGTCAATTTGCATATTATTCTTTTATTAGATAGGACTAGAGGCCCAGTGCACAAAATTTGTGTATGGGAGGGGTGGTAGTATCCCTCAGCTCAGCCTGTACTCTCTCCAATCTGGGACTCCTTGAGGGATGTTGGACCACCTGTTTAGGCCCGAACCCACCCACTGGGATTGGGCCTAAACAGATGGTTGGACATCCCTCTCACAATCCAGGGCTGCTGTCTCCTAACCGCTTGCCTGCCTTCCTGCCTAATTGCCCCTAACTGCTCTCCCCTGCCAGTCTGGTTGCCCCTAACTATCCTCTCCTATTGGCCCAGTCACCCCGAAGTGCCCTCTCCTGCAGGCCTGATCTCCCCCACAACTGTCCTCCCCTGCAAGCCTGGTCCCCCGCAACTATCCTTCCCTGTTGGCCTGGTTTCCTGAGCTGCCCTCCTCTGCTGGGCTTGTCAATCTAACTGCCCTCCCTGTTGGCCTGGTCTCCCCGAACTACTCTCCTCTGCCAAGCCTGGTCACCCCTAACTGCCCTCTCTGCTTGCCTGATCACCCACAACTGCCATCTCCTGCTGACCTGGTCCCTCCCAACTTTCCTTCCCTGCAGACACGGTTCCCCCCAACTGCCCTCCCCTGCAGGCCTAGTCTCCTAAACTGCCCTCCCCTGGAGGCCTGGGTCCCTTCAACTGCCCTCCCTTCCTGGTCTTGTATCCTCCAACTGCCCTCATCTGCTGGCCTAGTCACCCCTAACTGCACATAACTGTCCTCCCGTGCTGGCCAACCTGTGGTGTCCATCTTGTGTCCACATGGAGGCAGGATCTTTGACCAATGGGGGCAGCCATCTTGTGTGTTGGAGTGACGGTCAATTTGCATATTACTCTTTTATTAGATAGGATTACCAATAATTTATGGGACAATTAAATATACTTTATTTTTACATTCAAATAATATTTAAAATTTCATAACATATTATATTATTGGTCAAAATTTATCTAATTACCTGGTAGTTTTGAATTTGTGTTTACTAGTATATGTCTGTTAAGGTTCAAAGCACATGTTCTCTATTTCTGAGATTTTAATTTTCTCTAATGATGTTAACTACTTCTATCTTTTAATTATTGAATGAAAATCTGTAGTATAATATTTGTAAAATTATCCATACAGATTTTAAGTACTCTCTATATATTTTGTAACTCCCCTACTTACTGCTGATGTTAATTTATTCTTTTCCAAATCACCTTAAAATTTAGTGGACTTTTTGTGTACCATTGGTAAAGCCTGAGTAGTATGACTTAGAAATTATTTTTTGAACCATCTCTGCTAGTGTTCAAGGTTTGTTGATATCACATATAATTCTCTAATGTGAACAGATAATGTATACAAGTGTGGAAATACTTCACTTTCAAAGATGGCTATAAATCTACTCTTAAGCAACTAAATGAACAACAACAACAACAACAAAAAAAAAAAACCCTGTCTTTTCACTGTGGTGTGTCTCACAACTTTTTGCCCCTATTAAAGTCCTTTCCCAGTGTTAATTCCTTCATAATCCATAAGGCAACACAAAACAGTCTGTTTGGGTGTGCTCTTCAAAAGGCCTCATAACTGAATTCAAAATATAACTCATAATTCTTGGCAGAATTATTTTCATTTTTCTGTAAATCTGGAAAAGTGTTACCTAGGGAATTTTGAAAAATAGCCAAGTGTGAAACAAGAGTTTGCATCTGCTCAAGAATTTGGGATTTTGTATGAATTGTTTCTGACAAATGTTTGGCAGACGAATATTTATATGTGAGGTTATGAAAGGAAAACAGCTGAGCTAGAAACCTCTTAGTCTCTAAAACATTGGAAAAACATAAAAGTATTTAGACTTTTAGCAACTAACTTCTTAGCTTCATTCACATCAACACTTGAACAATCTAGTATGTGAAAAAATGGAGACCCTCCTGGAATTTTTTCAACCAGAATAAATATATTATGCAGTTCCCAATTTTCTTTTTAATTCACCTCCCTAATTCAACCAATCCTGAATTATCCAATAAACAAATTAAGTATATGATGGGACACCAATACAACAGCAGTATCCAAAAACTCTTAATGAAAGAATAGGATATTTTTTATCTGTACCCACCCACCACCCCCTCACCTCCCACCCCCACCTTAAAGTAGACTTGTCAAAGTTACAATTAATATGAAATTCTGTCCTATTAAGTAAGTATTAGCATTGCTCCTTTTACTTATTTATGAGGGTGAGGCACCATATTCTTCTTTAGTTTGAGCCTCTAATTGTGTTAGTTTTAAGTATTTTATTATGGATATTTTAAAGATATATCAAAACAAACAAGATAATAAAATGAATGCCCATATACCCATCAATGAGGTTCAATAATCTATAACTCTTTGATAATTATTTCATCTATACTCCACCAACTCTCACTCCCCACCTGCCATTATTCTGAAGCAAATCTCAGACATTATATCATTATATTTAAAAGTATTCAATGACATTTCTAAAAGAGATCTTTTTGTAAAATTTAAACATACCGTATTTTCCAGCCTATAAGATGACTTTTAACCCAGGAAAATCTTCTCAAAAGTCGAGGGTCGTCTTATATACCCGGTGTAAAAATACCGTAGCTTGCAGTTATGATGGGCATTGCTAACTCGCCAGGGACTTGCCCGGCACTTGTGCGCTCTCTCTATTGTTTGTTATCTTCTTCCTATCATCATCAGTTCCACTCGTCTTATACACCAGGAAATACGTACATAAAAATTATTTTTTAAAATAGCACAATGAATAACTTATACTTCTTTACCAAGATTACCAACTGCTAACAATTTTGCCACATTTGCTTTTTGGCATATTTTCATTATCTTTCTCAATATAGTATATAAATATATGCTGAAGAATGTTCAAATTTTTTCTGAGTCATATTAAGTTGGAGATATCATAACCCTTCCTTAAAATGTTTTAACATGTATCTCTTAAGAATAAGGATACTCTTTTACATAGCCATTTTACAATTATCAAAACCAGATAAAGTAATATTGATACAATACTATTTAAAATTTTTTAATTTACTTTTTTTTTTAATATATTTTATTGATTTTTTACAGAGCGGAAGGGAGAGAGATAGAAAGTCAGAAACATCGATGAGAGAGAGACATCGATCAGCTGCCTCTTGCACGCCCCCTACTGGGGATGTGCCCGCAGCCACAGTACATGCCCTTGCCGGAATCGAACCCGGGACTCTTCAGTCCGCAGTCCGACGCTCTATCCACTGAGCCAAACCGGTCTCGGCTAAATTTACTTTTTAATCTTCACCTGAGTACATGCTTAGAGAGAGGAAGGAAGACAGAGAGAGAGAGAGAGAGAGAGAGAGAGAGAGAGAGAGAGAGAGAGAGAGAAACACAGATCCATTGCCTTCCATATGTGCCTTGACTGGGAATCAAACAGGAAACCTTTAGGTGTACAGGACAATGTTCAACCAACTGAGTCACTCTGACTGGGCACAATACTATTATTTAACACATAATACATAACTGTCTCCAGTAATCCAAAAAATGTCCTTTATAGTAAATATTTTCAATCCAGAATCCAATCCAGGATTGTGCTTAGTTACCATAGTTCTTTGATCTCTTTTTTTCTTTAATTTCTTTTCATCTAAAACAATCCCTTAGGTTTTTTAAATGATATTGACATTTAAAAAATATATAGATCAACTGTTCTATGGAATGTACCGCAATTATCTTAATAGTAGAGGCCCAGTGCACAAAATTTGTACATGGGGTGTGTGTGAGTGTTCCTCAGCCCAGCCTGCACCCTCTCCAATTTGGGACCTTTTGAGGGATGTCCGACTGTCCATTTAGCCCTGATCCCTCTCACAATCCAGTACTGCTAGCTTCCAACCATTTGCCTGCCTGCCTGCCTGATTTCCCCTAACCACTTCTGCCTGACAGCCTGATCACCCTCGAACCACTCTCCTGACAGCCTGATCAATGCCTAACTGCTCTACTGTCAGCCTGGTCACCCCTAATTGCCCTCCCCTGCCGGCCTGGTTGACCCTAACTATCCTCCCCTACAGGCCTGGTAACCCTCAACTGCAGGTATAGTCACCCCTAACTGCCTTCTCCTGCCAGCTTGGTCACCCCCAAATGCCCTCCTCTGCCAGCCCAATCACCCCCAATTGTCCTCCCCTGATGGCCTGGTCACCCCAAACTGCCTTCTTCTGCTGGCCTTATCACCCCTAAATACCCTCCCCTGCAGGCCTGATTGCCCACAACTGCCCTCCCCTGCCAGCCATCTTGTGGTGGCTATCTTGTGTCCACAGACATCTTGTGTCCACATGGGATGGCCATCTTGTGTGTTGGAGTGGTGGTCTATTTGCATATTCCCTCTTTATTATATAGCATAGCTCTAATATCAACCATCTCTACCCCTACTCTCTAGGCCTTTGACTACTTTGGGGTATATGGATGCCATAGGGACAGTTAACAAAGAGATCTTTAAGATAAATGTGTTTGGATTTGTGGGAAAGTAGAAAAACAATGTGGAGAAAGAAATAGTGGATGCTCTGAAGCACTGGCTCAAAGTTATTAAGAATCAAACATTTAACATTTCCATTAACAGGCTTTTTCAATGGTTTCTTTCTGTTACTATATTTAAAACTTCCCTTGACAAGTGCTCCAAGTAGAACATCTTAATAAGCAAGCATGTGTATCTGATAAGATCTGGTGAACAAGCTGAGACCACTGCTGTAATATACTGTTTTACTTTCTATTTGCCCTAGGCCCTGTCTTGGCCTTTTAAATACATCCTCCCACTGCAGTTAGAGGAATCTATTTAAAAATACAACTGACTATGCTATTCCCCTGCTGAAAAATCACCAATAAGGTAAAGTTCGGGCTCCATAGCATGGTACAGAAAGTCTTCCATGACCTGATATATCCTAGCTGCCACTACAGTTTCTTGTATTTCTTTTTGAGCTTCCCAAAGAAACAATATGTCAGAGGGATCAGCACAGTGCAGTTTCCTAGAGATGCCACCTTGCAAAAACAGTTAAGGAATTGTTCCAGGCTATATTTTCCAAGGATGGTTGCCAGAATACTTGACCACTAGTTTTCAATGTGTGATTCCCATATCCCATGATTTGCAAGGCCATCCATTAAAATATGTGGGCAGTATTAGAACTTGGAAATTTCTTTTATATTACTTTCTTTTTTATAAATATGTATGTATGTATGTATGTATGTATGTATGTATGTATTTTAATCCTCACTTGGGATATTTTCCCATTGATTTTTAGAGAGAGTGGAAGGGAGAGGGAGAGACAGAGAGAAACATCAATGTGAGAGAGCCATATCAGGTCTTCTGACCTGCTTTTATTTTTATTTTTTTGGATTGTTTGTTTTCCCAGTGTTGAGTTATATAAATTCATTACATATTTTGAAAATTAACCCTTTATCTGATGTATCATTGACAAATATGTTCTCCCATATAGTGAGTTCCTTGTTCATTTTGTTGATGGTTTTTTTTTTTTTGCTGTGCAAAAACTTTTTAGTTTGATGCAGTCCCACTTGTTTATTTTTTCTTGAATCCCTTGTCCTAGGAGATATAGCAGAAAAAAATATTGCTCTAAGAGATGTCTGAGATTTTGCTACCTATATTTTCTTCTAACATTTTCATGGTTTCTGAACTTACATTAAAGTCTTTAATCATTTTTGCTTTATTTCCTTTATTTTTATATGATATAAGAAAGTGGTTTACCTTAATTTTTTGCATGTATCTGTCTAATTTTCCCAACACCATTTACTCAAGTGACTGTCTTTATTGCACTGTATGCTCTTCCTTCGTCAAGTATTAATTCACCATAATGATGTGGGTTGATTTCTGGGATCTCTGTTCTGTTCCATTGGTTTATAAGCCTGCTGTTGTGGCAATACCAGGATGTGTTGATTACTATGGCCTTGCAGTATTATTTGATAACAAGTATTGTGATATCTACAACTTTGTTTTTCTTCCTCAAGATTTCTGAGGCTATTTGGTATCTTTTTTGTTCCATATAAATTTTTGGATTATTTGTTCAAATATGTGAAATATATCATTGGTATTTCAATAGGAATTGTGTTGAATCCATAAATTGCTTTGGGTAATATGAACATTTTAATGATTTTAACTCTACCAATCCATGAACATGGTATATGCTTCCATTTATTTGTATCCTCCTCAATTTCTTTCTTCAATATCCTATAGTTTTTCAAGTACAAGTCTTTTACTTCCTTGGTGAAATGTATTCCTGGGTAATTTCTTTTCTGTTGTTGCAATAGTAAATGGGATTGTTTTCTTCTTAGTTTTTCTTTCTTTCTGATAGTTCATTATCAGTGTGTAAATATGCCACTGATTTCTGAACATTAATTTTATATCCTCTTACTTTGCCAAATTAATTTATTAGATCTAGTAGTTTTTTGGTAGAGTTTTCAGAGTTTTTTATGTACAATATCATGTCGTTTGCAAATAATGACTGTTTTACTTCCTTCTTTCCAATGTGGATGCCTTTTACTTTTTTTCTTCATGTCTGATTCCTGTGGCTAGGAATTCTAGTATTATGTTGAATAAGAGTGGTGAAAGCAGACAACCCTGTCTTGTTCCTATTCTTAAAGGAAATGTTTATAGTTTTTGTCCAGTGAGCATGATGTTAGCTGTATATATAAGGCTTTTATTATGTTGAGCTTTGATCCCTCTATTCCCACTTTGCTGAGGGTTTTTATCAAAAGGGATGCTGGATTTTATCAAATGCTTTTTCTGTGTCTATTGACATGATCATGTGATTTTTATCTTCCATTTTGCTATGTGATATATCACATTTATTGATTTGTGAATATTGTACCAGCCTTGCATCCCAAAAATAAATCTCACTTGACCATGATGTATGATCTTTTTAATGTATTGCTGAATCCAATTTGCTAATACTTTGTTGAGGATTTTAGGATCTGTGTTCATCAGAGATATTGGCCTATATCTTCCTTCCTTTGTAGTGTCGTTATCTGGTTTTGGAATTAGGATAATGCTGGCCTCATAAAAAGTGATGGGAAGTCACCCTCTTGAATTTTTTGCAACAGTTTGAGGAAGACAGATATTAATTTTTCTTTGAATGCTTGGTAAAATTTTCCTGTGAAGCCATGAGGTCCAGGACTTTAATATTATCTTTTTTATCCTTATACATCCTTAGTTGATATTTCATATGTTCTGAAACATATAAAACTACACTGTCAAATACTGTAGCCATTAACCACACATGGTTATTAAACAATTAATACTTGGCTAGTCTGAATTGGAATGCTGAAAGTTTAAAATATATACCAGATTTCTAAGACATAGTGTGAAAAATGTAAAATATCTCATTATACTTTTATATTAATGTCATGTTAAAATGATAATAGTTTATATGTTGGCTTAATTAAAACACATTATTAAAATTAATTTCACTTGTTTTTTATTTTTTAACTTGCTTACTAGAAAATGTAATATTACATATGTGGCTCTCATATGTATACCACACTATATTTTTATTTGACAATGCTGAAATATAGTTTTATAGTAATATAATATGTAAGTTTAAACTCACAAATCTATATTAGGCAGATTCATGTTTAAATGTTTTTATAATTACAAGAGTGTGCAATTGGAAATGTTTGGAGAATGCTGATATAGAAAGGTAGTTGGAAAATCCATTTTAAATAATGTAGGACATAAGTTACCAAACTAAAGAAGCATACATCTCTTTCCTTTTGCCTTTCCTCCTACAAATCCTCCAAAAATGTTCATTATTCTCAAAATTAATACTCCCTTCCTAGGAGGGCCCAGTCTACACTACTCTCTACTCTGTAGTTTACTTAATGTCCTACTGGCAAAGCTGCTAACGTGGTTATTTCTCACACTACCTACCCAGCTAATCAGCTACTTCATCCAAAAGTCGCTCCCTGAGGTCACTTCAGGTCAGGACTAGCTATATACTTGTGAGACCCAAAGCAAAAGAAAAATGTGGGGCCCCTTATTCAGAATTATTATTCACTTCAAGAAAAAAAAGCAGAACATTAAGCTAAGTGCAGGACCTTCTGAGCCTTAGAACCTGTGCAAGCACACAAGTCCCATACACGTGAAGCTGACCCTCTCTAACGTGATATACCTTCTTGGAGCCTCTAGGTGTTCTTAGTTATTTCATACCCCTAGATAATTACTGAGAGGTGCTGAGAATTCCCCATCCTGATTTAGCAGGCTAATTACAGGTCTTTATAATTATAGTTCCCTAAGGAAAGGCTCTGCTCTTTCATTAAGCTGCTAAAACCATCTGTTTTCTTGAGTCTTGTCTTCAGTCTCTTGGACCATCTCTGGATGTAACATTCCTGGCCATAGCAAAGAAGTTTTTACTGTCCTTACAAGCATTCTAAATACTTGTTTGATTAAATTTGAATTAGAATGTTTTTCATATTGAGTAAGAGACAATGTTTTGATGATAATTATCTCTTCACTTAATATAAGGCCTAAGTGACATAATGAATGTAAAAACAATGTGGAGGGCTATCATTATCACTATTTCATTACAATATAAGAAATACAAATGTTAAGTGTCATTATTGCATGACATTTCCATCCAATTTCAAATATCATTATTATTCCAGAGAATGCTTAAGGATGATAAAAGAAAGGTACTAATGTTTCTCCTGAATTTTTAAAAAAGAATTTTATTAGAAGAATACAACGAATTGTCCTAATTAACTCTGGCAAATAAACCAGAGTTTTAATTGCACTACAATAAATATTGATAACTTTTGTTGATAAACTGATGTGCAAGAAATTGTTAAAAACAATGCCCCACTTTTAGGGATACAATAGTAGCTAGTACATAGGAATAGGCATGGACAATGGAAGTATGAACATTAAAAAAATGGAACAATTCAAGTTACAATAAGAGGCAACATTTCATTAAACTGATGGCTGCCATAAATCCCATGACCTAGAAACTAATAAGAAAATAAACAAATCGACTACATCAAAATAAAAAGCTTCTGTACAGAAAAAGAAAGCATCAACAAAACTACAAGAAAGTGCACTTCATGAAAGAACACATTGCCAATGTTATCACCGATAAGGGTTTAATCTCCAACATTTATAGGGAACTCATAGAATTTAACAAAAGGAAGATAAATGATCCAATAAAAAAATGGGCAAAGGATCTAAATAGACACTTTTCTAAAGAGGACATAGAGAAGGCCAAGAGACATATGAAAACCTGCTCAAAGTCACTAATCATCTGAGAGATACAAATCAAAACAACAATGAGGTATCATCTCACATCTGTCAAAATGGCTATCATCAACAAATCAACAAATGACAAGTGCTGGTGAGGATGTGGAGAAAAAAGAAGCCTCATGCACTGCTGGTTGGAATGCAGACTGCTACAGCCACTGTGAATAGTATGGAGTTTCCTCAAAAAGTTAAAAATGGAACTTCCACTTGACCCAGTGATCCCACTTCTGGGAATATATACCAAGATACTAGAAACACCAATGCAAAAGAACATATGCACCCCTATATTCACCAGCACAATTTATAATAATAGCTAAGATTTGGAAACAGCCTAAATGCCCATTAGCAGATGAGTGGATTAAAAATTGTGGTACATCTACACAATGGAATACTGTGCTGCTATAAAAAAGAATGAACTTTTACCATTTGCAACAGCGTGGATGGAACTGGAGAGCATTATGCTAAACGAAATAAGTCAGTCAGAAAAAGATAAATATCACATGATCTCACTCATTTGTAGAATATAATGAACAACATAAACTGATGAACAAAAACAGATCCAGAGATAAAGAAACACTGAACAGACCTCCTAACCTCAGAGAGAAGGTGGGGAGAGGGGGTAAGAGAGCAACCAAAGGACTTGTATGCATGCATATTAGCATAACCAATGGACATGGACACTGGGGCAGTGGGGGCTTGTCCTGGGGATTGGGGATTGCAGAGGGAGGAGAAGGGGTTGTCAATAGGGGTAAAAGGAGACATATGTAATACTTTAAACAATAAAATAAAAAATTCCATGACCTAATTTCACTCCAGTGACAAATAGTTTACTTTTAAATATCTGCTCCATACCATGATTGCATTCATTTTAAATTTAATTGAGCAGAATACAAAATAAAATATAAACTTCTAAATTAAGGTGAACACGTATCAAATCAATACTTGAAAGACAATGAAATACAGCATTATACAACTTTCATTAAGCTATCTTTTGTCTTTGTAATAAAGCATTTATATAGTCAACACAAATTTTCTAATATTATCTTTTGTTAATTAGAATATCAAAAGAGCAGAATCTACTTTAATAATGACATGCTATGTAGAAATTTAGTCAGTTTCAAAATTTATTTTCATTTGGTCAGCATTTTTCTACCCAGACATATATAAAATAAATTATTGGAGATCTTTAAAATCATATTATAATCTTCTTCTATATTATAAAAAGCCCATGGCTGTAACATTGTAACGACCTAACAACTAGTCACCATGAAGCACCTCTCAGTCCCTCCCCTGCGGCCCACAGGCTCTGATGGCAGCAAGGCTGGTGGGTGGGCAGGGTGTGCCTGGGTGAGTGAGGCTGAAAGTGCAGTGGGGTACACGTGAGTGGGCAGGTCAATGCAATTTCACTCTGGGCTTCTAGTGTAAACATATCAGTAAATGCTAGAGTGTGCCCCTACTTTTACTAGCCAGTGATTGTCTATTAAGAGCAAGATACTTGTTTCACCTCTAAAAAATAATCATAAAGCATATCCTGCTAACTTACCAGCTAGTAAGATTCAAATGAGACTATTCTTTTTAAACTTTGAAATCTACAAATCGTTGTGTAGCCATATCATATTTGTACATTTCTTATATCCTCAGGACTGCTTTAGCTCTGCAGTTCATCTAAGTCTGTTCTCAAGCAACTGCTTCCTCCTTGTAGTTTAGGGATTATTTTTCAACTATGTTGCCTATGTTTCCTACTGCTACCAAAGTATGGTTCCTCAGACTGAGAATAGGCATGTGAGTATGCTATCTCATGCATAATACAAACCAATTTAAATTTTGTGATATTTTTATTAATATGACTTATTTATACAAAGCATCCTTTATAATAAAAGCCTAATATGCTAAGTGTATGGTTGTCCAGTCAGCCATTCAACCAATCAAAGCATAGTATGCTAATGATATGCTAAGGCTGCTCAACTGTGTGCTATGATGCACACTGACCACCAGGGGACAGTCAACCAGTCAACCAGTCGCTATGACATACACTGACCACCAGGGGGCAGATGCTCTGACTGATAGGTGAGCTTGCTGCTGGGGTCCAGCCAATTGGGACTGAGCAAGAGGGGCCAAACATGCCCTGGATCCCTCCTGCAGTCCCTCCCTGGCTTGCAAACATCTTGTGTCCCTCTCTGGCTTGGATCATGCACCAGTGGGGACCCTCAGCCTGGCCTGTGCCCTCTCACAATCCAGGACCCTTCAGGGGATATCGGAGAGCCAGTTTCAGCCCAATTCCACTCAACACAGGAGCTGCTTCCTGGTGATCAGTGTGCTCCCACAGGAGGAGCGCCACTCAGCCAGAAGCCAGGCTCATGGCTGGTGAGTGCGGCAGCGACTCTGCAGCAGTGTTAAAGATGTCCAGCTGCCAGCTTAGGCTTGCTCTGAGCACCCGCCCCCAAGTGAACTGGGTCACTAATTATAAGATTCATCTACATATGCTGCCTGAGAAAGCAATCCCATCTAGTCACTAGAGCTGAACTTCCAAGTTAATGCAACTTAAATAAAAGAAGAATGGTCTTAGCAGGATGCATTTTCTTTGAATAGATGACTCATTTCTCACTTGGTGGTTCATTCCTCTGTGACACACACAGGACAGCAGGTGAATGTTAATGATAAAGGTCACTTTGCTGAAAGTAGAAAAAATAGCTGTGATGTGATTTTCATAAAGTCAATCATATTTATCCATATAAATGCAAATAGTGACAAAGGCAATACTAAAATGAAATATTTCTTATTTGATATCTAGTAGGAAAAAGAAGATCTCCCCGAGGATCAATCCAGCTATCCCCAGTAGCCATTTAGTTCTTTCCAAGAAAAAAAAAAGGAGGGGGCCTTATTAACTTACTAGAGGTGTGCACTGGGGAGCAGGGGGTCCTGAAGCCCAGCCCACACCCTCTCACAGTCTGGGAGCCCTCAGTCAGACCTAAGCCATCAGCAGGCCTAAGCCATCAGTCAGACATCCTTAGCGCTATGCTCGCCAGCTGTCAGCCTGGCTTCTGGCTGAGAAGCGCTACCCCTATGGGAGCTCACTGACCACCAGGGAGCAGCTCCTCCATTGAGTGTCTGTCCCCTGGTGGTCAGTGCACATCATAGCAACAGTCATTCTGTTGTTCGGTCGATTTGCATATTAGCCTTTTATTACATTGGATTTTAGTTATACATTATAAATATGGTAGGTATACCTTTAGTAGAAAGTGTACTTATCTAAAGGTATTCTATCATGACAGATTGGATAAGCCAAAATAAGTCATAACTTGGGCCTGATTCAATTATAGCACTCAAAGAATTGGTAACTGCTGGTTGTTAAGCATTATAAAGAATATGTATGCAGTATAATCTCTAATTTTCCTCTAAATACCTAATATTCTGAATTCCGATATTATACTTTCTGATTCCAAAAAATAGTTTCAATAGAGAAATATTACATTTTTTATTATTGATTTCAGAGAGAGGAGAGATAGAAACACCAATAATGAGAGAAAGTCATGGATTAGATGCCTCCTGCATACCCCTTACTGGGGATCAAGCCTGCAATTTGGGCATGTGCCCTGACTGGGAATCTAACCATGACCTCCCAGTTCATAAGTCAACACTCAACCACTGAGCACCACTGGCTGGGCCAAGAAAAAAAATTTTTAAAGTAAAGATCATGGTTCACATATTAATACTTAATCCATATCATAAAAATCACAAAATAATAAACTGGAAGAGAACATAGTGATTATTTTATTTACTTTATTATTACATATAAGGATGCTAAGGCCTAATAAATTGAAAAATCTAATAGAGAACACCCTCCTAGGATTTTGGTTAAATCAGATGGACACTTGCTTAAATCTTAAATTCTGATTTGTTTTCCCCAGTTTTTCTCTGCCTTATACACAAGCACTATTGTAACAACAAAAAGTTAAGTAATAAAATATTTGCTATCATCCAAACCTCATCCTTACTCTTTCTTCCCTAAAATTGCACTAGGGTCCACTTCAGTTTAGATTTCCTAATATGATTATCTCTGGAGTCTAATCTGAGAAGAGGTAAAAGAAGAAAGTCCTGGTTAGAGAACAATGGGGACCTATAAGTGCACTGAGGCACTCTTAGTCCTCTCAACAGGACTATCTTTCTGAGAAAGAGCCATCAAATATTGTTTTTTTTACTATGGTTTATACCAGAGCTACCCAGGACATCCATTTAGATTGACTGTTTGGCTATATGCTTGTTATAAGTAGACCACAGGGCTTCACTGACAATTGTAAACACCACTATATGCCATAGCGCCTCTTTTGGCCCCTGCTTCTTGGTTCATATATCATTTCAACGCGTATCAGTCTCTTTCCAACAGAAAACATTTAGCAAGTATTTTCTGACATCTTTTGTGTATGAGGAACTATGTTGGCACTGAAGATACAGGGACAAATAAGATAAAACCAGCTACCATCTCTATGGAGCTAACATCCTAATCTGGCATGAGAAGAAATAAAAGCTAATAACTAGTTGTGTAAAAGAGTCTGAGGAAGATTTAATAGGTAATATGAGAGTGCCTCAGTAACTTCCATGAAATAGCTTAGGTTAAATAAAATGGTCAAGGGAAATCTTTCTGAGAAGGTATTATTTGAGCCGATTCCTAAAAGAATAGGAAGCTGATACTGCTGGCTTCCAGTGAGTACAGGATAGCAGCATGAGATGGAAGAAGGAGACAGAAGCAGGGCTGATCATATAATGCTTTATGGGCTTATAGGAAAGAGATTTTTATTTTATTTATAGTGCAGTAGAAAGCCATTGAAGGGTTATAGGGGAACTTACCATTTTATAATCTCAAAATACAACGCTAGAAGAATCTAGAGTAATTATTTTGTTTAAATATCTATAGATAGATAGATAGATATCGATGACAGATAGATGATAGATAGATAAAATGTCCAGCTTTTTTACCAGTCTCTATGATGTGCACTGACCACCACCAGGGGGAAGATGCTCAACGCAGGAGCTGCCAAGATGCAGTAACTTGGCAGCCATGGTTCTCGGGTGATGAACCCTGAAACCAGAGGAGAGGGAGACTGACTCCTCACATGACCACGTGATTCCACCTTTGGCTGTAGGTTATGTTGTTGTTGGGGCACTGTCAGCCCTGAATCAGATTTGCTGCACACTTGAGTTTGTGTTCCACACCATATATGACAGCAACTTTGTAGAGTGCCCTCTCACACTCTGGGACCCCTCAAGGGATGGTTCTGGTCATTCCCTGCAGGCCAGGCCTAGGGGGGACCCCACCTGCTGGAGGGACCCTTCTCACTTCACAGATGCCCTTCATACAACGGTACCATCCCCAGGTGTGGCTGCTGGCCAGGGAAGGACTCGCCAAGTCCCGCCCCACTGGCCACCTTCTAATTAATTTCCTTTCAATGTGCATGAATCCATGCACTGGATCACTAGTTTTATTATAAATATAAAAACAGTAAATCCTAGAGAGTGAAAGTGACTAATAGCAGCAGCAAAACATAGCTAAAACTTAGTTCTCTGAGCTCTAGAGGAAGGCAAAAATGGTAAATGTCAGGAAGGAGTAAAGAGATTTTTTTTAGATCATTATATAAGAGTAACAAATAACCGTGGAATGACTGTGATTCAGGTCATTTTTTCCTAAATGAAGAAAATGGTCAGGCAAAGAAATAGCCAAAGGGCTCAGTCCTAAGAACCAACAAACTATAGCACCTTTTCTCTGGCAGAGGCAAGATGGGACATTTGGGTATTTTTAGGTCATCATCCTTAAATGTGACAAATATGCTCCCAAATAATCCCAGTTTCTGCTAATAATACACTATGATTGTAACTAATAAGCACTGTGCTATCTATACACATTTTTAACCATTACCACCTCTTATAATTTCACTTCAATGCTTGATACCTACTATATATAACTCAATTGATATTAAATAGAATTCTGAAAGTTTTCTTTAGTTTCTTAAGCTTATTCTCAAACATGCTTCAAATACCACAATAAACGTATAACAATGACAGTTCTTTTTAAAATTTTATTTTTATTGTTGAAACTATTACAGATGTCCCCCTTTTCCCACTGACCCCCTCCACCTTGCACCCGCCCCTCCCAAGTCTTCACCACACTGTGCCCATAGGCCAGTGGTCGGCAAACTCATTAGTCAACAGAGCCAAATATCAACAGTACGATTGAAATTTCTTTTAAAGGCCAAATTTTTTAAACTTAAACTTCTTCTAGTGCCACTTCTTCAAAATAAACTTGCCCAGGCCATGGTATTTTGTGGAAGAGCCACACTCAAGGGGCCAAAGAGCCACATGTGGCTTATGAGCCACAGTTTGCTGACCACTGCTACAGGCTATGCATATATGCATACAGGTTCTTTGGTTAATCTTTCCCCACCCCTGTATTCCCTCTGAGATTCAACAGTGTCTGTTCTATGCTTCTAAATCTCCGGATCTATTCTGTTTGTTCATCAGCTTATTTTGTTTATTAGATTGTACATATGACTGAGATCATATGATACTTGTCTTTCTCTGACTGGCTTATTTCACTCAGCATAACACTCTCCAGGCCCCTCCATACTATCTCAAAGGGTAAGAGATCCTTCTTTTTTTCAGCTGCATAGCATCCATGCTATAAATGTACTATAGCTTTTTTTATCCACTCATCTACTGACTAAAGGCCCAATGCAGGAATATTCCTACAAGAATAGGAATTACCACCATCTCCCCCGGCTGCTGCCACAGCCGCCGTCTCTGCCACCCCAACCCACTTTCTGCTTTTTCTTCCTCTCCCTTGTACACTGTTTTCAGTCTTCGCCTGCATATGCAAATTAACCATCATATTTGTTGAGTTAATTTGCACACTCACTCTGATCGGCTGATGGCCATAACAGAGTGATGGTCAATTTGCATGTTTCTCTTTTATTGGTGTAGATGGGCACTTAGACTGTTTCCATATCCTAGAAATTATAAATTGTACTGTTATGAACATAGGGATACATATAATCTTTCTGACTAATGTTTTGGGTTTTTTAAGATATATTTCTAGAAGTAGGATCACTGGATCAAATGGGAGCTCCATTTTTACTTTTTTGAGGAAACTCCATATTGCTTCCACCGTGTCTGCATTAGTCTACATTCCCACCAGCAGTATAGTAGGCATGTAGATCAATAGAACATAACAGAGACCCCAGAAATCAAACCATTATGCTCAATTAATTTCTGACAAAGGAGGCAAGAGTATACAATGGAGTAAAGACAGTATTGTCAATAAATAATGTTGGGAAAATTCGACATGCAAAAAAATGAAATTAGATCACCAAATTACACCATACAGAACAATAAACTCAAAATGGATAAAAGACTTAAATGTAAGTCATGAAACCATAAAAATCTTAGAAGAAACTATAGGCAGCAAAATCTCGGACCTTTCTCATATCAACACAACTCCTAGAGCAAGAGAAACAAAGGAGAAAATAAACAAATGGGACTACATCAAAACAAAAAGCTTCTGCACAGCAGAAAAAAAAATCAACAAAATGAAAGGGAACACACCATAGGGTAGAACATATTTGCCAATGATACACCTGATAAGGGGTTAATTTCCAAAATATATAAGGACCGTTAATGCTTAATATTTATTGAAGATTACAATACACTAAGTGCTAAAGAAAAAAATATATTTTTAAATAGTTGTTTCATACATTCTAAAGAGAAAAAAGTTTAATTTAGAAAATTTATTTATACATTTATTTAGATTTATATAGCTCTTTATACTTTCAGCAACAATATTCATTAGTTGTTTCTCAAATAATATGTATGACTACTTTATCACTTTGCACATATTTTAGAAATGGAAAAATTTATTAACAGAGACTTCAGTTCCTGGCATGACTGTACAATGCCATCTATCTAAAAATCTCAGAGATAGACTAGGATTTTCTGGATTCAAAAACAACTTTTGGTCTATGAGTGCTGCCTTAACACACTGAAAAAAAGTAAGCTTTCTACAAATTTGCACAGAAATGATCCACAAGTTCTGAAACATCCTTTCCTTGGGAATAATCTGGGAAATAGGCAATTCTTACTCCCATTCTCTTGACAACTCATTGTGTTTTATTTCTAGGCTAATGAAGCATCTAAATGGGGAGATGTACTCTTCCTATCCTATGTAATAAAAGAGTAATACGCAAATTTGACCATACCTTTGCCACACCCACAAGCCACACCCACAGCCATGCCCACCAGCCAATCAGGAACAGATTATGCAAATAAATCCCAACCAAGATGGCTGCCGCCACTGAGAGCAGGAGGAAGGCTTGGGTTTCCCCGGCAACAGAGGAAGCCAAGCTTTCAGCCTGCCAGGCCTCCACTAAATGCTACAAAGTTTCAATTATAAAAAAGATAGAAATGGTGGCAGCCACTGAGCTAGAGAGAACAGAGGCTTGGGTTTCCCTAGCAATGGAAGAAGCCAAACTTTCAGCCTGCGTTGCCGGCCTAGGCCTCCACTCTAGGCTACACTGTTTCAAACAAAAATGGCTGCCGCCTCGTAGCGGAGGGAGCAGAAGGCTTGGCTCCACTCCAGGCTACAAAGTTTCAATTGTAGACACATTAATCCCAGATCCCAGGGCCTCTGCTTGGGTCGCTGGGGGGTGTGGCCTGCCTGCAAACCTCCACAGGCCCCTCGCCCAGGCCGCCCCTCACCCCAAGGGAACCTCCACCCTATTCTGATGAACAGAATAAACTGGTGAATATAATAGAACCAGGGGCATAGAAAGGGAGTGGATTGACAATTCTCGGGGGAAGAGGTGTGAGGGGTGTGGGAAGAGACTGGACAAAAGTCGGAAACCCATGGATGAGGACAATGGGGATGTAAGGACAGAGGGTGGGGTGGGAGTCAGGTGGAGGGGAGCTATGGGGGAAAAAATGAGAAACAATTGTAATAGTTGGAACAATAAAGATTTATTTTTTTCTTTATACAATGTTAGTATTTATTCAAGAGGACCATTTATGTTTTGATCTCATAATGAACATGTGTTAAGCTTTTTTTGGTAAAGAGGCTACTCATACTTAGGGGTATTCATCTTCTGGGACCCTCTCGGCATCACTTTCCGTAGAAATACACTCCAGTTCTTCTTCTCCTTCTTTGGTGGCCTCTTCGCTGGAGGACTGCTACACTTCCTGGAGTCAAATGGCATTATCTGATTTTTTCTATCTTTCTCATTCTTTTCCATAAACTCCTTAAGGCCCAAATTTTCCTCTGTCGTTTTATTCGTGATCTAGTTGGGAAACAAGTTCAACACAGAGAGCCATTGTTGGTTTTTTGGGAAGAAATTGGAAAATGGGTGGGAAAGGGGCTTATAATACAATGACAACACATTGATTGAGGAAGTGTCTGTGGCAAGAAAAAAAAAAAGAGCAAGTGTATTGGGTGAGGAATTAGTAGCAAAGAAGAGGTAGTGTATGAGTAGGGTAGACTGACCTTTTCCTGTTCTGGGTCATGGAGTTGGGAAATGAACTTCAAATTTATTTTAGAACTTGAACTTTCGTGGACCATCCTTGCGGTTGGAGTCTGATTAGTTATCTAAAGTAGGCTACAGTATTTTCTTAGTAACTTTGGCTTTGTTGTGGCAACAAGATCTACCCCAAGGCTCCTGGTCTCTATAAGTACTGTGCAGGACAATGAGGAACCACGCCCTTCAGCTCTGATTGGCCAACAGTTGGTTGCCACGGTGTGTCCTGACATCATCAAGCATCAGCTTGACCATTCAGGTAGGGGAGGTGAGAGTGGATAGAGGAGACTCAGATGCTCTCTTAAGAGGAAGGGGAGCTTCCTCAATACCTCCTAAAATTTTTTCCCAAACTAACCTCCGCTCCCTCATGTCATCTAGTTAAATTATTGTCCATCATACAGCAGAGAGATACGGTTTCAAAAGCCACTTCACATAACCCCCACCCCAACCATTCAGTGGTCCATTCTAATATCCTCCTGATAGTATCATTACCTAGTAGTTTGTGCGATTTTAATGGGTGTTTTATTTTAAAAATTTTTAGGTTTTCATAGAAATTGTGAAGTTAATGCACATATACCCCATCCCCAATTTCCCTTATTATTAATACCTTACATTTTTTGGTGGAATTGTAACATGTAGTAAAACATCAATGAAATACTTGCTATCAAACTTCAGTTCTCTAATATCTCCAATATAAAACAGTTAGTTTCCAGACAAAGTTGTCGCAGGGAAAACTGAACCAGTTGTGGAATAAAACTTCAGTTCTTGATCTGACAACCCTTTCATGCTGGTACCTCTGCGTGTCTCACGCAGCAAACAAAGGAATGCATGTTTTTATTGCTGGCAAATCTGGTTACCACAATTTTAAAACATAAAGAGGCCGTCAAGAATTGCAAGGTTGGTAAGGGTGTGGAATTGCTCACAAAACAACAGCCACAGACAAATGAAGAAGTGGAAAATTCTTGTTGATTCAGATAAATGAAAAGTGTTTAGCCAGTGTTTGTGTGAGGCAATATGTGAAAAGTCCAAGATGATGCATCTGGTCCTCCTGAAGGATATCCCTGAAAGGAGTGCAGAATGAGATTCATGTAAGGCAAGCACTGGGTAGTTCATTAAATGTAAGAAAATAAGTGTTTCTTTTTTTTAGATTTAACAGTACATTAGACAAATACTATATATAAGAAAGTTAAAAGAAGGAAACCTTTGTTTTTCTGGGAGAAATCCATTCCATTTAAATATATGTAAAATGGGGAAAATTATTTGATTTTAATTTTTATATCCCTATTGATTACAAAAAACATAGGCAGAGGGGGAGAGAGATAGGAACATCAGTCATGCTAGAGAATAATTGCTTGGCAGCCTCACCCATGCCCCCTACCAGGGATTGAGAGCACAATCCAACCATTTGCCTTTGGTAAATAAGTATAAACCCACGAACCTTCATTCCACAGGATGATGCTCTATCCACTGAAGCAATCTGGTTAGAACTGACTTGGGTTTTGAACTATTCACTTCTCAAACATATCTTCTGAATGAAATGAAGTTCAAGAAGTGAGGTTCTACTATATATAAATCTCTATTTTATTAAGATTTCCGTAGTTTTTATTTAATGTGCTTTTTCTGCCCCAGGATCCCATCCAGGATACCACATTAAGTTTTCATCATCATGTCATGCCTCATTGTGATCCTCATAGTTTCCAAAACTTCTTGTTTTAGAGAACCTCATACCTTTTGATTTTTTTTACATTAAATCCTCTGATTAATGATTTATTTTTTTTAAATTCATAGAAAAGTATTAAAAGGGTTTCTTATTAGATAATGGGATTATAGTAGAATCTCAGTTTCTATTATTTATATTCCTGGTATTCTTTGAGGTTTTTTAAAATTTAGCATGTACTTCTTTTGCAATCATAAGTAAGTATTAAAATACAAAGTATATGAAAAGTTACTATATCTTAATAAAATATAAGATTGAATATGTTGAAGATTAACTTTGGGATTCATGAATTAAAATGCTATTTACTTAATGGAAAAAATATAAATAGAATAAGAAAATTGAATTAAGGAAACCAAGGGGGGAATACAAAAAGTTAAACAGATAATATAAAAGATAAAACAATTAGTTTCCATGCTGGAGGTCTATTATCTGAGAATTGAAGATACGGGGAGAAGGGGGAAAAAAGTGGAGATAAATGGTCAAAGAAATAATCCAAGAAAATTTCCCACAACTGAAGAGTACAGGTTTCTTCCAGGAACCTACAAGTTCTCAATGCAATAAATAAGATACCTATATCAAAACAACGCTATAGTGAAATTTCAGAACACAGGGGGTAAATGGATAATTCCAAATGCTTATAGAGAAAAAATACAGTGCACTTACAAAAGATTGGAAATTAGAATTGTATTGTACTTTAACAACAATGGAAACTGAAGAAGACACTGCCTTTAAAATTCTGAAGGAAAATTATTTCCTTAAAAAAAATCTAATATGACAGTTGTGTAAAGACATTTTCAGAGAGGTAAGAATGCAAACAAAAAAAATGTGCCTCTCATGTCCTGTTTTCCAAAAGCTACTGGAGGATATGCACCACAAGGTATAAACCAAGAAAGAGAAAGACGAATTCCAAGAAAGCAATGACTCCACAAAGGAGAACAATGAAGGAAATTCCTAGGATGGTGTTAAAGGGACTTTTCAAGAGAGGATTTGGCAGCTAACCCAGAAAACCACCAAAAAGGAACAGGAGAGATTTCAAGAAGGAGATCTCCAAAGGGGGAATAATGAATCTGATAATTATCGGTTGTATTTAAATAAAGTAGATTAACAGGTCTGTTATTTTTTAAAACTTACATTAGCCCAAAATGACTTTAAAATTTTGCCTGATTTTGTTAAATGATTTTTCTGCATCAATAGATATGACTATGTGATTTTTTATCTCTCAATTTATGTGATGAATCATGTTTATTGATTTACGACTATTTCACCATCCTTGAATCCTGGGGTCATGGTGTATGATCTTTTTGATGTACTGCTGGATCCAGTGTGCTAGAATTTTGTTAAGGATTTTGGCATTTATGTTCATGAGGAATATTGGCCTGTAATCCTCTTTCATTGAGTTATCTTTATCTGGATATGGTATTAGAGTGATGCTGGCTTCATAGAAGGAGTTTGGAAGTGTTCCTTCCTCTTGAATTTTCTGAAATAGTCTGAGGATGATAGGTTTTAGTTCTTCCTGAAATGTTTGGTAAAACACCCCTGCGAAGCCATCTGGCCCCAGGCTTTTGTTTGCTGAAAGTTTTTTTATGACTGCTTCAATTTCTTCCATAGTTATCATCCTACTGAGATGTTTAGAATCTTGCTGAGTGAGTTTTGAACGTTGTATGTTTTAGGAATATGTCCATTTCCTTCAGGTTGTCTAGTTTGTTAGAATAGAGTTGTTCATAGTATTTAACAATCCTTTGTATTTCTGTGAGGTCTGTTGTTATTTTGTCTCTTTCATTTCTGATTTTGTTTATTTGGGTCTACTCTTTTTGCGTCTTGGTGAGCCTGGCTAGAGGTTCATCCATCTTGTTTATCCTTTCAAAGAACCAGCTCTTGGTTTCATTGATCTTTTGATTGTGTTTTTGGTCTCTATGTCCTTCATTTCTGCTCTGATCTTTATTATTTCATTCCTTCTGCTCACTGTGGACTTTTCTTGTTGCTCTCTTTCTAATTCTTTGAATTGCTGAGTTAGATTATTTATTACCATTTTTTCTTGTCCAACACCCTTTCCTGACAAAAACTCTCAGCAAGGTGGGAATAGAAGGATCTTACCTCAACATAATAAAAGCCATATATTACAAACACAAAACAAACATCATACTGAATGGACAAAAACTAAAAACCGTTTCCCCTAAGAACAGGAATAAGACAGGGATGCCAACTCTCACCACTCCTGTTCAACATAGTGCTAGAAGTACTAGCTATTGTGATCAGACAACAAGAAGAAAGAAAAAGCATCCAAATTGGAAAAGAAGAAGTAAAACTGTCCCTATTTGCAGATTACATGATACTGTACATAGAAAACCCTAAATACTCCATAAGAAATTATGAGACTTAATAAATGAATTTGACAATGTAGCAGGATACAAAATTAATGCCAAGATACCTATGGAATTTCTATACACCAATAATGAACTTACAGAAAGAAAGACTAAAAAAGCAATCCCATTTACCACTGCACCAAAAAAATTAAGATACCTAGGAATAAACTTAACTAAGGAGATAAAAGACCTATGTACGGAAACTACAGGACACTGAAAAAAGAAATAGAGGAAGACATAAACAGATGGAAGAACATACCATGTTCATGGGTTTGTAGAATCAACATCATCAAAATGTCCATACTGCCGAGACCGGTTTGGCTCGGTGGATAGAGCGAAGGACTGAGGACTGCGGGGTCCCGGGTAAGATTCCGGCAAGGGCATGTACCTTGGCTGCGGGCACATCCCCAGTAGGGGGCGTGCAGGAGGCAGCTGATCGATGTCTCTCTCTCATCGATGTTTCTGACTTTCTATCCCTCTCCCTTCCGCTCTGTAAAAAATCAATAAAATATATTTTTAAAAAAACATGGCTTAAAAAAAAATGTCCATACTACCCCAAAGCAATCTATAAATTCAATGCACTTCCTATTAAAATACCAATGGCATATTTCATAGACCTAGAACCAACTTTCCAAAAATTCATCTGGAATTTTAAAAAAGACCCTGAATAGCTATAGCAATCCTGAGAAAGAAGAGCAAAGTATGTGGCATCTCAATACCAGATATCAAGCTGTATTACAAAGCCACTATTCTCAAAACTGCCTGGTAGTGGCACAAGAACAGACATATAGATCAGTGGAATAGAATAGAGAATCCAGAAATTGACCCAAATCACTATGCCAAATTAATATTTGACAAATGAGGCATAAACATACAGTGGAGTTAGGACAGTCTCTTCTAAATGGTGTTGGAAAATTGGACAGATACATGCAACAAAATGAAATTAGACCACCAACTTATACCATACACAAAAATAAATTCAAAATGGATCAAGGACTTAAACATATGATGGAAAACTATAAAAATACTAGAGGAATCCACAGGCAGAGAAATCTCAGACATATACTGAAGCAATTTCTTCACTGATACTGCTCCTAGGGCAATGCAAACTAAAGAGAAAATAAACAAATGGGACTACACCAAAATAAATAGCTTTTGCACAGCAAAAAAAAACAAAAAAAAACCCATCAGTAAAACAACAAGAAAGCTCACTGCATGGGAGAACATATTTGCCAACGGTATCAACGATAATGGTTGAATCTCCAACATTTAAAAAGAAGATAAACAGCATATAAGCATAACCAATGGATACAAGACACTGGAGGGGCAGGTGAGGGCATGTGCTGGGGGGTAGGGGAGGCTGGGAGGAGGTCAATGGGGGGATGGAGGAAATATATGTACTACTATTTGTAATACTTTAAAGAATAAAAAAAAAGAATAGAAAAAGCACAGAAAAAAGACAAAAAAGAAGATAAACAACACAATCAAAAAAATGGGCAACTGACCTAAATAGATACTTTTCAAAAGAAGACAGAAGGAATTCCAAGAGATATATAAAAACCTGCTCAAAGTCACTAGTCATTAGAGAGATGCATATCAAAACAACAATGAGGTACCATCTCACACCTGTCAGAATGGCTATCATCAACAAATCAACAAATGACAAGTGCTGGCAAGGATGCAGAGAAAAAGGCATTCTCGTGCAATGCTGGTGGGAATGCAGACTGGTGCAGCCACTGTGGAAAATAGTATAGAATTTCCTCAAAAAACTAAAAATGGAACTCCCATTTGACCCAGTGATCCCCCTTCTAGGAATATACCCCAAGAAACTAGAAACACGAATCAGAAAGGCTTTATGCACCCCTATGTTCATAGCAGCACAATTCACCATAGCTAAGATTTGGAAATAGCCTAAGTGCCCATCAGCAGATGAGTGGATTAAAACACTGTGGCACATCTACACAATGGAATACTACACTGCTGTAAAAAAGGAGTTCTACCATTTGCAACAGCATGGATGGAGGTGGAGAGCATTATGCTAAGTGAAATAAGCCAGACAGAGAAAGATAAATATCCCATGATCTTACTCATTTATGGAATACAATAAACAACATAAACTGATTAAGAAAAACAGATCCAGAGACAGAGAAACATCAATTAGAACATCAAACCTCACGGAAGGTAGGGGACGGTGGGCATATAAGCCTATTCCAGTGGTCGGCAAACTCATTAGTCAACAGATCGGTAAACCGGGGCTTGCCAGCCTCATGTAGCTTTCGATCCGCGGTTTGCTGATTACTGGCCTGGTAAATGGACACAGACAACAAGGGGGTGGAGGAATGAATAGGGGGTGGGGAGTAATGGGGGAATAAGGACACATATGTAATACCTTAATAAAGAAATTTAAAAATTTTTGCCTGAGAGGGGAATTACCTTGTCACCCAAATGGCAATTACTTTGCTGAGAAATGTATGGTCTTCAAATGTTTTATTCTATGGTGAGAGATCTAGGGATTGGAAATGAAAAGTAGTTTGTGTTTAGGCATACCTTCTCCTTTGCTGGTTTGAAAAACTGAATCCTTCACTGTCAGAGCTAAGGATCTTCCTGTGGTACTGTTAATTCATTCCTAGTATTGAAAATTCAGAACTAGTATTTTAGCTTGTCCTTTGAACTGAGTAACAATCATGCTCGTTGTTTTAGAGAGTGTATGGTGGGGGGCAGTATTTAAGGAGGGGTTAGGGACAGGTGATAAACATTTCTTTCTTTGCTCAGTATCTATAAAGACTTTCCTTCAGTCCAGCCAGTGTTTCTCAGTGGTTGCTCAGGGGCCAGGAACAAGGAGGTCATAGTTCGATTCCAGGTAAGGGTACATGCTTGGGTTGTGGCTTCTATCCCCGGTGTGGGGTGTGGAGGAAGCAGCCAATCTATGTCTCTCTTTCATCCATGTTTCTATCTATCCCTTGCCTTTCTCTCTTTAAAATCAATAAAAATATTGAAAAAGACTTTGCTTCAGTTCTCAGCTATAACAACTTAATTTTAATATGTAAATGTATGTGTGCATACTCAAAACACAGCAATGTCACAGGCAATGAACTAGACAGAAACAGTAGCTAAATACTCTCCCTTCATAGATTTTATAGTCTAAAAGTGATAATATAAGTTTATTGAGTACAAAAAGAAGAAGAGCACATAACAAAAGCATTTAACCTAACATAGCCACAAATGTAGAACATATTTCTATATACAGCTCTGTCTCTATAACCAACCTACCTAGTAGTCATAAGAAAGCAGGTCTTGAGTCAGCAAACAGAGCTACAAATTTTCTCTTTTTTTACTGCCTCGCTTCATAGTTAGTGTGCCCAAGGTAAACATATTGACCCTTCAAAAATACAATATTTAAATTCACTCCTGAGAAGTTGTGTTTTCCACTAGAGGTAGATACAGCCTAAGACCCACTGTTTTTTATGCATATTCAAAATAATCCAGGCTAGAATTCTATACCTAGATAAACAAGTAAGGCAACAAACAAAGCCCTTTCTGCATGGCTAATCACTGAAACCCAGATTTGTCTTTCTCTGTTGAAGTCTGATATTACACAGCTCTGCTGCCTCACCATTTTAATTTCTGGCTGCATAGTTTGATATTCTTCTCCCTGTTAAAATAAGAGATAAACCCTCTCAATATCACTGACTTTAGGTACCTGAAAAATGTGCCAAATTTGTGATAGCCAGTATACAGTCTAACTTACTGTAAAACATAAACTATTTTGTTTAAATAAGCAATAATCATTATAAATAAAAATTTTGTAAGTACTGAGCATCTATTCTGGCTCAGGAAATGTATACTGAATCCAAATTTTAAATCATTTATGAAAACCAGACAGATGATTTTAGAATAAAGACAGCTTGGGCTGTCTTCCTAATTCTAAGATTCAAAAAGTTAATCTTGAAATTTTCTGTCTCAAGATTTTCCATCTCTTTCAATGTCTTTTATATCCAAGATAGACTTAGGAAGATAAAAAATAATACTATAGTAAGATCTCTTAACAATTCCCTTTGCAATATTTTTTCTGATATATCTCCTCAGGCAAGGGAAACAAAAGGAAAAGTAAACAAATAGGACTACATCAAACTAAAAAGTTTTTGCACAGCAAAATAAACCATCAACAAAATAAAAAGACAAACTATTGAAAGGGAGAACCTATTCACCAATGATACATCCAATAAATAGTTAATATCCCAAATTTATGAAGAACTCATACAACTCAACACACATCAAACAGTCCAATTAAAAAATGTGTATAGGACCTGAATATATACACCTCCAAAGAGGACACTGAGAGGACCAATAAATATTTGAAAAGATGCTCACTGTCACTCAGCATCAGAGAAATGCAAATAAAAATCACAATGATATATCACCTCACACCTGTCAGAATGGATATCATCAGTAAATCAACTAACAGCAAGTGTTGGCAAGGATGTGGAAAAAAGAGAAACTTGTTGCACTGTTGTTGGGAATGCAGACTGGTGCAGCTACTATGGAAAACAGTATGAAGTTTCCTCAAAAAATTAAAAATGGAATTGCCTTTTGACCCAGCTATCCCATTTCTGGGAATATATTCAAAGAAATCCAAAATACTAATTTGAAAGGACATATGCACCTCTATGTTCACTACAGCATTATTTATAATAGCTAAAATTTGAAAAGAGCCCAAATGCCCATCTATAGATGAACAGATTAAAAAAATTCTTACCATTTGTCACAGCATGTATGGACTTAGAGGGTATTATGTTAAGTGAAATAAGTCAGAGAAATACAAATATCAAAGAACAAAATAAAGAAACTTAATATCATATAATTTCACTTATATGGGGATTCCAATAAACTAACAAACAAAATAGAAACAGACTCATAGTTGCCAGAGGGCAGGTAGCAGGGGAACTGGGTGAAAAAAGGTGAAGGGTTATTAAGCAAAACTAAAACAACAAAACACCTCATAGACAAGAGTATGCTCATTACCAAAGGGAAATGGGGTAGGGGGTCAGGAGAAGGTAAAGAGGGGAATAAAGGATTGATGATGGAAAAAGACATGACTTGGGGTGGTGAACACACAGTATAATATACAGATGATGTATCATAAAATTGTATACCTTAAACCTATAAAATTTTATTAAGCAATATATCCCCAATACATTCAATGTAAAAAACAACAACAAAATAAACTAACAAGCAAAACAGAAGTAGATTCACAGATACAGAGAACAGATAGATGATGGCTGCCAGAGGGGCGTGGAGGAGTGGGAGGCTGGGTGACAAAGGTAAAGGGATTAAGAACTACAAATTGGTAGATTCAAAATAGTCACTGGAATATAAACTATAGCATGGTGAATATAGTCAATAATATTAACTATATATGGTGCCAGTTGGGTAGTTGAAATATTGGGGGATCAGTTTGTAAAGTATATGATTGTCTAACTACTATGCTGTACCTCTGAAACTAATACAAAATAATATTGAATGTAAACTGTCATTGAAAAAAATAATTAAAAAATAAAGAAGAAAAAAGAAATTTGGGGCATAAAAATAAAACTACAAAAATGTTGTTTGTTCATGAGAGAGATTAATATTCTTGAAAAGTCCATTATATGTTGTTATATATTACTGGACCTTACTAACCTTTGGTTGGTGGAAATGCAGTTGCCCAATTTGATGGAAGTGGGCACATGAGTTCTGAAGATAACACTAAAAAAGTAATTTTAAGTCATATTGCAAGTGTGTTGCTATGCAAATGAATCTGAACTTTACATTGGTTGGGGGCATTGAAATTTAGGAGTGGGCTTATACAATAGGATGATTAAAGCTGTGGATTTCAGAGAATAACATGGCAGAAATATATAGGAAATTTATAGGAGAAGTAAGGAATGGAGAGAAGAATGTGGAGAGGGTGGCCTCTTAGAATACCATACCTAAAGTAAGGACTAATAAGGACCTGAAATAGGATAGTAGCAGGGAATACAGACAAGGAAACAGATGCCAAATATAAATGCGGTCTTGTATCATCATTACATCTACCATGGACTGGGAAAATATCTAGCCACTGTCTTATATGATTTGACCTCCTCAAACATTGCTGGACAATAATTTTTTTCCATCTATAAAATCTCCCAATGTTAATTGAATAAATATTTCATAAAAGGCAAAATGTTATGTATATTAAAGACAGACAGATTAGTAAGACTACTCTATGTACTCCTGAGAAACTGGTAGTCTAATGGAAGGAATGCTCTTTAGGTAATTAATAGAAGGTAGATGAGAAAAAATGCTGTGGCATGCTATTATTTCCAAGGCTCATATTTAAATCCCATGATTATATACATCATAAGGAATATAGTCAATAATACTTCATAACTTTACATAGAGATGGTAACCAGACTTATTGTGGTGATCATTTCATAATGTATATAAATATCATGTCACTATGATGTATACTTGAAACCAATAGAATATTGCATACCAGTTATACCCCAGTTGAAAATAATAATCAAAATTAAAGATTAAAATTCCATGACATAATTTTACACCTGTATGCTCATACATGCATTTCACTAGAGCAGTGGTTGGCAAATTCATTAGTCAACAGAGACAAATATCAACAGTACAACGACTGAAATTTCTTTTGAGACCCGAAAACCGACTTCTGCGTATGGGCCACGAAGTTTCAATCGCACTGTACGTACGCACCTGCACGTGGCATTTTTTGGAAGAGCCACACTCAAGGGGCCAAAGAGCTGCATGTGGCTCACAAGCCGCGGTTTGCCAACCACTGCTCTGGAGGGAAACAAATAACTAACAATGGCAATTATCTCTGAGGAAGAAAATTGAGTGGCTGGTGAAGGGTTGGAGAAACACTTGCTTTTCACTATACTTTCTAGTGCCATTCAAATTCTGTACCATCTGAATATATTATCTATTTTAAAAATATATGATTCTCTAAATTCTTCTTTATAGGACACTATGAGAACTTGGAAAAATGTAACACATCCTATAAATAAGAAGCAGTTATTAAGATGAGTGGTAAGGAGGCCAGGTGAGGGGGAAATACGTCACGCTCTGATATACTGACATAGGTATTTAGAATTGGGCATTAATCAGAGATGCTAACCTTGGCACACAGAAGGTTCCCTTTCCTAAAAAAAGATTCCATTACAATTTTATTATGCTCATCATATATAGAAAAGAGGTAGGTTTATAAAGAATCTGGTATTTTATTTGGAACTAACTAATGAAAAAGTCCAAGTTGATTGCTTTATCTAATTTTTTAAGTGTCACATCACAAATTAAATTGCCTGTTTGATGAAGACAGATTGTTTGACTTTGCATAATGATATTGTTTAAATAAATACCAAATAATTTTCTGGTATATAATAATTTTTTCTTTAATTTAAAACAGAGGAATAGAAAATGAAAAGATTATGCAACTGTTCTGCAAGTTTATTGGGAAAATGAATGAACATGTGATTTGGTTGCTCTGCAGAGATGACTTGCCTAATTGAAAGAGAAATGTGATGTTTGGTGACAGTGGAAGAAATTATTCATCTTCTGTATTTTTTCCACATGTAGTTTATGATGACTGTTTCAACCCTGGAAAACAACTCAAGCTCCCAAAAACTACAAATCAGACTCTATTATCACTATTATCAGTAGTTTAATTCAGAACCTTTACTAGTAAAACAAGCGCTCTTTACAACAATTATCACTAGTGAATCAGGAACTGTCCTTCATCTAGAAAGGTGATAGTTACTGACTCACTATCTGTAGGCCTGCTCACTCAGGTTGTTTTTGGTTTTGGGTTGTTTTTATTTTTGGTTTGTGCTATTTTTCTTTTGTTTGTTTTTCCAGTATCCATTTAAAATTTTTCCTTACCCATGCACAGTCCTTGGCTATTTTCCTACTGACCAAATGTATTGATTTGTTGTAATGAGTCTGTACCTAGAACTGATGCTAAACATGCATACAAAAGAAATAAAACTCATTAATTAACTCTGCCTCCCTACCCTGAGCCACAATCTGACACTTTTCCAATTATTTTCTCCCTAGAGGCCCAGTACACAAATTCGTGCACCAGTGGGGTCCTTGGGCATGGCCTGCAGGATTGGGCCAAAACTGGCTCTCCCAACATCCCCTGAGGAGTCCTAGATTTTTAGAGGGCACAGGGCAGGCCAAGGGCCCCCACTGGTGCATGATCATGGCAAAAGAAGGATGCAGGGGAGGGACCACTGGAGGACTCCAGGGTATGTCCCATCCATTTAGCTCAGTCTCAATGGGCCAGATCCCAGCAGCAAGCCAATCTACTGGTCAGAGCATCTGCCCCCTAGTGGTCAGTGCACATCACAGTGAGCAGTTAAGCTGCCCTAGCATATCATTAGCACATTACAATTTGATTGGTTGAATGGCCAACCAGACACTTAATATGTTAGGCTTTTATTACATAGGGTTTCTTTTTAGTTCCCAGGAAAATGTGAACTCCTTTTGAGAATTACTCTCGTTTATCTTTATATTATCAATTCCTAGATAATGTACTCAATAAATGTTGGTTTGTACAGTAGATCACCTAAACTTCAGAACAGTTCTACTACTAAAGAAGCATTATCAGTTACTTAACTAGTGTGCTAAACCAAGTTAATGGAAAAACATAAAAAGTGAAAATACTTTCTTAACTGAGTTCTTGCCCTTATTGTAGTTTGGAATGGTAGTTTTTTACAAGCTTAATTTCAAAACCTGTACATCATGCTTTATACTCTTTCACATCCAAGAAATGAGACTTTTCATCAAATTTCTGATTATAGAAGGAACTTTAGCCATTCTTTAACAGAAAGTTTGCTAGCAAATAATTATCTTAATTTTCCTTTATCCCACAATATTATTATTGCCCCTTAATTCCTCAAGAATTTTTTTCATATACAAAAGTTGCTACTGAAAGTTCTTTTTAATTCAGTGCTTAAAAAATTTTGTGCAACTTACTCCTGATGTCCATAATTTCAGATGAGAAATCTGCTGTCATACCAATCAGTGTTCCCCTATAAATAATGCAGTATTTCTCTCTGAATTCTTTCAAGAATTTTTCTTTGTAATTTCAGAAGTTTAATTATAGGTAATGGTGTGGACTTCTTTGGATTTCTTTAATTGTAACTTGCTCAGCTTCTTGAATATGTAAGTGTATTTCTTTTGCCAAATTGGGATCTTTTCAGCCATTATTCCTTGGAATAATATAATTATACACCACTTAATGACAAGGATAAATTATAAGAAATACACCATTAGGCAATTTTGTTTTTATGTAAACATCATAGAGTGTACATATACAAACCTAGATGTTACAGCCTACTATACACGTAGGCTACATATTATAATCTATTAATTCTAGGCTACTAGTTTGCACAGCATGTTAGTGTACAAAACAACATGAGATTAAATAAAGCATAAGATAAACTGATGCAATCAAGAGATGCAGTAAACTCAGTATGCATGAGGCTGCTGTCACATTAGATAAGAGTGTTTTAGAGCAATTTTTAAATATAAATGCAAAGAACATACTATAAAATAATGGTTCAAAGTACAGTATATACTTTTATATATATAAACCAGTAACATGCTCATTTATTTTTATTTTTAAGTGGTATATACAGTACATAATTATATGTAGTATACTTTTATATGACTGGCAGCATACGTCTGTTTACTCTAATCACCACAAATACATGAGTAAAATAATGTGCAACATTACAATGGCTACAATGTCACTAGGTTGATAGAAATTTTTAAGGTCTATTAAAATTTCATGAGACCACTATCACATATGCTGCCTATTATTGACCAAAATGTTATGTGGCACATGACTCTATTTCAGCTCCACTTTCACCTCTCCTTTTGCAACTCTGATGATAAAAATAATCTCTTCACTATTATTCCCCAGATCCCTGAGACTGTTCATTTTTTAATCTATTTTTCTTGGCTGTTCAGATTGGGTAAATTCTACTAATCTGTAGTCTAAGTCACTTATTCTATTTCTATTTTCTCTACTATTGAGCCATTGAGCTTCTCATTTTGATTATTGTATTTTCGCTTCTATCATATCCATTTACTTTTTTTGTTATAGCTTCCTTTTCTTTGGTGAGATTTTCAATATTTCCAGAGAATTCATAACTGCTTATTAAAACATTTTTATATCTACTTTTAGAATGTTATCAGATAATTCTAACATCTAATTACTTTTGATTTTTACATACATTAATTATCTTCTCATTAGTGATTGATTTTCCTGCTTCTTGCTGAGCTGAGTGGTTTTTTTAATTACATTCTTGACATTTTGGAAACTGTATGATGAGACTGTGGATCCTATGTAATCTTTATTTTACCAGGTAATCCACCTGTTGAGGTGTAGCTCTCACACCAGGTAGAGTGTATGTCGTGCTTCCTGCTAGGTTCTGCTGACATTCCTGGAAAAAGTGGGGCACTGATTCACACTGCCTCATTGCAGATGGGTGGGGTAGAAGGTCAGCTCATCCTTCAGTCCTGTTGACAGCTCCAATGAAAGTAGGACATTAGCAGGTGTGTATACCAGCTCAGTTTCCTACAGGTCCCTTTGACACCACCAATGAAGGAAAAGAAGTGCTGTCCAGACTTGTTTAATACCACATCATTCCGTTTAACACCACACCACATCCGATACCGGTACGTTTGCAAGTTCCGTTCTCTACTGGCCTTGCTGACACCAGAGGTTGGTGGAAAGCAGAGTGCTTACTAGCCCTGACTTGTACCACCTTATTCAGTCATGCTGATCCCAGCTGGGGTGGAGGCTCAGTTTCCCACAGAACCCTGTGACATGGGGTAGGGAGTAAAACCTAGTAGTGACAAAACCTACCTCCCACCACCTTGTTAAGTCTCATTGCTGCTAGGTCCAAGTGGAAACTCGGCTCACCTCTGAGCATCACTGGAATTACCCTCTTGGTGGAATGTGAGCACTGCCTACTTGGCCAGATCCAAATGATAGATTCTGTCACCACTCAGCCGCACCAACAATACCCAGGGAGGTGAATCAGAGCACAGCCTGCTTCTACCAGGCAGAAGATGGGGAATATCAGTTGCCCACTTGGTCCAATCATTACTACCTCTACAGGAGAATCAAGATAACTGCTGCCTGCTTCAGATCCCCACTCAGCTTGCAAACACCACCTAGTGGAAAAATCAGAGTGAACCTTACGCCAAGTGGAATACCACAAAAACCATGGCAGATGAGGTGTACTTTTCCCTCGCTATTCATCTGCTACAAACTAGGTATTGTGAAAAAGGTGGGGGAGGGTGGGTGTTTGCTGTTGTTCTTAAGCCTTTTTCGTGTGTGTGTGCGCGCGTGTGCGTGTTTGGGCTAGAGAGGGAAAAGTAGCTTTTTTGGAACATTTTTTTGTCATTGTCTGTTGGCTGTTCTAGGCTGGAGACTTCTATTTTGCATTAGGGAACCTCAGCTGGTTGTAAGGGCAGGAGCAGACAGAAACTCACCATTGTGTCTTCCCTCAAGTCACAAGGTAACTAGCCTGTCAGCCTTTTTTGTTCTACCTTTCATATTTTCTCTGATTGTTTTGTTATAGCCAGGATTTTTTAGTTGTAAGAGGACCTGGAAGGAATTGGGCTACTACATCTTGCTATAATGAGACTTCTACCAAAAAGTTATTTTCTGTTTGTACCTTACTAGAGATTTTTATTAAGGGACTGAATATTTAATTTTACTCAGTCCTCTTCCTGTATATGTTAGGAGGATAATATGTGTTTTGACCTTCAATCTACTGATAGGGTTAGGATGGACACTTAGCAAAACTGCTCACGTTGGGCTGAACTAGTTTTTCCATGAAGGACAAAAGACAACATATTGACCACCAGTTTTTAAAATTTGAAATTCACCAATTTTGTAAAGAACCTGCAATGAGGACTAACAGCTTCAATATTTGATGTTACTAGAATATATATAATTAATGTCTAGAATGTGCTAAAAAAAAATCTAGTGAAGGTAGAGTCTTCCAGTGAAGCTGGAGTCCTCCCAAACATAAGTATGTACAACTTTACTGTAAACATTTAAATACTTATATGTGTAATATATTATTACTAGAGGGCTGGTGTACAAAATTAGTGGACCGGAGGGGGGGGTATCCCTCAGCCCAACCTGCACCCTCTCCAATATGGGACTCCTACCTGGATCAGGCCTAAATGGGCAGTTGGACAACCTTCTCACAATCTAGGACTGATGGCTCCCAAATGCTTGCCTGCCTACCAGCCTGATCACCCCCTAACTACTCTCCCCTGCCAGCCTGATTGATGCCTAACTGCTCCCCTGCCAGCCTGTTTGCCCCCAACTTCCCTCCTCTACAGGCCTAGTCACCCCTAACTGCCTTCCCCTGCAGGCTTGATCGCCCCCAACTGCCCTCCCTTGCAGGCCTGGTCCCTCCCAACTGCCCTCCCCTGCTGGCCATCTTGTGGCAGCCATCTTGTGTCCACATGGGGGCAGTATCTTTGACCACACGGGGGCAGCCGTCTTCTGTGTTGGAGTGATTGTCAATTTGCATATTACTCTTTCATTAGATAGGCTATAGGACCAGTATATGGGTGGGGGCCAGCTGGTTTTACCTGAAGGGTGTCCTGGATCAGGATGGGGGTTCCCTTGGGATGTGGGGTGGCCTAGGCAAGGGGTTTATGGGGTTTTCAGGCTGGCCATGGCCCCCAGCAACTCAAGTGGAGGCCCTGGTATCTGGGATTTATTTATCTTCTATAATTGAAACTTTGTAGCCTTTAGATAAGGCCAGGGCTGCAGGAAGCTTGGCTTCCTCCATCACCAGGGCAACTCAAGCCTCCTGCTCTCTTCAGCTCCGTGGCTGCTGCCATTTTTATTGGGATTCATTTATCTTCTATAATTAAAACTTAGTAGCCAGCACTGGCCAGAGTGGGGAAACCCAAGCTTCCTGCTCGCTCTGTGGCTGCAGCCATCTTGGTTGGGTTAATTTGCCTACTTACCCCTGATTGGCTGGTAGGCATGGCTTGTGGGCATAGCAGAGGTACAGTCAATTTGCATTTTTCTCTTTTATTAGTGTAGATGAGAACTGCTGCTCAGCCAAGTGGCTCCCAATATTTTATTCCAACTGTCATCAATATGCTGTTTCTCTATACCTTATTTGACAACTGCTTAAAGCCTTCTTTATTTCTCAATGTTTCAGAAATAAATAAAATATTATGATAGAGTTGAAAAATGGTGGCCAAATAGGCGGACGAGTCCTGTGACTTCTCATGGAGCAGACAGAAGGAACAACTAAGTTGAATAACATCCAAGCGGAATTGGTTGATTAAACACAGCTGGTGAGACAATCCGTGGCCAGAAAGGGCAGAGGACACCTGGAGAAGGTAGGATCAGGGGTCTGGGCTGGAGAGAGGGTTGCACAACCACTGGGACATGAGGTTCAGAAGGAACCTGCACTGCACCAAGTCCACGTACCTTGGAGACACACGTAACACTCGATTGTGGAAGGGGGTCCACAGGAGTGTTGACAACCAGGAAATCTATATCTAAGTCCACAGCTGCAAGAGACTGCACCCAGAAAAGGCAGCCTGAAGAACTGCCTGAATTGTGTGGTACGGGGGTAGAGGAGAGTGAGGGGGAACAGAGAAACTTGCAGTGATGTGGTTCTTTAGCCTTTATATTTTCCTTGCTTGTATTCACTAAACCCAGTTCATAGAACATTTCAATTACAAACACTCACTGAGACTTGGTGCAGATGGAGGTGCAGTTTTGTGGAGGCTGGGAAGAGGCTGTGGAGAGGAGCAGGACAGAGAGAGGTGACCAGGAATTGGGCACTGGGACATTCCGGACTCTCCAACCCTAAACACCCACTTTTCTCCTGAAGAGCCATTCCCTCCCAGCAGCACCCATAGGGCAACTAGCACAGCTGCACCCAGCCTCAAGCTTTACAGAGGAAATGGAGAATCTGAATTGCCCCAGGGAGCCCTGGGGGACTGGTTTGAGGGATCGTTTGGTCCTGGAAACCAGTAAAGCAATACCCTCAACTAAAGCTCAACTAAGAAATAGATGCTTCTGTAATTAAGACTGAAAGCAGGCAGACAAAGAGGGCAGATAGGTCCCACATGCCTGCAACCAAGGCTGTGGAGACAGATACAGAGGAGTGGTAGATGGTTCAGAGTGGGACATGAGGTTCAACATGGTGCTGACTGAGAAGTGGAAGACAGGACAGTAGAGAGGGTATTAAATCAGCCCCCATAGAACATTAAAACTTGGCTGAAGTGAAAGACACTTCACTTTTTTTATTTTAGCTTTTAATTTTTTTCATTTTTGTATTATTTTTCTTCATTCTATTATTATTTTTTATCATTATTTTATTTTATCTTACTTTTTCCCACCCTTTTATTCCTTTTTAACCCTGTTTCTCTTCTCCTGCCCCTGCTTTAGTTTTCCTCTCTCCTTTTATTTTACCCCATGTTAAAAATTGATCTTCTTTATCTGCTTTATTGATGTGTTATTATTATGGTAGTCTCTGTTGGCTTACTCATATATCCAAATCCCTCTCCCCTGCTCCAAGTCCATGCATCCTTCTATATTTTCTCTTTCTTCACTAGCCAATTTTTATGCTTTTATTTTTCCTCTCCTCTCGTGCTCTCTTCTTCTCCTAATTGCTTAATTAGTTTCACTCACTAATCTCAAGCCTATCTGCTTTCTCATCTATTCTCCTTTTCCAAAAATCGATGAATATATAAATAGATAATTTTTTAATTTTTATCTTTTTTATTTATTGACTAGTTTTTTACTTTTCTTCTTATCAGCTCATTCTCTTTCTACTTCCTCTGTGCTGATCCATGTCCATTCCCATATTTAATCCATTACTTTACCTTACCTTCTGGATATTAAGTTCTGCGTCTACTGATTCTGCTCCCGCCCCACTTTTTCTGGGTGTTTTTATTTGTATTTTTTTGTTTATATGTTCTTTTGTGGAGTTCCCTCCCCATACATATCCCCCCCCCTTCTTTTTTCTGCTTTTTCTTTTCTCTCTTACCTTTTTTCCTTTTCGCAATAACATTTTGCTCTCTTTTCTCTAATGGGCACCTTTATCTGGGGTTATCAGTGTCATGAGTAAATTCGTGTTTTGTCCTCTCTGTCATCTCGTGTCCAGTTATATTTTGTGCTGTTCGGTCAATGTGGTAGAGAGTGAGCCACACACAAAGACATCCTGGGAAGAGACTCAATACATGAACAGGACAGTAACACTCAAGACCCAACTACATAAAGAGAGCACCAAATATCCCAAGAAGGGGATCCCTAGAATATCCAGCCCAGAAGACCTGAGAGATTGCACCACTGGGTCCCACAAAACATCTGCAAATGGTAGCCACACTCTCATGCCGGGCCCAGGACTTGAGACTGCACCTCTGTCTTCCCCTCACATTCAAAAAACAACTAAAACCTCTTCCCCTTAGACTATTCCAAAAAATTCAAGAGGAAGGTATACTTCCAAGCTCTTTCTATGAAGCTAGCATCACTCTAATTCCAAAACCGGATAAAGACACTACAAAGAAAGAGAGTTACAGGCCAATATCTCTCATGAAACATAGATGCTAAAATCCTCAACAAAATTCTAGCAAATCGGTTCCAGCATTACATCAGAAAGATCATACATCATGAGCAAGTAGGATTTATCCCGGGGATGTAAGGATGGTACAATATCCTCAAGTCAATAAACATGATACATCACATAAACAAATTGAGAGTCAAAAATCACAAAATCATATCAATGGATGCAGAAAAAGCATTTGACAAAATCCAACACCCAACACCCTTACTTGATAAAAACTCAGCAAAGTGGGATTAGAGGGATCGTACCTCAACATAATAAAAGCCATATACAACAAACCCACAGCCAACATCATACGCAATGGGCAAAAATGAAAACCATTTCCCCTAAGAACAGGAGTAAAACATAGATGCCCACTTTCACCACTTCTGTTCCACATAGGATTGGAAGTGCTAGCCACAGAGGTCAGATAAGAAGAAATAAAAGTGCAGCAAGAGACTGGACAAAAATCATGCAACTATGGGAGAGGACAGTGGAGGGGGTGAGGGCAGAGGGTGGGATGGGTACCAGGTGGAGGGGAACTATAGGGTGAAAAAAAAGGGGAACAATGTAATTAATAAACTGAACAATAAAGATTAAAAAAAAGAAACCTGGGTGATGAATAAGAAGATGATAAACCTTTAAGGAAAGTCCTCCAAACCATTCAAATCTAACAGTTATTTATTTTTTGCCCATGTTAGAGATGTCCAGAGAAACCTCTCTGAATTTACAGTAGGACAGCATTGGAAATACCTGAAGAGGTAAATAGTAGTTAAGATAAATAGTTAATGTGCATGCAAGAAATCCACAGGTGATACTAAAGACCAAAAACTAGAGGAACATACATCAAGGAATCTAATAAGGTTTATAGTTAGATATTAGCAGATGTCAGCATGCAGAGCATAAGCCCAAGGATTAGATAGGACTTACATTATGGGGGATGTAAGTTTAGGACATAATCAAGTCAAATATAACAAGTTGATGTGCCCACATTATGGAAAATTTAAAACAGCCTTATATCTACCTTAGGGAGGGGGGCAAGGTAAAACCAGTGAATTTCCTTAAGAAAAATCACAAAGGTGACCAATTATACCTGGTTGTGACCAAATATAACTTTCTGAGATAAACATACTTTTTATGTCACTAGATAACATTTTCTGGATACTTGAGCTAGAAATTAAATTCGGTTGTACAAACAGCAAAGTTTCTCTTTCTGTATGTTCACATGTTAAATTTACAGAAAGGTTGCAAAAGTAGTACAGAATGTTCCTTTGTACTCCTTATACCTCGCCCTGCTTCGCCTAAAGTTAACATTTTACATAATCATAGTTTAATTATAAAGAATAGGAAATTAACATTGGTACAATACTATTGACAAAACTACAAACTTCATTCAAAATTCACTAATTTTTTTCCACTAACGTCTTTTTTTCATTTCCAGCATCCCACATTGCTATTACAACTGAGTTTTTGCAGCCTGTGAGATAAGTATTCATTAGAAAACTATGTTCTTCATTTCTTCAACCCTTTTATACTGAATTGAAAACTTAGGTCAACTCTCATGAGCATTTTAACTAAAGATTACACGTGTACAAACACCTTCTAAAAAGACTATCCTATATAATAAAAGCCTAATATGCTAAGTGTCCAGTTGTCTGGTTGTCCATTCAACCAATCAAAGAGTAATATGCTAATGATATGCTATAACATGCACTGACCACGAGGAGGTGGATGCTCTGACTGGCAGCTTAGCTTGCTGTTGGGTCTGGCCAATCAGGACTGAGCTAGACAGGCAGGACACGCCTTAGAGCCCTCCTGTGGTCCCTCCCTGGCTGGCCAACCTCCTATGTCTGTCTCTGGCCCCGACTGTGCACTGGTGGGTCCCTTGGCCTGGTCTGCACCCTCTTACAATCTAGGACCTCTCGGGGGATGTCAGAGAGTCAGTTTTGGCTTGATTCCACAGGCCAGGCCAAGGGACCCCACTCATGCATGAATTAGTGCACTGGGCCTCTAGTATATGATAAATACTAAGGGAAGAGCAGATTACAGGGTGATTTTTGTGTTTCAATAATCCCTTGCATTTGTTTGGTTTCATTGTGGTGAACAACTTTCTAAAATGCTGGCCTTCTAACTTAGTGATTTTGCTTATTTTGTTCTGGAAAAATCTATGTATCTCTATAAGTAGTTACACTTTTTTATGTCAATGCTATGGCAACCAGTTTTTCTTTTGAAATAATCAAACCATTTTTTTGCTCAAGATGCTGACATGTCACTACACTAACTCTCATTTTTCTTGAACAACAAAATGTTTTGGCCACATATGTTAACTGGATCTGAAGGATATGAGTTTACAAGCTATATTCGATCACAAATCTATGCAATCAAAAGTGTTTCTACCTGATAAATCAAGCCATCCCAATTCAAATCACTATGGATAATATTGGTCCTACTTTCAAACCATTTGAAGGTAGAGCTTAGCTAATGTCTACATCTGACATTAAGTATTAGCAAATTCAGAAACATGTTATGATTACAGTCATTTGGAAAAAGAAAGGTCATTATAGGATAGCATCAAAGTCAAAATGTCATAAATTTCCTTGTTTGAGAATATTTTTCTAACCAGTTTATGGGAAAAGTTTGATGCAAGTTCCACTTACCTGGAGCTTTTGATTCTCTCTACCAACCTTAAGATATTTTTCTAGGATGGAAAAAATAATATGTAAAGTGATGAAGGGTAGCAAAATTGCCACTTCAGAATATAGTACTTAGTATATTGATTATTCTGAGCTGAAGGCACTTTTAAACAGCAAATGCAGGGAGAGGTTTTCTCTGATCTTCCAGAGGGAACTCAATTGTCATAAATCCCCTCTCTAGGAGTTTCATCCACTAGAGAAAACTGACTCATCACAGGAGAGAAGTCTGTAAGTCCACACCACACCCACACAAACTTTGTCACAAACTATTACACCTCCCATTTACCTGTATTTTTTTAAGGGCCCACTAATCTTTCCCAAAAATCATTTACTCTCTCCCCTAGGAGACCAATAACGTCCTCCCTTTTCCCTATTAAAATGATATTTAGTCCTGAGTTCTAAAGCTACCTCTCTTATTAATCTACCTCTGATTAAGGTTCTCAACTAAGAACTCAGAAGGGTAGAGGGAAAATTATTTTTCCTCACCTACAATGATAATGACAGCTATATTAAATCAAGAGAAACCAATTTCTAAGAAGCACAACTAAAATGTTAGCAAATAATTTAATTTTTTGAGGTATTAAAAATAAATGCAAAACACAACTGTATAAATGGCAGGTATCAATTGGGCCATCTTTATCAAATGCATACAGCAAGCATGTTAAACTCACGGCCAGCAGGCTGCATGCTGGCCTCGAGTTTGACATGCTTGGCATACAAGAAATTTTCATATTAATGTTTTAGATTGCTTGTTTTATGATTTATCAAAACAAATAAATTAGTGTGAACAGGTTTTCCATTTTTATATGGCTGTTGAAGCAAAACTCCATAAGATCCCATCAGAGCCCAAGTATATTTTTCATATCAAAACTCAAGTACATTTGTTAACAGAACATTTGTTACTAAACAGTTTTTGAAAGAGATGGAATGACTTGCTATTTTCACACATTTATGTTCCAACAGACCAAGAAAAATTGGGCTATCCATACAATATTAAAAAGCCATGATAAAAGAGAAACATGCTGGTTATAGGAAAATAATATCCCTTGCCCAACACCAGGATCCCAATAGGTACCTAATATAATTTCTCAACAGTACTTTCAAACGGTTGGCTATAGTTAATTCCATCATTTTTCTTATCTTTCTTTGGCTACAACTCCCATCTTTCTGTTCAGGAATACATTTTGAATGTGTTCAGTCTTTCTTTTTCCATGAGATTATGCAGACTAGAAGTTGTGCTGTTAAGGAAGTGAAGTTGTACATTTTCTAAATATGGCACAATATTTTTCTGAGAAAAGTACATGCAATAAATTTATGACCTCTGCCTCATTCTGCCATGTGAAGATTCTGACAATGCTGTGTAGGAACTATAGGTGCCCAGGTTATGATGGTGAACCTTCACTGTTTACTTTCATCCAGTCCACAGAAAGTATATTTTCATGTATAGAGAGCAAAGACAAGGTTTAACTTTCTAAGCCACTTTTTAATGCAGATACTCATTTAAATATATTAATAGTGAAGTGGTACTTTACTAGTAGTAATTCCAACATTTTCCTCCCCTTCTCCCCTCCCTTTCCCTTCCAAAATCTTTACTCATAATCCTGACAAAAGGAATAATTTACAAAGGCTGAACTTTTATTCACCTTTCCATACCACATGGGAAAAATGCATAATATAACTGAATATTTGGTCTCCTTTTACAAACATAAATTTACTTAATTATTTTTGCTCCATTTTAAACTTTTATGTTTTTTTGCCATTGAATTTCTTTTAAAAAATTTTTTAATTTAGTAAATCTTTATTGTTCAGATTATTATAATATTGCTCTTTTTTCCCTCCCATAGCTCCCCCCCCCCCCCAGTATCCACCCCATCCTCTGCCCTCATCTCTCCCCACACTGTCCTCATCCATAGGTGTACACTTTTTGTCCAGTCTCTTCCAACCCCCCCACACCCTTTTCCCTCGAGAATCATCAGTCCAGTCCCTTTCTATGCCCCTAATTCTATTATATTCACCAGTTTATTCTGTTCATCAGATTTTTAATTCACTTGATTTTTTTAGATTCATTTGTTGATAGATGTGTTTTTGTTGTTCATAATTTTTATCTTTATCTTTTTCTTCTTCCTCTTCTTAAAGAACACCTTTCAGCATTTCATATAATACTAGTTTGGTGGTGATGAACTCCTTTAGCTAATGATAGCACTTTATCTGACCTTTAAATCTGAATGAAGCTTTGCTGGATAGAGTAATCTTGGTTGCAGGTTCTTGTTATTCATCACTTTGAGTATTTCTTACCACTCCTGTCTGGCCTGCATAGTTTCTGTTGAGAAATCATCTGACAATCATATGGGTGTTCCCTTGTAATAACTGTTTTTCTCTTGCTGCTTTTAATATTCTCTCTTTATCTTTTGCTCTTGGCATTTTAATTATGATGTGTTTTGGTGTGGTCCTCTTAGGATTCCTTTTGTTTGGGTTTTGGTGCGCTTCCTTGACTTGTAAGTCTATTTCTTTCACCAGGTGGGGGAAGTTTTTGGTCACTATTTCTTCAAATAGGTTTTCAGTATCTTGCTCTCTCTCTCTTTTTCTGACACCCCCATAATTCAGATGTTGGTATGCTTGAGGTTGTCCCAGAGGCTCTTTACATTATCTTCAATTTTTTGGACTCTTTCTGCTTCTTGCTTTTCAGGCTTAGTGATTTTTGCTTCTTTGTTTTTCAAATCTTTGACTTGATTCTTGTGGTCCTCTAGTCTGCTTTTGGGTCTCTGTATAATATTTTTTATTTCAGTCAGTGTATGCTTAATTTCTAGTTGGTCCTTTTTCATAACCTCCATAGTCTCGTTCATATCCTTGAGGGACTCGCTTACATCTTCGAGGGTCTCGTTAAATGTATCGATCTATTCTAGGAGCCTCTTGAAAATCCTTATAACTGTCGTTTTGAATTATATGTCCAGTCATTTTTTCCTCCATTTCTTTCACATGTAATCTGTTATCTTGTCTTGCATTTTGGCTGCTTTCCTGAGTTGGTCGAATAGGTTTATGTGGTAGGTGTCCTCTAGGGGGACAGTGGCTCAGCCTTTCCAGTTACCTGAGGTGGATATTCTTGGTGCACCTCTTTATGGGTTGCTCAGTCTTGTTGTGGTTAAGCCTAGATTGCTGCCGGTATCACTGGGAGGGATTGACCTTCAGGCCAATTGGCTATGAGGATGAGCTATGTTCAGCCTGGATGGGGCAGAGTCTCTGGGCTGAGCAGGCAGCCCTGGTTTCCGGTCAGCTCCACCCTAAATGGCTCCCAGGTCTCTGTGCTTCGCAGCAATAGCTGCACACACCTCTGAGAGAATGCTGCCCGGAGCTCTGCCTGCTGCCAGAAAGTCTAGTTTCTCCCCAAATGAGTCTGCACACCCAAAGGCTCATCCGAACGAGAAAACAAAGCAGTCTGGGGTTTTGTTTTGTTTTTTCCTCCCGAATGATAGAGCCAGCCACGAGCCCTCTCCGATAGCTCAAGCACCTTTGCAGCGCCCGAGTTTGAGCGTGTTTCCTCCTTACAGTCCAGTTTCACACCGTATTAGTCTGGGCTCCCCGAGACTCACCCAGAACCGGGGCCCAGCGCAGTGGGACGCCTTTGTCTCCTTCCCAGTTCAAGAAAACCAGCTGGGTTTGCAGCTGCCCGCCCTTTCCTTTCAAGTGCAGCTCCCAACCTCTGACTCTGTGCGTATCCGCAACTCTGCCCTCTGCAGCTCTCTCGAGTCTCAGTGTCCTTTTATTTTCCCTTCTGTTTGTGCAATGTCCACTCAGCCAGCCCTCTTGTGGTTCTGAATGATGTCCGTTTTGTCCTTAGTTGTAGTTTTGAATTTGTTGTATGGGGCAGCAGTATGGGTGTTTAACTATGCCGCCATCTTGGTTCCTCTCTCACTTTAAACTTTTTTTAGAGTATTATCTTAAATAAAACATATAGACTTAATATTGAATAGCCTAGGAACTGATATGGAAATGTTATTAAAATGCAGATAATTTTTTAAACACAACCAAGTAAATATAATAAATTGCTGTTAAGCCTTCAAAATAGACAGACATTTTTGAGATTCTGAGTAATTAAAAACATGTTAAGATCTTTTGAAATCTTGCCTTCAGTAATTAAAATTAAAATGTCTATTTTATAACTAATTTTTATGAACCAAAAACAGCATTAGCAAATTGGAGCATCAACCTTATGGGGAAGACATGCTTTAAATGAATTTTGACTATCAAAGTTTTCCTACAAGGAAAAAAAGGTTACCAATTTTGAGGCTATTTAAAAGACTATGCTATAAATTCTATGCAATTTGAGTAACATTAGCTTTACAGTGATTTTGAGTACACTTTCTCATTCAAGCCTTATGACAATTCTAAGAGATGATGATCATCATATTGCAGATGACAATACTGAGGGTTAATAAGGTTATATGACTTGCGCAATATTACAGAGCCTTAAACTTGAAGTTTGGATAGAAGACCCAACTCTTCTCATTCCTAATTTTGCTCACTGTCTACATCATATCTACTTGCATCTTCTGAAATTTCTTATAATTTTATATGGAGTTATTTTCATACAAGTCCCAATACTATAATTATGCAGCTGTTGTAGGAGATAACTGTGATGAGGACATTTACTTCAATAAAAATTAAGATGTGCTACTGAAAACAGTCTTCACTTTACATTTTGAATATACACATTCAAATTAATACCTAAAGATGGAAAGCCTCAAATTGTTATTTCCAAATTTCTGTACCATACGAGTCACTGTAATGGAAGAATCAATCCTTAATAACAATTTTAAAATCCGAACACATTCAGATTATTAACAAAGAAACAACAGGCTCGAAACGGAGTCACTTGTGCTAAGCGCCAAGTCGACAAGTCAAGGTTTAATACCTAACTTACATACAGTTCAGCCTCCCCCATGATCAGAATTTTAAACCAGTCAATCAGAATTAGCGAGCTAGCACTAGTGAAGTAATCTTCCTGGTGGGCCCTTGCTATCCCCTAATGAAAGGACTTTGCCATAAACAATTAGCTCTTTGCTAGTGTAACTTCCTTGTCTTACCTTCTTTCGCCTATAAAAGTCTTTCATGTTTTACAGCTCTTCAGAGCTCCTTTCTCTCTGCTAGATGGGATGCTGCCTGATTCATGAATCATTGAATAAAACCAGTAAGATCTTTAAACTGAGTTGAATTTTGTTTTTTAACAAAAGGAATTTTTTAAAATATACCCTTTCTCCTAAGAGCCATAATCTACCATTAAAAAATAAGATTGTTTTTGTAGACTATTAAAAGTAGCCACATGCCAGTGGAAAAAGGCTTGGTAATTATGTCTTCATACAGGACTTCTACAAAAAGTTATCTGCTTGGGAAGCAAGAAAATGCTGTCGGGAGTCTCATTATCAGTTGATTTCTTCTATCACATTCCAAATCCCATGAAAATTGAGTTAACTTACAATTATATGACATGGATGACATGGGGGAAAGTATATCTCCTTTAACTAGAAAAGATGTGCTATTTCAGTAAAGTTTAGAAATAATATATTGTTCTAAAAATACGATTTATGACTTAGAAGACATATGGTGAATCTTCCTGAAGTTGTAGAGAGAGGGGAAGTTGTCATGAAATGTGCTCTATTAGAATTGCCAGTGGGACAGACTGTAATTTCCTACTAACAAATGTCCCTTTTTAAAAAAATATGTTTGTACTGATTTCAGAGAGAGAGGGACAGAGAGAGAAACATGGATGTGAGAGAGAAACACCAATCTGCTGCCTCCTGCATGTCTGTCACTGGGGATCGAGTCCACAAACTGGTTATGTGCCCTGACAGGGACTCAAACCAGCGACCTTTGGGTACATGGGACAAAACTCAACCGAGCCACACCAGTCAGAGCACAAATGCCTCTTTTAAAATGTGGATGTCCCTATATTTTCTTACTGCAGACACACTTCTTTTGCTTTTCCCCCTGTGAATATGTAAAATGTTTCTTTGTAAATTCTCAGAATTTGTCTCCATTTATTTAATAGAACTTAAAATGTATATTATTACCCATTGCATATAAAAATGGAACAAACACAAAGCATCCTGGAAAAGAGATCATTCTACCCTTTGGGGGTGTAGGGTGACTGATTTGGGAAAGGCTCCAGGGAGGAAATTACATTTTAATAGGGTGTCCATGGGTGCCAAGGGTACTTGAAGAGATAAGAAGAGAAACAAGGCTTTGTTTCCTGATGTAGCTAAAACAAAGTTTTGAAGGAATGGCTAGAAAGAGAAAAGTAAATCTAGGTTGGGGTCTGCCTAGTGAGTGTGAAGTGGTATCTCATAGTGGTTCCATTTGCACTCACTTAATGATTAGTGAGGGCGAACATTTTTTCATGTATTTTTAACCATTTGCATATGTTCTTGGGATAAATGTATGTTCAAGTCCTTTGCCCATTTTCTATATGAAGTGTCAAATTCAATGTCATAGATTTTGTTGCTAGTATTTTATTCTAAAAGTTTTATAGTTTTAGGTCTTACATCTATGTCATATAAGGTAAGGGTCCAAATACGTTTTCTAGCATGTAAATTTTTGGTTGTTGTTAGGGTTTTATTAGAGAACAAAAACTTGTAGCTTCCTATTTCACCATTTTGATGACATCCTTCTGGACTCCATGGTTTCTGATGAGAAAATGACTATCATTTATTTTCCTCTAAAGGTAAGGTGATGTTTCTATCTGCCTGCTTTTGAGATTTTTTTCTTTGACTTTAGTTTTCAGAAATTTGACCATGATATATCTTGATATGGATTTATTTGTTTATACTATTTGAAGTTCATTCAGCTTCTTAAATCTATTGGTTTGTGTCTTTTGCCACATCTGGGAAGTTTTTAGCCATTTTTAAGTCCTTTTTCAGTCCTGCCTTCTCTGTCTTCTTCTATAGGACTTCAATGACATGAATGTTAGCTCTTTTCTTTTGCTGTCATGGGCCCCTAAGTTTCTGTTCTTTTTTAAAAAGTCTGTCTCTTCTCTGTTGTTTAAATTTGGTCATTTCTATTATTCTAACAGTTCCTTGTTTATTTCCTCTGTCCCTTCTTTCTGCTATTTTCCTCCATATTCAGTTTTTCAGTTATTGTATTTTTATCTTTTATTTAATTTATCTTGTATCTTAGTATGTGGTCTATCTTAGAGAATGATCCAAATGTATTTTAAAAACTTGTATATTCTGCTGCTTTTGGATGAAATGTTCTGTAAATATCAATTAAATCCATCCATTCTAGTGTGTAATTTAAGGTCACTGTTGCCTTATTGATTTTTTTGTCTGAAAGATCTATCTATTGTTGTCAACGGGGTGTTAAGATCCCCAATATGACTGTATTACTGTCAATTTTTCCCTAATGTCCACCAAGATTTTCTTTATATAATGGGAGGTGCTCCTATGTTGGGTACATATATGCTTACAAGGGTTATATCCGGTTGCTGGATTGATCTGTTTAGTATAATATAATGTCCTTTGTTGACTTTTCTTGTGGCCTTTGTTTTGAAGTCTATTGTGTCTGATATAATATTGCTACCCAAGCTTTTTATTTGCTTCCACTTGCAGAGAATATTTTTCCCACCCCTTTATTTTTAGTCTGTAGGTATCTTTTGTTCTGAGGTGGATCTCTCGTAAACAGCTTATGTATGTGTCAGGTTTTCTTATCCATTAAGCTTCCTAATATCTTTTTATTAAAGCATTTAATCTTTTCATATTTAAAGTTATTATTGATAGCTACTTACTGCCATATTCTTCTTTATATCTGTGCTCCTCTCTCTATATATATATTCTTTTTTAACTTAAATTCTCCATTGTTGAAAATATTACATATGTCTCTTTTCCCCCAATTGACCTCTCCCTCCCCCACTCCTGCCCTCCAGCATACCCTTACTGTCTGTGTCCATTGGTTATGCTTATATGCATGTACACAAGTCCTTTGGTTGATCTCTTACATCCCTTCCCACCCCACTGTGAGGTTTGATGGTCTGTTTGATGCTTCTATGTCTCTGGATCTATTTTTGTTCATCAGTTTATGTTGCTTATTATATTTCACAAATGAGTGAGACAATATATATTTCTTTTCTTCTTAGAGAAGGTCCCTTAATATTTCTTGCAATACTGGTTTAGTGAACTCCTTTAGCTTTTTTTTTGGGGGGGGGGGGCGGGGGGAGTCAGGGAAGGTCTTTATTTCACTGTCAATCCTATATAATAAAAGGGTAATATGCAAATTGACCTTCATGGCAGAATGACCAGGAATGTCCGGTTTCTATGACATGCACTGACCAGGGGGCAGACACTCAATGCAGGAGCTGCCCCCTGGTGGTCAGTTCCCTCCCACAGGGGAAGCTCCACTCAGCCACAAGCTGGGCTGATGGCCACAAGTGCAGTGGCAAGAGCCTCTCCTACTCCTTGGCAGCGCGAAGGGTGTCCAACTGTGGCTTAGGCCCACTCCCTGCAGGGTTCCCAGGCTGCCAGAGGATGTCTGACTGCCAGCTTAGGCCTGCCTGATCCCCCAGGGAGTGGGCCTAAGCCAGCAGGTGGACATCACCCAAGGGGTCCTGGACTGTGAGAGGGCACAGGCCAGGCTAAGGGATTCCCACTCCCCACCCTGAGTGCATGAATTTTCTTACACCAGGCCTCTCATTTTAAATGATAGACTTGCTGATTGGTTGGTCTTGGTTGTGGGTGCCTGCTTTTCATCACTTTGAATATTTTATGCCAATCCCTTCTTGCCTGAAGTGTTTCTGTTAAGAAATTATCTGCCAGCCTTATTGAAGCTCCCTTATAGGTAACTATCTTTCTTTTACTATTTTTAAGATTCTTTCTCTTTAACCTTAATCATTTTAATTATGATGTGTCTTGGTGTGGATTTCTTTTGGTTCATCTAGATAGAGACTGTCTGTGTTTTCTTGAACTTGTGTGACTTTTTTCCTTCAACTGGTTAGGGAAGTTTTCAGCCATTATTTCTTCAAACAGGCTCTCAATACCTTGCTCACTCTCTTCTCCTTCTGCAACCCCAATTATGTGGATATTGTTATTCCTGATGTTTTCCCATAGGTTCCTGAGACTTTCTTTATTCTTTAATTATATTTTCTTTTTGTTGCTCTCCTTGGGTGCTTACTGTTTTCTTGTCCTCTAAATTGCTGATTCAATCCTCTCCTTCATCTAACCTACTATTGATTCATTCTAATTCATTCGTTCATTTGAGATATTATATTCTTCATTCCTGACTGATTTTTTATGATTTCTATGTCCTTTTAATGTTTACTAGCTGTTTAAATTCTCACTGAGATCATCCATTCCTCCCCTAAAGTCCTTGATCATCCTTATAACCATTATTTTAAATTCTGTATCTGCTATCGTGGTTGCTACCACTCCATTTAATTCTTTTTCTGGGTATTTTCTTGTTCTTTTATTTGATGCATATTTCTTTGTTTCCCCATTTTATCTGCCTTTTTTGTGTTTAAATCTGTATATTGGGTATATCTGCTATGATTCCCAAGCTTGTTATGATGGCTTTCTGATGTAGGTACCTTGTGGGTCTCGGTAGCACAATCTTCTAGATTACCTGACCTGAGTGATCCAGAAATGTTTCTTATATGAGTTATGTGTCCCCTACTGCTATAGTTGAGCCTTAAATGTCGTTGGCCTATTCATGGGTGGAGTTAACCCTCAGGTTGGCTGACTAGGACAGACTTCATTCCCTGTGTATGAGTCGCTGCTCAAGGGCTGCCCCCAAGGCAGAGTTGTTCCCACCAAGTTCTGGTATCTGCTGGAGTCTTTCTTTGGCTGAGCCATTGGTGTGGCTAGTTTGGTCAACCTCTGGTGAGGTTTGAAACCCACCACTGTTTATGTTGGTTCTGGGCCCACTTGAACAGGGTTCTGGTGCAGGTCAATGTCAGATATTGTGTGTAAGTGATCTCGGACTACCTGTCTGCAACCACTGAACTATTCACTGAATATGGCTACGTCTACTGGACCTGGGTGTGTGTGGGAGGGGCCAAATGTATGTACAAGGGTCAGCTTCCTGCAGCTCTGAACTGGGGGCAAGACAATAAAAGGCTCTCTGAGGCCAGCATCTACCTGTTAGCTACTCTAACACCCCCTGAAGTTGCCTGGACTTCTTCCAGAGCCTTTCAAAAAATAACTGCAGAGTGGGTCCAAGCTGGCCATGCTCCAATGCCCCTCTACACAGCACTAGTTCAGTAGGGCAAGGTGACTGTGTCAGGAGGCCAGGGCTAGTGATTCCCCTACTTGGGAGCAACATGGTCAGGTACTCTATGGGGATAATGTGTCTCATATTGAAGAGCCATACCACTCAGTCTCTGCTTCAGTCTACAACTGTAGCTCCCCTGGAAGGAGTGAACCATCGATTCAGGCTGAGGGCAGCCAGTAGTCCCCACTGCAGAAGCAAGCTCAGCAGGGTGGGGCCACTATGACTTTGTAAAACATATCAAGTCAGTTTTCTGTTGGGGAGTGGCACTGGTGAGCCTGTGAGAGGGAAGAAAGCTCTACACCTCCCCTTAGCTCACTTAAATACTGGACTGAAGCCTCTTCTGGGAGATGCTCTCCAAAGATCCTAGCTCTGAGAGGCATTTCCTTTCTCCCTAAGAATCTGAGCTCAGCAGGACTGGCCACTGTGACTTGGGAAATTAGAACAAAACAGTCTCTAGTTTGGGGTGGTGCTGGCCAAGTCCACAGGTGGTGGTGGTGGGGGGGGAAGACTGGCCCTCATTTAAAAGCCTCATAGTTCAATGTATCACTGAGGTTCTGACTATAGTTCTTCCAGAGAATGAGTGCACCAAAGGTCCCTGTTGTGTACAGCCAACAGTCCTTTCTGCCAGACTCAAGCTTGGCAGGGTGGTGTCACCAGTATTTGGAGGACCAGGTTAGTGCATTCCCCAGGCTGGCACTGTAAATACAGGAGTGCCCAATCCTGGGAAGATGGCACTTGAGGATAGTGTGGGCTATTGACTCAGGATCTGGACCTCAATAGCTGATCCTCTAGATCTTTCTTGGGGCCACACCACACAGGTCTTCTCTTTATGACTCCCATATGCCCTGAGTCTCCTTCTCTCTACCAGAGTCCTGGATGACTGCATAAGAGCAAGCTCCTATGTGTTGGTCATTTAGAAGAGTACTTGGGATTCTAGCAGACTCCTTCCTCTTACCAGCAGACAGAGTCACCACTGATTTTCACTGCCAGATGCTACACTTCCTGGCCCTGGTGCTCTGGGTTGGGGGTACTAGCATGGGGTTGAGACACTCATGCTCTTTAGGAGGCACTTTTGCAGTCAACATATCCCTCTGGCTTCTCAGCCACCACACGAGGGTACTGGGGCCAGCTCTCCACATCTCTGTCCTTCTTACCAACCTCTGTGTAGCTTCCTGTATAAATCCTTAGGTGTAATACTTCTGCTCAGCTATCCTTAATTTGGTCATTCAGGTTGACTGCTCTGTAACTTAGCTATAAATCTGGCTTGGCACCAGGAGGAGGTGAGTGGAGTTTCCATCTACTCTGCAGCCATCTTGAAAACCATGTTTCTTCTTTATGTCTTCTATTTCTTTATTGAGATTTTTGTCTTTACTTGTTTCAAGTGTTTTTGTAATTGTTCATTGAATAATTTTCATGATGGCTGCTTTAAGACCTTTGTCAGATATTCTAACACTTCTGTCACCTTGTTGTTGATATCTATTGATTGTCTTTTTTTCAATCACTTTGAGATCTTCCCAGTTCTTAGTTTAATTAAAATTCAACTGAAATCTAGACATTTTGAGTATTATATTATGATCCTCTGGATCTTTTGTAAATCTTGTTTTTTAGTTGTGACACCGCTCCCAGAGGAAATGGGTGGTGCTGCCTTCTTTCAGCCACATGTGGTAAAAGTCAGGGTTCTCTACTCGGCCTTCATTGACACTTGAAGGTCTGGCTTCACATTATTGCTGGGTTATAGTCAGAGTTCTAATTTTCCTACAGGCTTCTACTAATATCTCTCAAGTTGGGAGGGTTATGAGTGTTTTATTACTTAACCTCACCATTTGGTCTCCGCTGACAGCATGGGGTAGGAGATGGTCTCATTACAACTAAGCAGTGATCAAACTCTTTACTCTCCATAAGGATACCTCTGACACTGCTCCAGGGGGGAAAGAGATATTCCATTACTGTTGGGTGGAGATAGCAATCCAGCCTCCACTGACTCTGGAAAGGGGGAGGGCATTACTGCATGGCGAGGATAAAAAATCCAAGTTCCCCCTTGGCTTACTTTGATATTACCATGGCAGAGATATTGGAGTGCCTAGGTACAGCCTGGCAAAGGTAAAATTCTAGGCTCTCTACTTTGCCTTTTCAAGCATGTGTGGGGGTTGGGCCCATGATTTTCTCTGTAGTGTTTGAAAGAATTAAAGTGGTTAATTACCTCAATGTTTTCTGCTTTGCTAGGCTACCCTTTTTCTGGTCACTTAGCTAGATATACCAGGATTTTCTTGGAACTGTTTTGTCTGTGTCCTTGGTATTTCCTGATTACTAGATTCTTCAGTTCAGTCTGTGATATATGAGGCAAAAAATAAAAAGCCTGGAGAACTCATGATCATGTCATCCTTTGGGTCTGAGTTCCCTTACTGGTCTGCTTTCTTCTTTCTGCCTTTCAAAGTCTTCTTATGTTTGTTTTATGTGTAATGCTTAAGGGTTGTAGCTGTATTTAGTGGGATTTGATCTTTTGGAAGTTCCTCTCCTTAATTTATAACTATAAATCAAATCATGATTCAACCCGCTTACAAGTCTTAATGGCTTTTCACCGCATCCCAAGCTAGATATTGCATGGACTTATAAGATCTGTTTTCTTTAGCTCCAGCCTATTTATCTAACCTCTTTCATGCTCTTGCCCATTCACTATGTTTCAGCCATGCTCATTTCCTTTCTATTCCTCAATTACCTCACATTATTTATTGCCCTAGAGATTTTCATATGCTTTAAGTTCTCTATTTCTAAGCTTTTCATGCCTGTGGTCTTCTTATATCTCAAGACTGTGCCTAAAAGTCACATACTCAAAGAAATTCTCTCTTATCACATTAAGAAATTTCTTCTTTCCCTCACCCCAACTGTTTTCTATCACTACACTTTGTACATTTATACCAGTCCTCCATATATACACATATTCTATATAACAAAAGCCTTATATGCTAAGTGTCCAACCATTTGTTCTACTATTCGACCAGTCATTATGACATAATGACCACCAGGGGGAAGATGCTCTGAGCAGTAGGTTACTCCTACAGTTCCTCCCTGACACCATTTGGCCCCAACTGGAACTGGGCGAGACAGGCCCTGGAGCCCTCCTGTGGTCCGCCCCAGTCCTGGATTATGCACTGATGGGGTTCCTCAGCCTGGCCTGAACCTTCTTGCAATTCGGAACCCCTCGGTGGATGTCATAGAGCTGGTTTCGGCCTGATTCCTGCAGGCGAGGCCAAGGAATCCCCCAGTGTACAAATCTGTGTACTGGGCCTCTAGTACACACACGCACACACACACGCGCGCACACACACACTTACTTGTTGTTAGTTATTAGTATGTGTGTGCATATATATGTGTGTATATGCACATTGTTATGTTGAATATTTCCCAACAGATTATAAGCTCCATAGGGTGAGAGGCCATACCCATTATATTAACTAGTTTATCCATGATTCCCAGTACACAGTAACCATTTAATAAATGCCTCCTGAATGAAAGGAGACAAAACCTTATATTATATACAAATTACATTGCCACCTTGAAATCTAGAAAGATTCTAGACATGTGCTATTTATTTATTTGGTATACATTCATATTTTCATATTGTGAAATGCACACAAAATGCTTTTGTATGTCTGTCATTGTGCTTGCTACATTATGTGGAAAACATCTAGTTGTATGCTTTGTTTTGTGTATAGGATAGCACTGAGTGTTTTACTCACTTTTGTATCTATAGTGCTTAGCATAAGACCTATACAAAGCAGATGCTCATGTTGAAAAATCAATAAATGATAGCTTGCACTGTGCTGCAAAGTATTTGAAACAGTCCCTAAGAGACACTAAACAAACAACCAAGATATTTTTCTACTTAGATCATGAAAATAAGTTTCATTTCAAAATCAAGAAAATGTAAAGCATTGGAAAACTTACATGCTTCTCTCTCTTCTTGATACAGTTCCTGGTCAGTGTGAAGAACTGATTGTTTCACTTGGTATGGGCATCCTAGTCCTAGAAGTAAATAAGACCCATTTTAGAAAAAAAAATAACACCTATGGAGAAAGAAAGCAATCTTCCTGTCCCACTATCTTTATTCCTCTGTAGGCAATTATTAGCCAGAGATTAAACAATTTATCTCCTACCTTAAATGTTCTTACATTTATAATTTTTTTATCTATAGATATGTACTAGTTAACTTATAAACAGAATCTTTGACCTTATCTAGCAACAATTTTGCCAGTTCATATTTGCCATGATCAAGTAATACTGGTAAGTGTTCACATGAAAATAAACCTAACATCTTAATATAAGGGAAATCCCTAAAATCTAGGTGTTTTGTAAATAAATAATGTTAAAGCTCATAGACATAGTTTAGCCCAGGGCTTTGTTTTTATCCTGTAACATTAACAGAAGGTTGTTGTTTTTATTCATTATGGGTTATCTTAGGGAGCCCCTCTATATAGTCTTTCCCCAGCTGTTGGGTACTCCTCTGCACATATACTGAGTGGTCAGATTATTATGATCTCTGAAAGCATAATAATCTGGCCACTCAATGTATATCTATATAATAAAAGGCTAATATGCAAATTGTCCCCTTGACCAGGAGTTCAACCAGCACGTAGGCTGGCCAACTGCCCATGTCCCCTCCCCTTAGCTAGGCTGGCCAGACCCCACCCATGCACGAATTCATGCAACAGACCTCTAACCTTACCTAATAAAAGAGAGCCATGCAAATTAACCATCACTCTGCTATGCCCACAGCCAATCAGAGTGAGCATGCAAATTAACCCAACAAAGATGGAGGTTAATTTGCATATGAAGGTGCAGAGCTGTGTGAAGCCTGCTATGAGGGGAAGGGGGGCAGTGGAGGGAGCTATTGGAGTGGTGCTCCAAACAGAAGTGAAGACTTGCTGGCTCCGGGAAGCCCAGGAGCAGGGACCTGCCAGCTCCCAGGTGGCTGGGGACGGGGGACTTGCTGGCTCCTGGGTGGCTGGGAGTGAAGCCAGCAGCCTATTCTTGGACAAATATCGTGCAACAGGTCTCTAGTATGTAGGTAGGTAGGTAGGTAGATAGACAGACACACACACACACACACACACACACACACACACACACACACACACACTGAGTGGCCAGATTATTATTCGTTCAGAGATCATAATAATCTGGCCACTCAGTGTAGTCCTGAAGACATCTATCATTGCATTTAAGGCACTGTCCTATTAAATTAACTATGAATGTTTGTTTCTCCTACCAGTCTATGAGCATTCCAGTCACCTCAACATCAAGCTAATTTTTCTGATCAAAGGATACAACCTGGGTCGGCTCATTGGTAGTATTCAAAATACATTTGTTGAATAAAAAGTTTATATGTTCTTCATTAATAGCTTCTAAGTGCACCAGAAAATTTCCTGATGGGATAGGGCTTAATGTGTTAAGAAAACTAGGTGTCCTCATCTAGATGGGCTTTGGGATTTTTATTACACTGATTAATATTGCAGAGAATACCTGGAAAGAACCCTTAAAAACCATATTGGGATAACCTCAACTTGATCCAATTTTTTTTTCACCCAGAAATGATTGCTGTGAATCTTGGTCTGGAAAGGACATGACTTGATTTAATACAGTTCAAGTTAGAGGCAGAACAGCAACGAAAGGATTATATTAATTGAATTATAGTCTCTGAGTGCTTTTCCCTGATAATCTAAAAATGAGGTTTGGCCCAGAATAGCACACTGAAGACCCATTTACTAGTATACTTGAAGGTCTCTTCCTACTTGCTTCTCTAACTACTGGTGGCATAGAAAGATTGCTATCTGGTCATTGGTTACATCAAAGGTTTTGGTTCTTTATTCATTTTTTTAATTCATTACTATTAGTTGAATTACACTGCAAGGTAATAAAAACATTTTTCCAGAAATGTTGCTAAGCTTTCTCTGAAGCAAGTTTTATATATTGTTCTTGAGAATACCTTGGGTTTGATCACTACTAGTCTTATCAGAACTGCTTAACTAAGGTTTCTGCACAAGGTATGCAACTTGTCCACCATAGAACACCTGCTTTTAAAATTATAGGACAATAGACAGGTGAATGCCTGGGGTGGAAGGCTGGGGAGATGGGGGAGGGGAGCAAAGGGGGAAAATGGGAGACTTCTGTAACACTCTCAACAATAAAATAAAATTTAAACTATTATAGGAATAATCTGAGCCAAACTAAGTAGAAAAAAGAGGGGCTCTGTTTTAGGACGCTGACTACCCTCTAGCTGTTCTCTCTGTGTTGTCACTTCTCACTAATCATTCAAACATGCAAGATAAAAAAGAGAAAAATAAGTTATGATAAAATATTACTCATTTTAAAAAGCAAGAAAACTAAAAATTAAACAGACAGCTATAGCAAAACAAAATACTATAAAGCAAACTGGGAAAATCACCAGAACTCTGCAAGACATTTTGTCTAAGTGTTATATAATTTTTAAAAACACATTAAAATATATCTTTCATGGCACGCCTGAGGTCTCATGAAGAGCAAGCTTCTTAGCAGAAAAAAAAATGGGAAATGGAAATTTAGGCCCCTATAAAATAAACTGTGTCAAAAAATGTGGTTAAAGACATTCACTTCGTAGCTCCATAAGAAACGTTCATATTATGCACTCCTGTCATTGGCTCCAAAGAGACAAAAGCTTGAAGGCTAATGGAAGGCTCCTCCCTATCTGACCCAGCCCCTAAGAGTCAGATCCATTGAACACCTAGATTCCGGTCAGGGGACCTTTGTAAATTCCATGTCAGAAGTACTTAAACTCATATACACTATAGAATCTTAATCGGAAATACTTTAGTCAAGAGACTTTAATTTTATATTGAAATCTGGATGGAAAATAAAAAGACAAAACTCTTAACAATGGAATGAAAAATGATTTAAAGTGATTTATTTTGATAAGGTTGCAAACACCTCAAGTTATACGTCTCCAATTAATTTAATTAATGTAATATTTCTCCTCTGCTTGTTTCCAAAAACAATCCAAGTCAGCTTCCAAAGAATCATTTGCCTTTTATACCTATACTGTTGAAGTATGTGTGACATCATGTAATTTAATGTTACGTTTTCATATGTATTTTATGATAACATATCTTTTCCCCTAATCTTTGAAATTGTATTGTGCATTAAGAGAAGGCAAAAACTAAGCTGCTGAAGTTTGCATCTAATCACACTATACTACACTTACAAAAATGGACCAAAATTAAGCTGCCAAAGTTTGTGCATAATCACATTAAGTGATAGTTACAAAAATGGGGCAATACATTAACATTTTAATAATAGGCAAAATAATATCAATGCTAGTTTATTTGAAAAAAAATTGTGGAAAGAAAAATGCAGAAAGATTTAGCTGAGTCATTTGGAGTTAAGAGTAAAAGTGTGAAGGCAATGATGATTTAAACCTTTCACATTTCTTCTCCCCAAATCAAGAATATTAGAGTGAAAATCCAGTTATATTCTGAACAAATTAAGTAAAATAATACCAAGTATATTGTCAAACAAAAGACAATTTTAAAAATGTTTTTTAAGAGAAACTTCAAGGAGAAGGGCTTAGGATAAATGCCTAAGGCCTTGGTGACCCCACAGCCATATTTTGACTATAAATCTTAGAACTTTTTATAGTTATCTCAGATGACTAGACTAAATAAATTCCCTGGAACATAAATAGGAGGAGAACATGTACAACTTAATTCTGATGTGGGGTGTTCTTCAAAATCCTCTTTACATGTCTTTTTCCCATCTCTTTTAATTTCACTGCATTCTGTTCTTTGGCATTTGCTTTGATTGATATTCATTATGCAAACATCTCTCTTGAAACTGGCTTGAAATATGATGAATAGTCTGGTTGCTTGTCATGCAAGCCCAGTCGGGATATGCAGTTTGATATTTCAGCCAGATTTGTTCACTTCCTACATTGCTGGTTAGGTACTGGTTATGAATACTCACAGCAACCATCGGACTCCTTTGTAGCCAACTTTATGATAACATTCAATTCCAAAGTACTGTTCTTTTTGTGACACTGATACAATCCTTCTTACTAGTTTTAAAAGTTCATATTCTGGAATGGCCTTAACTCAGTATTACAATCATGTGTCATGACCCCAGCAAATTTACTTAATCTCTTTAAGCCTTATTCATTAACTTATTCAATATTTATTGAACTATGTATAATGGGCTCTGGGGATAGGAGCTGAGTGTGATCGGCAAGGTTTTCTCATCTGTAAAATGTGGCTAATGAACTGTTTTGAGGGTGTGTGTAAATTACTTAGTACAGTGCTCAATTAATGTTCATCATTATTAGCATTATTATTTTGACAAAATTACTTTTAACATCTATGACTGTAACCTAATGATTCCCAACGCAGCCATTCCATTATGTTTCTGGACATAAAACTACTCGATAAATTACGAATGCTGGAAATGATCTTTTCTAGAAATAGTGATGCAATGTGTGAGACTCAGGCACTCCCAAAAACACCTTTGTTACTTGGTTAGCCAAGAGATCATTGCAAATCACAACCATAATCTAGATTATGAATGGTGCTATGCCTATCCTCTGCGCATGGGCTTGTCTAGGTAATCTTCGAAGCACCTTTCCCAAATTTCCCCTATGCTTTAAAGGTTGGGTTATTAGAAAAAGAAACATGTCTACAGACAGACCATCTTCAGTTTTACTTGGTTTGTATCACTAGCTTGAACATATCAAAATACCTTGGTTTCAGTACTTTGGGGGGGGCGGGGGGGAGAGGGGGAATGTCAACTCATGTCCGTTGAGAAATGTGGCAGTTAGGCTGCATCTCATGCAATTGAACTAGAGAAGACGGATTACTGCAGGAGCTGGCAAATCCTGTTGACATCATTGAAATGGTTATGGGAATAAAATGAGCTTTTGGGTTTTTTTTGAACAGAGCTATTGAAGGATGACAAAGAGAAAACACCTATGCGGTGGCAGAGAGTTTGCATCGATACTTCCTGAGATTAATGCTTTGTGGTTTAAAGTGAGGCTTCCTTGGGCTGTCTTTCACTCGGGGCTGTACAGTAAGTGAAGTACCTAAGTTTTGAAGAATCCCGTTGCTTACAATTTGTCACTCATTTTAAATCCGTGGTCCCCCCTTCAGTTCTTCTATAGGAACAGCTGAAAACAAAAGGGCATCCTCTAGAACGGGAGGCGCTCGGTGTCCAGGGACTTGGAGGAAACCCTTCCAAAAGGCACGTGGGACCAACCTGTCTCAGTGTCACCCGGACCTCACTGGCAGGTCCCAGCCCGCATCGGCTCTCCCGCCTCCCCGTCGCTGCTTTTCTGGCGGGCGGAGCCCGGATCCCGACCGCGGCGGGCATTCCACGCCTCTGACTCCAAATGCGTGCGCGGGGGGCTCGGGAGCCTCCTCGGGAGCCCAGTCAGCAGCGGGGAGGACCGCAGCGAGAAAAGCCCGGGCTCCCGCTGTAACCGGGCGATCTGCGGTGTCCCCCACCCCTCGGCGGCGGGGCAGCAGGTACCTCCTCGGCGGCCTCAGCAACTGGTGGACGGCCATCCCGCCCGGCCGTCGCATCTGCTCCGAGGCCCTTTGGGGGGAGAGGGGGGCCAACGCTCCCGCCCCAGGGGGCACCTAAGGGACTGACCCGGGCTCAGGCTCGCCGCTGCCACCGCCGCCTCCGACGACGCCGCCGCGCACGCGCTCCAAGCGCGCGCTTCTGTCCCGGGGCGGCCGGCGGGGCGGGACCACGAGGCCGGCGGCCGCCCCGCACCTGCCTGACTGAGAGGCGGACCCCGGGCTCCGGGCGCGCGTGCAGGCGCGCGCGCACGCGCACGCGCCCCAAGCGCGCCCGGCGTCGGCCCCCGGGGGGCGGGACCGCGCGGCCGCGAACGGGGCGGGGGGCTCGTGGCGCGCGCGCGCCCCGCACCCGAGGGCTGCGGAGAGATATTTTGGGTGGCAGGAGGCCCCTCGTCATTTCCGCCGTGCGGTTCGGTCGTGCTGGGGCTTCACTCCCGCGCGCGCGAGGCGAGCGGACAAGTTGGCTGCGGACGTGCGGGCGGCGGCGGCGGCGGCGGCGGCGGCGCGGCGACGGCGGCGGCGGCGGCGGCTCCTCACCGTAGCGTCGCTACCCTCGGCGGTGCAAGCCATGAACTGAAGCCCCGGACGGACGGACCCCCCGAACGGAGTGGCGGAGCCGCCGCCGCCGCCTCGGCAGCGACCGAGAGGCGCAGTGGTCGCAGGCGCGTTTCCCTCCCGGGTCGCCGATCCCGCCGCCGCTGCCCGCCTCGCGCCCAGAGACGTGGTGCAGCCTCGAGACTCCACACAAAAGCCGCTCTCCGCGAGCCGCCCCGCCGCCAGGCAGCGGCCGGCGAGGCACCCCACCCGAGGGCGGCTCCGACAGCCCAGTTGGTTTTGTGTCCGAGCTCCGCACCCCACGCGGCCCCGACCCCGTGCGCATGGCCCTGATCATGGAACCGGTGAGCAAATGGTCTCCGAGTCAAGTCGTGGACTGGATGAAAGGTAATGCCCGCGGTGCGGAGGGCGAGGCAGCCCTGGGGTGCGGGGTCCGGGCGCGCGGGAGGGAAGGGACCGGCCGAGCCCGCCATCGGGGTTACCGCAGACTGATCTTGGGGGGCGGAGGGGCGGCGGGGGTCCCCCGGAGCCCCGAGGGGCTCGGGATCCCGCTCTCCTATTGTCTCCAGCCGGGTGCTCCCCAGCTGGAGAGGGACGCGGGGAGCGCGGGAGGATAGGGGGTTGGAAGCCCCGCTGCGGAATCCCCGCGCGGTATCAGCGCATCGTGGCCGCTTTCCGACCCCCCCGGGACGTCCCCAAACCTGGAGGACGTGGCGACCCCCGGGCTTTTCCCCCCCAGGGAGGAGTCCCCAAGGGACCTGCTTGGCTGGTCGCCCCTGCGAGAGCCCCCCTTTGTTCCCGGGAAACCTGATGCCCGGTCGCCAGCCGCCCCTGCCAGGTGCCTTTTCCTGCGCCAACTCTCCGGGCAACTTTCAAAGCCCACATAACGGGGTCAGGACGCAGCCGCCCCAGTTTGGATGGGGAAGCAGACCCTGTCCCCCCAGGTTGGGCTGCGGATGCTCATGGGATGCTCTACTTTCGGAGAGGAAAGCAGGCTTCCCCCGGGACAGCATCGGTGCTCGTGTCTGTGGGCTCCCTCCAGCGCATCACCCCGCATCCTTTGCCTCCTCCTCCTCCTCTTCTGGCCCTTTAAGGCTGTGGACCTCGGGGCTTTTTCTTGGGGGCTGGACGCCCGGTGAGAGGTAATGCGCATTCAGATCTCCCCTCATTTCTTTCATCTTGAGGGCTCCCCCCCCTTCTTTTCCCTGGCAATTTCTAAGTGCCATACTTATACGTACTCGAAATTGTGGGCTTTTCTCTAGTTTCCTGGGCTTTCCTGCCTCACTATCTCCCTCTGTTGTCTGAGTTAAGGGGCCTTTAGAGGAACCCCCCCCCCCACTCCCGCCCGTCACGACTGAAGCTCTCTATCCCCCCCCACCCCCCCTCTAAGATTCCTAAGGTTTGGGGAATGCTGACAGGGAATGAATGGAACTGAATAAATGACTGCTGGCCGCACTTGGGAGACCTTACAGCTTTGCTTGTGGTTTTCCCAGGCACAAACTCGGGGTAGATTAGTCAGGGACCAGAGGCTTAGCATTTGTGAGAAATGTGCCCGCGGTCGTGAGAGAGCCCTTCTCGGGGCTTGCTTAGCAGGCAGACTTCCCGGGATCCAGGTACTTTAGAATGAAAGGTATTGATCAGAAGTGATCAGAAATGCTAGGGAGAAGCAATTTTTTTTTCTTTCTCTTCCCCCCCCCCACCCCCGAACCTTTTCAGCTTCTTGCTTATTCTTGGGGATTGTCCTTTATTTGCTTTCCTTCTAGTCCCTTATATGCCCATGTATTCCTTGTGCACCTCCTTTTCCTTTTCTAACGTAGGGAAAGTGCTTTGTAACTGCAGAGCACAGTGCACTGGGAGCGTATTTCATTAAATCGCATTCAGGATTTATCGACTGCCCCCCTGTATGCGGTACATTGTGCTAAGGTGTCGCGCCCTGAGTGCCATGACTAAGACAGCGTCCTGCAGTGGCTCATCATTTCTGTTTCTTCTTCCCCTTTCATATTTGCTATTTAAATTCTGCTTTCTGAGATTCCCACCAGCTTCCCCCCGCCCCCCCAACATTGTCAGATACCGACAAACATCTGTCTTCTCTGTATCTCAGTCCTGGAAGAAAGAGCAGGATATATTCAAGAAGCAGGCATGGTTAATTTAAGCCCTTTCTTTGAATTTGCCTAAAAGGTGGCTTTAGTTTGAGTCTTTGGCTAAAATTCTCAAAGCAAAGCTGTCTTGGCTGGGGGGGGGGGGAGTCGGATTACCTTGCAGACTACCTCACAAATTCCCATGATGCTTGAACTGAGTGCTGCATACTCCATCTTCTTCACCTCCCACCCTCCCAGGACGGTCTTGCAGTTTCCCCTGTCTCTACAGCTCAGGCCCACTGAAACACATAGAACACATGATGAACATGTTCGGACACACGTTAGCATCCCAGTTCACTAGTCCTTGCAAAATCTCTCCAGCCTAAACTGCAGCTTCTTTGAAGTTAGCCTAACATCGTTAGCTGCCATTTAAAGGACTGTTCCGTTCAAGTTGAATTAATTTTCATACCTGTTGGTGACATTTTGGGAGCTATGTGAAGAGATTAGTGAGGTTGCCAAGATGGAATTTGTGTATCCTTGTACACATTAGACTGGAAGAAGACTAACTGATGTCATCTGTATTTTTCAAGTCCAAACTGCTTCCTGATGAAATTTCTGTCAATTTTATCGAAATGTGATTTGAGATATCAGAAAATGAGATTTATAAGTAGTTGGATGAAGTGAACATTTCCTCAAATTATAACTTACACTGTTATCTAATCAATTTTCCCCTTTTTACACTCTTCCCAAAATAGTTTAGAAAACACATTTAGAACTACTTTTCACCCTTTTCTTGGATGCAATAATATTTAAAAGTCAACTACTTTAGGCTGTAGCTTTGGAATGGCTAAATTGCACTTCATGTTGTGTAACATGTAGTGTTATTAAGGCACTACCAAAAAATGAACAGGACTTTAGAACAACTGAAACGTTGTGGGAGTTAAGCGTGCTCCTGATGTGATGGTTTCATCATCCTTAATATTTAAAGCATATAGCATGTGCGTTCAACTAGTTCCAATTCTAAATAGTTATACTTGGTATATATAGTAAGGTACATGATTTAAGCTCTTTCTAGGATAGTTTTCTCTTTAGTAAATAGAAAAGGAACCATTGAGCACATAAGAATAGGAGGGCCATACATTTATACTTCCAGACGATTTATGTAAGTGGTCTAGAAACTCAGTAAGCAGAAAGGGAAAGTGAAGGGGGGGGGAGGACAAGCTGCTCTACTTGGTTATTAAGCTGTGTGGCAGCATATATTCTAGATTATTTACGAAGGACCAGTTCTACATTGTGATTCATTTTGATCTGTTACTTCTTATTAAAGTATATTTAAGGGAGGCAAAATATTAAATGTATGTATTAATTATTGGTAAAGATATAAGGAACCACTTGCATTTTTGCTCACCCTAAATTCCACTATTTGTAAAATATAATACAGAATTTTCTGTTCACAATGAGAATTTGATGTGACAGTGTCAGTGTGAGTTCCAGCAAATATATGAACTCTTCATGAGTCAGTAAAATAAACAGTTCTATTCCAGATTATCTTGATGGTACTTCAGGCTATTTGAAAATATGGTATAGACCGTAAAAATAAATTTTACAAAAATCAAAATCACTTAGCATTTGAAACTAATTAGAAATTGCATTCAGTCCTCTTGTGGTTTTGATAAAAATTTTAAATGTAAACCTTTTTACAGTAAATAAAAACAAAGCAGTTATTGGAAAAGCTGTAGGTAGAAAAGTAGGCCAATAACTTTCTAATTTTTGCTCAGTCTGTTACTGTAAAATCATTTCTGACCTCCTGTATGTTCACTTGCAGGGCCTGGAAATGCCCCATAATCTGCATTTATTTGAGTCTCCATTTTTGTCCTCTGAATGATAGTAAAATCTTCTGAACACTTTAGCACTCCTATTATTGTTATGATTGTTTTTCCTTGTCCGTGTCACACCCACTATTCCAGTTTTTTTCTCACACCTTTTCTAACATGAAACTCTTTCAAAATATCCACTTGGCTAAGATAAAGTTATTTTCTAGAACCAGCTCCTTTCATGAAATTTTCCCAGTGATCTTAATCTTTTTCTGGATCTAATAAAATGAGATTTTTTTCAGAGTCAACCAACATGCCCGCTTTACTAATCTTTTCTTATGGTCTCTGTAACTTAGTTCCATCCCTTCTTGTATTGTTGTGATTCCTAAATTAATCTGAATTTTAAAGATAGCCTCTTCTCAAAGCATCCCACAATTAACTGCTCTACTTTTTCCTGTTTACTATAAACCATTTTCTGTAAGAAGCATTCACGGACCTCAAATTTCTGTCCCGATGACTCAGCCATCTTGAGGATAGAAAATGAAATACAAAAAAAAGAAGAAAGAAAATGAAATACATTATTTTAGATATAAAAGCAAAGATAAAACCAACATTTGCATACAACCCTACAAAAGAGGAAAATGCAGTTATTAAATAAGGTCAATTTAGTATAAATCTTAAATTCTGTAAAGGAGATTGTATCTGATAAGATGAAGTTTTGACAGATACAATGCTTTTCAGTATTTTCCCCCTCATAGGATCCCGAGATGAGGTTGACATATATATTAATTGGATGAATGAAAATGTCAAAATTTTGAATTCAACATTCTTAAGAGAGAGAGATCAGAAATAATTCTGACAGGAACTTGAGGAAAAATATGATCAAATTGGTCATATCACTCACTTCCTTTTTAAAAAATTAATTTTATTCTGATTTGCAATGTGACTAGACAGTCACCAACAATCACCTACTTTGGATTTGACATTTTTGAAATGGGAAGTCTTATCTTTTTACACAGAAACAAAATTTACCATTTCAATATGTAAAGTTTAGTTCACAAGAAACATCATTTTATTTATAGTGTGATTAATGTCTGCTCTTTAAGTTAACAATCATAATTAATGCAGATTAGGAAAAAAGAGTATATGTATATGTATTCTGGTCCTTAGATATAATGTACTCAGTACTTCTTTATGGAAGTACTTTAATGGATTGCTTTAAATAAATTATTCCCTGCTTTGGGGAAATTAGTCTCTGTAAGGGATAGCAGCAACTTTGACAAACCTACGCCAAGACAGAGACGGGTACCAGGTATGATCAAATATTTGGTAAGTTTTAAGGTTTCATATGTATACAATCGCCAGTGAAAAGTGAAGGTGATGATTTTAGTAGTTAAGGAAGGACCCATAGGGAAGGTGGTATTTTAGCAACTGCTTAAGCAATTTAGTTAAGGCGTATTCTAAGAAGGGTGTATTCTAAATGTGGAGGCACAGCCAGAGACTCTAGAATCATGATGGGGTGATTAACCACAGGGAGGGGTTGTGTCTGCGTTTGTTGGATGGAAGGAGAAAGGTGGGCAGTAGAAGGAAAGTGAGGGAGGAGCAATGAGTAGGTGGCACAAAAGTACTAGAACAAATCTGCATTTTACAGAAACAATAAAAATCTCATCATGTCCTGACTTTAAATAAATACCACATTATAAAACTTTGCCTGCCAAAAATAAGCCCACAAAGAATGTGTATTGAATTGGTGCAGCTGTTTCAAATCTGTTTCTCAGGGATAATTTGGAAATAATGTTAAAATGAGTTTTTTGAAGATTAATTACATCACTAACATTATGTTGTTGGATATTTAGGGTTTTACTGACCCAAATTCTTACATGAAGAATGAATATAGGCTTTTAAATATTAATGCTGTTCTTAAACCAATGATAAGTTATAATTTTCATTTACAGCACAGTGACCTTAGATTAGGACTTAATTTGTTCTTAATGACATTTTTAGCTTTCTACGTGACTTCCCTATAGTACCTCACACACAAGGCTTATTGTGAATGGTAAAGGATTAGCTTCTGTAAAGAGTACTGGAAGGAAGGATCATCTGGACTAATTTAAAAGGGGAAGGGGGAAGGGAGGATAAGTAATTTGAAAATATATATATATATATATATATATATATATATATATATATTCTAAAGCTTTTTATGTTTTATAATTTTTGTCATGGTTTAGGGTCTGGCTAAAGAACAGCAAATGTAGTGTTCAATTATGGAAACCTGGTATTGAATAACATTCAGTGAGTAAATTCACATTATTCATATATACAGTAGGCCTGTGCTCCTTAAAATGGTGCATTTCTATGATTGCAGAAGCCAAAATGTGGAAAGAAACCGGAGTGGATTTTTGCTAAGTATTGTAAAACATTTTTATATTAAATCTAACAGAGAGATTATATTTATGTTGTAGAAAGTAAAACTGGCGTGATTTAAAAGATGAGACTAGAGGCTCACCAGGCATTTGAGGCTTGCAGCAGGCTGCTTGAAGCTGTGCTTCCCAGACCTCCCAAGGTTATGAGTCCCTTCAGGATTATGGACATATCAGTGGGAAAGTTTGAGACGGGGTGGTTGGGTTTAGAAAAGATAAAATTAATGTACTTTGCTTCCTCTGTTTCTCCTATTGCAAGTGACAAGATATATTTTCAGCCAAGGTCATGATAAACATAGTGTTTTACTTTCGTTTGTTTTTTCAACCTGTAGTCCGGATGAACTTCTTGGGAATGATTTGCATCTGATTGTGTTCTTACACTTCTCACCCTCATTAGCTTAAAAAATTGAATGGCTTCTCACTGTTTTTTAGGATAAAGATCAAAGTCCTTAAAATGGCTGATAAGACCCTTGGAGGTTTGGCTATCGCCTGTAAGGTATACTACCCCAGCCTTGTTTCTGTTTGCCCAGCACTAGGCCTTTTTGCACTTAATATGTTTTCTCTTACCTTTGTTCTTTACCCAGTTAAATCTGACTCATCCTCCAGATCTCAATCCTCCCCCACTCCCACTCCTCTAAGTCACAGCACATCCTCAGTTATATGACCTCCTGGTTCCATGTATATCTTTATCGTTTTGCCAGTTTTATTTTTACATTAGTTTGTGTTGCTATTTGATGACGGCAGGGACCACATGTGTTTTTGTATAACAAGGCAAAAGAAAGTATATGATGAAAAGTAGGCACTCAATAAATATTTTTTGAGCGAAGGAATAAATAAATGTATCCACAGATTTCTTGTCTGTCAGCAAATCTGCTTTTCTAAATGACAATGCATGTAAAATCCCTTATAATTCTCTAATGGATACTTCAGTGCCAAGTCATATATTGTGTGCCAGAATACAGTGAAAGTAGGGTTGCTTTATCCATATTTCATAGTTGTGTAACACTACTAGCCAACTCAGTTATCTAAATCATGGTTTAGATTTACTTTATTAAGAAATATTAATAATTTCAATGAATTCATAACACTTGTGTTTATGCTATAAATATTATTTGCTGCTATCATTCAGTAGTCCAACACAATAGGCAAACATTATTTTAAAAATTAAAACATATCCCTTTTCTTAGGCATTTGTTTTCTTTCAGACAAATTTTCTAATTGTTTCTTCATTTTGGTGTTTTTAAATATATTTTATTGATTTTTCACAGAGAGGAAGAGAGAGGGATAGAAAGTCAGAAACATGGATCAGCTGCCTCTTGCGCGCCCTCTACGGGGGGATGTGCCCGCAGCCACGGTACATGCCCTTGACCAGAATCGAACCTGGGACCTTTCGGTCTGCAGGCCAATGCTCTATCCACTGAGCCAAACCGGCTTTGGCTCATTTTGGTGTTTTTAAAAGAACTCTTAGAACATCTATGCATAACCCATAGACACATACAACAGTGAGGTGATGGCATGAGAGGAGACGGGGGCTGGGTGGAAGTGGGCAAAGGAGGGAGGGATTGAGACATCTGTGAAGTGTCAACAATAAAATTAAAGTTTAAAAATCTAAAAAAATTGCCCGGTCTGCGTGGCTCAGTGCTTGAGGGTCCACCTAGGGAGCAGGAAGTCATGGTTTGATTCCTGGCCAGGGCACATGCCCAGGTTTCAGGTTCAACCCCCAGTGTGGGGCGTGCAGGACGCAGCCAATCAATGATTCTCGCTCATCATTGATGTTGCTATATTTCTCTCCCTCTCCCTTCCTTTCTGAAATCAATAAAAATAATATTAAAAAATTTAAATCAATGATGCTAAATTACCCTAAAAAAGAAAAATAACTACAAAAATAAGTAACTGTATACTATATTTTGAAATGCAGGGTAGATTGAAACTGAAAAAATTCCTTAATTTTATTCTTTTACAAAAGTTAAAAAAATGCTCATATAAGAAATTAAAATATTTTTCTCTTGGAAGAAGAAAATACCCTTTATTTTTTAAGTTGGAGAATAAAATGGAAAAATAGCCCTTTAGCTTAATGAGAACCATTATCTTATATTTAATTTTGACTTTACATTTTTATTAATAACCATAAAAATAAAATATTCAAATATGCATTTTAAATCAGCAACTCTTGTATAACTTCCCAGCTCTCCCTGTAATTTTGAAAAATAAATTTTAACATTTAAACCAAATATAAATTTATTTGGACTAATTTTTAAGAGCCTATGTAGAGAGTTATTATAAAGCATTAACTTGTTGAATATAGGTGCCTCTTGCAGATTTAGTGAATACATGCTTCTGATAATCACTAGTAGATGAGTTATAGATAATTTTCTAATAACGCATGTTCTTTTCCCCAAATTTGGAATGCTTAGAATATAAACTACAATACATGAAATTTTTAAGACCTTAATATAAGTATGCCAGTGTGTTAACTCTTAATAAAACAATACCTCCCGGCTTAAATATTTTAGTTAGTACTGCAAAACAGTGGATTGCAATTGTGCCCTGATTTGAATTACAAGTGACTATTAAACATGATAGAAATTTGGGGACTTTAAATATATGTTTAGTTTCTTGTTCAATTTAAATTACAATTATTAATTCGAATGGAAGTTTTTTATTATCTTAATCTTACTCTTAAAATTTCAGGAAAGAGGGTTGCCAGTATTTGCATAAAATCATGAATTTTAAATTTTACTAAAGTACAGTAACTGCTATTTCAGTTTTCTGTGTTTGTCTGTTGAATATTTTGTCACAACAAAATTGTTTTAAGAACCAAAATTTATTAAATAATCCCAAACTCACAATGTCATTAATATATTATAATTTCCCACAATAAAAATGTTAACAAAACTAATGTCAATGATAGCACACTTGTCTGTTTTATATTTACTTTACTTGACAGTAATGTTCTTGGAAATTAGTCTTGTTAGATGGGTTGGACAGTGGTGTGATAACATAATAGATAAGAAACCACATTGTAATTGCCTTTAAAATATTGCCGAATGTTACTTATTTGCTTTTTAGAACTTTTTGTTTTGTTTCAGCCACATCTGCTATTTTTAAAATGGGCTTGAATGTGTTTTCTCAGGTAACATCTGCAAAAAACCAGTGGAAGGCTTAGATCCTGGATTTTACTTTTTTCAAATTGTTTACCAAAATTATGAAAGATTCTATTGTCTAGCAAGTTGTGAGACTTATTTATAATGCAATTCATTAATAAAACCTTTTAAAATACTTGCCTTAAGTATTTATGCTGGAAGATTAATTTCAATAACATTAGCTGAATTCTTCTAATAATTTTGGTATGTTTTATATGTGTATATGGGAGTTTTTTTCTGGCTGAACAGAAAATTCATATTTTCATTTTGTACAATTTTTTTATATTTGGCTTTCAAAACAAGTCACTGGGATATTAAAAACCTATAAAGTGTTATAGGGTTTCTACTAATGGTGCTTAAAACAGACATGTTGCTTTATGGAGCCTATGGTGTAGACCAGTGGGCAACAAACTCTTTAGTCAACAGAGCAGCAGACCAAGGCTCATGAGACACATGTGGCTCGTGAGCCGCAGTTCGCCGACCACTGGTGTAGACCAAGTTCAATATGTAGAGCCAATGCAGATGGCAGGGCTAGGTGCCCTGGTGCAAGTTTTGTGGCGGCCTCTGACGGCATCGCTGTTGCATGAAACCAGGACAGAAGGCTTCCTCCTGCAGAAGGCTGCCGCTCTCCTGCCTTCTAGCCGTCAGAGAGTGGGCTTTCGGTTTGATAGTGAATTGTCACACACACAGAAGCTTGTTCTCTGGCGTATTTGAGGCTAAATGCTAGTAATTTTTCTCTCAAGTATATCCCTAGACATAATATTTTAAATATATTGTGGTAAAACAAAATTAATTCAGATGCTGTTTAGTTGGGATTCTTGATCATTTCAATAGGCTTCCTTTGAAGTTTACTATTTAACTGTGTGAAGGGTTTGCTGATCAATCTAATAATGCAAACCAGATGAGAAAGAAATGATTTGACCCAGAAGTACTGTACTTTGCCAGGAGCCATTTCCATACTGTAACCATGCTAGCTATAAATGAGTGGAAGTTTTAGTTAGAATTTCTGCACACTTAGAATCATTATCTTTATTTTGTTTTGGGCATACTTTTTTAAACATTCTCTGGTGCAGCTTGGTTCTTCCCCTCATTCAGCCAAGTTGGGAGGGTCTCATTCACATCTTTAATTAGTAATATTTAAAAATGAGGTAAGGAACAGTTATTGACGTCTTTTTCAAGGTAAGGCATAGAGAAGTTAATCAGCTCAACAGTTGTTCAGTGATGGAATTAAGTTGGGCATCAATTATTTTTTTCTCTACTGGATTGGATTTACACTTTCACGGATGAAGAACACAGTTCAGGTTTGTATATAATTATCTTCAAACTTGATTTTTTTTTAAGTCCCTGAATTTTCTATGCTTTAAAAATGGGCACCATACAGTATATGGTAAAAAACACTGGAATCAGATGCCTGGGTTAGTCATATCCAGACTCCATTACTTCCTAACTATGTGATCCTAGAGAGGGAGAGTTTAAGTAACTTACCAGGTTTTCTCTTTTTTGTACAATATGGGTAGTAATATTACATACTTCATATAGTTGGGGTGTGCTTAAAATGGTGCCTGGTACATAGTAAGTACATGATAAATGTCAGCTTTTTTTTTTTTTATTTAGAAAGGGTGCATTCTGTTGGCAAACTTCAGAGGCAGAACTCATAATAGATAATATTTATTGAGTACTTACTGTATACTATGTACTGTGCTACAGGTTTTATCTGCATTATTTAGTGCCTATCCGAAACCTGAAAGGTTCAAATTATTCCTGTTTTACGGTTGAAGAAGATTTTGCTTAGAAACATTGGATGACTTTTCCTATATACCCAAATATTTATTGAGCTGGTGTTCAATAAGTATTTTAAAGAATGAATAAAGAATAAGTAGAAGAAACAGAATTTGAACATTTTTAAACTGGTTCCAGAATATATAATAGTGCCACCTTGCCTTTTTTTTTTAATTTTTTTAACCCGAGGTAGATGTTACATGAGAGGAATCCACTTTCAAAGATGTGGATGCCCTTTCCATCAGACCGACCTTCTCTAGTGTGTGCTAAGGTGGGCTGTAGTTCTTAGAGCCTTCTGGTCTCTAGCCTGCGTGTGTGTGTGTGTGTGTGTGTGTGTTTGTGTGTGTGTGTGTGTGTGTATGTGTTGCTACTCAGAACAGGACTTGAGCCATTGGAAAAGATGACACAGCACTATAATCTTGGTGATATTGTTCTTATTTTTATGTCAACTCCAGGAGTTTAATGCTCTCCTCTATGACTTAGACAAAAGATCTATCTCAGACCACTGTCAATACTAACCCAGGGCTGAGATATTTAATTCTAAAAGGATTGTCGATAAAAGTACGTGGTGCCGCCGAGACCGGTTTGGCTCAGTGGATAGAGCGTCGGACTGAGGACTGAAGGGTCCTGGGTTCGATTCCGGTCAAGGGCATGTACCTTGGCTGCGGGCACATCCCCAGTAGAGGACCTGCAAGAGGCAGCTGATCGATGTTTCTCTCTCATCGATGTTTCTGACTTTCTATCCCTCTCCCTTCTGCTCTGTAAAAAATCAATAAAATATATATATTTTAAAAAGTACATGGTGCCTGATAATAGATGTCCATAAGTAGGATATATTTTAGTAGAAATAATAAATTCTGTTATATTCTTTTTAAAAAATATTTTATTGATTTTTTTTTCAGAGAGGGAGGAAGAGGGATAGAGTTAGAAACATTGATGAGAGAGAAACATCCATCAGCTGCCTCCTGTACACCCCCTACTGGTGATGTGCCCACAACCAAGGTACATACCCTTGACTGGAATCGAACCTGGGACCCTTCAGTCTGCAGGCCAATGCTCTATCCACTGACCAAATTAGTCAGGGCTCTGTTATATTCTTTTGTCCAGATTTACTTAGGAGTGGTTAGTATTGCTATCTGCATTTCATTGTATCTTTGAATAGCAGATTTTATTCAGTTCATTCCTATAACTTTGAAAGTCTTACCTACATACTAGATGTTAATTGTTCCTTTCAAATTGTTTTGTTTTGTTTGGAAACATTTTCATCATAAACCAATAGCATAGTCAATCACAAAAGGAACTTAATTGCTAGTGAAAATTTAATCATATTCAGGAAGAACCAAGATGGTGGCATAGGTAAAACACCTATCTTGCCGTCATACACAGCAATTTTAATACTACAACTTAACGAAAGAACAAACACCATCCAGAATCACCGGAAAGCTGGCTGAGTGAAAATTTCACAAATAAAAGTGAAGATAAGACACTGTGACTCGGAGGAGCAGCTGAGGACACCATTAAAGATATGTGCGGAGAGAGGTTTGGAGCGTGCGCCAGCGGAGAGGGTGGGTGGCTGAAAACCGGCCAGTTTTCTCGAACAGGGATACAAAGACGTCCCACTGGGCTGATTCTCTAGCTCTGGGCGAAGTCCAGGGAACCCACTATCACACGGGGTAAAAACTAGACAGTGGAAGGGCACGCTGAAGCTCGGGTGCTGCAGGGGTCTGCCTGCTTGTGGAGAAGGCGAGCTTGTGCGGATTTCGTGTGACCTTGGGAACAGCACAGCTGCGTGACTGCGTAGAGAGCACTCGCGACTTGCTCTTTCATTCGGGAAACCATCAGACTGCATTGTTTTGCAACCCTGGGTGAGACGTTGGGTGTGCAGACTCATTTGGGGAGAGGCTGAATTCTCCGGCAGCTGGTGGAGGTCGGCAGCGGCTCTCTCTCAGAGGTGCTGGCAGCCATTGCCCCCAGCACAGAGTCCCTGGGGCTGCATAGTGTGGAGCTGATGCTGTCTGCTAGGCCCGGAGACTCCGCCCATCCAACCTGAGCACAGCTGAACGCCACAGACAATTGGCCTGGAGGTCAATTGTGCTAACAACGATTAACCTGAGCTTAACTTCAACAAGACTGTGCAACCCATATCCACCTCAGGTAACTGGGGAGGCTGACCCACTGTCCCTTGTAGGACATCTACCACACAAAGCTAATTGACCAACTCAGGGAAGCAGCCACCATGCAGAGACATGGAAAGAAATCAGATGTGAAAGAAATGGAGGGAAAAATACGACTGGACATGGAATTCAAAAACATGGCTATAGGGCTTATCAAGAGGCTCCTACAAAAGGCAGAGACCTATAAGGAAATAAGCAAGACCTACAAGGAAATGAACAAGACCCTCAAGGATATGAAGGAGACTCTCAAGGATATGAAAAAGGACCAACCAGAAATTAAGCATACACTGACTGAAATAAAAAATATTATACAAAGACCTAACAGTGATCTGGAGCACCCCAAGAACCAAGTTAAAGATTTGAAATACAAAGAGATAAAATCCACTCAGCTGAAAAAGCAAGAAACCAAAAGAATCCAAAAAATTGAAGATAGTGTAAGGAGCCTCTGGGACAACCTCAAGCATACCAACATCTGAATTATAGGGGTGCCAGAAAAAGAGAGAGCAAGACAATGAAAACCTATTTGAAGAAATAGTGACTGAAAACTTCCCACACCTGGTGAAAGAAATTGACTTAGGAGTCCAAGAAGTGCACCAAACCCCAATATATAGGAACCCTAAGAGGACCACACCAAGGCACATCATAATTAAAATGCCAAGAGCAAAAGACAAAGAGAGAATATTAAAAGCAGCAAGAAACAAACAGTTGGTTACCTATAAGGGAGCACCCATACGATTTTCAGCGGATTTCTCAACAGAAATGATGCAGGCCAGACGGGAGTGGCAAGAAATATTCAAAGTGATGAAAAGCAAGAATCTACAACCAAGATTACTCTATCCAGCAAAGCTATCGTGCAGAATTGAAGGTCAGATAAAGTGCTTCACAGATAAGAAAAAGCTAAAGGAGTTCATCACCACCAAACCAATATTATATGAAATGCTGAAAGATATTCTTTAAGAAGAGGAAGAAGAAAAAGATAAAAGTATAAATTAGGAACAACAATACACATCTACCAACAAATGAATCTAAAAATCAAGTGAATTAATAAGCTGATGAACAGGATAAACTGGTGAATGTAACAGAATCACGGACGTAGAGAGAGAATGGACTGACAACTCTTGGGGAGAAAGGGGGTGTATGAAGTGCAGCAAGAGACTGGACAAAAATCATGCAACTATGGGAGAGGACAGTGGACGGGGGTGAGGGCGGAGGGTGGGATGGGTACCCGGTGGAGGGAAGCTATAGGGGAATAAAAAGGGAACAATGTAATTAATAAAGTGAATAATAAAGATAAAAAAAGAAAATTTAATCATATTCAGTCAAAAAAACTTGAGAAATCGATGTAACGTGGAATGCTCAAGTGGAGCTAGAGATGTTTGATCAGTTGAGTACTTGTAAAATGGTACTGATAGGTATAATTCCATCTGCATTATACATATTTAAAATGATACCTATGGTTTTGCCTGTGTATGTAAAATATATATGTTCTAGCATATATTTAGGAACTTAAGTCGGTTTCATTCAGAGTAAAAACACAAAGATTATATTTTCTGTTTCTCCTTGTTTTAGTATTGTAATAGTATTGAGGTGACTTGCTTTAGATTGAAAGTTTTAAAATATATGTGAAAGCAACTTAAATTGTTCTCTGTTGAGAGAATGATTTTTGAAGTCTCACTATGCATGAAAGCTACCACAATACTCAGGACAATAGTCATTAAAAACAGCTGTGAGCTGTGATAATTATCAGATATTTTGAAGTGGCCTTAGCCTTGTTCATTTGATGATATAAAGCACTATTTCTCTGCTAAAGCATTCATTATCTTTTAAATCCCACATGAATTGAAATTAATTTTGTTTGGGGATGTTTTTGAGAATTGTATTACTTTCCTTTAAATAATTGTTGACATCCTATGTTAATAAACACTCTGGTAAGAGAAAGATTTTTAAATGTGGTAAGACCATAAGTCTCCAACAATGTTTCATTTTAAGATATGTGTAATGTTTAAAGGAAATATTTTCTAATTTTGAGATTTTTTTAAATGCTGCTTTGCTAGCTTATTCTGCTTATTAAATATGGTCTTACCATATATAAAAGTGTATCTCTTAGTTGTGACCAACACACACAGAGAAAATAAATACAGCAGAATAGTATCTTGGGATCTAGTAACATTTTTCTCACCACCAAAACACCAGCAATGAGATCACAACAAAATTAAGGTGTATCTCAAAAAAAATAAATACTTAAAAAATGTATACATTACACACTCACCCCTACAACACTGTTATCACACCAAAATCCATTTCTTAATATCCTTAAGTATCTAATTGTTCAAACTGTTCAAGTTTCACAAATGTCATAAACAGTGTATCATAGGTTTTTTTCTCTTAAATTGGGATCCAGATAGAGACCACACACTGTAGTCTACCTTGTTCTTTTTTCCTTACATCAGTCCTTTGGGACCCAAGCCTCCCTTTATATAACAGACATTATATAATGTCTCCTGAAATAAATATATAATATAACCTACCCACTCACATATTTTTTTTAAAATTCCTTGCAATGCCCTTATTGTAACCAAAAGGGAAAATAATTTATAAAAAAATAAAATTGGTTTCTGTATGTAGGTGCTCAATATGACTATACCAGAAAAGACAAATTGATATTTTTGCCTATTTATAATGAGCCTATCTGGATTAAAGAAAAGCAGTAAGTTCTGAAATCATTTTGTATAAGTACAAGAAAGTGGAAGAGTAGATGAACTGGTAGACACTGGAATAAAAATAAATATTAGGAGTAGTACAGGCTAGACTAATTTGATATGTCATCCTATTAATTCATTTTGAAAAATTATTAAAAGTCATGTGAGCCCTAGCTGGCTTGGCTCAGTGGATAGAGCATCAGCCTGCACAATGAAGGGTCCCAGGTGGGATTCTGGCGAAGAGCACATGCCTGGGTTGCAGGGTCAGTCCCCAGTGGGGGGCATGCAGGAGGTAGCCCATCAATGATTCTTTCTCATCAATGATACTCTCTCATCATTGATGTTTCTATCTCTCCTCCCTTCTTCTCTGAAATCAATAAAGAAACATTTTTTTAAAGATTCATGTGGGAAGGAACCACACCTTTTTGGAGAAATGGCAGATTCTAGGACTGGAGTGGGATTATTTAAGGTGAGCCTGGATCATCTTGCAGTGCAGGAAAGCAAGGAAGTGCTCAGAGAGGGCATGTTTGGGAGCCATTATGAAAGAGTTCTCAAAGGCTAAAGATGGAATAATTTGAGCAACAAAAATGGTATTTGGTTATAACACAGGGTATAAAATAAACACCTGAGAGTCCATACTGATGTAAATAAATGTCTAAATAAATGAGAGAAATCTCCCATTCAGAGAATTCCAAATAATTTACATAGATACTCTCCTCTCAAGAATCTGGCACTTAACTCCCCACCCCTCGATTATGGTCTATGCTTAAAGACTTGTTTCCAAAGAGTAGAGGGTGGGAAGGGGAAACAACTTTCAGTGGTGAACACTGTATTGGTCAGGTGATCAGGGTTTGCATCATCAGTGAAAAGGCATGTTGATAACATGTACCCTTGATATAAAGTTATGAGAATGGCACTACACCCTCGTGATATTCCTCCCCCAAATCCATAACTCCACACTAAGCATGAAAAAAAAAACATTAGGCAAACACAAAGTTAAGGATAGTTTACAAAATACCTGACCAGTACTTCAACTGCCAATGTCATCAAAAAGGAAAATATGAGAAAAAGCTCAGCCCAGAGGAGGCAAATGAAAGGTGATGTTCTGAATAGGATCCTGGGACTGAAAAATCACATTAGGAAAAAAAATAGTGAAATCAAAATGGTGTGAAGTTTAGTTAATGATATACCAGTGTTCATTCGTTATTTGTGACAGACGTATCATAATAATATGAGCTATTAGTAAAGAATATGAATGAGAGGTATACAGGAACTATCTGTACTATTTTACAGCTTTTTTGTAGTTGTAAAACTATGCTGCAATAAAAAGTTTGTGTAAATTTTTAAAAATTGAAATTTATTTCAAATTTGGTAATCACCAAAATAAGCATTATATTTTTTGTGAAACAGCTTTGGTTTGCCTCTCTGTTAGTGTTAATAATAAGGTATTTTCAAATACAAACAAAAAAGTCAAGTCAAGTGAGACACAAGGGTTCTTTAGTGTGGAATTGTTGCATCCTTTGGTCTGGCAATCAGTTGGCGTCCTCAAACTCCTTACAATTCTCAAAATGTTCCCAGGGGCAACATTGGCCCTGTGTTGTTATCAAGAACCCTTCTGCTTTACTTCCCTGTGTAAACCTCATGCTTTTCCACAGGTGAAAAAAAAAACACCAAAAACAATTTTCTTGAATGAATGATATGCCTTGTTTCCTTTCCACCCTTCCACTGAAATTAATCTTTTACTTGAATGTTTTTTAACCTTTTGCTAATCAGGAAATGTGTGTAAGAAAAGGAAACAATGTTCATGGGATAGGATGTGATGGAGACCACCAAAAGTTAGCTCCAACTCCTTGTTTTACTTCACTGCTAACAAATTTGCAGTTGAACTCTGAGATGGAAGATTGTGCTGTTCTAAACTTTTGTTAGCCAAGCTCAATACCCAACACTCCTTCTAATTGTTTCTGTTTTTTTGCAGACACAGTGTCAGAATGTTAAACAAGGTGTGAAAAAATTGTGAGCAAATAAATGTTGGGCTTTATAATAATTGATATTCAGCTGAGTATATAAATGTGTATATAAATATGTCGCACACATTTACTTACGGCAGGTATTTGCCTAGGGGCAGATAATGCTGAAATTGAATAAGTGACCTTTCCCCATTGGCTTTTCTGCAAGAAAGTCAACATTTTTATTTTTATCATTAAATGCAACGCCGTATTTACATTGTATTATGGAGTCATATAGTGTGTTTAGTAGCTGAGTTTGGATATGAGGGTGGTTAAAGGTCTCCTTTGGCCACATCTCCAAGAAATTCAATTAGATTTCAAAATAGTACTACTTTAATACTTGTACTTTACTCCTGTACCTTTTTGGTTAAGATCTTCCTTGTTCACTAGTTTATTAGAGTGAAAATTCTAAAACAGTGTCTAATAAGATAAAACTGTGACCAGGAATTTAATGCATTAACCCGATATGTTGTTCTTGCCATAATACTAGTAAATTGAAATGCTATAATTATCACAATTTCAACTTGATTCGTTGTTATTAATCCACCTCTGTAAGTTTGAGGTTCTGCTGATGTTGATGTGAATGTCTAATAACTTGTCGCCTTGTCTTGTTTTCCTGATGTTATGCTCTGTGAGTAGGAGCTTGGATATGCATTAATTTGTTATCTGCGAAGTGCTTCTGCTTTTTGTACAACGTATTTCTTAAGCTATGCTCACAGGAGTGAAGGAGCATTTGTTTCATTTGTCCGCTTTGTTTTGTTTTTAGTGAGGTAAGGAAGCTTTGCTTTTAAAGAAATCACAGAACAACCTGTGGTGTGGGTAGTGGGTTCAGGCTAGAAGGAATCAAGGGGGTGGGAGTAATGGGGCACGTCTGTAATATTTTCAGCAATACAGATAACTTAAAAATATATAACCTGTAGAGATTGTACATTAAATGTCAAGGATTTGAGGCTGTCTTTGTATATGTGAGTGGAAAGGATGATTTGACTTTCCAAGAGTCTCCAATATCTATTCTAGGATAGAATCTCCCTCAGGATAGGTGGGCGATATTTAGATTGAAGTTCTTTAGACAACTTTCCAGCGACACTTTCTTAACAAAATTACAAAGGTTTAGGATGACTACGTGCTGCAATGATACAGCCAGCCTTCTAATAATCAAAAACATAATGTCAGAAGCAAATTGTGTGATTTGCATTACTTAAGAAATACAGATGGCAAGAAGTAGACTTGGAAGCTTCTTCAGAATGCAGATGGACACGAGTTCTCCAGTGAAGTTAATTAAGGGTAATCATTGTATAGTAACCACTATTTTGTTAGCTGCCATGAATTTAGCATTTTACTTTCCCAAGTGAAAATGCCAGATGATGCCTTTCAAGGCTGCTGAGAACATCTTTATCTCCTGTAGCCATGCCAAAAGACTCACTTCCCTATCCTACTGTTCTCTTCTTCCATCTCTACATTTCATACAGATGACTAAAAAGAGATTAAAGGGCTAAATATCTTGTAGGAAACACTGTATGTAGAAAATAATACAAATTATCCGTAGGATTGAGTTGGATCTACAAGTCTCTCAAGTTGCAGCCCCACCTCACTTATGTCCTGTATATGCTGTGTGTTTAACTCTTCAATTCTCAACCCCTCAGGTTTGTTTTGTGGTGGTGGTGGTTTTTGTCTAAAAATGGGATTAGGAAAGTGTGCTATATAGGGAATTCTGAAGAATAGTCAGGATACATTCCAGGTTGAAATGGAGTAACATTTTGACACTGGCCAAATAATTGTTAATTAATTAATTACTAAACAGGATTCAAATATCTTTATGGAGATGGGTTTTTTAAGGGTTCCAATTAGAAATAAATGACTGAATATACTAGTAGTTCACATAAGTTTGCCTTAAGACATGATGTACAAAGAAGAGTATACTGATATAAAAATGTAAATGGAGTAAAAAATTCAAGAGGCTGGCTCTCTCTTGAGAACTCTTTTCCTCTTACTAGCTTCTGTCTTCTGTGTACCCTAACTTCTCTAACAGCTTTATTGGAGCATTTCTCTCCAGACCATTTCTTTCCTTTGAGTCCAAGGATTACTTAAGTAATTCTGCTTAATTATTAGAATGCTAACTCTCTTCCTTCAGGGAACTCAATACAAGGGTCATAAGGCATTGCTATTGATGTCTCTGCCGTCCCTAAGTCTGAAGCGGAGAAACACCTCATCTTAGTAATAGACCCTGCATATCATGATTCCTTGTACTTCTCAGCATTATTTTATCAAAAGGTTCATGATCATTGAAATTTCATTTCTCAAGCTTTATCAGAATTTTATCATAAAAATTCATGTACACTGTGATCAAAAATGTTAAACACTGAATCTGTGCAGTGAAAATGATGTTCTTATAAGCACTAGAGCTTCATTTAAGTGATAAGACTGTATTGACTTTTCCTAGAAGAAAAAGTCAATTGTAAGAATTAAATGAACCAATTCAGTAGAACTTGGATCACTGAAAACAAGAGAGAATCAATGGCAAAACAATGCCTTTTCTTATTCATGTGTCACAAGTGGTATTTGGATTGAGGATAATTGTGAAGCCTCAGCAAACCAATTAGTTTTCATCTTGTATAGAACATTGTATGGAATGGTTGTTGGAAAGTGTATTTTCCCAAAGCTAGTATGCTGGCTTTTTTTTATTATCAGAAGTTTTGTTTTTCTTGTTAGATTTCGCATTTTGACCTACATTTGTGTTTTCCTTGGGAAATGGGCTATCTATCCAACTCATAAAATTTGGTAGGATTTTTAAAATATAAAAATTAAGAGCTTTGTTTTAATCATTATAACAATGTGATGACAATGTTGATTTTAAAGCTTTTGAGAAATATCTTCTTTCACCATGATTTTGTTGCCATTGCTACTTCCTCCATCATTTTTTACATTGATACTAGAGGCCCAGTGCATGCAATCCATGCACAAAGGGGAGGGTGACCCTCAGCCCAGTCTGCTCCCTCTCCAATCTGGGATCCATTGGGATCGGGTCTAAACCGGCAAATGGACATCCCTCTCACAATCCGGGACCACTGGCTCCTAATTGCTCACCTGCCTGCCTGATCACCCCTAGCTGCCCCCCTGCTGGCCTGATTGCCCCCAACTGCCCCCCCACATGCCTAGTTGCCCTCACCTCTCCCCCCACCCCGCTGGTCTGGTCATCCTTAACTTCCCCCCTGCTAGCCTGGTCGCCTCTCACTGCCACACCCTCGCCCCGGCCTAGTTGCTCCCAACTTCCCTGCCCTTGTGGGCCTGGTTGCCCCACGTAGCCTGCTGTTCAGTCATTTGGTCGCCCCTCACTAACCCCTTTATCAGCCTGGTCGCCCCACGCAGCCTGTTTGGTCATCTGTTTGGTTGCAGTGGTCATTAGGCTTTTATGGACTAGAGGCCTGGTGCACGAAATTTGTGCACAGGGGCAGGACGTGTCCCTCAGCCCAGCCTGCACCCTCTCCAATCTTTGATCCCTCGAGGGCAGTCGGACATCCTTCTCACAATCCAGGACTGCTAGCTCCAAACTGATCGCCTGCCTGACTCCCTGATTGCTCCTAACCACTTCTACCTGCCTGCCTGATAACCCCCTACCCACTACCCTGCCAGTCTAATTGATGTCTAACTGCTCCCCTGCCAGCCTGTTTGCCCCCAACTTCCCTCTTCTGCCGGCCTGGTCACCCCTAACTGCCCTTCCCTGCAGGCTTGATCACCCCCAACTGCCCTCCCTTGCAGGCCTGGTTCCTCCTAACTGCCCTTCCCTGCTGGCCTGATCACCCACAACTGCCCTCCCTTGCAGGCCTATAACCTCCCAATGGCCCTCCCCTGTTGGCCATCTTGTGGTGGCCATCTTGTGTCCACATGGGGGCAGGATCTTTGACCACATGAGGGCAGCCCTCTTGTGTGTTGGAATGATGGTCAATCTGCATATTATTCTTTTATTAGATAGAATGTGTCTAAATGACAGGACAGCAACATGACAGATTTTATTATTTCATTCAAACTTTTGACTTTGGGGAGTGGGTCAGCTCTGAGCCATTTATAACTCATTTTTTAAAATCATGTAAATTTTAAACTAAATGAAAACCAAAAATAAAATTTAATTTAAAAATGAAAGACATAATTGACTGAAACAGCTATACTTGCATCAGAGTTACCTAGGGTTAGTAATTTGGATTTCTGCATTCCTTTGCTATAAAAATATGTCAGGTAGTATGTTCTCTTTTAAAACTCTAATATTATTTGATTCTAATTTTTTTCATTGATTCACTTATTTAGTTTAGAAGCAATGAGTGATGGCCATTTTTTATTTTATTTATATGTACTTTAGTGACTCCTAGTGAAAGTTGGACATTCTGAATTTAAAAGGTTTAATTTTATTCTTTGGATGGTAAACACACAATACAATATACAGATTATGTATTATAGAATTGTACACTTGGAACCTTATAAAGTTATTAACTGATGTAACCCCAATAAATTTAATAAAAATAGTTTAAAAGGAAAGATATAAAAATAAAATATATTTATTTTATAACTTAAAAATAAACTAAAATCAGGATCTGTTTAATCTAATAGTTCTATAGTTAACTGCTGGATATAGGTAAATGTGTTATGGATGTAGTACAAGTATGTCACTTAAATTCTTAGCAATTTTTACAGATCTTTTTAGTTATTTAACATCTATAGTTTTAATTATTTTTCTTAAGTACATTTGAAATCTAAATACCATTTTTGTGAGTGTTATTGTAGCACACTAGTTAAAGCAATTTGTAACACTTCTTTTATAAAAAGAACATGCTTAGTTGCTCTGCACGCTGATACTCATGTTCTCTGTGAGATGCATTGGTAGGAAGTTAAAATCAGAAAGAACTTTTAGAAATCTCTTGGTTCTATGCTATCATCTTACTTGAAAGCAGCTGAGCTCAGAGAGGTTAAAGGACTAAATTCATGTCTTTCTAGCAGCAAAATTAGTAAAACAAAGAACCCAATATATGAAGGCTCAGAAATCATATATTGCATAGATCCTTTCATTGTTTTTAAGGACATAGCTGTTAGGAACAGATTAACGAGAATAAGTTATTTTGATCACTGGTGTCTAAGCTACAACAGGTCTTGATTAACACATGCAATAGGCCTACTTTGTAGAATGATCCCCTCATTATGAATGTTTGATTTATATTTTATTTTATCATAATCAAATGTAAGATTCCAAGTATGCCAAACTTTATTTATAGGGAGTTAAAATTCAATTCACTGACAGATAAACTTCTCCTGATGGTCTTCTAATCTCTGTGGGCTCAGGACTCAGTGATTTTAAATCTCATTTTCTTAGGCTTTGGAGATTGTTAGTGAAGTCCAGTGCAACAGGATTAAACCCCAGTCCAAACACACAGTAGACTTCTGTGGTCTGTTTAGAGCTGAATAAGTTGTTTGCTATGCTGAACACTCTATTGCAATTCACTTATTTTAGTAATTAGCCATTGTAATTATGAATACACATGTACCTAAGACTATAAATGTGGAATAAATTTTGACCCTATATTCTTTAACTTTCTTTACCACTGTATTTTAGTAACCTCGTTCACATTACTAGAATTATTACAGGGGTGGGCAAAAGTAAGTTTATGGTTTTTATTGGTATAATACAAATAAATAATACAGTGATTAATTAATAAATAATAATACAAGAATAAACTGTGTTTCACATACTAACAACCATAAATCTACTTTGCCCACTCTTGTAAATTGGAATAATTGGTCTCTGCCAACTATAAATACCTGTCTTTGATACATCAAAGATCAAGGACAATGGATTATTTTAAAATTTGTTCATAGAGCTTACTTGCTGTGATGTCCTCCTTTACATTAAATAGATATTCTCCTATAAGTAGATATTGCATCCATTCATTTCTCTTTCCAACAGTCTTAATGTTTCAATGTTAGTTAAAGCCTCAATAGTTGGAATCTCTGATTTGAAAGAATTATGTATTTACAATTTAGAGTATCTACAGCAGTATGACATCTGCATGTCTTAGTGGTTTAATAAGGTAAGTAAATTATACAACCATAGTGAGATTTCAGGTAATTATTTTTTAAATGCTAGTATATGGATGCCAAATAGGGAGAAATGGCTACATAAATAAAAGTATTCACCAAAATGGAATAAAAAACATACTATGGATTTTTTCAAGTTAAATATGTGCAAGTGTCTTGTATTATGTGTGCTGCCAAATATTCAGTAACTAGATAAAAACGTGAAATACCACTGAAATACCATTGTGTGTGATTTCTATTCTAAACTTATTTCTAATGGCATTTATTGTCCTTTAGGAATACTTTCTTCTATGTGTTAAGATTTAGGTACTGTATTTTTTGAGATTTGTCATCCTTTAACAAAGGCAATATTATGTAACTTAATCACTGGAGAATGAACTGTGGTGTTAGGCACTTTTTTAAGTTGCTGTCAAAGATGGAATTATAACACATTTCCTGCCACCATAAGAAGTGTGGTCACCCCAGGACAAGCACTGAGTCATACTTCTTGGGCCATTAGGGAAAGTCCACATCATTGGCAGCCACCTGCGCTCTTCATGTCCCATGACAAATGGCAAACTGGCACATGCTGTTACTGGAATGTTTCTGCAATGTCTAATCCCAGGAAAAATTAAACTAAAGCCTATGGCTTATTTTGATTAAGTTTTGAGTTCTTAATTTAGTTATTTTTTTCACAAATTTGTAATTTTTAACTACATTTTTATTATAACTTGATAGGATAAAACTAAAGCCTCTTGGACAGTAAGACCTAAGGAAGTGAGGCTTGTTTCTATATTTTAAAGGTGGGTTAACCAGTCTCAACAACCCAGACAACACTGGAATGTGACCCTTAATATTTTTCCAAATCAGCAGTTATACAGCTGTTAATTAGAGGCTTATTTTGTGGGACTGAGCCCTTTTACATGTGGAGTCTGATGCTATCTCCAAGTAGGTAGTGTCAGAAGTGAGTTGAATTGAATTCTCTTACACCCTGCTGAGTTGGAAGAAATGCTTTCCAACTCTGATAAGAAAAAAGGAACAAGCAGGGCTACCACATTCAGTTGTGTAGCTTTTCACTATCCCTGTATGGTTCTGCAAGTTTGCAATATACAACCTGCATAACTCTGTGGTGTCCTCGGATATGTAAGTACATGGACTTGAAACCTAGAGCAAGTAAAAAGAAGCTTCATCAATTCCTAATTTTACTTATCTAATCAAATCAAGGAAATTATAATAAATCATTAATATTTTAGAATGATTTAGTTTATTTCCATATTAAGATTAGATAATGTAAATGCTTATGCCAAAGGCCATCTTTTAATTTATGATGATAATTAACATTTAATATTTTTAAAGAAAACTTGTTTAGAATATTTCATAATTTTTAATCTAACAACTAATCTGAAATTTTAATGGCAAATGAGCACATAGATTATAATGCATCTTACAAATAAAAGTACATTTTTAGTATCTTAGAACATGAAAATAGTTGGCTCTAAAATAAAAAATGCTTAGCTCTTAAATATGTGTGCTAAAAAAGATCATGGTAAAATAGTAGAGTGAAAAATGTTTTAATATATTTTTATTGACTTCAGAGAGAAAGAGAGAGGGAGAGAGAAATAGAAACATCTATTATCAGAGAGAACAATCAATTGGCTGCCTCCTGCACACCTCCTACTGGGGATTGAGCCCACAAACTGGGCATGTGCCCTGACCAGGAATGGAACTGCTACCTCCTGGTTCATAGATCATTGCAAAACCACTGAGCAACACTGGCCAGGTGACAGTGAAATTTTTCTATGTATCTGACACAATTTAATTTCTGTGCTTGGTTTACCATCCTACTAATTATGTTTAGGATATAATTTTTAAATTAATCTGTTGAATTCTTAAGCTCATGATTGAGTATACGAATCATCAAATCTATTTTTTTGTTGTTGTTAATCCTCAACCAAAGATATTTTTTCCAGAGTGGAAGGGAGGGGGAGAGACACACAGAGAGAAAAACATCTATATGAGAGAGACACATCAATTGGTTGCCTCCTGCACACCTCGAACGGGGTTTAGGGATGGAACCTGCAACCAAGGCATGTGCCCTTGATCAGAATCGAACCAGGGATGGAAAGAGGGCTGAGGCTCCAATAACTGAGTAAAAACTAACTAGGGCAGATCAAATCTATTTTTAAAAAAGAAGAACCATCAAAACACTTGGAAAAAGCCCCACCCTAAAGCTAGGATTGGCTTTACCAATAATTAAACCATTATAAAGCCTCTCTAATAAAAAAAAAAAGCATGGTGGTATCTAATGAATACACAAATATACCAATGGAATAGAATACAAAGCCCAAAACTACATCCCAACACACAGAGAAATTTATTATATGACAAAGGTAAAATTAGACCCATACCTCGTACCATACATAAGAATAACCCCCAAATGGATTAGGGATCTAAACTGATGAACAAAATAGATCCAGAGACATAGAAACAGGAGAATAGGGT